>CM053585.1:466154711-466169850 GCA_028646515.1 Pseudochirops corinnae
GGACACACTGGGATGGCTGTTTTGGGGCGGTGGGTGGGGGAAAAAGGGGGAGAAAATATGTAACTCAAAATCTTGTGAAAATGAATGATGCAAACTAAAATAAAATTTTAAAAAAATTTTAAAAAAAGTTCTCTCCTGAGCTGTAGTCATACACCATCAACTACCATTTGAACAACTCAAAATGTATGTCTTGCAGGCATCTCAACACATATCCAAAACAGAATTCATTATCTTCATCCTCCTACCCCCTCGAACACTTCTCTCTTCTGACTGTCCCTATTACTGTAAAGTGCATCCCCATCCTTCTATTTACCTAGGCTTAAAATCTCAAACTCATACTCAACTCCTCAGTCACTCTCACTCCTACATATCTAGTTCACTGCCAAATCTTATTATTTCTACTTTCCCAGAATCTCTAATATACATCTTCTTCTCTACACTCACACAGCCACCACCCTAAGTCTGGTCCTTTTCACCTATTACCTGGACTCTATTACAATAGCCTTCCTTGGTCTCCCTGCCCTAGTCTCTTTTTTTGCTGTTGTTCACTCATGTCCAACTTTTTGCGACCCTATTTTTGGGGCTTTCCTTGGCAAAGATACTGCAGTGGTTTGCCATTTCCTTCTCTAGCTCATTTTTACAGATAAGGAATTAGGGCAAACAGGATTAAGTGACTTGCCCAAAGTCACACAACTAGTAAGTGTCTGGAGCTGGATTTGAATTCATGAAGATGTATCTTCCTGATTCCTGTGTTCTATTCACTGTGCCACCTAACTGCCCTACCTCAATTCTCTCCCTGTTCGAATTCATCTTCCACTTAGCTGCCAAGGTGTTTTTTTCTAAAGTGTAGAACTGATCACATTAGCCCCCTTCTCAGTGAGCTCCAAAGGCTCCCAATTACTTTCTAGATCAAATATAGAATCCTATTTGACATTTAAAGCTCTTCACAACTTGGTCCCTTCCTACTTTTCCAATCTTCTTTCACTTCACAAGCTCCTCTGTGTACTTTAAGACCTACTTACCTACTGCAGTTCCTCAAATACAATGCTCCATTTCTCCTCTCTGCGCCTTTGCATGGACATTTCTCTGTGTCTAGAAAGCATTGCTCCTTCACTCTAACCTCTGAGTTTCCCTGGTTTCTTTCAAGACTCAGTTCAAATCTCACCCTCTACTTAGGATCTTTCCCAGTCTCTCAGTTACTACTTGTCTTTTCTCTCACATTATCTTCCAACCACACTGTATATATCTTGTATTTGTCTAGCTATAGACAATGACATTAGAATGTGGGCTCCGTAAGGGCAGGAACTTTTTAAAAATCTTGCCTTTCTTTGAATCCCTAGCACTTAGTACAGTGCCTGGAATATAGTAAGCACTTAGTAAATGCTTATTGACTGACTAATACACTTGGGCTCAAACAGTTTAAGTACAAAGTGGGCTAGGTGTAACTAAACAGCAGATTGTCTGAAAACGATCTAGTGGTTTTAGTGTACCTAAAGCCCAATGTAAATCAAAGTGTAATATGTCAGACAAAAAAAGCTTATGTGATCTAGGGCTACATTGCAGGAGGCATTCATAACTTTGTTTTTATGCAATTTTTTTCTCTTTTTAATTTTTTGAAATTAGTTTTGAATTTAAATACAGAAAGACAAAAAAAGAGAACATTTCCATATACATATCACAACATAAAAAATGGATTTAACATAAAACCATGAATTCCCATCTCACACTGTTTACTTAAAAAAAACACTAAATACTAAACTATGTAATAAATATTACACATTATTTTCAAAGCTACCCAGCTTTTCTGTACTTTCTTCTAAGTTTTCTTTTGTTTTCTGCTGAGTACTTTTTTCTCCCTCCTTCCCGACCTCATCCTAGAAAAAGTTACCATTAGACACAAATATGTGTATAGATTTAAAATCATACTATATATACTTGTATACTATACTATGCATCCATTCTTTCTCTGGATGTGAATAGTTTCTTTCTCCATAGGTCTTTTGTAGTTTGCATATTCATAATACTCAAAATGACTTAGTTGTTCAAAGTTGTTCTTGGAACAATATTGCTTTTACTGTATATAACACTCTCTTGGTTCTGCTCATTTCACTCTTCATTATTTCACACCAGTCTTTCCATGTTTTTTCTAAAATCAACCAGTTCATCATTTCTTACAGCACAGTAGTATTCTATCACTATTCCATTTCACTTAAAATGCTAAATTTATTGGTGTATAATTGGGCAAAATAACTCCTTATAATTACTTTAATTTCAAATTCATTAGTGGTATATTCACCCTTTTACTTTTAATACTAGTGATTTGGTTTTCTTCTCTTTTTTAAAATCATTTTAACCAATGGTTTAACTATTTCATTGACTTCTTCCCCCATAAAACCAGCTCCTATTTATTAATTCAATGGTTTTCTTACACTTAATTTTATTAATATTACCTTTAATTTTTAAGTTTTCCCATTTAGTGTTTAATTGGGAATTTTAATTCATTCTTTTTCTAGATTTTAAAACTGTACCCCCAGTTCATTGGTCTGCTCTTTCTCTGTTTTATTGATATAAGTATTTAGAGATATAAATTTTCCTCTGATTACTGCTTTTGTTAACATTTTATAGATTTTGATATATTATCTCATTATTGTCATTCTCTTTAATGAAATTATTGATTATTTCTATGATTTGTTCTTTAACCCACCCATTCTTTAAGATTAGATTGTTTAGTCTATAATTAGTTTTTAATCTGTGTTTCCATGGTTTCTTATTAAATATAGTTTTTATTGCATTGTGTTCTAAAAAGGATGCATTTAAAATTTCTGTTTTTCTGCATTTAACTGTAAAGTATTTATGCCCTAATATATGTCAATTTTTGGTAAAGATATCATGTACTGCTTAGAAAAAGGTGCATTCCTTTCTATTCCTGTTCAGTTCTCTCCAGACAGTTATCATATCTACCTTATCCAAGGTTCTATCATACATAACTTTCAGGAATAAAAAGGTCATGGTTCTAAATCACTAATAGTTAAGAATGCAAATTAAAACAACTCCGAGTTACCATCTTACATCCATCAGATTGGCTAACATTACAGAAAAGGAAAATGACAGATTCTGGAGAGGATGTGGGGAAATAGATGTACTAATGCATTGTTGGTTGAGTTGTGAATTAGTTCAACCGCTATGGAAAACACTTTGAAACTATGCCCAAAGGGCTATAAAACTGTGCATATCCTTTGACCTAGCAATACCACTACTAGCTTTATATCCCAAAGAGATCAAATAAAAAGGAAAAGAGCCCATATTTACAAAAATATCTATAGCTGCTCTTTTTGTATTGTCAAAGAATTAGAAACTGAAGGGATGTCCACCAATTGGGGAATGGCTGAACAAGTTATGGTGTATGAACGTGATAGAAAACTGTTGTGCTGTAAGAAATAATGAAGGGATTCCAAAGGACTCATAATGGGAAATGCAATCCACATCCAGAGAAAGAATCGATGTCGTCAAAATGCAGATAGAAGCATATTATTTTCATTTTCTTTTTTTAATGTGTTTTTTTTCCCTTTTGTTCTGTTTCTTCTTTCACTATATGACTAATGTGGAAATATGTTGTAATGGTAATGGTAATTTGAAGATCTTCCCTGCCACTGCCCTTAATAGGCCAAATGTAATCACATGGAGCCCATGGTGGGAGGAGCTTGCTGAAAGGATGGAACAAGAAAGGTAGAGCAAGAAGGATCAGAGTAGAGCAGGAATAGAGCTGGGAGCAACCAGAGCAGAGGCAGAGCAGCTAACCTGAGTGAGAAAGGGGCATTTTTGCTTAAGGGAGGCTGTTTTGTTTTGAAAGCCTAATGGAGGGAAGGCTTGGGGAGGTTAGTGTTCGCTACTTTGGTTATGTGTGCCACTTCTTGGTTCCTATGATGGATTTAGCTTTCTGGTGTTTGAATAAATGTTTTGGTTCTGTCTTCCATGTGGAGAGTCTGTTACATTTTGTGATTCAGAACTACACCAGTATATTCATAGCCACTGTAGGCACTATGAATATTGCATTGGTGTTATATATGTTTAACATGATTGTACATGTATAATCTATATCAGATTGCTTGTTGTCTTGGGGAGAGGAGAGAAAAAGGAGAGAGGGAGAAAAATCTGGAATTTAAAATCTTATTAAAAATGAATGTTGAAAGCTATCTTTACATGTCTTTGAAAAAAATAAAATACTATTTACAAAAAAATGATGAAAGGGATGGCTTCACAAAAGACTGGGAAGATTTACAGGGACTGATGTAAAGTGAGCAGAATTAAGAAAACAATGTACAGTAATATTATAATCAACCACAAAGACTTAGTAACTGATCAATGCAGGCATCTACTGCAATTCTAAAGAACTCATGATGTAAAATGATATCTACCTCTAGATAGAGAACTAATGGACTCAGAGTGCAAATAAAAGTGAATTTTTTACCTTGTTTTTCTTGCTTTTTTTTCCACTGGAACATGGTTGATTACAAAATATGTTTTGCAAGACTGCATATGTATAATGAGTATCATATTTCTTGCCTTCTCAATGGATGGGGGAGGAACTGGAAGGAAGGAGAGAATTTGGAAGTGAAAACATTTTTTTCATTTAATAAAAAACATTTAAAAGCCATGGTCCCACTGTACTCTCCCCTGATCAGAGTAAAATTTGAGATATTTTGGGAGGTACATTTTAGGAGGGACATGGATAAACTGGAGAGTGGCCAAAGGAGATCAACCAGACTGCAATTGAGCCTATGTCATACGAGGATGGATTGGAGGCGTTAGATATGTTTAGAGAATAGGGAGGAGGGGGAATAACATGAAATCTACTTTCAGATATTTGAATATCTGTCATATGGAAGAGGGATTTGATTTATTCCATTTTGCTGCAGAGGGAGACAACAAGGAGCTGAGGACAGAAGTTGCAAAAGGATTAATTTAGGCTTGGCATCAGGGGAAAAATTGCCCAACATTTTGGAGCTATCAAGAAGGAGAATAAGATGTCTTGGGAGGTGGTGCCCTTCCTCTAGAGGTCTTCAAGAAGAGGCTAAAGTAATGCTTTTTGGCTAAGTTGGAGACCAGATTCCTGTTCTGGGGCGAATCAGACTACATGGTCTCTGAGATCCCTCTGAATGCTAAGATTTTAACTGCATAATATCCATCTACTAAAAGTCAGGAATACACTTATTCTTTTGACATCGTGACTTTCCCCATCTTGGTTTCCATATGTCACTGGTCTGCATAAAAAATTAAATGGGAATTTTGGAGGAGTTTGGGGGAAGATGCAGATACAGCAAGTGACACAGAAAAAGTTTAGAAACTTGGAAATGCATAAAATATACGTCTAGTATCGTATAATATCAACATATTTTATCTTTTAATACGATAATAATTCAAACTTCTCTGATACAAAAAGAGGACCAAAAACTTTTACATAGATTTTCTAGATCAAGGGGATCCCTACTCCACCCCCCTCATATGGAAAGAATAACTGTACAATGATTATGATGGTGGCTGAAAACAATGTAAAAGGCAATGACTCAACTGACTAAAGGCATTTGAATGAAGGAAATGCCCAGTAGCGGTTCGAGAGCACAGAGAATGCCACATGGCTCCCTGGTCTCCTTGGAGAGGTGGGGAATTGTGGGTGCTCAATAGTGTATACACAATTGAACACAGCAATTACTATGTTGGTGTTGTTTCTTCCCTTTTTCTTTGTAATAAGGGAATTTTCTAGGTATATGGAGTGCTGCAGAGTGGGGAGGGATATCAGGAAATATCTTTAATATTGAAAAACCAAAGGCACTGGCAGGGTACCAACTCAGAGCTGGTTGTTAAATTTTTGATGTGAGTACTTATATCTTGGGAATTGGCAAATGCTATAAATTAGGGCTTGATTTATTGTTTTGTTGATTTTCTAGACTTAACAAAGTCATGGAGGACATCTTAATAATGCAGAGGAAATTTTAAAAGTGTATTTTGTGTATTTTTTCAGAGAGTCAGTTGTTAAACATTTACCAGTTCACACTTTTTCAAAGTTGATGAAGCCAAAATGGTTTCATTCCTATTATGCTGAATGTAAAAAAAACATTGTATTCGTGAAAAATAAGATAAAAAAAAAACTGATCCCTTTGTCTAGGTCACCTCAGCCAGTGAATCTTTCATATAAGCCTATTCAGACCTGACTTGTTCTCCCGTTTTACAGCTCAACCTCGAAGAGCTCCTCTGAGAGCCAGAGAACCCAGATTCAAGGATTTATTGTCTAACTTACAGGGAACGTATAGGGAAGTCATAGGGGTAGCTAGGTGATGCAGTGGATAGAACGCTGGCCCTGGAGTCAGGAGAAACTGAGTTCCAATCTGGCCTCAGACACTTACTAGCTGTGTGACCTTGGAAAAGTCACTTAATCCTATTTGCCTCAGTTTCCTCATATGTAAAATGAGCTAAAGAAGAAAACAGCAAAACTCCAGTATCTTTGCCAAGAAAACCTGAAATGGGGCCACAAAGAGTTAGGCATGACTGAAACAACTAAACAACAGCAGGGAAGTCACTTTTCTTCTCTGGGCCTCAGTCTTCTAATAATGTAAAATGGGGTTACTGAACCAAAGTCTCTTCTAGTTCTATATCCTGTGATCCTCCCCCTCCTTGCTGTATCCCTTTACAATGATCCCTCCCCCAAGGTGCTGCCATCATCAAATACTTGAATCTATCCTTGCCACCCAAACCTTTCATTTGTTCTCCGGCTTTCCTCAGTCTTCCTCCTCACACTGATGTGGAATTCCAGCTCCTCTCCACTTGCTGAAAGCCCTAGAGGTCAGAGGAAATAGCTGAAGACACCAGAGAGGCACCTGTTTCTTCTCTGCCTGCCTCATGCCCCCCATATCTGTGCCCTCATCAGCTTTCTCCAGGGCCTTTTCTTGCTACCTACTTCTTTCTTCCCATTCAGCACTTCTCTGAAGTTGTATATATAAGGGTAGAGGCTCAGGCCCTTAACTCTGAGTACAAACAGTCAGTCAACAAGCATTCATTAGGCACTTTTGTGCCAGGCACTGTGCCAAGCTCAAACAAGGTTCCTTTGGAGCTGCTTGATCACCAAAGGGGGACCCATTGATTCATCCCATATGGAAAACCCTTGAAAAAATTAATTAGAAAAGATCAGCAGATACTTTGCCTAACTGAAATCTCCCCAGCTGGCCCTGCCTTGTGGTTTACTCCTCTTTGATTTATAGGCTCATTAGATTTTAAAGCAAGAAGAAAAATTGGAGATTGTCTAGTCAAATCGGATCATTTTACAAATGGAGAAAAAAGGGTCCAGAAAAGGTAAGACGGCTTCTTGTAGATTGCAGGGATAGTTAAAGTAGAGCTAGGACTACACCTCAGGTATCCTGACCCCCATTTTGGGTCTCTTTCCATTAGAGTAGGGTATACCCATCGAAATTGTCTATCCCTACCATATTCCCTTTTGCCTAGCTAAGGTATTAGGACAGAAGCAGAACCAAATATCTTCGTCCCTAGACCAAGAAATGTATTCCCCACCACTGCACCTCCCCAAAAAAAGAAAAAGAAAAGAGGGAGAGAGGGAGAGAGGAAGACAGTGAGAGAGGGAGAGAGAGAGAGAGAGAGAGAGAGAGAGAGAGAGAGAGAGAGAGAGAGAGAGAGAGAGAGAGAGAGAGAGAAATCAAAACCTTGACTGCAAATTGTAAATGGAATAATAGCTCCACCAAGTGGTCAAAGTGTAAATCACAGTCCTGAGGTTTGAGAGTTTTGCCTATTGAAAACACCATGTGTATTTTTTCATCCTCCCTTCAAAAGCAAATATTTACTGCACTCCCATTGGATCCATGATATATCTGGCCAGAGAACAGTGTTAATGAGGTCCAGGTCACAGGTTTAAGGCCCCTAAGGACCAGCTAGTTTTGCACAGACTAAAATTCTGGCTACTCCAATGCCTCAGGATGTCATTGCGGTAACCCAGAGCTCTCCACAGCTATGCCAAGGAGGCCTACCATGTGGGAAAGGGTTCAAGTGCAGGCCCACTCATAACCGCCATCTGAGGACCAGTCTAGATAAATCTAGAGGAGCTTATCCCCTGAAGTTTAGTCATTATTGTATGATTAATTTTTTGACTCTGGAAATCGGGGTCTGATTAAGGTCCTTGTAGGGCAAGCCCTACATACTTTTGTCTCATTGATGTTCTGATGGATACATTTTTATATGTGTACCTGATTTTGGAATTTAAAAAAATTGTAAACAGTTTATTCTCAGAATTAATTTCTTTTACTTTATGGAGTAAATAAGATGCCATTGACAGAGCTCTGCCTCTTTGTGTAGTCACTGTGCCAATCCCTACTGTAGACAGGATGAAAAAGCATTTAAGTGTTTACTATGTACCTGGAACTGTGCTAAAGTGAAGAGGATAGAAATATTGTTGAATTATTTAAAGGAGTCGAATTTCACACTAGGTTGAACCCAAAGAAGGCTCCAAAGATAATTGGATCAATTTCACCAGGTACAGGGGGTATGGATTCTGGAAACCTTTCCTTGGAGATCTATGTTTAACTCTGGGTAGGTAAGAGAGAGATACAGAGAGAGACTGAGAGAGGAGAGAAAAGGAAGGGAGAGGGAGAGAAAGACAGAGACATGGAGAGAGAGAAATAGAGACAAAGATAGAGACTCACAGAAACAGAGACATAGAGATAAAGAAAAAGAGAGAATGAGAGAGGAGGAGGAGAAAAGGAGGGAGGAAGAGAGGAAGAGACAGACAGAGATTTTTTTTTTTTAGTTTCTATCATACAAATAACAACAAAAAAAGACAATCTTTTTTCTGTGGTCTTTTAGATTTCATAGGCCTTCCACACAGCATTTACTGTGCCAGCCTTGTCTAAAACTTTATCCTGAGACAAAGGGAAGCTACAATCTTCCCCAAGTAAAGGGGGAGTGAATCCTGAAATCAAGGGTACCGAGAATAGATCTCCACACTGATGAAGTCAGGGCTCTTTTGAAGTTTCCAAGCAGAAGTGTTAAAGATACACTCTGCAACCTAGCAATCCTCCCTGCTGCATCATGGGTCACAAAGGGCACTGGACAAGAGCATGAGACTTTGAATGCATGTATCTTTTTGGTACGAAAAAGAAAAGTAGCTTCACAGAGCCTAGTTAAATACAGAGCAGACGGCTGAACAGGAAATCCAGTGTATTGCCTTTACTAAAGGTGAAAGTTATTTATCATTTTTGTTGTCTAAATAGGTGTTCTCTTGCACATTTTTTTCTTTGTCTGCTACTGTGGCATCCATCTTACCAAAGGAGCGTCAGTGAACCAAAAACAATTAAAAGACTTCCTGGAAGAGTTCCAACAGACTTCTGACAACTCCCCCCAAGGAGATTTATATCCTCCTTAGTCTAGGCTTTGACTCTGTCTCATGCGCATGAATACTCTAAAACCAACATTAATGTAAAATATCACTCCAACACTAATCCATTTGTGAATCATAGATGGTCAGAATTCAAGCGATCTTAAAAATTGTTTGGTCAGAACTATAACTAGGGTGAGGCAAGTAGCACTTTGCCCTAGGGCACTAGCATTTGAGGTTTCTGGGTAGTACTGGCAATCCTTTAGCAGGATAAGGAATAGAAACAACTAGGCTTAACATGTAGTTAGCAAGAATATTGAGTTAAAATAAGCAGGCACAGGAGGTCCCTTCACCGCCCCTGAAAGCAGAACTCCATGTGAGCTCCTGCCCCAATCTCCTCCTTCTCCTTGCTCCTCATCCCCACCCAACAGGAACTTCACATTGTCCTGGGGTATCCCACAGTGGAATATGTCACCTGAATCATGTGAGAACATGAGAAAACAATGGTCTTTCTAGGCAGTCTACTTCCTAACACATCATATCTGGAACTGCTGACCCCGAATACCGCCATGCCCAAGCACCTTTCCATTTTGTTTCACTTAATCTGGAGCATACATGGATAGTTTTGGCTTTTTATCTTGTCCAAACCCTTCATTTTACAGCTGAAGAAAGCAAGACTCAAGTCACCAAAGGGAAAGCCCCTGAGGAATTCCCAGACCACCATGGCAGAGTCATGTCATTGTATTGGAGTCAAATAAACATCCCTTAATCTTGATGAGAACACTTAAAATTCTGCATTGTGCAAGTGAGTTATTGCTTTGGGAATGAGACAAGAATTTGGATAGCATACCCATGTGGAAAGACCACTAAAGTATAGGAACCCCATAGGTTTCTTTGAATTTCTTTGAATTTCAAGCTGAGAAGTATGTTAAAAGAGACTCTAATTTAGCCTCCTCATTTTATATATAAGGAAACAGATCCAGAGAGATTGGGTGATTTGTTCAAAGTTACACAGGCTTGTAAATCAAAGAACCAAACTTTGAACCCTGATGGGTGTCCATGCTGTGCCATGCCTAGAGTCACTCCTTAGGTCAAAGGCTCTTAACTTGGAATCCATGAGGTTTTAAAAATATTTTATTTTTTTCTTTCTATATAATTTATTTCCTTTGCAGCAATATATATCTTATTTTATTCATTTAAAAATATTATTCTGTAGAAAGGGTCCATAGTCTTCAGCAGACTGACAAAGGGGGTCCATGACACACACAGAAAAGGTTAAGAATCTTTAGCTTAGGGGAAGACTCAGGAAGAGAGAGACATAGCCTTCATAGTTCTCCTTCCATCAAATCTTGTGTATCTCTATCTACACTGATTGAGCAATTCTGAATTGGGATTGGAGAAGAAACACCTAAGAGAGATTGGTTGTGATGAATCTGCCACAAGGTCAGGAAAAACTGTCTGAGAGTATGACTCAAGATGTTTCCTTTTCAAGCAAGATTATAGGCTCTAATAATGTGACAATAACAACATCAATTTCTGTTTCTCTCCCATCGCTTAAATACATAGGATGCCTGCAGCCTCAGTGGTGAAATGCCAGAGCCCTGCCCCCGCACAGCAGTCATGCCTTCTTCATGACATTGTGGTCCCGCTATTTTACCTTTTGACTGTGCTAACAGTAGTACATATATAACAGAATCAAACGAGATATAGTCAGAAAACGTAAGGAAGGACCAGCTTATGCAGGGCATTAAATGTCAGGTTAAGGCATGGGAATTTCATTTGTAGATGATAGGAAGTCAATGAAGGGTTTAGAATACACTGAAATTCCTATGGGTCACAATCATGCCCTTTGACCCAATCATTCTATTATTGGAAACAATCCTGGAGAGCATTATCAAAAAGAAAAAAAAAAAAGAGCTATTTGTTCAAAGACATTCATAGCAGTAATATTTGCAATTTTAAAAACTTTAAGAGTCCAACAATTAGAGGATGAATGAATAAATTATTATATATCAATGACATATATAAAGAAATATGGAAAGTTATATGAAATAATGTGAAATGAAGAAAGTGGAAAGAGAGGAAAAGAGTACTCCATATGACTCTGTAAAAGGAAAAATAAGCAAACAAATGTAAAAAGATGAATGGACAAACAAAATAGGATATTTAACCTAGACATATGAATGAACTTATGTACCAGTTGTCATTGATAAATAATTCAGACAAATGGAAAGCCTGTTAACTGAGAATATCAACTACCCACATCAGCCCCTATTAGTTTCACACATGGCTTCTTTGTAAATCTCTGAGCAGGGCTAATTTATGGCCTGGAATATTAATTAAGGCTGCAGCCAGTGGTACCTTGGTTTTGGCAGCCTCACTCTATTCCATGTTTATGTTCAATGAAGCTATACCAGCACATTTGTTTTTTGGTTTTGGTTTTTTGCTTAGAGCTGTAGCAGCAGAATACCAAATTATAGGGAAGACCAGGACAAAGAGAGGTAACTTGAAATCCATCTATTCAAGGCACTAATTCTACATGGAGATTTTTAGCCTACCTTCAGAGATGTTGGGACAGGGAAAAATTTAAATTGGTGCTGCATGGAGCTGAAATGCTTGATTCATTTTTCTGAGTACCCATGTTCTATGCATACATCAATGTATATTAGTAGGAAATATAAGATGATTTTGATTTGATGATTCTCAAATCTACCTATCTTGCCACAATCTATCTACTGACCTCCAATCTCATACCTCTACCTGCCTTTCAGACATCTTGAATTGTATGTCCAATAGACATCTTAAACTCATTATGGCTGGAACAGAACCTACTATCTTTATCCTTAAATCTCTGCCCACAACCTTCCTTATTACTTTTGAGGGCAACAACATCCTCCCACTCCCTCAAACTCACAAGCTAGGAATCATCCAGGATTCCTCATTATTTTTCACCACCATATGCAATTGCCAGGGCCTGTTGATTTTACCTTTGCAACATCTCTTGAATACACTCCCTTTTCTCCTCTGACACTGCTACCACCCTAGTGCAGGCCCCCATCACTTCATGCCTTGATTATTGCAAAGCCTGCTAGTGGGTCTGCAGCATCAAGTCTCTCCCCACTCCAATATACTCTCCATTCAGCTGCTAATATGATTTTCCTACAGCTCAGGTCTGGTCATGCAATTGCCCTACTTAAACTCCAGTGGCTTCTTATTGGTTTTTTTTTTTTAAGGGTTTTTTTTGTTTTGGGAGGGCAATTGGGTTAAGTGACTTGCCCAAGGTCACATGGCTAGTAAATGTTAAGTGTCTGAGACCAGATTTGAACTCAGGTCCTCCTGACTCCAAGGCCAGTGCTCTATTCACTGCACCACCTAGCCGCCCCCTTCTTGTTGTTTCTTGGAGCAAATATACATGGTTCTGTTTGGCATTCAAAGCCCTTCATAACCTAGCCTCCTCCTACTTTTCCATTCTCCTTGCACCTTCCCAAAACATACACTTCAATCCAGTGACACTGGCTTTCTGGCTGTTCTATGATGAAGACATTCCATCTCCTCACTCCAGGCATTCTCTCTGACTGTCCCAAATACCTAGAATGTTCTCCCTTCACTACTCCAACCACTGACCTCCCTGGCTTTCTCTAAATCACAACAAAAATCCCACCTTTTAAAGGAAAGCTTTTCCCAATTGCTCTTAATTCTAGTGCCTTTCCCGCTGTTAATTATTTCCTGTTTCTTCTGTATACAGCTTTGTACATATTTGTTTGCATGTTACCTCCATTAGATTGTAAGTGCCTTTTACCTCTTTTTGTATCCCTAGCACTTAGCACAGTGCCTGGTATGTAGCAGACACTTAATAAATGCTTACTTATTGATGATTGTCATTCTCCATGACTGTAGACTAATCTGATGTTATTTGAATGTCCATTCCTTCAAATTCGAAGGTCTTTCTCCTGGTAGCTTGTAACATTTGTTGTGTGTCCTTGAAATTGTTATACAATCTTTGACATTCCATTCAGATAATTTGATTAATAACCTCTTTCACTTTTGCGTTGGCAACAAAGCACATCTTCAGCTATGTACACTAAAGAAAATAACGAGAGGCATGATGCTCACAGGTTTGTGGAGCAGTTGGTATCCTACTAAGTGTTTCATTGGTCTTGTCCATCCTACCATTGTAGAATAAAGAGCTCCCATGCATTCATTGGATATTGTCATTGTTTGTCTTTAAAACTCAAGTTTTGTGTTGCAATTATACCCCCAAAGCTTGGTGCAAGTCCCTCAGGCTCTAATCCCAAGTGTCAAAGTCAGCGATGTGACTTAGTGAGAAAATAAAGGTGTTGGATAAAACTTTGTGCAGGAATGTCTTACAGCTGCTATCTATCAGGGGAGATACTTAAGGGTCTCAAACAGTCCACAAAAGGTCCTTTACAATCTCTAATGCCATCTGTGTGCAGCTATGAAGGACGGAGTGTCAGATATGATGTTGAGACCCACCAATCTCAGCATCTTTTGACAGTAGCTGCTAAAGTGCCAACAACCTCTTCCTGGTTTTCAGAGGTTGGCCAAGGTACAAAAATTTACAACAGTATACAGTATATTATGCCTTTATACTGCTGTCTGACAAAGTGGAAGGTAAGATTCAGGTTAAAAAATATTTTAATTTTTAAAAAATTATTTGCTGTATAGTATTTATTACTTAATGTGCTATGAAAAGTGAATTTTGTCTAAAATAATTTTTCTTATTGAGACATTAGCACAAAAGGTCACAGAATTCTAGGGAATTACCAGCGAGAAAAAAATGTTTTACATGTTGCCAATTTTATTATTTTTTTTACTGCATATCATGGGTTATTTCATGTTACTGTGTTAGGAAAAGTAATGTTATCAGAATTAATGTTTTGTTATAAAGAATTATATGCAGAAAAATGTATTTTCAGCAATCTTTAGTGAAAGATTACAATTTTTGGTGAATGTAGGAACCTAATTCCCTGTTTCTCATAGGCTTGATGTATCAACATTTGCATTTTATACTTTCCTGCCATTTTCTAGAAATGTTACTCCTGCAAAAGTTGAAGATCAGCTGTATTTAATTACTAAATTTCTTGGATACTGAAGGGTAAAATTGTTCTTCCCCTGGGAGTAATCTATGTATTCACTTGATTGATATTTTGTTGCTTGCATTCAAAAGTTCTGGACAATTTTCTTGCATTTTTCCTTAATTAGACTACTCAGATTTTTTTATTTGTCGCATTGTTCTGAAAGACCTATGATGCTTATATTATCTCTGTGCATCTTGTTTTCAAGGTCTGTTGCTTTGACTTATATAGAATTCATGTGTGTGAGTGTGTGTTTTATATTGTTAACTTTTGTTTCTCTTTTGCCAAGTTTTTCCCCACTTCAGCTTTTTGTTTTTTGTTATAAATCTGATAATCTCTTGTTCATTTATTTAGAGAGATTTTCCATCATGCAGCCAGATTTCTTATTTTGTTCAATATGTTTTAAAATACTGCATTGAGAGCTCTGATTCCTGACCAGTATTCATTCCTGTGAGTTTTATTTCTACTTTGAAGCGTTCTCTAGTATTTTTCTGTTCTATAATCTTTAGAAGGTACACAGGATGGTGCTGGCTAAGGAATAGAGTAGTGGATCAATGGAATAGATTGGGTACAAAAGACTCAATAGTCAACAATTATAGTAATATACTGTTTGATAAGTCCAAAGACCCCAGTTTCTGGGATAAGAACTCACTATTTGACAAAAACTGCT
>CM053585.1:466177028-466261959 GCA_028646515.1 Pseudochirops corinnae
AAAAGAAGTTCCATGTTTCTTTATATATCTATAAAGTGATCTTTGGAGAAATCTACTGAGAATAGAAATCCACTTATGGTCAGCCCTGTGTTTCTAAGTGTGTGCTTCTGTGTGACTTTCAAATAATGTGCTTCGGTGGAAAGCCAGAAGGATAGTTTTAAAACAGCCAGCAAGGACTTAACCCTCATAAATCTCTAGTGAGGAAGAAGGAGGAAGATTTTGCCAGTAAATGCCTGGCTATGATGTTCTATGAATGAAGCAGAGATGTACCAAATGATTGGCTATTCCAAACAGTAAATACAACTCTTTCCCAAAATCAAACAGAACTAAGGAGGGTTTAGCCTATTATACAAGTGCTGAGTCATTCTGTGCCCTTGGGCTTAGGCCTGGAAAGCCAGTTTTGATAACCATGTCTTTGCTTCTTACTTTCAAAGCAAATTTCTCTAACAAAGGCAGGTAAAGCTATGATTTTTAAAAAATAGAATGAATCTTGTTCTAATTCTTGAACACTCCTGTGCAACTATAGGAAGCAAGTATATAAGATCTTACTGTTTCCCATCTGAATTTGTAGACAACTATGTAAATTAATCCTTGAGCTTGTCATCCTCTTGAGTCCTGCATTCATTTATAAGATAATGTCCTTGAAATAAAATGGCATGGGAATAACAAAATGAAGAAGTTTGTGGGACAAAGTTATAAATCTATCAATTACAAAGTTTAAAAATCAGAAACATTTGCTGTTTTGTATTAAGGAAAAGCATTTCAGTGCAATCAGCAACTTTAGAGAAAAATAAGTTAAGGATTATCTCAAAAGGAAATCCAATTTTACTTAAAATTTGTTATTTAATCTGGGATTAACACCTGTGTGAAGAGCATGTCCTGAAGTGCAGGCAATTTACATGTATCTCTCTCTATATTTAAATATATACATTTTATTTATACATATACATATTCATACATACATATATATATATATATATATATATGGAAAGAGAGAGAGAGAGAGAGAGAGAGAGAGAGAGAACAAGAATTTAAATGTGTATCTATACACAGTTGTCTAGATACAATCTGGGATTAAGTACTTAGTATACACTTACACATCCCATCCCAAGTCTTTGTTGTAAATTACATTTGGAGTTACATAAACATCTTTTAAGCAAGTCCACTCATGTAGCCCATGAATTTAGGAATAAAAAGCATCTATTTACAATGAGGGTGGATAGCTATGTATTCATGTTTCGGATTTGATTCCTCCTATGGGGGAGGGGAATCAATTGGAGTGGAAAGTTCTGAGAAAGCAACAAGATCAGACAATCATACATGTCAAATATAAATTATTATAATGGGATATACAGGCTTTGAGAATGTTCCAATAATAAATTCTAAAAACTGGGTTCAGGGCTTTACATATAAAATTGTATTGCTCACCCTCTGCATAAACCATGCATTTTCTGTTTGTTTGTTTGAATACTTAATTTAAATAAAGTTTCCAGAGCTCTGCCTTCTTTGGTACTATAAAATATTTAGTTTTTTCTTTTAATTTCTCAGTTGTTATTTGAATTTCTTAAGTATGCTAACATAACAACTTGCTAACTGACGTTACAGGGCAGTTATAAGTAGTAACACTTAAGTTTTTCCCTTTATGAGATTTAAATTTGAAATAAATTATAAAATGAGTATGAGTTTGAAAAAGTTAAATGATAATAGAATCAGTGCCAATTTAGAAAAGCATTCTTAACCTGAGCTTACGTGTCTACTTGGGTAAATATAAAATCTTTAACCATAAGGGCTCATTTTACAAGTCAGATCCTCATAGAGAAGAATCTTCGTTTAGCCTACTGTTGGCACTGCCTATGTCAAATACAGAGTTTAGGCAAATATATATGGAAACAGAAAGGGATGTCAAGACTTAAATTCTCTCAAGTTTCAAATGAACTATGGGTTCCTAACTGGATACTGCTCTTATAAGCTCTATTGTTAATAGATTAGAGCCACAAGGTTTGAGCTGGTTTTCACCACATAAACTAGATATTGGAGAAGTAAAATTCAAGTGGCTGTACTAAACTGTACTGAGATCGGTTTTGCAAAAGATTTCAGTAGAAACATCTAAAAACCTCTACAAGCAACCTGGACCAGAAAAGCAGGTTTTCTAGAAGTTCCTCCTTTCAGGGCTACTCTGAGAACAGGTCCATTCCCAAATGCCTAAGTGGAGATGTTTTCAGAGACCAGACAAGTGCATAAGACATCTGAGCCACAAAATACCATGCTATTACGAAAACTAAATTCTGGGTTGGCTCTGCCCTTTTACGAAGACTGGCTTTGTGCCAAGACAGGACCTCATGTGTTTATGGAGTTCAGTGACTACTGAGTATCGGTCAGTTATAGACTGTCATAGAAAAACTAGTCTAGCTGAGATCTGAGAGAGGCTCAAACCACAGCACCTTTCAAGGAACATTTAATAAACCATGGAGAGGTTATCATCTCCATCAGTAAAGGGAAAACCCAAATCCACAAAGTCCTGGAGCCTTCAAAGTACTGAAGTAAGAATGTATGTGAGAAAATTATAAAATGTGAGGCAGGGAAAGGACTCCATAGGTCACCCTGTGCAACTGATACCTGAAACATGAAGTCCCGTCTATGGCGTTGCTGACCCGTGACCATCTAGGCTCTGCCTGAAGACTTTCAGGGACAAAGAAGTGTCACCTTCCAAGGTGCCCAGTGGTAAAAGGCATATGGAAACACGGGAGGGTTTCCTGGGATAACTGAATTGCTCCAATGACTATTTTCCATTGAGCTACCTCATAGGATTATGGTGAACAAAGTTCTTTCTTCACTGTCTGGTGATGTCTAAAAAGGGAGTTATTATTTCCTCATATTGTCCCCGCCGTGCACTCTACACCTCCAGACACACTGGATTCCTCTGTCCCCTGAATATTCGGCGTGCCCTCCCGCCTCTGACTTGGCTCGGACTTCTCTCTATGCCTGGAATGCTCTCCCTTCCCACTCTTTGCCTACTCATCCTCTAAAACCCAGCTGAAATCCCAGCTCCTCTATGAAGCCTTTCCTGACTGGGAATGAATGACCCGACCCCACTGCCTGCCCCAGACTTTCCACAGAAAATGCCCCAGGGATGTGGAACAGGGCATTCACTGTCATGCTCAATTGATACACTGGTTATTTTTGCTGAATTGCTTTCTCCTCCTTTCTTTTTTATTCTGTTATAGGGTAGTTCTTTGGGTAGGAGAAAGGGATATATCTGGAAATGAGGTCATGGAAAAAACAACAATCTTTTTCTAAAAGACTGTATTAGTTGCTGTCCACATCCAGAAAAAGAACTGACCACAGTCTAGATCAGAGATTATTCACCTGGGTTCTACAAATTTTTTTTCTTTTCTTTTTTTTTTTTCTTTTGGTGGGGGGAGGTATAAGTTTATTTTTATATATAAGGGCAGCTAGGTGGCACAGTGAAGAGTACTGTGCTCAAAGTCAGGAAGACTCCTCTTCCCAAGTTCAGATCTGGCCTTGGACACTTATTAGCTATGGGACCCTGGGCATGTTACTTAACCCTGTTTGCCTCAGTTTCCTCATCTGTAAAATGAGCTGGAGAAGGAAATGGGAAATCACTCCTATATCTTTGCCAAGAAAACCCCAAATGGAGTTATAAAGAGTAGACATGACTGAAACAACCCAACAATTTTAATGTAATTTGAATGTTCTGATAAGCATATTTCAATATAATTATAACTATATTTTAATTATAGCATAATTACAATCTTTTGTATTTCAAGTACTTAAAAACATTATTCTGAGTAGGGTCCATGGCTTCACCAGGATGCCCATGTAGTATATGATATAAAAAAGGCTAAAAACTTCTGTCCAAAGGACAAACAGAGGGGGACTGATCAGCATACTTCCTGCTCCCTGAGAAACACAAGATCAATGAGTGTCTTACCTGAAAGTTCTCAGCAATCCGTGATGGGGTGACTGACTTAGGGATCACAACCACTTTTCTCTGGATGTGGAACCTGATAAGAACCTGCAGACAGAAAGAGAGAGAGAGGCCGTTCTCCCCTAGTCTATGTGGGAACACCAGGAACTTGAGGAGTCAGGTCCTCTTCCTCCTTAAGATGGATCACTCCACAGAATAAAAGAATTCTCTTCTGCCATTTACATTTAGAAGAGTGAAGTAGAACTGAGCTTATTAAGATTGCAGTATTTGAGGAGAAGGCGGTAAGGAGGGTGGAAGAAGAGTGGAAAGGAACCCTCAAACAAAACCTTCAGCTAGTGCTAGCCAAAATGACAAGGACAGAAGTGTGAAGGCCTAGAAGTGGCAGCAAAACCCCTGGTACCTGTGCTGTGGTTTTTTTGTGCTTTGCTGCAATGGCCTCGATCCTGGGGTCATTCAAGAGAGAAGGGTCCTCTGGCTTGGCCCTAGGAATAAGAAGATATTAAATATGAATAAGCACTCTTCTTTTAAATTTCAATTAATTTAAAATTTTACTTTTTAATACATTTTTGACTTTTAAATTTCATGTCACTGTCATTTTAAATAAAAGTGATAACTCTAATGATTTCTCTCTGAATCTCTATAAACCAAGTGAGTATCATTTGTTCCATTTGGTGCTGGGGAAAGAAAAGGATTTCCCACCTCCTCCCCCAAGCCCCACAAAGTACACTTCTTGAGTTAAGGTGGGATTTGAACACTTAGACCTTCATACAAACTTGCTTAATACTGGGCCACTAAACCTTTCCTAGAAGAGCAAGTAGTACATATGGTAGTATGAAGGAAGGAATGCTGGTATGGGAGGCAGAAGGCCCATATTAAAATCCTAGGTCTGCTACCTACTTCGTGTGTGAGTTTGGGCAAATTACTTATAACTTCTATGGGCCTTGGTTTCCTAACTTGTAAAACTGGCCTTCTTTAGGAGGTACCTTTTTAGTTCTTGTTTTTTTTATCTTTTCCCAAGTGGAAGTAAGAGCTGTTATTTCATTGGTGTAAAGAACTCCCCATGTGGCAAAGACCTCTGCAATAAAGACTGGCAACTTGTCTAAGACTTACAGTCTCAGAGAGTTGCTCAGGGGCAGTGAATAATCTGCCCATGCTGGCATGCCAAGGTTTCCTGATTCAAGAGGCAGGTCCTCTAACTACTACTACACAATACTACTATTCTATAAGATTCAGTGGTTAAGTCCTGAACCCACTCTTCCCCCCCAAATAACACCAACTGGATGGGTTTGCTGTGCAGCCGCCAAAAGTATTTCCCTTAGAATGAATATTTCCTCTCTTTGTTTCTATCCCTTGTGAGAAAACAGGAAATTACGGGTCCTTAGATTCCTCACCATGGCCGATCTGGAGAACCAAGGGGACTGTAGGCTGTCACCACAATGCCCTTGGACCTGCAATATTCAATCATCTTCTCCTGGGTGAGATATGGATGGCACTCAATCTGTAAATCAACAAATATTGTAACAAGTGAATGACTTGCCCCAGGACACCCTGATCTCACCCTCATCCACTGATCCTGAATCTTTCTCTCCCAACTGATGATTTGGGCTGAGTTTATTAAAGCTTTTCCAAGGAGAACTCTCTACAGCAGGAACCACAGCCCAGATATCAGTCATGGGGTCAAAAGACTATTTTAAGATTCTCTAATTTTCCAAGGTTTGTCAAAATAGAATTGGTCCTTGGTCTGGCAACCCCAATCTCCTAGATCCCTTTTCTTACCAGCACTGAAGTCCTAAGACAGGCTACCATGGAACCTATTTCCTGGCTGTTAAATGTCTACAAACCGTCAGGGTCATATGGTCCAAAAATACAGGCCAAGGGCACCATCTTCTCTTGAGAGGTTACCTGGTTAACTGCCGGCTCGTACTTTAGTCCCGGCTTGGTCAAGAGCTTCTCAATCTGGTCATGGTTGAAATTGGAGATTCCAATGGCTTTCACCAGTCCTGCATCCACCAACTCTTCCATGGCCTGAAAAGAGGGTCTGTGAAGGACTAAAAACTTTTCTTAAAACCAGAGCGAAGGAGAAGAAAGTAGGGGAAGATATTTGAATGATGAGAAAGGAGGAGGTGCCCTTAGCAAATGGACTGGGGTTTTTTCTTTTTCAGTAAAGTATGAAGCAAGGTCTTTGGCTGAGGGTTGGGGAAGGGATGCAGTAGGAGGGCTGAGATGAAAAGGTATGGAGAACAGCTGCCAGGGAGAATGGGTTAGTGAATAGATCTCATTTCCCTCTTGCCTCCTCCCAAGACTTTATTCCAATTATTATTCTTCCATCTTCTCCACATCAACACTCATTCGCAATTTCCCATGATGAAGCTCATGTCTACCCAATCTCTTCTGTCTTCAGACTGTTATAACTCATTAAAGTTGTGTATAACTGATACCTCTACTTTCTCTTCAGTTTCTGTTAATCTGGTTTCTCTCCCTCCTGCTCTACTGAAATGACTCTACTGAACATGCCCCCTTTCCTACACTGCCACCACACCATACTGATGGAAGCCCTCATCACTTCATGCTTGGAATACTGCAATAGCCTCTGGTGGGTCTGCCAGACTCAATTTCCTCCCCACTCTAATTCATCCACCACTCAGCTGTCAAACTGATGTCCCAGGAACAAAGACCTGACCTGACCATCACCCCTCCCCAACTCAATAAACTCCAGTGGCTCCTTGTTCCTCCAGGAACAGATATAAAATCCTGTTTGTCATTCAAAGTTCTTCATGACCTGCCTCCTACCTTCCCAAATCTTCTTACATTCTACACCCCCCACATATCCTACAATCCTACCTTCCAGAGGAAGCCTTTCCTACTGGCCCTTCCTAACTTGCCCCTTACCTTCTTTGTCTTCTTACATCTTCTATTACCCAATCCCCACATACTACCTTCTACAAAAAGCCTTTCCTAATGGCCCTTAAGGCTAACACGTTCTACTAATTATCTCCAATGTATTCTGTAAACTGTTTATACAGTTTTTTCATGTTTTCTACTCCATTAAGACTGTGGGTTCCTTGAGAGTACTCTTTTGCCTTTCTGTATATGCCTGAGACTTAGCATAGTGCCTAGCACAGTGTTTAATACTGACTGACTGTCTCATTTCACCATCCTAGTACACATCCTCTTTACTATCCACTGGCACACATGTATGAGTTTCCTAACAGAACTGCCCACATATATTCTTTTCTCTCTCCGGATTACTATTATCTATTCCACTGGCCAGAATTGCTCTTAACCATTCTTCTGACCATGCTGCTTTTCTGCTCAAAATTTTTTAGTGGTTCTATTACTCTACATTCTCACCTTTTTTGGCCTTTACTCAAGCTGTTTCCTAGTCTTGGAACGTCCCTTCCTACCATCTGTTCGAATTCTCCCATTCTTTAAAGTCCAAATCAAATGCTATCTCTTTCCTGAAGCTTTGTCTGTCCATCTGACAAGAACATTCTCCTTTGGACCTCACACTTCTATTTCTGACTCCTGAAGTCATGTCTCATATAATGTTGAATACTACAGTTATCTGTGTTTGTGTCTTATCTCCCCGTAAGACTCCAAGACATGGGATCATGTCATCTAAAAGATGTTATCTCCCCTGTCACTTAACACAGTGTATTTGGGGGCTCAATGTTTATTGAATGAATAAATAAAAGTCAAGCCAGATTCTGCTAAGAAAATAGAATACTAACCCAAAAACTGAACAGGGGTTCATACGGAAGCACAAACACATGGCTTAAAGATCCAATGAGACAACAGAATTCCACAAAAGACCTCAAATGATTCTCTAGTCACATCCCAAAGAGTCCAACTAAAACAGTGAATGGCCTTACCGTCCATGTATCCAAAAAGCTTGTGTTACTGGGAACCACATTGCCCTTGTCATCCAATGGGAAAAGATCATTTCCAGCCTGTCATAGACAAGACACAGCAACATAAATTGAATTTCATAGACAAGACATGCCAACGTAAATTAAAATTCATAGACTTTTTTCCTTAGAAGGCTATCCTTTTTCTAAAAAGAACACAGAGAAAACTATACCAAACCTGAGTAGCCATATTCTTTTTTAAGGTACTTTGGGAACAAATTCATATATATGCATCTATATAGATATCTGTATTTATCTACGTGGATCTATATGTCTATATCTATTCTAGATCTATCTAGCTATATATGAATCTATACAGATCTAGATAGATCTCTCTCTACATATATGTATAATATATATATATTATGTAAAATATATAATATAGATAGATCTATAGATCTATAACCAGTGCCCCCAACAATCCAATTCAGTTTAACGAAGTCCAATACTCAAATGTTGATTCTTCTCAGAAAGCTCATTGCTAAGCATGGTTGACAAAAAACAAAAACCCCACATACATCTTCTGTAGTAACATATTAATGCACTAAACAAAGAAATCAGAGGTCTCCAAAGGACCAGGAAACACACATGAAGAAAGCTACACTACTCAAAAGCTTTGACAATTTTTCCCTGGGTAGTCACAGGCCAAGTCACCAAATCTCAAAACTCCAAATTCTTCTAGCTCTAAAATGAAGATTAAAGACAACTTGCCCTCCACCTGATTCTCAAGAAGGTCTCATTCTATTTACCTTCAGAAACTGCATTGTACATTTCAATCTGCTCCCAAAAATGGGGCTGCTGGGGAGAGCAGCCATACCTTAAATCCTGTAGGCCAATGAACAAGGTAGAGATCCAAGTAATCCAGCTTCAAGTCACTCAGAGTTTTTTGGCAGGCTGACTTGACCAAGCTTTTCTCATGGTATGTGTTCCAAAGCTACAAAGGAGAGAACAATAAAGAATTACTCACCGGAGGAAGGTCCTCTCTTGGCCTTTCATAGTCCTGAAACAAAGAAACTGTTGACCTCTCAAATAGTCTAAAATGGATTTCCTCCTCTTATATCTATCACTGAATTTGTTTCAAAGACTATAGATCTGATATCTTAAATGAGATTATTGTTGTTGTTAATTCCTGAAGAGGACCAACAACATCAGGATTTAAGCCAGACATTGCTGGACAACAGCCTCACTCTCTTCAACAGTCATCAAAGTCCTGGGGCAGGACAAAAGTAAAGACGATTGGCAATGACCCAAAATGCAGCAGATGACTTTGGCGTCTTCCATGCTGACCTAGATCCAAGACCTCCACAGCACCTGCTTCAGAAACTTTATGGCCATTGGAACGAACTGTTTTCTTCTACCTGTTCTGCCAAAAAAGTCTTCCAATGCTCATGGCAGACAACCCCTTAACTCACCAATGGGTTGGAGGCCTACTGGTTATCCTCAACCTCATTTAAACTTGTCTGCTAAGATAATTTTGTCGGGGTGTGGCTGCTATACATGCTAAAGCTTCTTGGAGCCACAGGTGAGAGTTGAGTATTAGGCAAACACCAAAGGTACCTGAGCAGACCTGAAAAGGGCTCAGTGAACCCTCACACCAGAGGACTAGTCCTCCCTGAACACCCTCAAATGAGCTGGTACAAATTATTCATTGGCACAGGCTGGTCACCTGTAGGCTTGGAATATACTTATTCCATCTCCAACTCCACTTCACTTCTTATAATCTCTAGCTTCCTCCAAGGCTCAGTTCTTCAAATTATTACACACACACACACACATACACACCCCTCTCAACTCCCCATTTCCAATCAAAATAGTCCTTTCTTGATGGGAAAAACTACATGTCCTCTTCCATCTAGGTCTTTGTACCCCCAGCACCCTTGCCCACTGTAGATGTTTCACAAATCAAACATGGCATGCTACTTTGATTCCACACTGGATGGGTCTTCCCACTAACTGCTGTCTAATATTAATGCTACTATCAAGGTAAGAATTTTACTTTAACTGGAGTAAAAAAAAAGTCCACAGAACAGGACATGAATTCAAACTCCCTCAGCCTGGCCACAAGTCACTGCATACCTTGCTGACAATGAAGAGGTCTTCCCGTTTGACAACATTCGCCTTGATCTTTTCTTGGATGGCCTCACCTACTTCATTCTCATTCTGGTAGACGTGGGCACAGTCAATGTGGCGGTATCCAACATCGATTGCAGTCTTCACAGCATCAGCCACTTTGCCTGGGGGGGACTGAAAAGGAAAGTAATATAACATATGAGCTACAAACCTATCCTATCACTGCATAGTGATGATTATTTCTATACTAGAGGCTACATCTAAAGAAAAACTTTATAATGGGCCAGAAACATTGGGAGGCCAGTCACTTGATGCAGTGGAGGGAGCCTATGGACCAAAGTTAGAATCTGGGCTGTCACTACTTAGATGGCTTTGCATAAGTCACTCAATCCTTCCTAGCTCTCAATATCTTCATTTGTAAAAAGAGAAGAGATGGAAAACAGATGCCCCTTCTAACTCTAAAACTATGATCTTATGGGGGCAGCTAGGTGATGTAGTAGATAGAGCACCGGTCCTGGAGTCAGGAAGGCCTGAGTTCAAATGTGACCTCAAGACACTTACTAGCTGTGTGACCCTGGGCAAGGCACTTAACCCTGACTGCCTCCCCCCAAAATAAATAAAAGATTAAAAAAACCTATGACCTTTTATGTGCTTAAAAAGCACATCCTAGTTCCACCTCTTCCACGACCATTTTCCTAATTGCTCCTATCCTCTGATCTCTAATTCTTGCCTATTCCATATAATCCATTCTTGGTTATCTAAAATTTGATAGTCTCCACTTGTTCCATATGTAGAGGCCTTATCCCCCCAACTAGAGAAAAAAGGGATCATTTTATTTATAAAAAATTAAAAAAATAAAAATAAATAAATAAATAAAATTTTATTTCTCTGGAAGGCCACCAACACCCCTTTATTTTATACATGTGGAATTGAGAACTAAGGGTTTAATGAATTGTCATTAAAGCCATACAGATAAATCACGGCAGAAGTGGGATTCACAACCAGGTCCTCTAATCCCAACTCCAATGCTTTTCCTCCGATGCTTAGCTGGGTACATAACACCTATGGGATTTAACTGAACAGAATGGCAGTGGTCCATCAATTCATCTCAAGACCAGGGGCTAGTGCCAGCAGCACATGAAGCATATCTACCCAAGCACCGCTGTTGGAACTTTTGTGACTACAACAGAATCTACCTATGAAATTCCTCTCCTTGAAAATCCCAGCAAGCTTTCCCAGATCCCTTCCTTGAGAATGACCACCTCAGTGTCAGGAGAACAAGGGCCGTGTTATCAGAGAATCTCGGAGGCCATTAGTCCAACAAACCTGATCGGAATACCCACAGGGAAGGGGAACCCATTACCTCCCAAGACAGCCCATTCTAATGGAGAGTGGCACTCATCTGTTGGGAAGTTTTCCTTCGGTCAGATTAAGGCTACCTCTTTGTAACTTCCTCCCACTAGAGTTTTGCACTCTAGGGCCAATCATTTGAGAAATTTTCAAATGTCTGAAGATAGCTATCACTTCCTCAAATCTCTTTTTTGAGGGTAAAAATATCTACAGGTCCTTTAATCAATTTTCATATGGCTTCTGACTTTTGATTTTCTCTGGCTTCTCAATGTTCTTCTAAAACCTGGCACCCAAAATCAAACCCAATGTGCCAGCTTCCAGATACAATAGTCCTACTACTTCAATAATCCTGGACACTATGTCCGTCTCTCCTGGACTGCTAATCAAACAGGTGACCAATACTGAACCTGTAGTCCACTAAAATGCCCAGACCTTTTTCAGACAAACTGCTGTCTAGATTCCCTTTCACCTTCTTACACTTGTGAAGTTGATTTTTGGGATCCAAGTTTGAAACTTGACTTTCTTACTAAATTTCATCTTTTTACTTATGAAGTAAGTAGCTATCCACCTTCAGAGAGACAGAGGACAAATAAGTACAGTATGGTCTTACATATATATGATTATAGATACCTAAGTATGTGTACATATGTAAGTGTATGTATGTATGAGTATATGCGTGTATATATCTTTGTATGTGTGTACATGCACATACATGTATATATACACACATGTGCTTATGTATATATGTGTAAATTATATCAACACTTAATTGTACCTGGGGGGGAGGAATTTCTTGAAATGGCAATTTGTTGTATACCTTGAAACCTCTCATGTTCTGCTGTACACATGGCGATGCTTTCTTTTTTCTTATTTTGTATTTAAGTTTTAATATTCAAGTTTATAATGTATCTTTTTTTCTTATTGTGTATTTAAATTTTTGTACGTAAGTTGAAAATAAATTAAATTTCATCTTTTTAGATCTGGTCCAATACTCTAGCTTTTGTGGAGCATGTCACTCAACAAATTACTTACACTGTCTACCTTTGCATCCTATAAACTTTTTCTCCAACCCCAGTGCATACCAAAATGCTTTATTCACAGTAGGTATGTAAGAAGTTTTTAAAAATTCAATCAGAACATCTCTGTCATCATTAAATAACCTAATAGCCTAATAAGTGGGGAGTTTTACCTTTAGCTTGCTGGAGGTGGGGGTGGGGATGGGGTGTCACACAACAGGTCTTAATGTTTGCTGTGCAAACAACTCAGCTCACATTAAAATTTACACTTTAACTACCACTCACTGGCTAATTAGTCTTGCTCCAAGCAGAATACTTCATTAAGAAAGATAGAAGTCCTTTTATTCTCTGGGGTCTTAAACACAAAGGGATATTTTTTACTCCTAGAATAAATTTAAGTAATGAGTTTCAAATGAGTTTCCAATGCCTTTACCAAAGTGGAATAAATCAGTGATCATTAGAAAGCGCTTACTGTAGTAACTGTGTAGAGAGCTAAGGACCCAAAAACCTTGGGCAAGAGATGATTTGAGATGAAGAGTCAGGAAGAAATGTGCAGGATAGGGAAGGAAAAAGGGTCAGTATCCATGGAGTTAACTGGTGGTACAGTGTTTAGAGTTCTGAGCCTAGAGTCAGGAAGCTGCTGTAGTTATTCAGTCATGTCTGATACTTTACAACCCCATTTAGGGTTTTCCTGGCAAAGATACTGGAGTGGTTTACCATTTCCTTCTCCAGTTCATTTTACAGATGAGGAAACTGAGGCAAACAGGGTTAAGTGACTTGCCCAGGGTCACACAGCTAGTGTCTGAAGCAAGATTTGAACTTGGGAACCTGAGTCTTCCTGATTCCAAGCTCAGCACTCTAACCACTGGGCCACCTAGAATCAGGAAGACCCAAGTTCAAATTCTACTTCAGACACTTACTAGGTCTATGACCATAGGCAAATCACAAAATCCAAGCCTCAGTTTCCTCATCTGTAAGATAGGGATAATAGCACCTACCTTGCAGTGCCCACAAATGAAATAATATTCGTAAAAAGTGATTAGCAAGGTGCCTGTCACATAGTAGGAGCTTATATAAATGCTTCTTTCCTTCTCCCCCTTCCATGAGTAGTAATTTAAAAGAATCCAAACCACAATCACAGAGCCATGGATGTCAAGTTAAAGGGATCCTAGAAGTTAGGGAATCCAATCACGTCATTTTATAAATACAGAAACCAAAGCCCAAGAAAGTTTTAAGCCACCTGCCCAAGGTCATGATGACTTATTCCAGCAACTTCCCCAGGAATCAATCATCTTTACCACAGGATAACATATGAACCACAAGCAGCCGAGTCTGAAGAGGACTGAACTTGGAATGTTCACAAATTTACAGTTGTCATGAGAATACCCTAAAGTGAAGAGCTGGGTTCTCATGATAAATGACAATTCTCCAAGAAGATTTCTGATCAGTTTTATCTTAGGCTATCCGTTTCCCAGTGCTAATGGAAAGTATTTTAATTCCACAATGATATAGTAAAAACTCCAGTTTTATACAGCAATTTATGGTTCACAAAGTGCTCTCCTCAAACTCTAGGGAGAAGGCAGTATAGGCATCATTACTGGTGTTTTACAAATCACAGAATTTTTGAGGTGAAAAGAATTTTAGAGATGATCGGGTGTAGTTGTCCCCAACCTGTTGGTCTCAGAAGCCCTGGGGGAAAAGGTATGAAAAGTTATTGCAAAAAGTCCTTCTCATTAATGACTCAGTGTAAAAGGCTGGCTAGTGCAGCAGCTAGGCACAACAGCTTGAATGCCAGGCTCGGACTCAGGAAGACCTGAGTTCAAATGTGACCTCTGATACTCACTAGCTGTACGGCTCTGGATCACTTAGCCTGTTTGCCTTAATCCACCGGAGAAGGAAATGGCAAACCCCTCCAGTATCTTTGCCAAGAAAACCTCAAATGGCGTTCGCAAAGAGTTGGACGTGGCTGAAACAACTGAACAAACACGAAATAAGCTACAATACGTACCTTCTGAGGACTGAATAGAATCTTGCATGTGCACATTCATAATTTTCAAATGTTGGGACCTCCAAAATCTACCTTATATTAGAGGTACCCTGTGGACTGAATCCGTGCAAAACCATAACTCATGAGCCTTTACCAGTGTTTACTACTTACTGTAAAAAGTATTTAACAAAAGAGAATAGAAGAAAAAAATCATATATGTGGCTATGTATATTATGTGAGTGCACACACTCACGCACATATATAGAGATGCCTTTATACAGTATCCTAGATTTGGGATAGGAATACACACATACATACACACACGTGTGTATATAAAAATATGTATGCATGCACAGGAATATGTGTGTATGTATGTATATACAGATACACGTGTGTGTGTATGTATTGTGTGTATATGTTGTGTATGTGTATTCCTACCCCAAGTCTAGGGTACTCTATAAAGGCATTATGGAAGGTATGAAATACACCCTTTGTCACCTGTAGAACTTGCAATGATGAATCGTTGTTTGTTAACTTGACAGGGACAGCAGAGTTTTGCCTCATCGACCTTCCTCAAAAGGAAATAAATCCAACTTCAAAAGGCTCCTTTGTCCCAAACCGCTGATTTTTTTCTAAGAAGGTCAGACAAAGGAAAGGCAGAGCACTGAGGGATTATGAGGGGTAAGATTCTCATCAACTTCTGCCATCAGAGTCTCAGCTCTGACAGCATCCTCTTGGGGGACTCCGATTGTCTCTAGGACAAGAATCTGGAAAGGGCTTAAAGAAAATTAAAAAGAAATGTGCTTATATTTTATTGGTTTATCTCTATCTCAAGGCCATATATGACCTTCAGGTCTGGGTGTTTTTAATCAGTTCAGCTCAGGACAGAAAATAAAATAAAATAACCCTTCCAGAATTCTTACAGTTCAAAGGGAGTTCAATTCTAACCCGATTAATATAGCAGACCAGGATCATTGGGTTACAAAGACCAAGGATAAACTCTTCTAGAGAAGAACTATATGTTAACTAGAAGTAAAATCAATGGTGAGCCAGGAGTGCATAAATACAAGAGAAGGGGAGAGCCAATGGCATTATGGAAGGCAGCCCTCCTCAAGACCAGACCACTCCATACAATGAGAGGAGTAGCAACTGGACAGTTCATTTTGTTGACATGGGGAAATCCCTGATGAAGAAATATTCACTATCAAGGAAGGTCAATGACCCCCTTTGCAATTTATAGTTTTGAGAATCGCCCACAATTAAGATACACAGGCACTGTGGTAGGGAGATCCATCCAGAGGGGCGAGAGGGAGGATATAGGAGAGAGCAGATTGAGGGAGGGGTTATACAGTGGGATGGCTGTTTTGAGGTGTTGGGTAGGGGAAAGATGGGGAGAAAATACTGTTTCTGGTTCAAGGCCCAGCTAATGTGAGGTCTTTAAGAGGGGGCATTTCTTAATTCCACTGCTAAGTACTCAATACTTTCTCTCCCCTCCCCCTCAAGTTTTCATGCATACCCTTATCTGTTTACCGGTCCAATAAAGTGTAAGTTACAAACAATTTTAAGTAATGATCAAATGATATTAAGTACTTTATACGAAATACAGAAGCAGCTAGGAGGCTCAGTGAATAGAGTGCTGGGCTGGGAATCAGGAAGACTCAGGTTTCTGAGTTCAAATCTGGCCTCAGACACTTTACCAGCTGTGTGACCCTGGGCAAGTCACTTAACCCTGTTTGCCTCAGTTTCCTCATCTGTAAAATGAGCTAGAGAAGGAAATGGCAAACCATTTCATATCTGTCTTTGCCAAGAAAATCCTGAATGGGGTAAGGAAGAGTAGGCCACCATTTAACAACAAGAAAGTGTGGCCTTATGAACTAAAGACTTGGGAGTCAAGAAGAGTCAAGTTCAAATCACACCTCAAACAAAAATTACTAGCTGTGAGAATTTGGGCAAATCATCCAAACCTCTCAGACTCTATTTACCTCATCTGTAATATCTGATCTGTGTATCTAATAATAATCATGCACCTACCTCAAGGTGGTGCTGTGAGGATGAAATGAGAGAACTTATTTGTATAGCACTTTGCAAACCTTAGTTTATCAATGCTATTCATACCCCCCCACCTAGCTGAAGACAGAGGGTGCCAGGCCTCTGCTGAAAACACACTCTTAACCTGTAACAGATTGCTTGTCATCTTGGGGGGAAAATTAGGAACTCAAAATCTTATAGAAACGAAATTATCTTTACAGGTAAAAAATACTATTTAGGGGAGGGGGCAGGGAGAGAGGGAAGGGGGGGAGATAGGGAGGGAGGGAGAGGAGACAGACAAAAAGAGAGAAAGGGGAGAAGGGGAGGAGGAGGGAGAGGAGGGAGGGAGGGAGCGAGAGCAACAAACAAAAAGAGAGAAAAGGGAGAGGGGGAGGTGGGGAGAGGGAGAGGAGAGGGAGGGAGAGAGGAGATGAAAACATCTGGGGATAAGCTGACCACAGCTTTGGGCAACATTAAAGCTGCCATGCCCAAAAAGGCATCTTTTTTTTTTTTTGCTTTTTGGAGGGCAATGGGGGTTAAGTGACTTGCCCAAAGTCACATGGCTAGTGTGTCAAGTGTCTGAGGCCGCATTTGAACTCAGGTCCTCCTGACTCCAGGGCCAGTGCTCTATTCACTGCACCACCTAGCCATCCCAAAAAGGCATCTTTTGATGATTTAACTCCAGGGGAGAGACAATAGGCAGGCAAAACTACTTTAATTTGCTAGCCATCTAACAAGACTGGGGAGCCAGGTTCCCAGGGGCTGGAGGAAGCCTCCAACAGGTGGTTGGGCCACAACAGCAACCCCCGAGGAAGAAGATGATAAACTTTTGGCCAAAGGCAGATCACTGGAAGAGGGTGGGGCCCTTCCCACCTACTCTACAGCTCAGCTCAAGGCTCTCCCAAACCCGGGAAGGGCAGGGGTGATGGAGAGGCCGAAATATCCCAAGAAGGGCGCCCCTCCTCCTTTAAATTTCAATCCAAAAGAACTGGGGGAGTTTAAAAAGGGTGGCATCCTAGAGACCTGGGGGTGGATGGCCCGGTGGAAAGTGACAAAATCAGGCCATTTCGTTCAGTATTTAGAGGCCGCAGTGGGCGAAGAAATTCAGCCAGCCGGAGTGGGGGGATGTCTCCAGGACCCTTTTCGACATTTTTGGGGGGGGGGGTGTCCTCTGTAGCCTGTGCTACATAGAAGGCAAAGCCGTTTCCTAGTTACTGATCCTGAAGACCCGAGATCACCTCTGCAGCTGTTGCGACCCTGGACCCTGTTGCTTGCCTCGAGTTTCCTCCTCTCTAACACGGTGGTCAGAGCAGCACCTACCTCTCAAGGGTTGTTACGACGATCAAACCGGATAAGTAATGTTTGCAAAGCGATTGCCTGCACACAGTTGGCGCTTAATAAATCACATGCTTGTTCTTTTTCCCCTTCCCCTCGGTCCCCCACTCCTGGCTCTCCTAGAGTCTGGAACAATTACGCTAAACTTAACCGCCCGGTGAGAGCTCCAGCAGCACCCAGCTCCGCCTGCGAGGTCGGAAAGCAGAAACGCAGTCGGCCTCCTGGAAAGGGCGAGGTGACCCCCAGTCCCCCCGAACTCCACCCCACCCCCTGGGGCCGCAGGGCAGGAGGAACGCGACGGGGGTGGAGGGGGGGGAGAGGGGGCGGGATGCGCCGCCGGCCGCCCTCGCCCCCAAGCTGGCCTAAGGGGCAGGCCCTGCCAGTACAGGCATGCATTTACCTTCCAAGTGCCCAGGCCCACGATGGGCATCTTCGCCTTGTTCCTCAGCACGAGGAAGGCAGCCATGATGATCCGGCCTTGCAGAAGAGGGCCACGACAACACACGCAAGCGCCACACGCCACAAACCGACACCGCGACAGAACGCTCCCAGTCGCTACTTAAATAGGATGAACCGCGCGAGCGGGGGTCGCTGCCGATTGGTTGGCTGCCGGAGCGAGTGTCAGCCGGCTTCTGATTGGTCGGGACAGAGCGCCCCTCTGCACGCTGCAGCGACTGTGGCTGCTTTTCTTCTAAGGTTAGGCTCCGGCTTCTGGACCTCGGGGGTGGGGGTGGGGGGTGTTGAGCTAACTCAGCTCGTGGGCGCCCTGGACCTTCCCTTAGCTGCACTGACTTGTTTTCACACGAGTGGAGGGCGCTACGCTGTAATGGGATCAGTTGTAAGAAGTCACTGGTTCTTCATCTGCAAAATGAGGCTTTAAAAGTTTCCGTTGCCTCATCGTTTAGTTCTAACCACAGTCGTCCCGTTAGGTACATATGTGTAGGCATATAGCGTTGCCTCCATTTTTACGGATTAGGAAACTGATACCTAGAAGGTATCAGTTGTCTGCAAGTCACACATCTGTGTGGTACAAAGTATGCTAAGTATGCCCTCGCGGCCGCACATCTGTCCTGATTGATGGATTGCCAAGGTCCCTGCCGAGATTCCTGTTAAAGCGCAGCTTGAGCGTGTAGGGCCTCTGATGTACCTTCCAACTCAGGTTACTGGATCCTCTCATTCGTTGTGGCATCAGGAGATTTCTATGCCAAGAACTATTGTAATATATCTGACCAATAAGAAAGGACTTTTACTGTTCTGAGGCATTAAAGACCAATTTTCCCCCAGCTCTAAGAAGAAAAAAATGCCTCTCTTGCTTCCTTCCCTTTTCCTTCCTTCCTTTCCTTCCCCTTTTTTCCTTCCCTCCCTCTTTCTTTTTCTTCCCTCCCTCTCTCTTTTCCTCCCTCTTTTAACTTTCCTTCCTTCCCCCTTCCTTTTTTCATTTCCTCCCTCCTCTTTCCTTCCTTTCATCCCTCTTTCCTTTTCTTCCTTCCTGCCTTCCTCTTTCCTTTCTTCCCTTTCCTCCCTCACCTTCCTTCCCTCTTTCCTTTTTTTCCTTCCCCCCCTTTCCTTCCCTTCCTTTCCCATTTCCAGTTATAAGAGGACTTAGCCCTTCATTTTACAAATGAAGTAGCCGAGCCCCTGGAAAACTGAAATGATTTGCTCAACTTTCACAGTGTGTTAAATTATAATGTGAGTTTTCCAACAGGCTCCCATGAGGCAGATAAGTGAAAACATTATTAATCCTAATTGGTAGATGGGGAAGGTTTAACACAGGGAAGATAAATTCTTTTCCCAAGAGCCTAAGGCAAGTCAGTAAAACAAGTGAACCTTCAAGAAAATCCTGGAATTCTCTTCGTCAACCCCCTCCCCATACCCACCCCCAACTTTATCTTCTCATCAGTGCCCTAATTATGAAACGTCAGGGCCTTGATCTGCTGCTAACATTCCAGGAAGTGTCATTCCCCAAACTGAGTTCTAGTGATTTTCCACTGTATGAGAAAAGTACTGTCAAAGGTAGCAGCTCTGTGGGGAAAATTTAAAAGGGACACGATTCTCTGGACATTAGGCCTTTTGATTTCTTAATCATATGTGTTATCTCTAGGTATGTTTTACCCCCTCAAATAATTGAGTATTGTGACTACTTATAATAGTATTTATGTAGCACTTCAAGGTCCTCACAGCAACCCTGAGGGATAGGTCCCTGTTTTACAGATGAGGAAACCAAGGAACAGAGAGGTTAAGGAGATTTGCCCAGGGTCACACAGCTCAGTGATTGTCTGAGGCAGGACTCAAACCTAACTCTTCCTGATTCCAAGTCCAGATGCTAACCATTGAGCACCCTGCTTCTGAGTCTGAAATGAAAAACAAGGCCAGTGGCCAAAAAAAAAAAAAAAAAAGGAAACCAGCGTCAGAAGAAGGACTTCTTTGTGCATATGTTTGTACATCAACTCAAATTTCAGGCCTTGGTCACATATGGGAAAGATGTGCTCTAGTATAAGAAGGATGAGTAAACAGACTTTGGGGGAAGTCCTCTGATTTCATCATGGTCAGGAATTTTTTAATTGGAAATGCCTTCCACAGATACAGATCAGCAACCCAGGTTTCAGGCATTAAAACAAGAGGGTATGGGGGTGGCTAGGTGGCACAGTGAATAGAGCATCGGCCCTGGAGTCAGGAGAACCTGAGTTCAAATCCAGCCTCAGACACTTAACATTTACTAGCCATGTGACCTTGGACAAGTCATTTAACCCCAATTGCCCTGCCTTCCCCCCTCCAAAAAGCAAGAAAATAAATAAATATAAGAGGGTATCAACAACACATGCCAGGTACCCAGGTTACCATACAGCTGCATGAAGAAGAGTTCTGTGACAGGTGAACACTCCATCCACCCATGCGGATCGGCACCCTCCATGACTTAAGGGCTCACTTTCATGAGTTGTGGTTGATTCTTTACTGGGTGGCCACCCAGATGAATGACCTTAGAACACTTAGCTTGGCTGGTTCTCGGATGACAGATCCACCTGGAGTCTGCTGCTGGACCCAGGCTTGGCAGGAGCTGCAGAAGCTTGTTGCTGCCTTTGAGAAGGCTTTCCAGTAGGACTGGAGGAATCATGTAATCAGTGAAAAATACAAGGAAATTAGAATGTCATCCAGGGATGGACTGGGCCTGCATCAAGTATAAGGCACTACCGGTAAGGAAATTCCTTCTATCATACGGATCAGCACTTTCCTTACTAGTTACTACTGCCTTTGATGGTCACCTTTGATAGAACACCAATGGGAAATCACTGAGGAAAAATAGACTTAAATAAAGAAGCTATTTCTTATATCAAAATAGCCCCATAATCACAAAGTCTGAAGAAGCTTGATTAATCAAATACCACTGATTTAATCAGAATAAAATTGAAAGAGTTTTAGTTCTGCAATAAAAATTCAAATTTGGATTAGGGCAAACTTTTAAATCAGCAGCCAATAAAGAAGGGAAGGGAAAGAATGGTAGTGGAACACATGAACAGGCCCCATTGGAACCTTAGGGCCATGGACTTAGGGCCGCTGTGAAACTGGTATAAGTTTCTTGGTTTCTCTTGGAAAACATGTCATCTACCTATTTTTTCCTTCCAAAGTTAAGTCCATCGAAGTCAAATACATTGTTTTCAATTTTTTTTTTGGCTTGGTTTTCTTGAGGGCAATACAACAATGACTTGCCCAGAGTGACACAGTCTATATGTGTAAGAGGCAGAGTTTGAACCCAAGTCTCCCAAGTCTCCAAGAGCAAGGTTAGTTCTCCATCCACCACCCCACACTACCTCTCAAATAGAGTTAGTGTATTAATAGCAAAAGTTTCTAGTAACTAAAAATGAATATCAAAAGAGAAACCAGAGAGCAAAAAATGTTCAGTGTTTTTCCACCACCCTCCATCAGTTGACTAAGACAGCTTAGACAATTGGATAAGTTTGATTAAATACAAAATTACATACCGTGGATTGTAGTAGGACAACCTAGGAGGCAGTAACTGCTAGGAAATAAAATTGTAGATGGGAAAACTGCTCTTATTATGTGTTTGAAAAATAAAAGGAATTGAGTTTTCACAAAGGATATTTCTTAAGGGATATTGAAGAAGACCCAAGGATCAATGAACAGATGCAGGGTGGGAGTAAGGAAATTCTGACAAATGAACAATGATACTTGTATACAGAAGTGGTATTAAAAAAAATGTACATGATCAGAAAGGGAGGTAGAGATTGTGGATAACAGACAGCCCAAAGGCTACACTGATATCCATAAAATGTTACGAGAAGTAGAGTAAGTTCTCTAGTACATCAAGTAACTTATCTGTGGGGGCCCCTGTAGAAAAACATGGACAAGTGTGATAAGACCACTATATACCAGGGTTTCCTCTCATAATATGGATTGTTAGGTTTTTCTTTTTCTTTTTTTCTTGAAAGGTAGGAAAGCTAACTTGATTAGCCGGTGGTCCAAGGCTCAAGTTTTTGAAACTTCCTGGTAGCCTCTAGCCATATTGGTGGCTTCCTGGTCCCATAAGGGCATAAAAAGATTCACCTATGAGGAAGCAGATCCCTTCAAAGATGGTGGGATGTCCCAAGACCTTATGAGTCATCACACCTTGCCATGCTGAGGAGGTGTATACCCATATAGAAATGAAGGGAGGCCATCATCTACCCAAGATAAGTGCTGGAGTACCCTTGTGGAATACGTTGTCTATGCTATGGCTAAGTAAACCTCTTGTTAACTGCTCAGTGAGCTACCATTGCTTCATTTTGTTCTGATGCTGAACTTGAATCCACAAGAATATCAGTCTAAACCAGGCCCACCCCTATTAACAAGAATCCAACAAAGTGAGAAGGCAGCATGGATAATTATTGTCTGTCCTTGTGAAAAAATACACATAGTGATGAAATGATAGATTTATTCATGTATCGAAATATCTTTCTGAGTTCACTTACCCAGCAGAAATAGGGTATTATGTATAGACCTACCAATCTCAATTTTTAGGCCATATTCTCCATCATAAATTAAAATTTCCCCCAAGAAAAAAAGACAGTTCCCATAGTAGCTGTTGAATTCATCAGAGTGTAATCATTAATTAATAAAAATTAGCAACCAAATGTTAATTAATTAATAATTAAAATTAATCAGAGTGTAAATCATCAAGATGGGTCTATCCAGCCCTGTCTCCCTCTGCACTTCCCCTGCTACCTTCTTGGTTGACCTCGGCTTTGACGCGTACCAGGAAAAGCAGAATTTCAGGGTTGGAAGAGATCTCAAAGGCCAATGTGGCCAACCCCAACTTGAACTACAATTCATCCCCCAAAGTGGTTATTTGGTCTTTGCTTAAGGACCTCCAAGTGAAATGGGAACTCACTACCCCTTGAGGAAGCCCATCCCATTTTTGGATACTTCTAAAGGTTAAATTGAGCCTAAATTTATCTCTTTATATCTTCCTCCCATTGGATCTAGTTCTGCCTTCTGGGGACATACTGAACAAGTCTAATTTCCCTTCTAAGCAACAGTCTTTCAAATACTTTCTAAAAAATATTTTTTCTCCTCTAAGCTCAACATGCCCAGTTCCCTCAGCTGAATTTTATACAGTGTTATCTCTCAGTCCTTCACCAGTTTTGTTGCCTTTCTCTCGCTACCTTATCAATGTCCTTTTTCAAAGGTAGCATCTAGAACTGAATACAATACTCTAAATGTGGTCTAATCACAGTAGAGCACAATGGAACCAGCAGCCGCTTCCTTTCTCCTCGCCACCCCTAGTCCTGAATAGTGTATTTCTCTTAACTCAGCATATAATCACATACACTTTTATTGATTATCCTTTCACACTGTTGGATCATTTGGAGTTTGACACCCACTAAAACCCCACAGACCTTTTTTCAGATGTACTGCTTCAAATCAAGTCATAGTTCCTTTATTTTGATTTTTTTTTTTTTTTTTTTTTTTTGCTTTTTGGAGGGAGAAGGCAGGGCAATTGGGGTTAAGTGACTTGACCAAGGTCACACAGCTGGTAAGTGTTACATGTCTGAGGTCAGATTTGAACTCAGGTCCTCCTGACTCCAGGGCCAGTGCTCATTGTGCCACCTAGCCATCCCTATTTTTATTTTTATTTTTTTTACCTAAGTATAAAACTTTATATCTGTCCCCATCAAATTTTATTTTATTAGATTTGTCTTCATTGTTCTAGTTTTTCCAGATCTTTTTGGATCTCAATTCCATCATCTATGTTTGCTCTCTTTCCCATCTGCATGTCATGCCATCTATCCATTCATCTAAGTTGTAAATTTTTAAAAATATATTACACAGTGCACATACACATAGTAGCTGGGAATTTGGGATCATTGAAGTACTTCACTAAGAGACATCTTTCCAAGTTATCGTGGCCTTTTTACGATGTCTGTGTGCCTTATCTGTACCCACTAGAATGATTTGGGATTATACCTCACATCTCAGCTTACCTCTGCCTCTTGTATCATGGCTTCCAGTCACTGATGTCTCAGAGAAATTTCAATCTGATTTTAGGTTTGATCCCTGGCTAAACAAAAATTAATAATGCTTAACAAATGCTTGTTGTCTTTAATTAAATTACTAAATTAATTTTCTCCCTAACCTTGGATGCCAACCCTTCCAAACTGCACACCTGCTCTTACCTTGGTTAGAATTTCCCTAACCCCCTTCTCATATTGCTCCCTTGAGTCTTATGAATTTAGTTATCATTAATCAATTCTCCTCCACCCATAGTCAATGATGTACAGCTGATACAATTCCATAAAGCCACTATAATGCTTGATAGAAAGGAAACAAGAGTGTAAACAGATCTCTACCCTTAAAGGGCATGACTTTCTCTTTCCAACTAAGTCACTCTCCTACCCTTTCTTTACTCTCACCTTAAAGCTTACAAGGGACAGTTGGATTCTGAATTCATTGCAAGGCTTGGAAATAATTTAATATCAAATTCTTTGCTCCAACTTTACCCAGTTATTCCAAATTAGCTCCAAAGCCCCAGGCTCACTCTGAACCAAACATTTTGTCTCTCTAAAATAAGGAACACTTTCTTATTATCTATTTGTAAACATTAAATAAAATGTACACTTTGCATTTCTATAGACCAATGAGGTTTTATGATAGGCAAATATAGTAAAACCTCAATGGAAAGGGACTGCCAACAAAGAAGAGACATACCTGCTTAACCAGAAAAGAGACGAGTAGTTTTGCTAGAAGATAGGGGTGGGAATAAAGAGTCAGTTCTAACCCTCCAGCTCTGGTTCTTACCCTGTTATCTCTCAACAGCAGCTGCTGATCACATCTCAGGTGATCTCTGTTTCCTTTTCCATTTTGCCTGCCTTCTTTCCTTCTTTCTTCTTTTTGTCCTCCTGGCTTCCATGTTCTTCCGCCCACAGCTCTCTTTACCAAAGTGTAAGTGTGTGTATTGTGTGTGTGTATGGGGGGAGAGGGTAAGTTTGGGAGTCTAAGTACTATCCACCCAGCAGTTCAACCCCTTGCCCAACTATCTCCTCTGCAAAGGCAAGTTACAAACACAAAATATTAGAAACACTTTAAAGTAATGTCACATATCATTGAAGAGAAACAGCTGTTGACCTCTTGCTAAACAGGTAGGTGGACCCAGACAGCTCCAGAGGAGAGAGAGTGAGGCTTTGCAGGCCCACCCTCACTTAAATCCAATTCACTTGAAAGTCACGGCATCACCTTCATAATGTCATGGTCCTCTTCAAGAATGAAGGGTGAATAACAACCACAAGGTGATATTATATTTAGGGTTAATGCAAATTATCCTTTAGTAAAATTATCTTTTACTAAATAGGTGATATCCTTTTGGTGGTACAAAAAGGAAAATTTGGAACCTATATGTAAAAATGAAGAAAAGAGGGGAAACTTGCCATTTAAGGAGAATAATTGAAGAAGTATGAGAATTGAGAAGAGTGAGGATTAGATTATTCACTGAGATCAGAGTTGCCAACCACAGTCCATCTGGAAAGAAAACAGGTGCCAAAGAGAAATACGAAAAACTTAGAACACTAGTCAACAGATGGAAAAGGGAGAAGGGAGAAAAGTTAGACTGTCCTGGGAAAATGCCTACAGACAGGTGTGATAATTACTCTTGACTGGGACAAGTAGTAATACCACCAGTACGCTAATGAGAGATTGGGGGGCCCACCATGTAAGAGGAAGAAAAACAACAGGAAACCAAATCCTGGATAAACCTAAGAAACAAACTTGACCTAGGAGAAGAGTTGAAAAAACAGAGCACGTTCCCTTGCATGCTGCGTTGGGGAACTATTGGTGTGGGATATTGCGTATTTTGCTCTTGTTCTCACTCTTTTAAAGGAACTTTGTTACCAGTGATAGCTCCTTGTGGAGGAGTGGAGAGATACCATGTTCAGAAAAAAAAAATGTGACACAACAAAAAATATTTAAAAAAATTTTAGTTAAGAAAAAAGAATAGATTGTGGACAAGTTCACAAAATCAGTTTTTCTGAACGATGGAATAGATTTATAGAAGAATCAGGCATTTTAAACATAGCATTGTAGAAGCAAATATTTGACTTGGAGAATTGTATTAACTTCCATGATAATAAACTCTTATTGTTTATAAATCAGGTTAATATTTTGGCTCAAGTAACTGCCAATATATTCACCAATTCATAGACATAAAGAATTGTTCCAGAAGTTAAAATCCTTATTCTTTCAAGGCAATATGACTTGACTAAAATAGACATTAAAAATTGCTTTTCTCCACATTTGTTGGTCAGGCCAATACTTTTCAAACCAAAACATTGGGTTCAAGTAATCAGGTATCTTCTCACAAATTCCATTTGAAAAAGTTAACAGTAAAACATATAATTTTGGAAAATTGTCAGAAAAATAGAAAATATTTAATTTTAGATTTTAAAAAATGTACATGTCCATGATAAGAGAGACTTAGTTTAACAGTGATCCCTGTGAAAGAGATTTGGTTGATTGGTTTAGTAATCCTTAGTAGGAGCCAGTTGCTAGAAAAAAAAAAATCATGCTAGTTGAGGTTGCATTAACAGAATTATCAGACATCCATATGAAAGAATGCAATGATCTCACCATGCTCTATCAAGGACAGACTATATCTGGGCCACTCTGCCCAGTTTTTGACTGTTTGTGCTGCACCTCCACACCCTTTCAAATGTTTCCTGCAGAACTGTGAAAAGGCTTATGTAAAATTGGACAAAGAATGAGAACTATTTCTAAACTGACAATTTGTTGTTCCTCTGGTTTATGAATTAAAGAATTGTTCCAGAAGTTAAAATCCTTATTCTTTCAAGGCAATATGACTTGACTAAAATATTGCTAATGCAGCTTTTTTGCAATTGAATAGCTCACATTTATACTGAATCAAGATGTGATGCTTTCAAGAGTGCTGAGATTGTATTAATTAAACTTTAATGAATGACATGATATGCACAAATAGCACAAAATTGGATGAATTGATACGTCTCTCCTTCAAAATTGGATATCTCTCTCTACATAAAACAAATACTTTAAAATGATTTTTCTTTGTTTCTCTTTCCCCTGTAAAGACAGTAATTTGTCTTTATTTTGGCTCCGTCTTCTTTAAGGCAACCCTATGCTTACTGTCTCTTTTCCTTTTCTGCTCAATCCTCAATCCCCTCTGTCTTGTCACTCCTTCCTTAACTTTTGGAATTTTACTTTACTTACTAATTCCATTTTCTTTCTTCCTTTTAGATATTCTAATTCTTCTCCTTTTCCTCCTCTCAGTAATATAAAATTCCCTATCTTTTCAATTTTTGTCTTTGAATTTCATTTTTTATGACTTATTCTTCAAAAAAAGATTTATTTCCCCTATTTTTGACATTATTTCCTTTTTCCTTTCTATTCTAGACTTTAATTCTCTGATTTGTGGTCGTTATAACTTATTCCTTCTATATTTCTCATTGAATTAAAGCTTCTAAGTTACCTATTTTGAGTTCCCTCTTCTAAATATTTTCTTGTAGATCCTGCCCCCGACCCTCTTTTTTTATTTTCCCTCGCTCTTCTTCTTTTTTTTTTAAAGGCAATTGGGGTTAAGTGACTTGTTTAGAGTCACACAGCTAGTAAGTGTCTGAGGTCACATTTGAACTAAGGTCCTGAGTGCAGGGCCAGTGCTCTGTCTACTGCATTGCCTAGCTGCTCCCGCTGAAATACCAATATATCTTAAAAATACCGATTCCTACAAGGGACAGAGAGGACAGAAGTGTTGCTCCATAGTAGAAATTTTCCTGTGTCCCTCATTATGCAATTCTTTACTACCTTCCAACATAACTTCTCTCTGACTTCAACTTTGTCTCTTGTCTCCTTGCATATTTTTGAAAAGAAATCTCTAGTCTTTCATTTGTTATTTTATTGTACTTTTGTTGTTAACACCATAGATGTCTTTCTCTTTTTAGTTTTTTTTTGGGGGGGGGGAGATTTATTTCTTTATCTGTGCCTTTTAAAATTGCTGTGATTTGTTTACCATTCTTGAATTTCTGATATCTGGTGTGTTTACAAAGCAAAATTTGTTTAGTTCTGGTTTTCTTTGCAGGAATGCTTCAAACACATCTTTTATATTGAATGTCCATCTTTTGTCACTCGTGGTTAGATTCAAGTTTACAGGGAATGTCACTTTTTGTTACATCTTAAGTCCCTTTGTTCTTCAAGATAGACTAAGGTTTTTGCTGAGTGCAGAATAGTCTTAGATTATTCAAATATTTCCTTTACATTTGAAATTATTTTTCCTGTTCTCTTGCAGAATTTTTTTTGGGAGAATTTTTTTTTCTGTAGGCAATCTATGGATTATTTTAATTGGTACTTTGTTTTCTGTTTTCAGAAGAATGATTTTCTTGTATTATTTATTGCATTATGTTATTCAGGTTTTTTGTGACTTGTCACATTCGCTATTTGAGATAAAAAATATTTTGCTTTTATCATAATCATGTTTTCTTTTGATGCTATTTCTTTTTTTAACCTATTTCCTCTTCCTTCCTTCCTTCCTTTCTTCCTTTCTTTCTCTCTTTCTCTCTTTCTTTCTTCCTTTCTTTCTTCCTTCCTTTCTTTCTTCCTTCCTTCCTTTCTTCCTTCCTTCCTTCCTTCCTTTTTCCTTCCTTCTTTTCTTCCTTCCTTCCTTTCTTCTTTTCTTCCTCTCTTTCTCTCTCTCTCTCTTTCTCTTTCTTTCTCTTTCTTTCTTTCTTTCTTTCTTTCTTTCTTTCTTTCATTTTCATTACCAATTAGTAGTCCTCTCTTTTGTTTTTCCCTTTATAGAAGGCTTAGAATTTTCAGTCGGGTCTTCATTTCCCACTAGCTACTCTCCTTGGTTTCAAATCCTTGAGCTTTGCGTGCTTTTTACCCTCTGGCTCTGCTCCCACTTCCAACTTTCTTTCCTGTGTTGTTTTCACTGTGCTCTCCTGGCCCTCTCCCAATAGGTTGTAAGCTCCCAGAGGGCAGGAATTACCTTTCTTTTTATCTGTATCCACAACACTTAACCCTATTCCTGGCACAAAGTAGGTGCTTAATAAATGTTTATTGACCCCTGAATCTGCCAGGGTAGATTCAAGTTTTTCCCTTTTGCCAATTATTTCTATTGCTCAGATCAGAATTCTGCTTTTACAATTCTTATTTCTCTCTTAAAACCATTTTGGTATATCCTGCAGTAGCTTCCTGTTCTCTTGAGATTCCACAAGATCCTTTGCCTGCCTCATTAGGTTGCCATCCTCAGTTCTCTGGCTAAGTATTGTTGCCAAGAGCACTGCCACGCTGCATCCCCTTTGCAGAGGCAGAGAGAGCTGGGCAGAGTTGAGTTCTGTTGTAAGCCTGCTTATGCCGCCCTCCCTGAGACTGGTAAATGATAGGGGAAAGGAGTACAGAGCATAGGGATTAGGCTTTTCTGCTGTAAAATTTTATTTTGGAGAGGACTGATAGGTTGTGATGATCAGAGAAAGTGACTAGTTCTCCATCTTGTTGTTCACATGACCCCAAGTCTCCCACTCCCTCCAAATGAATAGTAGAATTTAACATGCCATGTATTGGTAACGTCTCAGATGTTTGGTAAATCAGTTTGATATAATCATAGGATTTTAGCTAGTTCACTAAGCCCAATTTACCACCTTTCTTCCCAGGTAAACAGAGTGGCATGGGGAAAGAATGCTTGAGTCAGAGGGTGTGGCTTCAAATTCTGCTTCTGAGGCTTATTATCTGAATGACTTCAGATACATCACTAACTAACCTCTCTGGGTCTCAGTTTCCTTATGTATAAAAAAAGGAAGAGATTGGACTAGATGTCCTCTGAGGTCTCTTCTGGATCTATGATCCTTAGGAATTCATTATGTAAAAATTGCTTTAAAAAATGATCATTTACCTCAACCATTTGTAAAATTAGGGATCATATTCTTAATGATCCCATTCTATCATCGGAATGCAATAAAGTACTTAAAGTGAGCCAAAACCTGCTTTCTTATGAATTCTATCCATTGATCTGTTCTCTCGAGTAACCTAGACTAAGTCCTGTCAATTCTCCCTTCTTACCATCTCTCATAATATGCCCCCTTCTCTTCTCTGACATTGCCACTCATCTGATGAAAGATCTCACTATCTCCTATCAGACCTATTGCAGCAACTTGTCTGCTCTGCTTGACTCAAGTCTCCCCACTCCAATGAATCCTCTCTACTCAACTATTAAAGTGAGCTTGCTAAAATGCATGTCTCATCATATCCTCTCCATTCCCCACCACCACTACCTTCAATAAACTCCAGCAGCTCCCTATTACTTTCAGGATCCAATATCAAATCTCCATCTGGCTTTTAAAGCTAAATAATTTAACCCCTTCCTATGTTTACAATCTCCTGACACCTTGCTCCTCTGTGTAATACAATAAAGAGAAACTGGCCTCCTCCTTGTTCCATGAATACAATATTCCATTACCCCACTCTCTACATTTTCATTGGTTGTCACCCCTGCCAGGAATTCTATCCTTCCACATCTCTATCTCCTGGCTTTCTTGAAGTCTCATCTAAAATCCTACCTTCTGCAAAAAGCTTTTTCTGACCTTTCTCAATGCTCTAGTGCCTTTCTGAGATCATCTCCTATGTATCTCTCATACAACTTGTTTGTACATAGTTGTTTGTGTGGTGTCCCTCCCGTTAGACTGGGAGCTCCTTGAGAGCTGGGACCCTTTTTGCCTTTTTTGTATCCCTAGCACAACACAGTACCTGGCACACAGTAGGCACTTGATGCTTGTTGACTTGACTCAACTGAGTCTCTGGACCTAGAGTCAGGAAGATCTGAGCTCAAATCAGGCCTCAGATACTGTGTAACCCTGAACTGGATGGGTCACATACCCTTTGCCTCAGTTTCCTCTTCTGTAAAATGTGTATAATAATTGCAATCTCCCAGGGTTGTTGTGAGGATAAAATGAGATAAGAATTGTAAAGTGCTTAGCAAATTGCCTGGCACATAGAAATATATATATATACATACACACATATATGTATATACACACATATTATATATACTAGCTGTTATTATTATTCTAAGTTTGCTTTTATGTATCCCCTAAGTCTTCTTTACAGGCAAAACATCCTCCATACCTTTCCCTGTTTTTCACATGGCCTGGTTTTCCAGACCCTTCACAATTCTGATTACCCTCCTTTGCATGTACTTCAATTTTCATAAACCCTCTTAAAATGTTGTTCCCAGAGACAAACACCATACTCCAGACATGAACTGAGCAGCATAGAATGCAGCTGTGATCCCAACACAATACTTCAGTTAATCCAGTTTAAGATTAAATTAGCATTTTTAGTAGCTACATCATACTACCAGTACATTTTGAGCTTGTGGTTAACATAGATCATTTTCAGCTCTGTGATATTAAGAGAAATTGTCAGTTGCGAAAAAAAGTTTTTAACTGGAATATATGTATATATGAACATGAAGAAAATAGACAAGTGTGGGAAGACTTCTATGAACTGAATATAAAGTGAAGTAAGCAGAACCAGGAAAAGAACCTACATCGAAGGTGTCAGACACATGGCTGCTTCAGTCTACAATACTCTAGAGTAGGGTTGGAAGCAGATTTAAATGTAATTGGGAAATATTTAACCAAATAAAAATACCATAGAACATAGTTAATGCTCATATGTGATTTTCTAAGTCAATATGTGCCCACAGGGATCCATATGTATATAGTTTAGTGTTTCCTGCTTGTATCTTAGTTTGACATCACTAATAAACTCAATGACTCAATGTCAATAGAGAGGATGAAATCAACAATGAAAATTGAAAATGAATACTGTGTGATTATAATGGCCAAACTTGACCTCATAGAAGAGATGTGAGAATGCACCTCCTTCCCGTCTTTGTAGTAGTAGCAGACTGAAAGGTGGGACTTTGGAGGAGTAACACGGTTTATAATGTTGAAGTTGACTAATACATGGATCGGTTTTGCTACATTGCTTTTCATTGCCTTTTCTTTTTTGTTCTGTTATAAAGGATGATTCTTTGTATGGGGAAGGAGAAATTTAATTATCTGAAAAGGAATTTAAACCCAAGGCTTTGTGGCTCTAAGGTGGGTTGGTGAAGCATTCCCCAGGGAAAAGGAATGAACGCCAGCTGATGGGAGGAGGGGTGCCGAACTTTGGAGACCAGTGAGCGGTTGACCAGATAAGTGACAGGCACCATCTGTTGGAGAAGAGCTGAATTGCAGCCATCACTAACAACTGAGCAGCAACATCAATGAGAAGATTAATATCCCCTGCCCGGAGAACAGACCTAGATATAACACAAATCTCTGTTTCTATTAATCTGCAAATAAAATTGTTCATATGTCAAGTGTGATGTGAGATCTTTGAGGGAGAGGACTTTCACTTTGGTCTTCTTATCCCTAGTATCTGGTACAATACCTCGCACCTAGTGAGTGGGAACTTAGCAGATCCTTATTGAACTGAATTATACAGCCTATGTGCTTGTATGTGGAGCTGGTAGCTGCCCTCAAGTGGCAACAAATAATGACGTTCCAAGACACTCGGGGGGCAGACAGTAAGCCAGGGAAGTGAGTCATGCCTCCCAAAGCCTACTGAAGTACTCTGTGTCAAAAAGAATCCTCTAACGTGAGAGTAGCAGGCACACACAATGGAACTTTGTCATTATTGTTTTCTTACTCGTTAGTATGGGCCTGGATGGGCTAGAGATTAAAAGAAAAGTACAACTGCTGCTTTATTCTGCAACAAATTGAAAGTTTTAGGCTGGTTTTCCTGAACCATTTTAAGGAAAGCTTTCTTACAAATGAAGGCATTCAAGGGAATAGGTGTTCAGAAATGAGTATAATGTAAAAGCAAAAGTCATTGAAAACAACTTTAAAAGAGAGAAACAAGGCTGAATGGAGCAATTTCCCATTATATACTTGGATATTAGTCTTATTAGCATTAAGACATTTGATCCAGCTGGAAAACCAGTACTTCACATGATGGGTAGTTACACTGAATTGACCTGATTCCAAGAGGTGGAAGCCAGCCATCCTTTATAGTTGGATTCCGTCCAAGATCTAAATAATAACTATAGGGAAACAGCATAAGGCGGCTTTTCCAAAAGCATTTTCCTACACCAGTCCTTGATGGTTAATCAAATTCCTCCTTGGGTCAGTGAGACTCTCCTGGAGATATTCATGCCTAAGGTCCCAGTTAATGAATGAGGCTTTCTTACCTCCATCCATGCTAAAAGAAGCCATCTTGTTGAGTAAATTAATGCATTTCCTGGGATATAAATTTATACTCAGGAAGAAAGTAATTGACTTACAGGTGAATAAATACAGTGAAAGGCTCGTATGTTTTCTTGTATTGAAAAGTTGCAGCTCTTAACCCAAAGATTCCATTCCTAGACTTATGCCTCAAGGAGGCCAATGACAAAAAGAAAAGTCCTATACACACCAAAATATTTATAGTGGCACTTTTTGTCCTAAAAACAGAATTAGAAACAAAATATGTGCCCATCACTTGGGACACGGCTAGTTTTAGTATGTGAGTGTAAAATCTGTAAGAAATGATGCACTTAGCACAGTGCTAGTAAATAGTAGGCATTTAATTAATATTCATTGACAGACCAACTAAAGAGAACTGCAGAGAAGCATGGGAAGATTTATGTGAACTGATGAAAAACGGAATGAGAAGACTCAGGAAAACAAACACAAATGACCACAACAGTGACAAATGGAAACAACAACAACATGACCCAAGTTGAATGCTGTGAAACAATAACAACTAAGTTTGATCTCAAAGAAAAGATATGAATGATGATGTACCTTCCTCCCTCAGCACCAGTGGGAGACAATGGATGTAGAACACTGCCTGTAAGATTGGACTTATATGACATGTTTAGGACTGGGAAATTTTTCCCTTTCTCTTTTTTATTCTTTGCTATAAGAAATGTTTTTTGGGGATGAAAGTGAGGAGGGTTGAGCTGGGAAATATAGATATTCTTTTAAAAATGTCAATAAAATTTTAAAAAGAAGAAATTCCCCACCTAACAAAAATTAATGAGTTATAGATCCAATAGCCCAACCTCACTTCCAACTCCCCCTATATCAGCAAGAGGAAGCCAGGATTCTGTCCTTCTCTCTAAATAACTGCTCTAATTAATGCATCTTTCCATCTTTCTTTGAAGTTCACACACACACACACACACACACACAATTATTAGTAATCCAAGGAAAACCACCAAGACTAGACATTGGGATAGGTCGAAAAAGAAGGTGTCTTCATATATAACACACTCTGTTCTCCCATGGAATGATGCAATGAGTTTTTGGACATGTATTAGTTAAAACCCACATGGCTAGTGATGTGCAAGGCTTGTGGTTGTAATGATGTGCTTAAAAGTATAGAATATGTCCATAAAAAAGTACAAATTCTGCTTTAAAAAAGGACAGATTGTGTCTAGCATAGAAACTACTGCTAAATAAGAAATCTAATTATATACCTTTCAGAATCTCCCACCGTTTTCTTCAGGAGAGAACTCTTTAAGATCAACTAAGTGAGTTCTTTCCTTGTCATTCTTATCCATGTCTACCTGCCTTGATTTATTGACTAGTGATAAACTAGACATTAGAGTTTCTATCCTCATAGAGCCAACATCAATAGCAGCAGACAGACTTCTGGGTGTGTCTGACAGTGACCATGTCATTGTGTCCCCTTCCTACTCTTCACCAGCACCCAGCAGGAGTGGGACTGGTTGTTGATATTTCCTACCCTTAACATGCTGGAAAAGATCATAGATGGAGATCCAGAGGCCATCCATCTAGTACCTATTCTTGTGGCTCCTGATTTCAAGACATATGACTTCACCTCTTATTTTCTTCTCTTTTTCTTCCCTTCATTTTTCTAGATTATCTCTTTTGATCATTATTAAATTTATTTTTAATTTATGGAATAAAACAAACATTTCCATAATTAAAAAAATGATTACACACTAAACTACAAACCTACTACACACAAACTTGATGTTCCTTTCACATATACAACAAAATTATCATGTAAATTTCTTCTCTTCCCCCACCCCATCATGGCTACCATTAGACACAAATAGTTATCTATATGTGTGTGTGTGTGTGTGTGTGTGTGTATCTGTGTGTGTGTCTGTGTAAAATTATTCTATACGTACATTTCATTATTTCACCTCTTGCATTCATTTGTAGATGACCTTTTGTTTTTGTTTCAGTTAGTACATTAATTGGCATGTTAGAGGCCTTGCCCAGTTCTAAATTTCTCTTCAGGAAATAACTAAGTTTTCTGATATTCCAGAAGAACAAGCTTTATTCATGATAAAGCATGCTCAGTTTTATATGATAAATATTTTTTTGTGTTGACAACTCGTTTTATTCACTTTTTGTTATGCCATATTTGAGTATTTTCTTTAATTTCTTGCTATTGTTGAGTATTTTTATACTATGGAAATTGTTATTTGTTGATTATAAGTTCCTCCTCCTGGTAACTTGCAAGACTTTCTCTTTTGACAATGAAGTTTTGGTACTTGATTACTACATTTCTAGGTGAATAAAATTTTGGGTTTCCCTCCACTGATATCTAGTAGATTCTATGTTTTTATTCTTGCCTCCATCTTCAAAATTTATGGGCAAATTTCTTAAATAATGTTAAGGATTGTGATATTCAGATTCTATTCATATTTTTCTGGGATACCATTAATTGTCAATTTTTCTCACCAAACTCTGTCCTCTAGCTCTGTTGTTTTCATTTATAGATATGTCATGCCTTTTAGTTTTTCCATTTTCTAGTTTATTCTGTTGTTTAATTCCACACTTGCATTTTTCATTCTGAGTCACTATGCTCTTCAGAGTCCACTGGTTCATTCAAATGTTCTACTGCCTTTTTTTATGTTGCTAATTAATTTTCTTAAATTATCAGTTACCTTATTTCCAATTTCATGGATGTCAGTTCTTTCCTGTATTTGTTATTATAATTCTGAATTACTCTGAAATTTCTAGAAGTATGCCCATTTTCTCTCTGAGAACTGTTGTGGTAGACTTGTTCTTTCTGGATAATTCTTTTTTTTTTTTTTTAGCCTATGGTATCCTCATTATATTGAAGTCTTTTTTTTTTTTTTTGCTTACTCTTTTTAGGTCTTTGTCAGTTTCCTTTTGAGATTTTTTTTTTTTTTTTGGTGAAGCACCCTATCTTTTTCCTTCTATTTTTCATTTTTGCTTCCCTTTTTTTTTGGTGGAATTATCATTTTTTAATGGTCATTCAGATTTTCTGGGTTTAGTTACAACCACTCATTCTTGCTTAGATTTCTTCATATTCTACCTCTCTTGAAACTCCCTACATTTCCTTATATATATTAACATTTCAACTCATTCTTTCATACACATCAATATTATCTCAACTAACTCCTGCCACTCTCTCATGCACAGGACTCGTTATAACATTTCCCATTCTGCTCATTTTTTTCCTCTTATGAACCCATTACTACTTGGTACTGAATATCAGAAATATTTTTATCAGCTATTCATATACTAAACTTCCTACACACACCTATGACCTAGTTTCTCACATCATGCCTCTAACAGCAGCATCAAGGGTAAATGCCAGCATTTTAAAAATTAAATGTGGGAATTAAATGGCAGCTAAGGCCAGCTGTGTGTCCCTGTAGTCTTAGTCTCACAGCTGTTTCCCTTGTGCTAGCATCCTAAGACTCATTTGTCAATATTATTTTGGAGGAAGAGAATATTACTGTATCGTTCATTCGCCAAATCTAATGGTCTTTTTTCTGTCCTCCTTTTTCTTGACCTCTCTTCTGTCTTTGAAACGGTTGATCACTCTCTTCGTGTTTTGTTTATTTGTTTATAATATTCTTTCTTTTAAACTTTGATTCCCAAATTAGCTCCTTCCCATACCTTTCCTACCCATTGAGAAGGCAAGAAATATATCGGTTATATATGTGAAATCACGCAAAACATATCTATATTAGTCATGTTGCAAAACAAAATAAACCAACAATAAAAAGCAAGAAACAAATATAATAAATATAAAAAGGGAAAAATATGCTCCAATCTCTTCTCTTCTCTAGTCGTTGTTTAGTAAAGATTAGGCAAATCTCACTTTTCCTGACCGCATTTGGGGTTTTGTTGGCAGAGACACTGGAGTGGTTTGCTATTTGCTTCTCCAGTTCATTTTACAGATGAGGAAACTGAGGCAAATAGGGTTAAGTGACTTGTCCAGGGTCACACAGTGTCTGAGATCAGATTTAAATTCAGGAAGGTGAGTCTTCCTGAATCTAGGCCCAGCTTTCTATCCACTACGCCACATAGCTGCCCTTTCATTGGCAACTATACTTCCCATTTCTTTGAGTCACAGAAGGAAACAGCAGACCACACCAGGATCTCTGCAAAAAAATCCCAAATGGGATCACAAAGAGTTGGACATGACTGAAAATGACTGAAAAAAGTTGCAGGTGTTCCTCCATAAAGAACAAAGGAAATATGCTAAGACGTTCATGAACTTAACAGCATCTTTGGGTTCATGCTTTCTCCCCCTGGGATTTGTTTGAGAATTCTTTAAGAGCTATCTTGAGAAATCTGCTTTGTTCATGGTAATGATGACTTTTTTGTCCAAAAATTTTAAAGAGAATCCAACTGTTTCTGTAGTACTTCTCTTCTATTTAGGTCTGACATTAATAGTAACAAAAATAATGTCTATGGAAATGCCCATTCTTTCTATGGTTTCTTAAATGTTACTGTCACTGATTACATGCAATGAAAACACTTGTCAAGCTAATAAGAATTTATTAGTTTACTATGTGCCAGGTACTGAGCTAAGCGCTAGGGATACACACACACACACACACACACACACACACACACACACACAGAGACAGAAACAAAGAAAGACATAGAGAGACAGAGACAGAGTAAACAGCTTCTGTTCTAGAGGAGCTCACATTCTATTGGTGGAGACATGTAAATAGCCAGCCACCTAGAAGGTTTGTACAGGGTCTTAGGCAAATGCCTAGACTTGAGTCCCAAGTTACACTATGGTTTTTAGGGATTTCATTTCTTGGTTAAAGTTTACCACTCTCTCTTCTAGGTTACTTATCCCCCCTTCCAACTCTCCTCCAGAGCTTTTAATTCATAAAATATCTCTTGCTTCATTTCTCCTGAATAGCCTATTCCCACAGTGAATAGAACACTGGAGAACACCTGGAGTCAGGAAGACCTGAGTTCAAATCCAGTTCCAGATACTTAATAGCTTTGTGACCCTGGTTAAGTCACTTAACCTCCATCTGTCTCAGTTTCTTCATTGTAAAAGCAGGATAATTATAGCCCCCACCTCCCAGGGTTATTGTAAGGATAAAATGAGATCGTATTGGAAAAGTGCCTTACAAACAAAGTGCTGTAAAAATTGTTAGCTATTATTCCCTTGAGTTTCTCCCTCTGGGTTAGATTTTGGGGGTCTCTCTAGATCTAAAACAGCTCTGCAAAGTAGGTAGTGTCTTATTTGATTTACTTATCTCTGGAGCTGTAGTTGTTGAAGTTGGGCTTTGTGCCAAGGCTACGGTCTATTCTTTACTGTGCTGGGTGGGGTGGTCAGCCCTGTTGATTCTTGACCTGGGTCACCTGAGTTCCTATGCTGACCTCCACCTCCTACCGTGAGTACTCCCTCCCTCTGGCCCCACCACTATTTTGCAGGCTTAGAGCACTGGCTCTCTAGGGCCTCTGTGATTGTCTTGATACAGGAATCTTGCAGCATCTGAATTGTGGTATCCTCTGAGCTCCACCAGGACCACACAATTTGCTGCCTCTATCTCTAGAGGCCCTTCTGGCAGTTTCTGACCCACCCTGAGGCTCTCCCAGGGGACCTTTCTGCTTTCACTGCCTTGCAGGCTACAACATCTTTGGTTGTACCAGGAGATTCCCTTCCTGCTATTTGCTTATGCTGGTTCTTGCTTAGCTAGTGGCTCCTTTTCTTATTGCCAATGGGCTTCTGGTTTTCTTGTTCAGTATGGGGGTGTAAGAAGTCACTTACCATAGTTTTTCATTGGATTTCCTGATCATTGGTCATTCTGGTGTGTTTTTGCAGGTTTTTGCTGGAGTAGTGTATGGGAGTTGGGCTGTTGTCTCTTATTAAGCAGTCATCTTGACCAGAAATTGATAGAAATAAATTAATTAAAAAACAGTGGATAAGCGAAGAAAATGTTTTTGTTCTCTCTGTCCTCTTCCAGGGATGTCTGAAGTTCCACTACCTCTATGTTTGTTTTTCCTCTGCTCATCCCCCATTCTCTGCCATCTTATGGTTTTATTTAGTTATAGTTAGTGTATAAACATTTCCAGAAGTGCTGGTTTTGTTTGTATTACCTCATATACGTATTTCCTTGTATGCTTCAATATTTGCCATTTTTCATGGCATCATAAAATTCCATTACACCAATATCCCACAATTGTTGGATATGTAAGTTATTTCCAATTTTTTTTTTTTCCTATCACCAATAGAACATCTATCAATGTTTTTGTACAAATGTGTCTCTTTTTTCCTCCCTTTGTATAGTGGTTTTGAGTGAAAGTCTTTTCAAGGTCTTGCTCTTTAGAATGTCCACAACAGTCTATAGTAACAACAATAATGTGGTAAGGGCCATTTCTCCCCAGTCACACCAATGTTTGTCATACAAGTATGTATATGTGTTTTATATATATATACATATATATATATATACATATATATACATATATATACAACATTTTAATGGGAATTTAAGCATCTTTTTATGTAGCCATTAAAATGTTATATTTCTTCTTCCATAAATGTTTTAATGTCCTTTGATCATTACTCACCTGAGTACTGCGTCTTATTAATGTATATGCACACGTATGTATACACAGACTCACACATATATAGTGTATTGGTGTTCATTTATTCAGTTGTGTCTGACTCTTCATGATACCCTTTGGAGTTTTCTTGGCAAAGATACTAAAGTAGTTTGTCCTTTCCTTCTTCAGCACATTTTTACAGATGAAGAAACTGAGGCAAATAGGGGTTAAGTGACTTGCCTGGGGCTACACAACTAGCAAGTGTCTGAGACCAGATTTGAATTGAAGGAGAGGAGTCTCCCTGACTCCAGGCCTGGCACTCTATCCACTACACCACCTAGTTATGTAAATATATGTGTATCTATATCTATATCTATATATGTAGATATATATGTGTGTATGTGTATATGTATGTGTATGTACATACACTTATCCATCCATATATTATGTGTGTACACATATATACACACGTGCATATATATCATAGTACTTAACACATATTATATGTATATATACATATATATCAATTAGCCAATAAGCATTTATTAAGTGCCTACTATATGCCAAGCATGGTGCCAAGTGCTGTTTATAAAACGTATGATATATGTATGTTGGTATACATATCATACACTTATCATTTCCTTATAGGTTTTGTTTGTTATATCTTTATTTTGTGTGTGTGTGTGTGTGTGTGTGTGTGTGTATGGAGAAGGAGAGAGAGAGAATATTTTCCCAATCTGCTTGTTTTCTTTTAATTTTATTGATATTGCTTTTTGTTGTACAAAGTATTTTTTTAATCTATGTATCATCATTCCATTGATCCTTGTATCTAGTGATTTCTTCTCTTTGTTAGATTGATTTTTTAAATTGTCTTCCTTGTTACATAATTAATTTAGTGTTTAGGCTACATGTTGCTATAATGGACTCAATGGAAAGTGGAAAAACACCATTTTTATCTGGAAATTTCCCTTTCTCCCATTAGGACTTTCACATCTTGATGAGTGGGCAGAATAGGTTAAAGTCATGATTAATCAGTAACAAAAAGATTTTTTACAGTGTATTCAGGTGGGTTGATTAAGGAAAATTATATTTCTTATAGGAAAATATATCTTCTGTTACATATGACTTGAACACCACAGCTGAGGAACAACTGTGCCACTTTATTGAAATCTCCAGTTTTCAGGAGAAGGAGAGAAGCCAAGCCAGAGCGAAGGCTTCCAGGGAAGTTTTTCCATTCCTGATGTTGACACATGGACTTTCTGTCAGTTCATGATGTGTCCTTGAATTGCCCTTTCATTTGGAGTTTCCTTCCTGGGATTTTCCTTAGTCCTGAGCCTACACCCAGTGCCATCTAATCTCCCCATCCTCCAATTATCAACAATGCTCCAGGAGTAGCCAAGCTTTGCAGAGCTTCTACAGAGGTGGCTAGGCAGTATCATGCATAGAGCATCGAGCCTGGAGTAAGGAAGACCAGGGGGTCAAGTCTGACCTCAGACACTTATTAGCTGTGTGAACCTGGGCAAGTAACACTGTTTGCCTCAGTTTCCTCATCTGTAAAATGAGATAATAAGAGTACCTACCTCCCAGGGTTTTCATAAGTATCAAATGTGATAATATTTGATTTATTGTAGTTTCTGGCACATAATAAGTACTAAAGAAATGCTAACTATTATTATTAGCTTTATCATTAGGGAAATCGTTTTTAGAATAGACGTTCTTAACTTTTTTTTATATCACGGACCCCTTTGTCAACCTGGTGAAGCCTCAGGACCTCTTCTCTGAATGATGTTTTTAAATGAATAAAATGAAATACATAGGATTACAAAGGAAACCAATTATATGGAAATACAATTATTGAAATATTTTTGGAAAACCAAGTTCATGGATCCCAAGCTAAGAGTTGGGTGGTATGACCAGAGGGAGGGAGTACTCACGGTAGGAGGTGGAGGTCAGCACAGGAACTCAGGTGACCCAGGTCAAGAATCAACAGGGCTGACCACCCCACCCAGCACAATAAAGAATAGACCGTAGCCTTGGCACAAAGCCCAACTTCAACAACTACAGCTCCAGAGATAAGTAAATCAAATAAGATACTACCTACTATGCAGATCTAGAGAGACCCCCAAAATCTAACCCAAAGGTAGAAACTCAAAGGAATAATAGCTAACAATTTTTACAGTACTTTGTTTGTAAGGCACTTTTCCAATACGATCTCATTTTATCCTTACAATAACCCTGGGAGGTGGGGGCTATAATTATCCTGCTTTTACAATGAAGAAACTGAGACAGATGGAGTTTAAGTGACTTAACCAGGGTCACAAAGCTATTAAGTATCTGGAACTGGATTTGAACTTAGGTCTTTCTGACTCCAGGTTTTCTCTAGTGCTCTATTCATGGTGTCTCCAGGATATTCAGGAGAAATGAAGCAAGAGATATTTTATGAATTAAAAGCTCTGGAGGAAAGAGTTGGAAGGGGGGATAAGTAACCTAGAAGAGAGAGTGGTAAACTTTAACCAAGAAATGAAATCCCTAAAAACCATAGTGTAACTTGGGACTCAAGTCTAGACATTTGTCTAAGACCCTGTACAAACCTTCTAGGTGGCTGGCTATTTACATGTCTCCACCAATAGAATGTGAGCTCCTCTAGAACAGGGGCTCTGTGTGTGTGTGTGTGTGTGTGTGTGTGTGTGTTTGTGTGTGTGTGTATGTGTGTGTGTGTGAATGTGTTTGTGTATGTGTGTGTGTATCCCTAGCACAACCAATTAGTAAACTAATAAGTTCTTCACTTGACAAGTGTACTCATTGCATGTAATCAATGACGGTTTAAGAAACCACAGAAAAATGGGGCCTTTCCACAGATATTTTTATTATCATCATTAATATCATACCTGAATAAAAGAGAAGTACCACAGAACAGTTGAATTCTCTTCAAAATGTTTGGACAAAAAAACCCTAATTGCCATGGACAAAGCAGATTTCTCAAGAAGTTCTTAAAGAATTCTCAAACGAATCCAAGGGGGAGAAAGCATAAACCCAAAGATTCTGCATGTTCAGGAATCTTCTGGCATGTTCTCTTCATTCTTCATGAGAAAAAACACTTATCAAAACATTGTTTCACCTTCAATTTTTTTCAGTCATGTCCAACTCTTCATGAGCCCATTGGGGGTTTTCTTGGCAGAAATACTGGAGGGGTTTGCTATTTGCTTCTCCAGTTCATTTTACAGATGGGGAAACTGAGGCAAAGAGGGTTAAATGACTTGCCCAGGGTCACACACCTAGTAAGTATCTCAGGTCAGATTAGAACTCAGGATGATGAGTCTTCCTGACGCTCTCTATCTACTATGCCACTTAGCTGCCCTTTCATCTGCAACTAGAATTTACATTTCTTTGAGTCACTCTGCATTTTCTATCTATTCTTCGGTTATCCAACATTTACTTCAAAATGTTATTAACCAGGATATCTTTTATGACCTGCAGTTATAATAGGTTTCCCTTTCTATGGTACCATTTCCTTTCTATATGTGGAGTCAGTGGAGATAAAATTCAGAACTTTAAGTCTTGAGGAATGATGCAACAATATCTCTCTGGGGATTTAAAGGCTTTAGCTATTGAAAGAGAAGATAGGATTCTGAGAGGGGAAAAAAGCAACAACATTATTGTACTGCACAAAGATATATATTCCAAAAAGTAAGCCATGTGCTTACAGTACACAGCCCATTCATAATCCCTATATATATTCCAAAAAGTAAGCCAGGTGCTTACAGTACACAGCCCATTCAAAATCCCTGAATACTTTTCTTCCAAGGAATCTATATATGTTTAGTTCTTCAGTAGTCCATCTGTTGTGTTCAAAATTTGCTTGAAGTGTTGAGTATTTCTGGTTAATTTATTTAAATCTTTTATCTTATCTCACTCTGGTTCCTTAATCTACATTCATGCTCCATTATTTCGACAAAAGACTCCAAGTATATCCCATGGTACAAAGTCGAGTTTCTAACTTATGCTGTTGGGCAGTGAATAGTTAAATTCTATAGTCCTAAGCAAAATAAATAAATAAATAAATGAAATTAAGGTCCTAAAGTAATGGTTCTCAACCTTCCTAATGCTGCGACCCTTTAATACTTGTATGTGGCCGTATCTGCATGTGGGCGGACCCGATGGTTTTAGGTGACCCACAAAGGGGTCACGACCCACAGGTTGAGAACCACTGTCCTAAAGGCTTTCCTATCTATTAAAAACAGCAAATTAACCAGATTTACCTTCCTTGGTGTTTCCCTTTGAAATGCAAATCATGCTTGGGTTGCCTCTGGTTTATATGGGGGACAGAGACATTCTCATGTTTCACTTGGTGATATAGGTGGTCATGCATCTTTTAGCCCTCCATTTTCTCCGTACTTATGGATGGAAAAAATCCAGGTCCAGACCACAAGAGACAGAGACAAGGAGTAAAAAGGTATAACTCAACTAAAAAACAAGTAAACATTATATAGTTAGGAGAATGTACAGAATCATAGATTTAGGGATTGAAAGGGGCCTTATATAGACCATGAAATCCAACTTCTTCATTTTACAGATGTGCAAACTGAGGCCAAGTAATTTGCCTATGGTCAGAAAGTACGTCTTGGAGTCAGGATTTCAATTCAGGTCTCCCTGTCTCTAAGCCCAGTGCTCTATCCCTAGCACCATCTAGGTGAAGGTGTTAAAAAAAAAATCAGATTCAACAAAGGTAAATTGTAAATATTTATAGAATTATGAGTTTAATAATAATATTTGTCATTTATATACTGCTTAAATATTTACAAAAAACTTTGCATGTCTGTATCTCATTTGATCCTCCAACAGCCCTGAAAAGTAAATAATCTCCATTTTATGGATAAGGAAACAAACTAAGAAAGGTTAATTAAGACACTTGTCAGGTCTTACACAGTTAGTTGATCTGAAGTAGGTTTCGAATCCAGATCTTCCAGATTCCTGGAATTCCAGTTCACCACTCTAGCCCCTAGTCTCTTTTTCAATTAGCTCAAAGTCTTACTGCTAGGGTCCTTTAACCTTTGGCACAAGCACACCAAGAAACTGGGGGAGCACTCACAGGGCGTGTCCAAGGAGGTAGTTAGTGAGGACATTGTGACCCTATACTGAAGTTCTTTGGTACATGTTCTGCCTTAATCTTCAGTAATTTACAGCGGAGCGTCATTCTCTCCCCAGAGAAACACCCAACATGGAGGAACACAAACAGACACACAAGGGGATATGATCCCACCCCTGGAAAAATTTCTGTCTTGTCATTATTACTTATGATCTCTTTCGAAAGCTGAATTTTGGGGTTTTGTTGTTGTTTTGCTATTTTCAATCCTGTTGAATGCTTCATGAACCATTTTGGGGGAGTTTCTTGGCAAAGATACTGGAGCAATTTGCCATTTACTTTACTAGCTCATTTTGCAGATGAAGAAACTGAGGCAAATAGGGTTAAAGTGACTTGCCTAGAGTCATATTGCTAGTAAGTGTCTGAGACTGCATTCTATCCACTGCACCCTGCCCCCCCCCCCAGCTGCCTAAATTTTTATTGGCATCTTAAATTATTTTGATCACTTCCATTTCCCAGTATATCTCTCTGTCTACTCTTTCTTCTCTGAAAGTCATCCCTAATAAGGAAGAAGAAAAGAGAAAGAAGTTCCACAAATTAATCAGGATTATCAATCCAAAAAAAGTGTGATGTTATATGCAGTATTCCACACCCATCATCCCTCACTTCTACCAAGAAGAGGGGAGAAGTGTCTTCCCTTGTCTCTCCTTTGGGACCAAGTTGATTATCATAATTTCACAGCATTCAGTTTCAGTTCTTATATTCTTGGTTTTCTTTCCATTTAGATAGAGCACTGACCTCGGAGTCAGGAAGGTCTGAGTTCTAATCCTCTTTTAGATACATACCAAATGACCGTGGGGAAGTTGCTTAACCTTTCTCAGACTCAATTTCCTCATCTTTAAAATAGGAATAGCAATAGCACTCACCTCATGGGTTTGTTGTGAGGATCAGATGAGATAACATATGTAAGGTGCTATATATTATATAGTACTGTCAGTTTTTATTATTAGTCATTGTATATCTTGTTTTCCTGGTTTTGCTTATTTACTTATTTTTGGTATCAGTTCACATAAACTGTGAGTTACAAACTTTTTTAAGGTTGATGGTAAACTAGGAACCACGTTTTCATGGTTCCCTGCATTCATTAGGTTCATCTTACAGTAGAGTAATATTCCATTGCTTTCATGTACTATAATTTGTTTAGCCATTTCCCTATTAATGGACATGTATGTTATTTCTAGTTCTTGGATGCCATAAACAAAATGTTGCTCTAAATCTCTTGGTGTACAAGAAGACTTTCTTTTGGTCGTTAACCACCTTGGGGTAGATGTCTACAAGTGGAATCCCTGAGTCAAAGAGTACCAGTGTTTTAGTCACTTTCTGTACATGATTCCAAACTGCTTTCCAGAATGATTGTACCAATTCACAACTCCACCAACAATGAGCTTTTACCTGCTAAATCTTCTCACCTTGTTTTCCTCATGCTACTTGGTTTCCGAAGCTTTTGATATTATAGACTATTTCTTCTTCTACATAGCAGTGTTCAGGTCTTGACTGCAAGTTTAGCATTCTATCCACTGCACACTTTCCCCCCACCCCCAGCTGTCTAAATTTTTATTGGCATCTTAGATTATTTTGATCACTTCCATTTCTGATTATATCTCTCTACCTACTCTTTCTTCTCAGAAAGTCATCCCTAATAATAAAGAAGAAGAAAAGAGGAAGAAAGAAGTTCGGGCATTCTATCCACTGCACTTCCTCCCCCACCCCCCCACCCCCAACTTCGGTGGCACACCTTTCTCCAGATTCTCCTCCAACATTTTTCCTGCTCTTCCTCAGTTTTTTTCACTGGAATATCATTCAATTCCTGCTTCTCAAAGATAGGGGCACTGCAAGACAGTCATGGGTTTTCTCTTTTTTAATTCTTTTGGTGATCTCAGCAGCTCTAATGGGTTCAAGTATCATTTGTATGCTAAAAACTCTCAAATCTATAGAACCAGTCTCTCTTCTGAACCCAGTAACATTTCATCAACAGTATGCTAGATCTGTCCAAATGGATGTCCCATAAACATTTTAGACTTAACTATAGCCAAAATCGACATCCTGTTTGACTGAAACCTATACCATGTCCTCCTTAGCTTGGGACCTCATCTTGAACTTGGACTATTATAATGACTTTTGGTCTCCCTACTTCCACTCTCTCCCCTTTTTAATCCAACCTCTATACAGCTGCTAAAACAATCTTCCTACAATACAGGTCTCACTATGTTATTCTCCTTCTCAAAAATCTTAAATAGTTCCCTACTGCTTTTAGGATAAGATACAAACTCCTCAACTTGATACCAAAATTTTCCATAATCAGGCTTCTACCTGTTTTTCAAGCTTTACTTCATATTAAACTCTAATGCATACGCTATGTTTTAGCCACATTGGTATACTGTCTGTTCTCTAAACTCAACATTCCATTTTTCACCTCCATGATTCAGTAGGCCATCCCTGGAATACAGTCTCTCCTCATCTTTTGCTCAGAATTTTTATCTTCTTTACTCCTATCAAATTGACAAAGATGGTAAAATAGAGGAAAAGTGTGATGTTGGTAGACTTTCAAGAAAACAAGAACACTATTTCACTGTTAGCAAAAACTATAAATTGGTCCAACCATTTTAGGAAACAGTTTGGAACTATACGATAAAAATGACAAAATTGTTCACATTCTTTTACTCAGCTGAGGAGATGATTGACAACAAGAAGTCATGTCTGTGTAAGAATATTCATTGTAACACTGCTTAAAATAGAAAAAAGTTGGAAAACAAATATTTTACCCAATGATTGTGGAATGTTTGAACAATTGTGGTATAGTCATGTAATACTAACACTAGCTCTTTAACATCTCAAAGCATTTTTATAAATATATCATTTAACCTTAACAATACTGTGAGGTGGCTGCTATTATTATCCCAATTTTATAGATGAAAAGACTGAGGCAGAGAGAAGTGTCTTGTCTGAGGAAGCATTCAAACTCAGTTCTTTCTGAGTCCAAGTATTACACTTTGTCTATACATATGCACACACACATATATGTATATATATATATATATATATATATATATATATATATATACACACACACACACATATATATGTATATACACACACACACACACACACACACACATACACATAACTGCATCTAGCTGGAGGAATATTAATGCACCATAAGTGAAGATCACAAAAATAAAGAATTTAAAGCAATATGGAAGATTTGTATGAAATGATACAAAGGGAAGAAAGCTGTCCAAACACAACATGCTTAATGGCTACAGCTTTAATAATGCATAATAACTTGAAATGACAACAAAACAGATTTAAAAAAATAATGGCTTACATCGGTACTAACTTATATGTAACATGGCTTTACTGTACACACCCAGATGACCTAAAGTGTGGGTACCCATATGGAAGTTGGCAGGGACTGATATCTGGGAAAAGACATTCTACATTTCCATACCACATGGGTGGAAGCAGGCTCTTTCCATTGGCTGTGTGACCAGAGTAGGCTACATCTTTAAATATACAAGGCTGAGACACAATCATTATCTCTCTTTCCAGCTGCATCCAAAGAATGATTTACCTATACTGTTTACTTATACCCTGAACTAAGACGAGATGAGGAGGGAAGGGCTACTTCCATCTCTCCTCTCCCATTAGGCCCTATGGCCCAAGATTCAGGTTTGGGATTTTGGACAATTCGACTTTTCCTTTTTGGTTCTAGGTATTGACAGTGGAGAATCTAAACCCACGAACTCAAGCTATAGTGACCTTGGAGGTAGGGAGATAGGAACAGCAGGGATGTCCTGAGAAACCAGTGTGCCAGAACCTAAGCCAAGAGAAGCTTTGAACGTGGAACTGGATGGGACTTAAGCTAAGAACTGTAAATCCCTCTAGAGAATGAGGAAGGGAAGACTGGAAGCTATCAAAAACCTTATTAAAAAATACTCTGAATCACAACTAGTAAGAGAAATGCAAATTAATCTACCTTCCACCTTTCCACACAAATTAATCTATCTTACACCCAGCATATTGGCAAAGGTGACAGAAAAAGAAAAAGACAATTACTGAAGGGGCTGTGGGAAGATAGGCACACTAATATACTGTGGGTAGAAATGTGAGTTGGTTCAACCATTTTGGAAAACAAATTGGAACTATACTCGAAAGTTACTTAACTGTCCTTACTCTGACCTAGTGATAACTCATAGGTATATACCCCAAAGAAATCAGAGACACAGGAAAAGACTGATAGTACAAAAATATTTGCAGCAGCGCTTTTTTATAGCAAAAAAATTGGAAATAAAATGAGCACTTATCAATTGTGGAAAGGCTGAACAAATTTAGAACATATGAATGTGATGGAATGTTATTGTGCCATTAAGAAATAACAAAGGGGATTGATTCAGAGTTCTGGGAAGACTTGTATGAACTGATTCAAAATGAAATGAATAGAATCGGGAGAACTCTTTACACAACAATGAAAGATTAAAAACTTTGAAAAACTTTAGAACTATGATCAAGTCAATGTCTAATAGCAATTTCAAGAGATTGATAAAATGGTGCTCCCTACCTCTTAGCAAAAAGATGAGAGATTCGACACATAGAAGGAGAAATATGTGACATCCTTTTTCAGTCTAGCAATGCAGAAATTTGCTTAGCTAGACTCTACTCTTTTGTTATGTAATAGGGAGGGAGGAGGGGAAGATTGGCCAATGGGAGATCCATCCTTTGAGTGAATACAGAATTCTGTCTGCTGCCAAATCATCTGAGTATGTAACAGGCAGAGCATTGTTCTTGACTGAAGGATGAAACTCTCACTGACAGTGTTCTGCCTGCCCTGCAGTCACAACAGAGGGCTCCCGTGGAAATTCAGTTGGTAGGTAGTTGGTATTAGCTGGTGTTAGTGATAGTAAAAAAGAAAAGAGAAGAAATATCATCAGTGAAATATTTTTTGGAATTCACAAAAGAGAGCAAAAGGAAATTCAGAAGAGGACAGAAACAAACAGGGAAGTTTTATTATGGACATTCTAAATTTTATACAGGCTATCCCCAAAGTCTCAGTGCTGTTTTAAGTTGCTTCAAATGGCACCATGACTTTTGGGACACCCTAAATACACTTTAAAATTATATAGAGTATAGCAGACTTTACAGTTTCATATGCAATCCACTTTTATTTTCTTTGTGTATTGAAGTGTGCATGTTTGTCTGTGTTTGTTTATTTCTAATAAAAATTTATGTTAAAAAATACATGATAGGCAGGGGTGTTTTCTGTTCACCCATGGAAGGAATAGCTAGTTAGATTGTATATCCAGGATACGTTTGTGTCTCATTTTTCGCATGGAGATTAATAAGCAGAGATTAATGGTTGTGTCCACAAAGTGCTCCAGAAGCAGTTTTCTCAGGTGTACCCTTGGGACTGTTGCTTCCAAGAGAAATCCGCCTGTGATACAAGTGGCCATATTTTTCAGAATCTGCTGCTTTTGGGAACGATGCAGTGGGGTGGAAAGAACATTGGGTTTGGAATAGAAAAGCCAAGAATTAATACCTGGCTCTACTACACACATATATATATGTGTATGCATGTGTATATATGCATATGTGTATATATACATGTATATATACATGCATGCATGCATAATACTACTTCCTACTAACAGCTAGCATTTGTATAACACTTTAAGGTTTGCACCATACTTCCTATATGTTTTCTCATTTGATCCTTAAACAATGCTGTGAAGTAGGTACTATTATTATCTTCATTCTACAGATAAAGAAGCTAAGGCGAAGAGTGGTTAAATGACTTGCCTAGGGTCACACAGCTAGTGAGTGTCTGAATCAGGATTTGAACTCAGATCTTCCTGATTCTAAGTCCGGCACTCTATGGCCTAGTTATACATGTAGTTTACCTAGATTTTAACAAAGTATTTGAAAAGTATTTCATGTTCTTCTTATGAAAAAAAAAAAGATGGAAAGACAAGGGCCAGATAACAATAAAATTAGATAGATTTATTGTCTATTGAATGGCCAAAATAAAAAAATATTATACTTGTTCTTTGAAAGGTCTCCAGTGGAGCATCCCAGGGACCTATGCTTAACTGTATACTACATTTGCATCATCATAACTTCAAAGAATGCAAATTCAAATATCCATGATCACTTCAGAGGATTTATTATTTGCATTAATCAGGATCAAGCTCTATTTAACTGTTTTATCAAGGACTTAGCTAGCCTAAAAGGCACCTATATTACATTTGCAGGTGACAAAGTTGAGTGGGACAGTGAACACATGCACTGAAGTACCCTATCCAAAAATACAGGGTGTCCCAAAAGCCTTAGAATGTGGCTTAACCATACTTTAAACACTGCTAGAGTGTTGGGTTGAACCTAATGATACAAAATTTAATAGAATGAATGTATAGTAAATTCCTATCCATCTTATAAAAACCAACTCAAATACTACTTCTCCCTTAAGCTTTTCTTGATTTCCCAAGTTGTCTTTCCCCTTGGACATCATGTGCAGTACTGGTACATAGATGATAATGGCGATGATGATGATGTAGCGATTGGCTTTGCCATTCCCTCTTGTGTAATATGGCGCGTGATTTATGTTACTGTTTCATCCCAGTAGAAGGAGGCAAGCTTCACAAAGACAGGGGTTAGGTCTTATCTAAATGTTGTACTTCCATTAGTTTCCAGTATGGTGGTCTACACACAGGTGCTTGATGAATTTCTGTTAGATGAATTAGAGGTTAAACGCTAAGAAACTTTGTAAGCTGAGACCATTTAACTTTTTTATTAGCATACCCTTCGTTCAATTGAATATTTCTTACAGTAAATAATGTAGTACATAACTTTTAGTTTTTAGTAGTAAATAAGTTTAAAAATTTGGGAGAGATGGACTGCTATGTCATTATTATAGAGCAGAGGGACAAGGCAGGGTCACATTAAGTTAATAAGCAATTATTAAATGTTTACTAGGTACTAGACACTGTACTGAGTTCTGGGGATACACAGAAAGGCCAAAAAAAGAAAAGACAGTTCCCACCCTCAAGGAGCTTACAGTCTAATTGGGGAAACCTCATGTAAATAATTCAGTAGATAGGTAATATATACAAAGGCCATAGAAGGCAGTCTGAGAGAGGAAGTTGATGCATCCCTTATGATTTTTCCTCATAAGGAACATGCTATTTTAAAAATTGGGTAAATAAAAAAAAAGTTGAGGCAGCTTGAAACCTAAAAAGATAAGAAAGACCTGCACCTGCTCATGGAAAAAGATAGTATAGTGATTGAAAGACAACAATTCTTATCAACACGATGACCAACTACAGTTCCAGAAGACCCATGGGTAAGCATGTTTCCCACCTCCTAACAGAGAGAGATGATGGATTCATGGTGTAGATTGAGACATATTTTTTTTTTATATGGCCAGTGTGGGAATTTGTTTTGCTTTTTTACTCATATTTGTTACAAAGGTTTTTTCCTGTTTTTCTGGAGGAGGAGGGATATGGAAAGGGGAGAAAATAAATTTTTGCTCTTTGAAAAAAATTAAATTTTTTGAAAAGATTTTTTTGGTGACAATTTTCGAGCACCTATTTTTCTGTGGTACCAAAATATCCCACAGTTTCTTTCTTTCTCCCCAAGAATCTTACACTAAAGCACCCTAACTTTGTTGTTCTAACTGTACCTTCAGATAACCCTATGCTAAGTTAGAATGGTATGGCCTAGACTAGCAGATGTCATACCTACAGGATTAGATTGGTCCTAACAGTATTTTTTCCCCAACATTCTCATTGTATACCTTATAGATTTCTAAATTTTCCATGACACATAATGAGCAAAGAGTGGAATAAGCCTGAAGACCCAATTTCTTGGGGATTCAAATGTCTGGCCACCTGGGACAAGGAGGAGAAATTTAATCTTGGTGAGTCAGAGGTCTCTGTCTCTTCCCCGGAAGTGAACAGGAAATCAGGGTTAACCACTCCAAGCTTCTATATGGAAAATTCTATGAGTCACTGAAAAAAATTCAGTAGAAATCATCAGGGCACCACAGAATTAAAACTTTAATTTGTCATCTTTATAAATGATTTGTATCTGTTATTTCTGTTGGTGACAGAGTCACAGGGACTTTCAGTACTGCTAGAGTTTGTTGCATGCATTCATAACTGAAAGAGATGTTAAATTTCAGTTAGAAATGTGTAAAAACAAAGATGCAATTTTTTGACATCTAACTTCAAGGAGCCCCTAAGAAACCACAGGGACCCCAAGTTAAAAACCCCTTCTCCAAGTCTTCAAATGATACTGAGCTCTGGATAGTGAAATTATTTGAGAAAATCTTCTTTGTCTCAGTACTGTGGCCTCTGACTCAGGAAGAATTGAGTTCCAGGCCTACCGTTGACACATGCTGACTCTGTTACTCTGGGTAAGGTCACTTAATGTCCCAGTCAGCTTTCTGAGATTATAAATTGCAGAGCAGGTGACCCATTGATAGAGTTTCTTCACAGAGAGTTCCCTACATTAGAGATGTCAAAATTACTCCCTTATGGGTCTGCAAAACTGTCAAGCATGGGAGAAACATTAAAATGTAATTGAGAGGTGTTTAACAAAATAAGTAAAAATACAATACAACATAGATAATGTTAATAATGTGGTTTTCAAAATCAATAAGCCAGAAGCAGGTATCCCTTTCTATCTGAGTTTGATACCATTGCCTACACTAATGAAACTAAAGTCCTGATCGAGAAAAGCAAACGAAAGGAAAGGGAGAAGGAAAGGGGAAAAGGGAAGGGAAGGAGAAAGAGGAGAATGAAGGGAAGGGTAGGAAAGGGAAGAAAAAGGGAAAGGGAATGTATTTATAGAAAATTCTTTAAAAGTTAATTGAGTGAGCAAAAAAGTGGCAGGTGAGTTTTACCACGTGCAAATGAAAAATAATTTATTTTGTTATACAAACTATATGTATAAGAATGAAGGTGATGGAACCAACCTCAGTTATTTTAAGAATATGTTATTCATTCTTAGCAGCCTTCTACCCATTTATGGTAAATTCAAGGGTTCAGGAAAATAAATTGCTCTTTCTCACAAAAAAGACCTGAGAGTTCTTGTAGCCTATTCCCTAAATCTGGTGTAGTGGACAAGAGAATAGGGAAGTTCTGGGAATCATCTGGACAGTGTGCAGACTTTAACAGAAAATATTGAACAAGCCCCCTCCAAGAGACATTAAGTGCCTTGCTCCAGGTCACTCAGCTAGTAGGTAGATGGTGGGGTTGGGATACACAATCAGCACCTCTGATCCCAAATCCAGCACCCTTACCATGCTGAGTATTATAGGGTTTTTTTGGTCTTTTTCTTTTTTGGAGAGGAGAGGGCAGGGCAATTGGGGTCAGTGTTAAGTGTCTGAGACTGAATTTGAACTCAGGTCCTTCTGACTCTAGGGCTGGTGCTCTATTCACTGTGCCACCTAGCTACCCCAGTATTATAGGTTCTTGAACCAGAAAATGATATGACAAAACTAATGCTTTACAATGACAAAACTAATGCTTTACAAAGACAAAAATGCCCCCTTGTTTTTAATCTCATCATTCCAATCCTTGATCCCCTCAGTCCATTCTGTATACATCTGCCATATTTGAGACTAGTAGCAGGGAGGCCAGCTCAGAGGCAGTTGGAAGAATCCAGTATCTATTTTTTGAATGCTGATGCTACAAGAACCCAACTGATGGGCATGCCCAAGAAGCAGTGGGCTTGGGGCAGCTAGATGGCACAGTGGATGAAGCACCGGTTCTGAAGTCAGGAGGACCTGAGTTCAAATCTGATCTCAGACACTTACTAGCTATGTGACTCTGGACAAGTCACTTAACCCTGATTGCCCCCCCCCCCAAAAAAAAGAAAAAAGAAGAAGAAGAAGAAGCAGTGGGCTCACACCTGTCTTTGGGCATCTGCCCATCAGTTGGTTGTTCCAGGAATAACACAAGATTCTGGTGGCATTGGGTACCACTGCTGCACTAATAGGCTTTGCATGCTGCTGGATACCACTAACCTATCAAAGGAGATAATCTTTGTCAGACTTAAAGCATGATGTAAATGTCAGTTACTAGGATTACTGTCCTGTTTGGTATATTCCATGCTGGGGGTTATTTTGTTCTAGAGTAAACCTATGATTTCATCAGTAAAAGAAACTGTGTGGAAATTTCCTCTCCTGATGAGTAACTCTTCTGTAACCTAAAGTTAAGCCATTTGCTATGAGTCACACATCTAGTATGTGCTACAGGAAGGTCTTGAACTCAGGGCTTCTGGACTTTAAGGTCAACCATTTATCCATATGCTTCTATATAAATAAAGTACTTACTATGTGCTAAGGGCTGTCAATACAAAAGCAAACAAGACCGTTCCTGCCCTCAAGGAGCTTATATTCCATTGGGAAAAGACAACAAATAAAGGGGAGACTGAAAGTGGGTGGGGAGAAGGGAGGGAGCAATGTGCTTGGCAAGGAGAAGGGTACTGGAGAGATTTAAGGTGGGAGTGAAGGGAAGTGTGGATGAGAACTTTTCTAAAATGGTGGTCCTGGGCAAGAGTCACCAAGGAGGGGAGTCACCTAGAGCAGAGTTTTCTGGGTAACAGTGGAGCAGGCAAGGAGTTGTGTGTTGCTCCCTGAGTTCTTCCAAAGTAGAAATGCTGAATCTGGATGGCTTCAGCATAACTGCTTAGTGGCAGGACAGATCCTTTCCTTAGCACTTGTTGATCCTGCCTTCATCTTCCTTGTGGGTGAGCTTTGTGTACCTTGCCTATGGTCAGGGGCTTCAGTCGATGACGAGGAAAGGTAGGGTGTGTTGATATTGAAGTGTGCTTCTATTTTAGAACTTTTTTGGTCTCTGTGCTATACTGTCCATTCTTTTTTTGTGGGGGGAAACAAGGCAATTGGAGTTAAGTGACTTGCCCAAGGTCACACAGCCAGTGTCAAGTGTCTGGGATCAGATTTAAATTCAGGTCCTCCTGAATCTATGTCCAGTGCTCTATTCACTGCACCACCTAGCTGCCCCAGTACTGCCCATTCTTGCAGCAGGATATATGTTTTGGGGTTGGGTTTTTTTGTTTGTTTGTTTGTTTCTTGGGTTTTTTTTTTAGCGGAGTCAAATAGTCCAGCATCCTAGTGTGTGATGAGAACTAGCTGCCCAAGTTGAGTTTGCGACAGGATTCCTTTCCCAAAAACTTAGGTAAAATACAGTTGACTTCCCAGTTGAAGATAATGATGTTGGATTGAAAAGATCTCAGTAGCAGAAGAAAAACCTGAAAGAGATTTTGAAGAACTTTCTATTACTAAATAATTCCTTTGTTTCTTTTCTAACATACATCCAAGCATGATTGGGAAACCAGTGTTGCCAGAAGAAGAAATTATGGTTTGGTGAGGGTTGGATATATTGAATCCAAGGTCATGTTGGTACATCCTACAGAAAGCTGAAACATTAAAATCAGATGAATGTAAGAAATCATTTTAAAGCTTAATGTTAAAATCATGTAATCATGGAATATTAAAAATCAATTTTACATCTATTCTTCTGAAGTAGAAAGCAAAACGGTGTGGTAGAAAAGGTCTTTGAACTGAGGGTCAGGAGACCTGGGTTATAGACCTGGCTCTGCCTTTAATTGACCCTGGCTTTAGTTTCCTCATCTGTAATATGAAAGCATGGCTAGGGTTCTTTTCAGTCATAAAAATCTATGATTCTTTAATATATGAGATGAATTTGTAGTTGTTGGGTTTTTTTAAAAAATTAAATGCAGCATTAGAACTCTTAATGAAAGGTCACTGCTGGAGACTTAGGGATATAGACTTGTGCTACATTAAGAAATAAGCAGTTGGAGCAACTACAGGGGACAAGCTCCATTGACAAGAAGAGCTGGTTGACAGGAAGTAATGATACAGTGTGGCATGGTGAAAAGGGTTGCCAGACTTGATGTCAGTAGAGATCCAAACTGAAATTTTACTTCTGATACTATGAATCAATAAGAGTTTATTAAATATCGGTTTATACGCAAAGAGACAGCTAGATGGTTCAGTGGATAGAGCACTGGCCTTGGAGTCTGGAAGACTTGAGTTCAAACTTGACCTCTGACACTTTTTAGCTGTGTGACCTTGAACAAAGCACTTAACTTCTGTTTGCCTTAATCCACCAGAGAAGGAAATGACAAACCTCTCCAGTGTCTTTGCCAAGAAAACCCCATGGACAGTATGGTTCATGGGCTCATGAAGATTTGGACCTGACTGAACAACAACAATGCACAAAGAACTACTCTAGGCACTGGTGATTCGAAGACAAAGATGAAAGTCTCTGTCTTCAAGGAGGTAGCATTCTATTGGTGGAGACATAATCATATAAGTACATGCAATAATATGTATTAGATATATATATATTATATATCATGTATAATATGATATTATATATGATATATGATATAATAATATTTTAAAATATAAGATAATTGTGGTGGGGAGGGGAGAGACACTAGCAGCTCTGGGGATCAGGAAAGTTCTCCTGTAGGAGGTGGAGCCTGAGCTGAAACTAGGAATTCTAAGAGGCGGAAATAAGGAGAGTATGAACCGGGCAAAGATATGGAGCTGAGTGATGGGTGTCATGTATGAGGAACAGCATGGATGGTTTGGCTGGAGTATAGACCCTGAAGGGGAAAAATGTGCAATAAGCCTGACGAGGTAGATTAGACTCAGGTTGTAAAGTGCTTTAAATGCCAACAGAGTTTGTTTAGGATCCTCATGGTACTAGGGAGCCACTGGGGCTCATTGAGCAGGAGCACAAAATGACAAACAGATCACTTTACTTGACTGAGCCTTTGATTTGGAGGTAGTTGTACCTGTAATAGCCACCTCACAGGTAGACATGGCATCAAAATGAGAACACATTTCGTGAAGCACTTGCAGACCTTAAAGTGCTATAAAAAGTCAATATCTGGGGACAGCGAGGTGGCTCAGTGAATAGAGCACCCACCCTGGAGTCAGGAGGACCTGAGTTCAAGTTCAGCCTCGGACATTTAACACTTACTAGCTGTGTGACCTTGGGCAAGTCACTTACTCCCATTGCCCTGCCTTCCCCCCTCCAAAATGATCACTGGTAAAGAGAAAGGGCCAAAAAATTTCTCACGAATTTTCCAGATTTTTTTTTTGTGGGGGGAGGGGGCCTAAAACCAGGGCCTAAAGTCAATGAACTGGCTTTATTCAGGAGAGGAGCAGGGTATGTTGTGAAGCAACAGAACTTTGTAGGGATAGTTCAAAGAGCCTCTGGCGTCTTTAACAGGGGAGGTTTCATGCTGCAAGTTGAAATCTACCCACATATTCCCTCTGAGAAAGTACTGCCATAGTAGGGTTTTCCAGATGTGGAAGGAGATAAACATTTATTCGGCACCTACTAGATGCCAGGCAATGTGTAGTGCTTTATAACTATAATCTTACTGGATCTTCACAACAACCTTGGGAGATAGCCGTTGTTTTTATCCCCCATTTTACAATTAAGGAAACTGAGGCAAGCAATGGGTAGATGACTTGCCCGGGGTCACACAGCTAGTAGTGTCTGAGGTCAAATTTGAATTCAACTCTGTTTTTTTTTTTTTTTTGCTTTTTGGAGGGCAATTGGGATTAAGTGACTTGCGCAAGGTCACACAGCTGGGCTTTGTGTGTGTGTGTGTGTGTGTGTGTGTGTGTGTGTGTGTGTGTGTGTGTTAAGTGTCTGAGGTGGCAATTGAATTCAGGTCCTCCTGACTCCAGGGCGGGTGCTCCATTCACTGCACCACCTAGCTGCCCTCAATCCAGCTCTTCTCCATTCTAGACTCAACACTCTAGCCACTGCTCCACCTAGCTGCACTTGGGAATTAATACCAGGGAGTCCATCATGAAAGATTTACCAAGAAGTGAAAAGGGGAGTCAAAGAACTTTTACAAATGGTGGACTGAATTTGTACATTCGAGATTGCTGTAGAGGCTGGAGAGTGAGCCTTAGAGCCAGAAAGACTTGGGTTTAAGTGATTAAACATAGTAGCCATGGGTAAGTCATTTAACTTTTCGATGAGCTAGGCCAGTAGATAGAAACAGGGGTGCCAAACCATACATAAGGATCCCTGTTGGCCAGAAAATCACATGTTAATATTATGTATATTTTGTTATATTTTTATCTGTTTTGTCAATTATTTCCCCACTGCATTTTAATCTGGTTTGTGCTGTACTCCAGTGTTGCAGCCATAAGTGGCCTGGGGGCAGCACATTTGACACCTGTGATCTCAATAACAAGGTACCAGTCTGTATTGGTAAAGGGAGCATCTCCATTCAGCAGCTCCTTCTAACAATGGAATCACCGTTTCGGTCTATATCCTTGTCCCAGGACTCTGACCTGCAGACTGCCCTGATTCTCCAGTTCTCTGCTAATCCTCTGCACCTGGGCGGCACTCAGAGCTCAGACAAAGCAGACAGCTGAGTAAACAGCTGTGCAGAGGAAAGGAGGGAGATGGCAAATGAAAAGGGAGGGGGATTGCCTCTTTGAATGCTGCTAGAGAACGTCTCTCCAGGAACAGGAAGAGGAGACAAATCCCCAATCAAGCCAGGGCTTTTAAAAAAATTAAATTTTTTATTAGAAATTTGGCATTAAACACCAATACAAATAACAAGATATACATGCTTGGAACCAATTTATATTTAAATTTATCAATTTCAATACATGAAGTATAATATATTTTAGTTCCTCTTTCTAAGACCCATTATGGTTTTTTTCTTTGCAAATGTCTCAGTTCCATTTAATGACATTATGCTTGACTCTAGCTCCAAAGTTTGAGAAGTGATCATTCATTTTTATTTGCTTTTTCTCATATGATCATGATTCGTATATACACCATTATTTTGGTTTTGTTTATTCTAGTTCAATTTTTTTTTGGTTTTGCATTACTTCATAAAATTCTTCCTATATTTCTCTGCATCCCTTATGCTCGGTAATCTTAGAGGCATTATTGTATAGAAAGTGGATTTTGAAGAGGACATAACTGACTCCATTTCATTCCATATTTGCTGCTAATATATTTCTTTACCTTTCTGTATGATGCCTAATTGACAGGTACTAAAATGTCTCCTTCAGAATCTCCCTTCCCTTATTACAAAAGGACATTCATAGAACTTTGAATAGTTCCAGAAGTTCAGTCTCTTCTCTTTATCCTATCCAGTAAGACATATAATAGGAGCTTAACAAATGTTGATTACCTAACTGACAAAGGTCCCTTTCCTTTGGTTCCTTGTAAATGGTTATGCCAAAGAAAAATTCTTTCTTTTGTAATCATTTAAGAATTCTTTCTTTTTTTATGTAACTTTTCTTTATCTTGTTCTGCCAGTGTGCCCAACCTGATCCTACCCTTTATAAGAAACAGCTATAATTCCAGCCATGAACTCACTCCAAAGGAATCTCTAGCTCCTCTCTTTCTCAACTCCAACAGTTTCTGACTCCCTGTTTTTGGTACCACCATTTTCTCTGTCCCTCAGATTTGAAATATTGGAATCACCTTTTGACACTTTGCTTTTCACTCATATCTGGTCTCCCATCACGGACTCTTGTCAGTTTTTCCAAGATGCCTCTTGAAGGATTCCAGCTTTGCTACTTCTCACCTATGTGACCATGGGCAAAATCACTTAATCACTTTAAGCCTCATTTTCTTATTTGTAAAGTGGGTTGGACTAGATCAAGCATTCTTAACCCATCATCTGTGAATTTATTTTTCAGTATTTTGATAACTATATCTCAATAGAATTAGTTTCCTTTGTAATTCTATGCATTTTATGCATTTAAAAATATAATTCTGAGAAAGGCTCCATAGACTTCACCAAATTTTCAGAATGGTCCAGGACACAAAAAAGGTTAAGGACTTTTGGACTAGATGATCTTGAAGGTTACTGCTAGTTTTAAATCCCATGACCTATGATGTCATTCTACCCCTTCTTTTCAATTCTACTGGCCTTGTCTAAGCTTTTACAATAGCCTCTTTGCCAGTTTCTTTCCCTTATAATCTATCTAATACAGAATCAGATTAATTTTCCTCAAATGTCATTTTAATTATGCCATTCTCCTTCTTCCAGACATTCCATTACTTACAGGATAAAGTTCGTATTACTTAATCTGGCTAAGTAATTTCTCCCTTTTAAGAAATCTCTTAATGGAGCTGGTTTGCTTTAAGCTACTTGAACATTCTCCCCTCAAGTCATATAATGCAACTAGATTTAGGGGACAGAACAACACAATAGGGACCTGTGTACCAGAAAAGAATCATGGCCACTTCCAACTGCCCCTGGGTCAAAATGAAAATGTTTGGACACAGGTAGTGCTGAAGAACAGCTCCAGTATATCTTTCAAACTGATGAGGTACAGGTTCTGGGAGCCCCCTCGAGCTTTCCTTGATTCTTCCCAAGTAAGGCATTTGACTGAAGCCATAGGCCTTTCATTGTGGCTCTGCCCAAGTCTTTAGCTAGCCCTTTGGTCCAGCAATTTCTCTTTCTCTCTGAGTAACTCTCCTAATCTTATGATAATTTATCTGCTTTTGAAATGCAGTTCTTAGATCCCACTGGCAAGGGGGAAGGTCAGCTTGCACCTGACAAGGGGAAGGGGTCAGAAGAGATACTCCTAATACTGCTGCAGGGGTAAGGCCTAAGGCCTGAGTGGGTGTCATCTCTGGGGGAGGGGCTGCAGAGGGAGGCACCTCAGCAAGACTGGTAGTTGGGACTTGAGCAGGAGTCCCTGAGGGGGCAAGGGCTGAGGCTGAAGCCATAGGATGGGGGTCATTTAATTGGTCCCCATTGCCCCTTTGTGGAGAGTCTCTAGCTTCAAGCATCTCACAATCTTTCCTGAGTTGAGAAAGTTCAACAATGGCCATTAAGTAGGCAACTTCTATCCATCTTAAAAGACAACCCAAAGGTGAACTTTTGGGAGCTATAGGCATAGGACCTGGAAGTCCCTTCCTCCATAAAGGAAGGTTTGGGAGTAAAGCCTCAAAAAACAAACAAAACAAAACAAGGCAAAAAACCCACAAAAAAATACCTTGAGTTTTCCCAATCCCACAAAAAAATACCTTGAGTTTTCCCAATTCCCTAGCACCAAGAGAATTGAAAGAATCTGCCTTACATTTCCAGATTGGGCATCTGTCCTTGTCCTCCATTCTTCAGAAGCTGCACCCATGTCCATGTTTTCCAACATAACCAAACAGGACTGAGAACCTGAGGTCAGGCTGAGTATGAGACAGCCTCCTAGCTGTCTGACCTAATGGGACCTGAAAGGCCAGGCCCCCCCCAAAAAAATCACAAAAAAACACACCTCCAAGGTACTTAGAGAACAAGAAGGAAATACAATAGGGAAAGAGAGAGACTTAAGTACCTTCCAGTTCAGGCTAGAGAAGAGTTTGAGATTAGCAGTGTTTCCTCATCAGGGAAGCATAAAAATGAGGTGGTTATACCCATAAAGAGGGCTAGAGTTGCTCGAGACCCCAAAATACCAACACGCCTGGTCCTGCCGAAAGAATTTGATTCAAGTCTTCTCTCAGCCAAAGAAAAGTAAAGTTTATTAAAAGTTCATTAAAAGTTCGCCCTATTGGGTAGACTCTTAAGGAGCCTAGGTATCTGTGACACTTGTATTAGGCAAGTGGGCCAGAGCAAGTCTGATGCAGAGTAAGTCTGCGCTAGGTCATTCTATGGCTAGATCATTCTACCGTGCCCTCACATTCTATGGCGCTCTCACACCACTTGGAGGGAGGATGGGATTGTATATACAGAAAGATTGTGGGAGGAATTTAGAGGTGGTCTAGAGAAGGAGTATGGGGAGGGTCTTCAGGAGTAGTCAGATGAGGTCAGACTCCAGTATTAAGGGTGGGAAGTTGCTGGAGGCTGCCTGGAGACCACAGACAATGGTGAGCCAGGCCAGTTCAAGGGTGGAACCGGAGGATCAAGGGTGGGAAATTGCTGGACCAAAGGGCTAGCTAAAGACTTGGGCAGAGCCACAATGAAAGGCCTATGGCCTCAGGCAAATGCCTTACTTGGGAAGATTCAAGCAGAACTCAAGGGGACTCCCAGAGCCTGCACCTCATCAAAACCAGTTCACATTGTTGGTACAGAGTTCGATGGCTTGGTAAAATTTAGTATCAAAACCCACGTAATTAGAAGGAATGGTCCAGTAGTGTCAGCTTAGACTGAATGTTTTAGGGCTTCTGGATTTCATCTCTTGAGTTTTTGTTGTTAATGCCTGGCACCCAACCACATGGGAGAAATGATGCAAGATGTGTGCTATGTGTGCTATGCGTATATTCCTTTGGTGGCTGTGTGGGGCCATGACTGTATGCTTATGCTGCTCCAGAGCCCAATTGCAATGCACATGGAAAAGCAGGAGAAAAGGAAGGCTGAATCGTACCCTAAATTTAGCCAACAAGCTAAACATGTGATAGTCAGCTGAGTTCACTCAACAAGTTCTGCCACAACAGAATGGGCTGACCCAGAAAATACCAGCAAAGAGTTTCTGATGCTTTCAGTTCTCTCTTATTAAAAGCTTAAAAGTGCACTAAGACTTTTTGGGATGCTGTATGTAAATAATAAAACAACAAAAAATGAGTGTATTGGTAGTAACAATAACAACACAGAGAACACAATAATAATAACAACACAGAAAAACATTCAATGTTTTTCCAATCCTCCAACTTTATTATTTTGTGACCCTTTACACAATTTAGTTCTTTATAACTTATCCCCAGTCCTTGATTTGGTAGATAATAGGAACTGTTTTTGAGAAGTTAAAACTGGTATGAAATAGTCCTGCTTTTCCTAGGTAATTAACAATGACTTTGTTCCATCCTTTTTACCCCTAGTCCACATTCAATGTGATATCCCTGGAAAAGGCAACCTACCAAAACATTACCCAGTAATTGCAGTCACATTATGTGGTGTGGAAGCATATAGCACTAAGGCCTCATTATTTTTCACTTCCTTGGACTCTCTAGAATCAAGTTTGGGTATGTACTCAACTCCCTCATTCTTTTTTTGTTTTTGTTTTTTTGGAGGGTGGAAGTCAGGGCAATTGGGGTTAAGTGACTTGCCCAAGGTCACATGGCTAGTAAGTGTTAAGTGTCTAAGTCTGGATTTGAACTCAGGTCCTCCTGACTCCAGGGCTGGTATTCTATTCACTGAGCCATCCAGCCACCTTGCAACTCCCTCATTCTGAGAGTCTTCCTTTCCCAGACTGATTCTTTTGTAAAGGAAAACTAGGTCATCTTTTGCCTCAGTTCTTAACCTAGCCTTTAAGTACTGAATAGGTGCTGCCTCAGACAAACTGAGACCTGGGAAAGACCTTAACTTTAAAAGGTCAAGGTCTTCCACTGTATCTGGCGCCATCCCCAGTTTTCTTGACCTATGTCTTCCTCCTGTACGATGATTCTGGAGGAGTGTGGCTCCTGACTTTGCAAAGCCCTGCCTCACTTTAATCCAATTCACTTGCAAATCAAGACATCACCTTCCTGTTGTCGCTGGTCAATTTCTTGAGGACAAACAACAAGGAAGAGCTCAGGACCAGTGATTCGATAGAAGGACTGGCCCTTTGTTATCCAAAAGAAGGATCTTGGGTTTATCTGGGACCAAACTGGGACCAAATCTAGAGATTTGTTCCTTTCTTTTATCTGTGATCTAAATGACTTCAGTTTACCTGGAAGGTATTTTCTGGAGTGGGGCGATCCTCCAGCCTTTACATTTCCATCATTTTGGTTGGAAAGTTTTAAAAAAATCCTAAACTTGAACCAGGTATTTTTGTTTTACTTTGCTGTAGAATTTTGTCTTTTGTTTCACGATTATAACAAAATGCAAGGTAGATGTTCATTGTGTAGAAAGAGAATTACAGTTTGCAGAATAAAATGTTCAGATCTGAACCTCTGAAGAAATGTTTGTATATTAACAAATTGTATCTGACATATTTAGCTAAAATGCAGAATAGAGATGATTTTCTTCTAGTGATCCTCTCATTCGCTGGTCAATGGGATTTAAGGTGTCATGGATTTCCATTTCCTACAGTAACCTTCTGAAAGAAGGTCAGCAAATATTCGTTATGCTAAGCCATAGAGTGGAGGTGCTACTACTGGGGGAATACAGGGTTGTGATACATACACACAAAAGGATAATTACCTACATAAAAAACAATTGAGCAAGTACTCGGGCTGGGGAAGAGAACCAAGCTCACTTTGAAACTGCTCAGGTTGCCAACTTTCTGGGATTTCTGTCAGGTTGCCTGAGAAGAGATTAGTTCCATCTCCAAAACAGCACTATTTCTGACTGTCTGGGAAATTTAAAAGTTCCCATGTTTCCACTGTCCCATCTTCATCAGTTCAGCTTCTTTGCCAATTTTTTAAGTTCATAGAACACACAGACTGGAAGGGCCCTTTAAATCATATCATCCATCCCCTTTACAGAGAGAGAAACTGAGGCCCAAACAGTGACTAAGGTCATATAATGAGTTTCGGGCAGGTTTCTTGATTGAATTGGAAGAAAATATTGGAGATTTATCCTGGGAAAGGAATTTTTAAGAAGTATTACTTGACAGAATCTCTCTTCACTGTGCTGCTTTCTATTTCACTTGAAAACTGAGGAAACTAATATCTTCCCATACCACTTTAACAAAAAGCTAGAAGTAAGCAATATCTCACTGCACGGTCATTTAGTGCAACAGCTCAGTCAGCCTCACAGATCCTCAGTGATGCACCATGCAAATACTGTTAAGTCATGCCTGGGCTAAGATTATTTTACTGGCAACTCATCCTTTATTAGGAAGCTGCACCAGATGCCCACAGTTCCACCCCTTCATGTCTTACGAAAGTGGAAATCCTGGGGGAAACACCCAGTTTTCCTCCCCTTATAACTGTCCCTGGGGAAAAGGTATACCACCTGAGCTGTTTTGATCTCTTAGGTTCTCGTGTGGTGCAAAATTAAGGTTTTGTTGCATTTCTCTCTCTGTCTTTCTCTCTCTCTACTTCCCCTCCCAGACTATTTTGTTGATCATTAGCCAATCTGGCTCAATATTCCTGAGCAGCTGGCCTTGAGTAAATCATGTCTATATTTCATTCCAGACTTCGTGACATCAAAAACAAAATTAAACTAAAACTTTTTTATTATTTTATTTATTTCATTAGATATTTCCAAATTACATGTAAAACATTTTTTAATAATCATTTTTTTTTAATTTTGAATTCCAAATTCTCTCCTTCTCTCCTGCCCTTCCATTCTTCTTGAGAAAGCAAATGATTTGATTTCCATTGTACGTGTGAGATCATGCAAAACATATTTACCTGTTAGCCATGTTATAAAATAAAACACAAGTAAATACAAAATTAAAATAAAGACAGTAAAAGGAAGTATGCTTCATTCTGCATTTAGAGTTCATCAGTTCTCTCTCTGGAGACTGATAGCATTTTTCATCATGGGTCCTTTGGAATTGTCTTGGATTGTTGTCTTGATCAGAGGAGCTGGGGTTGTCATGGTCGATTATCATTAAAATATTGCTGTTATTGTGTATAATTTAATCCTGGTTCTGCTCCCTTTACTTTGCATGAGTTCACATAAATCTTCCTAGGTCTTTCTGAAATCACCTTGTTCATCATTTCTTGTAGCACAATAGTATTCCATAACCATCATATGCCACAACTTGTACTGTCGTTCCCCAATTGATAGGCATCCCCTCAATTTCCAAATCTTTGTCACCACAGAAAAAGCTGCTATAAATATTTTTGTACAATACAATTTTTGTACAATAAGTCCTTAGCATTTTTTATTCCCTTGATGTTCTTGACCTTCTGTTCTTCTAGGTGAATGTTATTATTTTTTTCTAGCTCTATAAAATAATTCTTTTGTAGTTTGATTGGTATGCCACTGGATAAGTAAATTAACTCATAGAATTGTCATTTTTATTATTTTGGTTCAACTTACCTATGAACAATGAACGTTTCCCCAATTGTTCAGATCTGTCTTTATTTTTGTGAAAAGTATTTTGTAATTGTGTTCATATAGTCTCTGGGTTTGGCTTGGCAGGTAGACTTCCAAGTATTTTATATTGTCTGCAGTTATTTTGAATGGAATTTCTCTTTCCATCTCTTCCTACAGGGTTAAAACAAAACTAAAACTGATATCATCACTGTGAGTGCTGCCTTCACTAATGCAGATATAATATCAGTCTGCCTCCTTCTTATCTCCCCATCCCACACCCACACACCCACCTTAGTGGACAGTTCCCTGGGTTACTAGAATCAAAATAATTCACTACCTGTTGATAGTAAACCTTTTCACACTTAGCAAGGTTGGTCCTCAGATGGCAGATACAAAGTGTGCCAACAACCTTGTACAAGAAGCCTTTCTATTTGGTGGAACTTGCCAAAGCTTACACTCCACTCCGCTGGTCTTCCTCTGGGTTGAAGGAGAGTAATTCAACTCACCTGGGTTCATCAGAAGAGCTCTTCCCTTCTACTCATAATCTGTTTGAATTAATTCCCCAATAACTAACACTCTCTCACTCCCTGTTATTCTCCTCATCCCTGTGATAAATCCCACATTACTGAAGATTAACTCCTCCCTTTACCCCCTGCTATACAATCTCCTGCCCATCTACCTCCACATTACTCCTTCCCCTACCATATCCCACGACTTATCTGCTCTGCCTTCTGCTGTGTCCTCTAGAGCTCCCACTCTATGATGGACATCGGCACATTTCACCTCTCCTTATAGTCCTTCCATCTGGCTCTCGCTGAGACCTGACTCCCCCCAGTAACATTCCACCCCAGGTCTTACTTTCCAGTGCTGCTTGTGTTTGCTCTGATTCTCTAATCCTGGAGGTAGAGTTAGAATACTTTTTGCCCCGCTTTGCCTCCTCCAGACTCCCTCTACCATGGAGCAACCTCTCTTCCTTTGAGGTACACACTATCCAGATTTATTATTCAATTCAAATCCTGGTGGTTATTATTTACCCAGGCAGGATTTGAACCCAAATCTTCTTCCTTCCTTCTAGCATTTTTGTGCCTGTCACAAAATAGATGCTCAATAAAGATTTGTTTATTTGACTTCTCAGTCACCATTGAGGTCAGGAATGCTTTTGTTTCTGTCTTTGTTTCTCCAGGGTTTATCGTAATACCTGGCATGTAGTAAGAGCTTAATAAATGCTTGATTGTTTGATGTCATGCTTTTCTCTTCCCAATTTTTCCTCCATTTCTCTTACTTGATTTTCAAAATCCTTCTTGAGCTCCTCCATGGCCTATAACCAATTCATATTTTTCTTGGAGTCTTTTGACATAGGAGTTCTGACTTTGCTGTCTTCCTCCCACTCTATGCCTTGATCCTTTTTGTCCCCAGAAAAGGATTCCATGGTCTGTTTGTGCCCTCTGTTGCTTGCTCATGTTGGTAGCCAATTTTTTTTACTTTTGAGCTCTTTGCCAAGGTAGAACTCTGCTTCCAAAATAGAGAGAGCTATGTCCCAAATTGCTGGGGTTTTTGTAGCTGCCGGAGCTATTAGATGGGTATGCTCTCTACAGCCCCCACATGCTCTTGCTCACTGGTCACACACCACAGGACCACCACCCAAGACCCTGATCCAGATCCAAACAGGTCAAAGCAAGAGTGATTACCCTCTGAATGGTCACTTGGTCCCTTACAATCTGTAGTCCAGGAGCTCCGCAAGCAGCCACACTGCAGCAGCTGCAGCCACCATACCTCCTCCACTTCTCATCCAGGGGTAGCAGCCAGACCGTACTCCCTCTGTTTGAACAAAGTTCCACACTGACCTCTTACTTTTTCTTTGGCATTTGTAGATTGAGAAGTCTGTAAACCTCTATAGCTGCTGGTGATTTACTCCCATAAAGTGTGCTCCAGCCATGGCTGGTCGGGGCCACCCTGGGGTTAAAACCCTGGCTCAGACGGGACTGCACTTGGCTCCCAGCATGCTGCAATGGACCCTTCCTGCCAGCCCACTGGGCTTCCTTCAGTGGGAGATTTGTTTCTCTCTGTCACTTTGTGGGTTCTGTGGCTCTAAAGTTTGTTTAGAGTAATTTTTCACTTGTATTGGAGAAGATGGAAGCTGGAGCCAGGTGGAAATCCTGTTTCTACTCCACTGTCTTGGCTCCACCCCTATCACTCCTTTTCTTAAGAAGGTTCAGTGGCTCTCCCTTACTGTTAACATAAAATATAAATTCTTTTCATAAATTCCTCAACTATGAGGAGACAGGTCTTTTCTATTTCTTAGAGCCAAGATTGATTATTACAGTTCTTTAGAGCTCAGATTCCTGTCTTTTTATTATTGTTTACATTATGTAGTTGTTGTATATAGTGTTCTTCTGGTCCTACTTATTTGACTCTATAAGGATTCATATAAGTCTGCCCAATTTCTCTGAATCCTTCATATGCTTTATTTCTTATGGCACAAAAAACATTCCATGGCATTCATTTTCCAGGTAATGTGAGCATCATGAATCAAAGAATGAGCATCAACATAAAGTATATTCATGAGACAGTGAGGAGGGGGACCTAGTTGGAACAAATTTTGTGTTGGGAGATACAGTTGATGAGTAGAAGGAGTCTCCCTATGGAGAAGCCTAAAACCTGCTATAGGCCATTGTTCCAAGGAATTTGGAAATGAAAGAAGATAAATTAAATGGTGGCTAGAATGTCAACAGGGCCATACAAATCCTTTTCAAGTTAGAGAATATCTGAGCTTGTTTGAAGGCAGAGGGGGACTAGCTAATGGATGAAAAAGTCTGAGAAAGTGGTTGCTATGTGATAGATTGTGATCTGAAAGGATATTAAAGCCAGAAGATCTTCTATTGGCCTAATCCAAGCCCCTTAAATCTGAGACCCAAAGAAGTAAAGGTCCAAGGTCACACAGTCAGTGACAGAGACAACAAAGGAACTTATGTAGGGTTTTTTTTTTTTATTCCCAACCAAATGTTCTTCCTAGGAGTGGGCCACTCTCAGAAATGAAGAAAATGTGACTTCTAAGATATGAATAGGCAAGTCACCTTTTGAAAGGAAGAAGATTATTACCTCTTCCTTTCTCTCTAATTTTTAGTCTCAGGGATAATGAGGTAGGAGGACATTTACCCTGCTTATATTACTATAGAAAATTAGCTCATATAGTTTTATATGTATTATAAATATAAAATATAAATATACTTCTATAGTGGTAACTTGTTTGTGCTGGTTACTGGTTACATCCAATAATTTTATCCTCTCATACAGTAGAAAAACTAGAAAACATTGGATGTTTCTGGTAATGGGATTTATTCAAGAAGTTTCTTCCTGCCTGTAGCTCTGCTCTGGCTATTTTAATCAACTATTCTGTTTTAAAGTGGAGAATATAAAGGACACATTTTATTTGCCAGCAGCTGTTAGACAACAGCTGACAGGCTGTGGACTCTCCTTCATGTGAGCTGAGAACTTCTCATGAGAAAAGTGCTGCCCAGCTCGAATCTCCATAACAGTTAGTACCCACTAACAGCTTAAAATTAGATGGGCCATGGAGACTCAAATTCTGCTTCTTTTTTTCTGGAGGCACCCAGAATAAGCAAGTAATTGTATAGTAGAAAGAGTACTGGATTGAGAGTTAAGAGATATGGGTTCTGATCCAATATCTGCCAATAAGTACCTGTGGGATCTTGGGCACATCATTTAACACATACACATATATACATATATATTGTATGTATGTGTGTATATGTACCTCTGTGTGTGTGTGTGTGTGTGTGTATTGTTGTCATTATTGTTTGTCCTTTGTTTTCAGAGGACCAATGACATCTTGGAGTAATGTCTTGACTTGTACATAAATTAGATTTAAGTGAGAAGAATTGTGAAAAGTCATCAGCTTCATTCTCTCGTCCAGAATCAAGTTCAGTGGCAAGACAAAAGCCAAAACAGCTGGCAATGGCCCAGGATACAGTGGATGACCCTGGTGTTTTTGATATCTGATCAAGTTCTACAGCACGTGCTTCAGCTGCCTTCTTGGTTATTGGAATAAATTGTTCTCATCTGTCCATTTTGCTGAGAAATGTCTTCACATGCTTGAGGTAGACATCTCCTTAACTCACCCATGGGTTTGAGGCCTGTGGGTTACTCTCAACCAGGTTTAGTCCATCTACCAAGATGGTTTTACAAGCATGTGTTACAGTTTCTTGGAGTCATAGGTGAGAGTTGAGTGCCAAGTGGGCATGAAAAGTGGATAAACAGCTCTGGAAAGGGCTCAGCAAGACCTCCCACTAAAGATACTAGTCCTCCTTGAACACCCTATACACCTGATATTGTACTGTTCACCTGAATAGATAGACAGGACCTCATTAAGGGAAATGTGTTTTATGATCAAAACCATGTTAATTGATACCACACAAAGATTCCTTGGGATGTGTAGACATAGCTGCTTTGTTGTTCAATGTCTATCAATGCAGTTAAGGAGTAAGAAAGAGCCTTGTGTAAATCATGCTTTTTTCTTCACTTCTCACAGCTACGACTAGATGAGTACTGACAATAGCAATCTCTTCATGTATACTTTTGCCCTTGTTTTGAAGTTTCTGTTTCAACTCTCCTTTCAATATTAAGATAGTAAATGTAGAATCTAGTATTTCAGCTACCTTCTAGGGACTTCTTAAGTCCTACTCTGATGCCTTATTGTGACATGGGGCCCCAGATTCTCAAAGGTTATGCTAATGTAGTACAAGTTGTTGGATCCCACTAAGCTGAAAGCTTTCCAAATATAGACACTAAGTTCAGAGAAGTTCATCATGAAGTTGGGGGCAGTTTGACAATTTTTGGGGAGGTCACAGCCATTCTTGAAGCCCACTTAATGAGATTATAGAGGACTCATGATCAGCGTTAGTGAAGAGAATTACACTGAGGAAATGACAGATCCTAGTTTCAAAAGGTTAAGTCCATAAATTTAATCGCTATTTAAAATATCACTAAGGAAAAATGCATCCCATATGAGGGGCAGGCAGGTGGTATAGTGGATAGAGTGCCAGTCTGGGGTCAGGAAGGCTCATCTTCCTGAACTCAAATCTGGTCTCAGACACTTACGAGCTGTGTGACCCTGGACAAGTCACTTAGCCCTGTTTGCCTCAGTTTCCTCATTTGTAAAATGAGCTGGAGGAGGAAGTAGCAAACCACTCTAGTTTCTTTGCCAAGAAAACCTTAAAGGGGTCGTGATGAGTCAAAAATGAATGAAACAACTCAACAACAATGACAACACCAATGATATAAGGACTAGGGACCAGGGAGACACTGTGACAACACATTTCTTTCCCTCTCTAATGCATCTGCAAAGAAGGTTGATGAGGCATTTAGCTCAGATTTTTCTCCTCTCAGAGGAAGGGTGGGACCTATACCAACATAAACATCCAGAATGATTAGTGAGTCCATAGGGAGTAATCATTATGAATCAAAGAAAATAAACCTTATACTCCGGGTTCTTAATGTGGGGTTATGAACTTTTTTCTTTCAAAAAAATTTATTTTAAATTTAAATACACAGTAAGAAAAAGAAACATTATAAACTTATGTATTAAAATTTAAATACAAAATAGGAAAAGAAAAAGAAACATTGTCATGTGCATAGAAGAACATAAGAAAGGTTCAAAATATACAGAATAAATTTCCATTTCAAGAAAACCTATATAATAAATACTACACTTTGTGTTCAGAGCTGTCCATCTCTTCTTTGCTTCCTTGCGAGTTTTCTTTTGTTCTCTGCTGTGCACTTTTAACTTTGTTCTTTTCCTCCCTTTTTCCCCCTCCCCATGAACTTTTTAAAAAATATTTTGATAGCTGAATTTGAAAATAATTGGTTTCCTTTGTTAATCCTGTATATTTATTCATTTAAAAACATAATTTTGAGGAGTCCACAGGATTTGTCAGACTGTCAAATGGGTTTGTGACAAAAAAAAAAAAGATTAAAAACTCTGTGAATTCTCATTTAACTTATTTCTGATAGATACATTCACAGTTGCGTAGGATTTTCTTGACCCAGCTAGATTTGATTTGTAAAATATTCCTAGGTAGCTAAATCATACAAGACTACAGCTGAATGTATTTGGTCCAGTCAGGGCCAGTCTGCAGTCCTGACAGAGCTGGTCAGCTCCAGGATGGTTCCTGCTGGTTACTACACATCCTAGAATCAGGACTCAAGGCTGACACCCAAATGGTTGCAGAGTAGACTACCATATATCTTCTCCATGCCCCTGTCAAACTTCTGTGTTTCTCTGAGGAGCTGAATACCATGATAAGAACAAGTCTTGGACATGGTATGTAGGAATTCAAGAATAAAGACTTCACTCAGATTGCCTGTAAAAGTTAGGCTAGAGTTATGAACCCATAAATAGTTCAGTGACATTTCTCATCCTTTGCCAAACACCTTCTATTACCTAATATAAAAACATACCTTCTCTTTTACTAATCTTAATAGAATTCTCCATAGACTCTTTAGCAAAGAATGAATTTATATTTTTAGAATACCAATATTATATCTCCAAATGATCTTTTGAATTTTGTCAGCACCAAAGTTGCTGAATGAATGCAGACCATGTCATTCCAGAAGGCAACCAGGGAAGGGACAAGTATGCTATAGTGGAACTGAGTTGGAATTAGTGTCAAGAGGTGCTGAGGTCAAATCCTGACTCTATTCCCTGTGTGAGCTTTAGAAAGTCCATGGACTTTTAAAAAATCTGTTAAAGTAAGAGAATTAATGACCTCTAAGGTCCCTGTCAGTTCTGATTCGGTGAGGTCTTAGGACATTTTTTCGGGGAATTCTAGCTTTCTTTTTGTCTTAGAATTAAAGCCAGGTTAGCAAGTCTTTCAAGATGTGTTTTTGTCTCTGACCACCAGAGAGCAGACAAGCACTTTATTTCACAGGTGAGTATGCAGAGATTTCAGTCTCTTATTCTTTTTTATAGGCATATGTGTGTGTGACCCTTCAGATTTTGAGAGAGAGTACCGAACCACTTTTTGAATTTTTCCAAAAGAGTAAACCAAATTCCTTTGAGACAAAGTCTTTTCTAGCCCTAAATCTATTGTACTATGATTTCCTCATAGCCTGTGATCTAGATCTTTCCATTTTTACTGATCAGACTCACTTGTATCATTTCTATGTTTCCCACCCCCACCCCATGATTCAATAGTGAGGTAATAATTTATGTCCTATCCAATCTTTGTATTTCCATCTAGCATAGTGCCCATACACAGTAATTACTTAATGAAAATTTGTCAAACTCAATGAAATTCACATGTATAAGTGGTACAGGAACTCTGTATTCCTCCCTATCATTTCTGTTCAGAAGGTGATTGAGGAGGAAGCCAGAAAAGTATATTTTGATGAAGGACTCTGAAAAACACATAAATTTTGAGACAATTTCTTGCAAAGCAGCAAATTCAAAAGCAAATTTAAGACGACAACAATTCCCATTCAAACTGCTGACTTCTCAAAGGGTTCTCTAATCTACTATTTCATCATAACAACAACCTGCTCCAATGAGACACGGTATTCTATATCCTGTCACTGTGCCCTGGCCCATGTTGTCCCCATGCCTGAAATATATACTCCCTTTCTCACTTCTGCCTCGTAGAATACCAAGTGTCATCTCTTAGAGGAAGCCTATCTTGATTCTCCCAGTCCCCAGGTATTAATGTTCTTCCCCCACCCTGAAAGCCACTTTGTATACACACACACACACACACACACACACAACATACGTTTGCATGTGTGTGTGTTGTTGTTGGTCTTCATTTTCAAAAAAGACAAATGATATCACAAGGTTTTGACTTGACTTGCACATGAATTGGATTTAAATGAGACAGAATTACACAAAATCGTCAGCCTCACTCTCTTTTCCAGAGTCAATGAAGTCCAATAGCAGGACAAAAGTCAAAATTACTGGTAATGGCTTGGGGTGTAGTGGATGACCTTGGTGTCTTTCATATCCAACCAAACTCTAAGCACTCCACAGCACCAGTTTCAGCCCTCTTCATGGCCATTGAAACAAATTGTTCACATTCATCCATTCCACTGGGGAAAGTCTTCACATGCTTGGGGTAGATATCACTCTAATTCACCAATGGCCCTGAGGCTGCCTGTTGTCCTCAACCTGGTTTAACCCATCTGTCAAGATAGTTTTATCAGAGTGTGGCTGCTGCTCATGAGTTAGCTTCTTGGAGCTACAGGGGAGAGTTGGATAAAGAGTGGACACCAAGTGAATGAGTAGCCCCGAAAAAGGCTAGGTAAGCCTCTAACATCAGAGGTGCTAGGCCTCCCTGAACACCCACATACCCCATATAAACATACATATTGCCTACTATATCTACCAGGCACTGTGTGAAGCTCTGGAGATATAATATAATAATACTATAGTATAATGTGAGGCTCTGGGAATATAGCATTATAATAAATTCTGTAGTGTGATATACATGACATGTGCTATATAGACTATAGTATATACTATATATTATCCTATGTAGTACTACAGGCTTGCCTTGTTTTATTTTGCTTCACCTTATCATACTCTGCAGACATTAGGTTTTTTACAAATTGAAGGTTTGTGGCAACCCTCTCTTGAACAAGTCTATTAGTGCCATATTTGCAACAGTATGTGTTCATATCATGGCTCTGTGTCACATTTTGCTAATTCTCACAATATTTAAACTTCTTCTTTATTGTTATATCTGTTATGGTAATCTGTGATCAGTGATCTTTGAACTGCACCCATCTAAGACAGCAAGACGTTCCTCATCTCTCTTCTTCTCCTCAGCCCTCCCTTTTCCCTGAGATACAACAATATTGAAATTAGGCCAATCAATAGCCCTAAAATGGCTTTTAAGTGTTCAGTGAAAGGAAGAATCCATCAATGAGACAAACTCCATTGTGTCTTATTTTAAAAATTTGTTACAGCCACCCCAACCTTTAGCAGCTGCCACCATGGTCAGTCAGCAGTCATCTCCATGGAGGCAAGACCCTCCACCAACAGAAAGGTTGTCATTTACTGAAGGTTCAGATGATGGTTAGCATTTTTAACACATAATAAAGCATTTTTAAGTTAGGGTATGTACATTTTTAGACATAATACATACACAATATGTATGTATTATTTGTTATACAGCATGCATAATAAAGTATTTTAAATTAAGGTATGTACATTTTTTTAGACATAATACTATTGCACATTTAATAGACTATAGTATAATGTAAACATAACTTTTCTATGTACTGGGAAACAAAAAAATCATGCAACTCACTTTATTGCTTTATTGCAATAAAGTTATACAAAATTGATATGGAACCAAACCTGCAATATCCCTGAGGAATGTCTGCATATACCCTGTGTGTATGTATGTATGTATGTGTGTACAAATGGTGTGTCTATATTTCACGATAGGGAAAGTGTATTAATACCTGGGGTAGGAGTGGGGAATCAAGATAGTATATACTACATATAGTATAATATAATATCATATCATACCATATCATATAACAAGACATGACATGATATATATATTGTAGAAGGGCAGTATGGTACAATGGAAAGAGCTATGGCTCTGAAGTCAGAGTACTCAGGTTCAAATCTTACTTCATCCCTGTATTACCTGTTTGATGCTAGGTCAGTCATGTCATTTCTCTATGCCTTAGTTTCTTCATCTGTAATAGAAGGGGTAGGACTAGTTGGCCTCTGAAATTTCATCTAGCTCCAAATCTAAGATCTGCCATCAGAAAATAGACTGCTTGAGGGCAGGAGCTTTGTCTTTGTATCCCCAGAGCCTCACATGGTGCCTGGTACATATTGGGCACTTAATCAATGCTTCTTGAATGAGTGAATGAATCAGTCAATCAATGAAGTAGATAAATTGCATATTGAGATATAGAGACAATGCCCCAGAGGTCCATGAGGAGATGCAAGCTACTCATGTCAAGCCCTTACTTGAATCACATCATGTTTTCTCAATTTTCTCAATAAATAAGAAGGCGGGGAAAATGTACATAAAATCTAGCCTCTCTTATTGTTGATGAATTGTTGATGATGATTGTTGAGAAAAGGCAAACACCTTGACCTACATAGGGGTGGCCTCGAGGTCACACAAAGCCTTCTAGGTCCTTGGGCACGGCCTTTTGACTGAATCCAAGCTTTACAGAACATATCCAATAGAATTTGTTCTGGAAAGTTTGGATTCAGTCAAAGGGCTGCACTTGAGTACCTGGAGGGCCACATGTGGCCTCAAGGCTGCAGGTTCCCCACCCCTATAAAGGTAACTTGTTGCCTTTTGTAAGAAAAAGAACATATTGGGAACATTCTGAAGTTAGGTACTAAAGTACTGTACCAGGGAAAGAGACAACATATAGGCAAAAGTGTTTGAAGGTCAATGTGATGAGAATCCAGTTTCTTAGCATATGGTTTGGAGACAAGAGTGAAAAATAAATCTTTTTAGCCTAATAACAATTCTCCCAATTGACAGCTCTGAACTATATTAACTCTGAGAGTAGCAGAGGCAGTATAATGAGTAAATCACTAATTATAGTCAGAGGATCTCAGTTTTATCTCCTATGACACTTATGGAGAACTCTGCAATCCTGGGCAAATCCTTCCTCATCTCTGAGCTTCCATTTCCTCATCTGTAAAGTGGGGATAATAATACCTGTCTCACCAATTTCAAACAGGTTGTTGTGGGCTGGGCATCATTAGAAATAACCTGAATAAAAGGATTTTGAAAACAGCCAAGTGCAAAAAAAAAAAGGAGTTTACATTAAAATGATCGTGTTGATTGATTGGAATAAAATGTAAAGCACATCAATTAGGCAGTTAACAAGCATTTAGTCATTTCCCAACTGATAAATGGTCAAAGGATATAAACAGGCAGTTTTCAGATGAAAAAAAATTAAAGTTACCTATAGTCATATTTTTAAAAATGCTCTAAATTGCTATTTATTAGAGCAATGCAAATTAAAACAACTCTGAGGTACCACCTCATGCCTATCAGATTGGCTAATATGACAAAAGAGGAAAATGATAAATGTTGGAGAAGATGTGAGAAAATTGGAAGAGTAATGCATTGTTCATGGAGTTGTGAAGTGATCCAATCATTCTGGAGATCAGTTTGGAACTATGCCCAAAGGGCTATAAAACTGTGCATACCCTTCAATCCAACAATGCCACTACTAGATCTGTATTCCAAAAGGGGAAGGAAACACATGCACAAAAGTATTTATAGCTGCTCTTTTTGTGGTAGCAAAGAATTAGAAAGTGAGGGGATGCCCTTCAATTGGCTGAACAAGTTATGGTATATGAATGCAATGGGATACTATTGTGCTATAAGAAATGATGAACAGCAGATGTCAGAAAAACTTGGAAAGACTTACATGAACTGATGCTGAGTGAAGTGAGCTGAACCAGGGGAACATTATACACAGTAACAGCAACATTGTGCAATGATCAACTTTTATTCTCAGTAATACAATGTTCTAAGACAATTCCAGAAGACCCATGATAGAAAATGCTATCCACATCCAGAGAAAGAACTAGAGTCTGAATGCAGATCAAAGCATGCTATTTTCTCTCTTTTGTTCTGTTTTGTTTTTTCTTTCTCATGGTTTTTCCCTTTTGTTATAGTTCTTCTTTCACAACATAACTAATGTGGAAATATGTTTAATGTGATTATACATGTATAGCCTATATAAAATTGCTTGCCGTCTTGGGGGAGATGAGAGGGGAAAGTGAAAGGGGGAGGGGAGGGAGAGAGGGAAAAATGTGGAACTCAAAATCTTATAAAAGTGAATGCTGAAAACTATCTTTACATGGAATTGGAAAAAATGAAATATTAAGTGGGAGGGGGAAGAAAAATATAATAAATGAATGAATGAATGAACAAACAAACAAGAACAAAAACCCACAAACACTTAGGCAGCTAGATTGCATAGTGGACAGAGCATTGGACCTGAGTTCAAATTCATCCTTAGATGCTTAGTTGTGTCACCCTGTAGAAAGTCACTTGACTTCTATTTGCCTCTGTTTCCTCAACTGTAAAAGGGGAATAATAGTAGCACCTACCTTGCAGGGTTGTTGTGAGAATCCAATGAGATAATATTTGTAAAGCGCCTGACTGTGCTATATAAATGCTAGCTGTTAATGCTTTTATTATTAATAAGCATTTATCAAGAGCTTCCTATGGGCCAGGTAAACATAGAATGCCCTTTCTGGCAATGAGAAGTGCCTGGGGAAGGCTAAAACTTCTCCATAGACATTTGAGAAGCAATTGGGTGTAATGGAAATGACTTTGATTGAATTATTTTTTTTTAATTTATTTATGCCTTTTGTTTTTACAATCCAGTCATTTCCTGATATTTACCCATACAACACTCACTCTTCCTTGGGAAGAAAGAAAAACAGTCATGCAAAAAATGACATCATCAGCCACATTCCACACCCACGTTTCCCCATCTCTATACCAAGAAGAAAGTTTTTGTTTTATCTTCTGTTGTCTGGGAGGAAGACTGGCCATCATAACTGACCGCAGTTCAATTTCTTTTTAGTGTTCTTTTCATTTACATTGCTATAGACTGGATACATTGATCTCCTGGTGTTACTTAATTCACTCTGCATAAGCTCATACAGATGTCCCCATGCTTCTCTGAATTTCTCTTATTTCATGTTTCTTATGGCGTAGTTGTCTTCCATTGTGTCTATATATCACAATTTGCTCAATTATCTTCCTGTCAGTGGACAGCCATTTGGTTTCTAGCATTCTTTTGCTACCACAAAAAGTGTAGACATTAGCTTTAGATAAAGTCAGAGGATATGGGCTTGAATTTCGGTCATGTCACTTATGACTTTCATAACCTTGGGGTATTCCTTATAATTTACTGAGCCTTAATTTCCCCATTTGTAAAATGAGGAGAATCACTCTATATCACATCTAATGGCCCCTTCCGACTCTAAACCTATGAACTATCCAAGAGACAAATTGAACTGCCCATTTCATAGTTCTTATACATGAATCCTTACTCAACAATTTTATGAATCAAGCTTAAAAAACTAAAAATTGTGCCTTATTTCTTTTAAGTTAGAACTGCTTTTCCTCAACAAAGGAAAAACATCAGCTTAATTTTGAAGAATGCTATATTTACCCTGAAATCATTGTTTAGTCTCCATTTGATGCTCAACACAACCAATTAAGTGACATTTAGAAAAATATTAAAGCCAAGTTATGTATAGGGTCAACTAGATGGCTCTGTGGATAAAGTGCTGAAGTGGAGTCAGGAAGATTTGAGTTCAAATATGACCTCAGACACTTAGTAGCTGTGTGACACTGGGCAAGTCACTTAACATCTGTTTGTCTTAATCTAATGGAAAAGGAAATGACAAATCACTCCAGTATCCTTGCCAAGAAAACCTCATGGACAATAGGGGGCATGGGCTCATGAAGAGTTGAACATTACTGAACAAAAACATATATCTATTTTAGCAGGGATTCCTACTGTCAGCCATCAAGTTATTTTAAAAATCACTCACACCGTTTTTACCACAGTAGAGACAGTGAAGTAGAAAATGATGAGCTCACATTGGTCAATTTATTAAGACTCACATCTTACAATTTATTAAGCACTTTGTTATGCAAGATGCCATCTGATCTTCAAAAATCCCTTTGAAGAAATTAAGGCAAAGTATAATCCTCATTTAACAAATGAGAAAACTGAAACATAGTGGCTCCAGGAATGGCCCCAAATCACATGGCTACTAGATGGCTCAGCCAACACTAGGACTTGGCTAGATGAGAAAACTGAAGTTCCAAGGACTTGCCCTCAGTCACATGACCATTAAATGGCCTTAGTTAAGACTTTCCACCATACCAGAATGCCTTATTTCCATCTCTGATTTCCAAATCATCTTATACTTCCTTCATTTTTGTTAACAATTCGAATACCCTCCCTCCTCCCTCCCTCTGTGGTGGTGATATGACTCAAATTTTAGAGTGAGACTGGAGTGACAATAGTTACAATAAGTGAGCAAAGAGATTTTGTCCTAGGGCACTGATGTGGAGGAAGCCCTTCCTCCCTGGGATGGAATGATTCCTCCTTTTGGTGACTACCATTCCTGTAGCATCTCACTATAGATTACATTATTATAGGCTTAGTCTTTAGCACAACTACTCTACTGAGCTGTTCAGACAATACAAAAGTACCATAGAAAGTTGTATTACACAAGTCAAATAGCTGTTTGACTCACAGCCTTGTTGGCCACATTCTTTGGCTATGTGCCTAGAATGTCCTAGAGGACTGCTCCCCTCTGCCAAGGATGAACCTGTGTGACTGTTCTCATTCCTCTCTATCTCTTCCAGGACCGTTCCTTCAACTATCCCTCCCTGCTTACTATCTTCAATCTTTCCTTCTCTACTGGCTCCTCTACACAATCTCTAAATAAGCACTTTTTCCTGTGCCTTGAAAAAGAAAAAAAAAACTATAACTTAAGATTTCTGTCCTTTTATTTCTTTCCTGGGGGTCAGAAGGACCTATGTGAGTCATTCCCCAACACTCCCACATCCACAAGAAGAAAGCCATGGCTTCAGATGATAACTGCAGTAGATGGCAGGGGCAGCATAGGGAGGCATCAGAAAGTGTCAAGGGGGCGGGGAAGAGGGGGAGAGAAGAGGCAGTTGCAGAGGCTGAGTTCAGGGGCCATGGAAGCCCTGAGATCATCTTGAGACAGTTGGAGAGATGTATTTAAAAATCTTCAAGGCACAGTGTGTTGCCAATATGTAAGAGGTGTTCTAGCTAGGATGTGACCCTTCCTCACCTAATTGTAAGAATTTTCTAGAAAATGTTACCACCCCATTGGTTTGGGAGTCTGTGGAAGGTTGGACTCCTCCATAACAATGGAAGGGCAAAGAATGATTCTACTACTTGGCTTTCCTTTGCTATTTACTTGGATATTTTGTCCTAATTAAATGTTTTACTATTTGATTTATTGTTCTTGCTGGTCTGTGGATGAGGAACGTACTGGGGGCTTGTGTCATTTTTGCATAACCATGATTACACCCTGCCCCCCTTCCCTTCAGTTACCCTCAAGTGAACAGGGAGTTGTAGCAAGGAGTTCCAGCGTCCTGTGGGATCAGACTTCCCCTCAGCTGGCTGAACAACCCGATTTCCCTCTCTGGCAGACTTTAAGAATTCTCTTTTATCTGCAGTGGTGACAAGACTCATATTCTTCGTTCTAATTTACCTGTATTATAGTTATTTGGTTATGTGTTTAATGGTCCCTGCTAAATTGTAAATCTTCAAGCCTTTTGGGGGCAAAGAACATGTCTTAACCGTGGTTAAATACTCCTTAGCATAGCATTCCGCCCGTAGTAGGCACTTAATAAATGTTTATTTAATGAATAAAGGAATTACTTCATTCTGTCTGGGTCAGGGGAACTAGCTGAGTTCAGGGCAAAACCTTCCACTCCCTTAATACCTCTGCTAGGGAAATACAGAGCTGGATAAAAAGAGATGAGCTGTGTGATACTTTGTTAATGCTCACATCTTTCTGTTAATGTCTTTGCAGACACAGATGGGCTTGGGGATTAGGAAATAGGCTCCTTTCCAGATTATTCTAAAGGAGCTTTTTATGGGAGGGCATCACGGGAGATGCCCACAAGATATTTGCCAGTTTTCCTTTAATGGCCTTTTGGAGGTTATGCGGTGAAGAATTTGAACTCCACAGGGTCTGTTGTTCCATCTCATTTTACTACAGGGTGGTCACTAATCACTACAACCTACATTGCATCTCAAGAGAAAGCCTCCTCCCTCTAGGAATAATGATTGTTATTATTCAACTATTGGTTCATAATTTGTACACAGTGTTCAAACTCTGGTTTTATGGGAAAGCACAGCATGCTACATTTCTTTTACTAATTGTGTTACATCTTAATAGCTGACTATAGAAAACAGTGTCCATTTTCTTCAACATTATTAACTCAAAAAGTGGGAGAGGGTGGTTAGAGCCCTGACATAGCCATAGAAGGTCATTGTCTCCCACACCAATATTGATGATTGGGGAATAAGTAACAAGTCACTCATCTCTGTGCCCTTTGGGGGGGAATTTTTTTTAATAAATTGAGACACATAGCCACCATTTTGTTCCCTAGTGTGGGGTGGTGGAAAGAGTAGAGGGCTAAGAGACCTGAACTCTGTCATTACCTATCTCTGAAGCCAATTTTGATTCTTTGGACAAGTTACTTTCCCTGCTTCCTCATCTATATGATGCAGATAATAATTGTAGTGATTGTTATCTTGCAAGGTCCTAAGTATCAGATGAAATAATATATGTATAAACCCATCTAAATGTCACTTCTTATTATTATGAAAGACTTTTGATGTTAAATGGTTTTGGTTTTTGTTTTTTGTGCAGATCCTATGAGCAAATTAGCTAATTCCTGAGCTTAAATTCCAAATTTAGGGGAACATACTCGAATATAACAGCAATGAGGCTTCTCGTTAGCACCTGGTACTTTCTGGGGCTTTAGATAATACATGTCCAGAAAGGCTCTACGGTAAAGCAGCCAATCAATGGGCATTTATTAAGTGTTATGTGACAGGCAGCTAGGCTAAGCATAGGAAGGGTCTGATCTAAGAGAAACTGACTTCAGAAAAATTGCTTTGTTTTGTCCCTTGTAATGATCTGGATTTTTTTCCCTTTCTTTTTCCTGGTCTCTGCCTAGTCAGTGTTATCCGAACTCGATGGCATCTGTGATGTGGGGCTTGTTGACTGGGTAATCAGCACTCTTTCTAACCAAGAAGAGCCTCTGGGACCTTATCTTCTGACTCCAGCTTTTCATTGCTCAGTGAATGCCTCCTAGTTTGCTTCTTTGTCTTTAGCAAGAAGAAAACAGGAGAAATTCAGTAAGGCAGGTGGCTCCATTCCCTCCCCCTCCCCCACCTGCCATAAAGAAAACAATACTGGGAACTCATAATTGTAACTTAAAATGTTAACTCTTTTGGATCCTCAATATCTTATGTTCACTCACCTTCTCTGATAATCATTGTGATGAAACACTTGAGAACTGGTAACTATATTTCAATATATTTGGTTTCCTTTGTAATTCTATGTATTGTGTTTTGTATGTTTAAAAACACTATTCTGAGAAGGGGCCCATAGTCTTTTTTTTTTCCCTATACCAAGAACAGGATTTACTTATTTATTTTTCCAATTAACTTTTGTTTATTTTTGTTTTATATCATTCATTTCCACAAGATTTCAAGTTACAAATTTTCTCCCCGTCTTTCCTCTATCCACTACCCCAAACAGCCATCCTACTGTACATCCCCTCCCCCAATCTACTCTCTCCTGTATCCTTTCCCATTATCCCACTGACTTTCTGCAAGGCAAGATGGATCTCCCTACCCCAGTGCCTGTATATGTTATTACCCAGTTGCATGTAAATAATAATAATAATTACATATATATATATAAAATATTTTTTTAACATTTGATTTTAGAACTTTAAATTCTAGATTCTTTCCCTTCCTCCCTCGTCACCCACCCCCACTGGAAAGACAAGCAATTCAATACAGGTTGCACATGTGTAGTTACGCAGAACATCTCCACAATGGACATATTGTGAAAGACTGACTATATTTCCCTCCTTCTCATCCTGCTTGTTCTATTCTCTACTTTGTCCCTGTCCCTTCTAACAACCCCCCCAACCTGTCCTCCCCTCCATCATCCCCCCTCTCATCCCCTTCCCCACTACTCTCCTGTAGGCCAAGATACCCAATTTAGAGTGTATGT
>CM053585.1:466262459-466321801 GCA_028646515.1 Pseudochirops corinnae
GTGCTTATTCATGGTCGGCCAGTCAGTGATTTTTTAGCTCTGTGGAACTCTGCTTCCAGAGGGGAAAGCTCTGTCCCAAATCACTGGGGTTTTCCCAGCTGCCGAAGCTTTTAGGAGGCTGCTGGGGCCCTCCCCAGCTCTGGCTCACTGAAAAGGCACCCCAGGACCACCACCCAAGACCGTTATGTGGATCCAGGCTGCTCAATGCGAGAGCACTTGGCCTCTGAATGATTGCTTGGCCCCCCTGCAGTCTGTAGGCCGAGAGCTCTGAAGCAGCAATGTAGAGGTGGGTGCAGGACCTCTGCTTCTGCCCCTTCCTTGCCCTGGAGGCGGTTTGGCCGGACCCACTTTTCTCCCCTGATTTTTAGCCGAGTTCCACTGACCTTTCACTTAGTCCTTTTTTTTCTTTACGGCTTGATAATTCTGGAAACTACCACAGCTGCTGTAGATCCGCTCTTCTGTTGCTCCAGCTGCAGCTCAGCTTGTCTGGCTGCCCCCAGGGCCAAGCCGCTGTTTCAGGCTGGGCTGGTTTTGGCTTCCAGCACTAAGATGATCCCTTCTAGCTGAGCTGCCTTTAGCAGAAAGTATATTTGTGTGTATTTTAGAGTTCTAGAATTTGTTTAGAGTCATATTTTATGGGTATTTTGAGGAGGCTATGTGGGAGCTGTGATACTTTGCTGCTCCTATGCCACCATCTTGGCTCTGCCCCCCCAGATGGTGTTTTTTAATACCAGAATTTTAAAAATATATTTATTTTATAATTGTTATATTTAATTATATATTATTTTAATTATGTATATTGTATTTATTTATATTTCTTATAATTTATATCACATGTACACAAAAACTATTAAAAAGAAAAAAAATAAAATGGGAATAACATAGGATTATCACAAGGATCAACTGAGATGAGGTATATATACGTCTACATTTATAACTATATGTATTATATATATATATATATATATATATATATGATTTTGCAGCCTTAAAGCATTATAGAAACGCAAGTTCTTAGCCACCAAACTAGGATTAGAACCCAGGTGTCCTGGCTCCCAAACCAGTGGCCTTCGCCTTATACCAAACCACTTGGCACCAATGAACCCAAAGCCCCTCTCAGTGATTTTTTTCATTCTTGCCCATCTGTCAGCAGAGAACCATAGATAGATGGCTTTAAATAAAGCCAGATGAAATATGTCAGCTTCAGGCCAAAGGATCATAAAACCCACATACTCGTGTGTGTGTATGTGTGTGTGTGTGTGTGTGTGTGTGTGTGTGTGTGTGTGTGTGTATGTGCCTGCCCGTGACCCTGAGCTCCTTCTCCCCTCCCTCCCTTCCCCCAGCTTATGATCCAATTACTGTATGTGGCTTTTAATTGAAGTCAGGTTTTGCCAGCTGGTTCTGGGCTCCCCCAAAATGAGGCCTGATAGAGGGTGGGACAGGACAGGAAGAGAAACAAATATGTTTCTGCCTTCTGGAAGGGGAAACAGCTATGAGAAAGAGAAGGGAAAAAAAGAGATTGTAGCTCTCTGGCTCCTCTTGGTGTTTGTTCTCCTGCTGCTCAACACGAAGACAGGTATTACTACTAATTTGGTTGTTGGTTAGCTGTTTTTCAGTTATGTGCAACTCTTGGTGACTCCATTTGGGGGTTTCTTGGCAAAAATATTGGAATCATTTGTCATTTCCTTCTCCAGGTCATTTTACAGATGAGGAAACTGAGGCCAACAGGGTGAAGTGATTTGCCCAGGGTCACACAGCTAGTATCTCATGCTGCATTTGAGCTTATGAAGATGAGGCTTCTTGACTCCAGGCTGGGAGCTCTATCTATTCTGCTAACTAGCTGCCTCGTTACTGCTAATAGTGAGCATTTTTATAGCACTTTAAGGTTTTCACAGAGCTTTATACATATAAGTTCAATTGCTCCTTACCAGTGTTACAACCCATCAGCAGAAAATACAGCTGTTCAATTTTAGGTAGGTTATTTTCTTTAAAAAATAAAACAAACCAACCTGATTTTATGCCAAGGAGCTCTCTGGAAAGAAAAGAAGCAAAATGATGATGATGCCGATGAGGAGGGGGAGAAGGAAAAGGAGGAGGGCCACAATGATGACAATAACTATAACTTACCACTCTACCTAGAAACTCGGCCAGAGGTCCAGGGAGCAGCAGCAGCAGCATTTTAAGACAAGTTTTAGGGGGTTTGATAGTGATGAAAACAGCCACAGGAACAGTGCTCATACAATGGAGATAAATACATCCCCAATGATGTGATACAGTTCCACAAAATCACCAGATCTCTGAGCTGGAAGGAAGCCCAGAGGTGCAGGGATCTAATCCAACCACTAAATGAAGTTAATGTTCAAGGGCTGGAGTTGGAGCCAGGAAGATCTGGATTCAAATCCTGCTTTAGATGTAAGCTATGTGACTCCAGGTAAATCACTCAACCCCTGGGGACCTCCAATTCCCCATCTCTGTCAAATGACAGGCTTGGACTACATGGCCTCCAAGGTCCCTTTTTAGCTTTGATTCTAAGATCCTAAGAACCCCTTTTCAACATACCTGCCAAGGATCAGTCACTTGGTCTTTCTTTAAAACCTCCCAGTGAGGCAGAACCCACCACCTCTCCAAACAAGCAGATTCTCCTTTGGACAGATCTAATTGTTAACAAGTTTTTGCCTTACATTGAATCAATTTGCTTCTTTGCAATTCTATCCATCAGTCCTCAATCATACAAGAGCCTTAGCCAGGACTAGACTGAAGAAGGTGGAGGTGTTAAATCCAGAAAATTCTTATAATCTTCATCTCACCCTTCCCTCCCCCCCCGCCTCCCCCCAAAAGACTACTTCTCTTTTCAATGTATTTTGGGAGTATGTATTGGAAGTCAGACTGCTTAGTGGAGAGAGTGTTGGACTTGGAAATGGCAAATCCTAGCTCTGACACTACTTATGTGGCCATGAATAAATCATTTAACCTTTTTAAGCCTGGTGTTCCTCATCTGTAGAATGGGAGACCTAGACTAGATGATCTCTCATGTTCTCTCTAGATAGAAATCTATGATTCTTTGTTCATTGTTTTAGCATATTCCCCCTAGAGCAGGGATTCCTAATCTGGGGTCCATGAACTTTTTTAAAAAATATTTTGGGGGCAGCTAGGCAGTGCAGCGAATACAGCACTGGACCTGAAGCCAGGAGGACCTGAGTATAAATTGGGCCTCAGACACTTGATACTAGCTGTGTGACCTTGGGCAAGTCACTTAACCCCAATTGCCTTGCCTTCCCCCCTCCAAAAAAATTGATAACTATTTCAACATAATTGATTTCCTTTGCAATCCTTTATACTTTATCTTATGCATTTAAAAACATTATTCTAAAAAAAAGTAAAATAAATTAAAAAAAAAAACATTCTGAGAAGAGATGTCACCAAACAGCCAAAAGGGTCTGAAGCACAATTTACTCTTGCTCTGAAGAAAGTCAGAAAACAAATGTGGGAGGATTTGTTATGAGACTAGAAAGCTAATACTAGTTAACATTTATTTGGCATACCTACAGGGTTTAGACAAAGAAAGTACTTTCTCTACAATTGGTGCCTCCTTTCATAGCAACACTGGCTGTGATTGAGTGCCTTCCACCTCTGGGAGCTACACAGATAACCACACAAGAGTATATGAAACCCAGATCCATGAAGTCACTGCCAGGCTCCTTGCTAAGACGTCTTTTCTCTTCAGACTATTCATAAATTATGAGCCATAGCCTTCAACATGGTAAGCAGGAGAAGACAAAGGCCAATATGTACTTTCAGCATTTTGAGGTAATATTCTTCGTTAATACTGTCACTAAACTCTTAAGTCGGATCTACTTCGGCCCTGAAGATGAGAAGGCATTTCTGACTGAACACTGACCTCCAGTGTCTGTCTACGGAAACAGATGCTTCAGATCACAAAGGAAGCTGTCTTCGCCTGAGGAGTTCCTGGATATTCATGTACTAAATGTTTTTCTGTGCAATTCAGTTCTGTAGTTTGGTTGCTTAAGATGCTGGACTTCAGCTATCCTGACCTTTTTTGAATGTCCCTGAATTGGGCATTTGTTTCTAAAGAAATAGCCATCATTTGAGTGCTTCCAGAGGAGGATTTTCTTTCCTTCTTAAGCATTCCCTTCTTTGATACCTTGTTGATGTTGCTAGTTCTTCCTTCTGAAGAGGACCAAAGACATCAGGAGGGTGATGTCTTGACTTTCAAGTAAATTGGATTTAAGAGAGGCAATGCTATGCAAGGTCATCAGGCTCATTCTTTCCTCCAGAGACCCCCAACAACAAATAGCAATTGTTTCTATTCTGACCAGAAACTCTGAGGGTTTCCCCTCCAAACTAACTCTTTTGTGAAGGCAAAATAGACTATCTTTTGCCTCCATTTTTACTTAGCCTTTAATTACTGAATGGGTGTTGCCTCAGACAAACTGAGACCTGGGAAAGACCTTAGCTTAAAAAGGCCAGTGTTGGGGTGGCTAGGTGGCACAGTGAATACAGAACTGGCCCTGGAATCAGGAGAACCTTGGTTCAAATACAGCCTCAGACACTTAACACTGTGTGACCCTGATTGCCCTGCCTTCCCCCTCCGAAAAGCCAAAAAAAAAAAAAGAGGAAAAAAAAAGGTCAGTGTCTCCTACCAAATCTCCCAATGGAGATCCTGACCTATGTCTTGCACCTGGACTCAGATGACTCTGGAGTCTTCCAACTTATAATAAAAGAGGAAGGGGAAAGAGGTTAGCAAATGTGCAATCATATGTCTTTGGATAGAAGGGGCATCCAGAGCAGAGATCCTTATCCAGTTTTCTTTTTATGGCAACTTCTTTTCATCTCCCTAAAGTCTAGAGATCTCTAAGGATGGACTGATACTACCTGTGTTCCAATTCCTCCTGGTGAGAGGCTGGAGGTGATAGTGACAGCAACAGATGATATAGAAGTTAATATTAGTGCTTAAGACATTTTTAAAAATATACATTCTCATTTGATCCTCACAACCAGTCAACCAGTCACAACCTCACAACGATTAGAAGGTGGTGCCAGTATTACCAGTTTATAAATGATCTCACCAGGGGTCAAAAATATCCCATGTGGACAACTTGCTCTAGGAATCTGTTCCTTTGCTTCCCCACACAGCTCCCTTCATTCTTCCCCAAAATCTATAACTAGTGTTTGGGATGAAAAATAACCCTCATCCTTAATTTAGTGAGAAAATAAACACAGAGATCTCTTAGGATAAGAACAGGAGTTTATTCTCTTCCCCGGAAGAGGGTGGTCTTCCCCATGACTCATCACGGAGAAGAGGTATCTTACAAAAGACAGTGTAAGAATTTATACCCTAATTCTGTCAAGCCCTCTTCCTGACTGTCTCCTCTCTCGTTGATTGAGGCAGACTTCACCAAATTCTTCCCCAAATGGGACAGCAAGAAAAGGAGGGGAGAGGGTCCCAAAGCAAGGGAGGAAGAGTGAGCTTGGGCTGTCTCTGATTCCCACTGGCCAGGAGGAGGGGCCTACCAAGGTGGGAAAAGCAGACAAAGAAATGAAAGTGATTGACAGCAGCAATGGAGGAGGAAAAAGGGAACAATCCCAAACTGAGAAGTTTTCACTCATCACATATACTAGCTACTCCAAGGACTCACATACTAAACTAGTTTAGTTGTTTAGCTCATTTGAAAGATAGGAGCTACTTTTGTAAATCAGAAAGGGGGAGCAGATGGGAGGAGGACACCATTCCCCTCAGGCATCACACTTGGGTGGATATATAAAAGGGAAGGAAGACTCATCTCATGATAATGGCTCCCTACTCGCATGGATGTCTTTTCCAGCCTGTCATTTCAAACATTCCTTTTAAAGACTCTTTCATTACAGCTTCACAAGACAGAGAAGGAATTCTGCAAGGGACCAACCCCTTTAAAGGACTCCACCTGCTCATTGGAGGATGTTAGCCAATGTTTGCTAGCAGATAGTTTCCATCTCATTGGAGGTGTGTGAAAAAAAAGCTTTGATATCATTTTCTAGGTTGCCATCCATCAAACTTGAGGGGGTTTGTGCATAATATCACAAAGAATCAGCTTAATTCTAAAGTACTAAGGTACTCTCTCCAATATTTTTGAAAACAGGAAGCAATAGGAACTTTGCTTTTGGGACACTAAATTTAGGTCTTACTTGTTTAAATGGCTGAACACAAATGGGCAAATTGTATGTCAGAATTTGGGGAAAACTTTTTTGTCTTTGGGGAAACCCTAGAGTATAGCAAATCATTATATCCTTTACGTGGTAATTCTCTAGGGAGAAACCTTAGTCTTAGGGAGCCGCCAGAGGTGCAGAGAGGATAAATGCTTTGCCCCGGGGTCACAAGGCTAATGTCAGAAACTTGAACTTTGATCCTTCTGTCCAGCTTTCCATCCACTACATCACACCCCTCAACAGTTTTAGGTAAAAACAAGTATTGAACCCTCTTTGGGGAATCAGAAAGTACCTTATGGTGATACAAGGGGGAAGTGATTATATCGCATGATCATACTAATGTGACTAAGGTTGACCGCTTGAGTCTCATCGCAATGTTTCTATGTTTCAGTTCCCTGATCTATAAAAGATAAATTATAGCACTAGTGATAGATATGGTTATGCAATTAAATGCTTGATAATGTAAGAACATTGCCTCTTATCAGCATTTTTGTCACATGCATAGCAGTCAAGATTTCAAAAAAAAATCCTGAAGTAGATCACAACTAAGAAGTTGACATCATCCTGAAATGTACTAGGTTACTAGCACTCTGATCCAGGCTATGGAATTTCTTCAGACTACACGGCAAGTTGTTGAGTTGCCATTGAAAAATGTCTGTCTCAAAAGCTACTTTCCTTACTTTGTCACCTCATCTCAAGTACGTGAATGAATACTTTCTTTACCATTTTCTCTTAGAGCATTTGAATCTTTAATATTAAGTATTTCCTCACAATTCCTAGGTCTGAGTCAATGAGGGCTGGGATAAGGCAGGATAAAGCAGGTCATCATTTGTATTCCAAGACTAAGCCAGATTCAGAGACAAAGCTGTTGTGTCTGTTTATCCAATATTCTTACTCTGCAGAAATTACTGTTGAACTGCTTTGAAAGATCCATAATCTCTTAAAATTCTTTCCCTACCCATAACCTCTTTTCAGCACCTAGCCCATAATCTTTCAAGAAAAAAAAAAAAAGGGTTTCTCGGTTTGCATGAACATGTGTTGTGTGCTTTTCTTGGCTATTTGGGGAATCATGACTTCATAAGAGAGCTTTACCATACAAAGTCAAACCACTCAAGATGTGACTTCATCCTGCACAACTGTGAGTACTACGGAGATGACGTTTCCAATGAAAGAGAATGGTCCTAGTGATTTTTCATGCCTATGGGCCACTCCTTTCTCCTAGCACAGAGGGAACTCACAGCAAGCTTTCTCATAATATTAAGGACTTTAAAAGATTAGAAAAAAAGATGACAATTAGCCTTCAGTAAGCGATCCTTTACCAAGTGTGGAGAAATAGATGATTTTCATTCTTAAATTTTGCCAGAACATCTCTGTCATTAGAAGAGAATGGATAGCCAGGAAGTGTTCTTGTTGTGTTTGATGAACTTCTTGGAATGTTGTGGTTTAAATTCTCCTCACAGCAGAGTGAGAGTCACTTTTGCACCTACATAGCATTGTTGGTGGGGGCAACCACAGTGATGTGAGATGAGAGGAATGGCCCATGGGACAATTGTGTATCAAGTGAGAATGAAGGAAGTTGGTAAACGGTTAAATCACACACACTTTTAAGACAATGGGGGGAAATGAATTTGGTTTTAATGATAGGCAAAAGTAACATTATCAAACATAACACTGAACACAACTGCCCCCACCCTCATATCTCACATGAAGGACTAAAGTACTTTAGTGACTACTCTAGAGTAAAGTGAGGAAGCTTCTGGAGTAGAGGTGGAGGGAAGGAAGGGGGAAAATGATCAATTCACATCAATCCTCAAAAATCTTTCATTTCTCAACCACGTGTTTTAAAAGAATAGTCAGAATAAATTCTTATAGGTATAGCAAAGTATTCAAAATGCTGATGAGGTTGGTGAGTTCACTGCATGTCCAGATGCTTGCCGATCTTCTCTTCCCCCACACCCACCCCAAGCAATCAACCTACCCGTTTCTGTGGCAGCTCCCTCTGCCAAACTATGAAAGACATTAAATGGGGCTAGAGACACAACTAGAGAGACTGAGGGACAAGGAAAATTAATTCTGGATTTCTTGAAGTAGTTTAGCAACAGGACCTAAATAAAGGATTTTGCTATTTCCTTCTAATTTGGCTGATTTCTGCACAGTTGTACAAATCTTTTATATATAACTAAGTTCACATTGCCCAATAAGTAGAATTTTTTATGTTGATTTCCCCAAAATTGGCATGACCCTCTGGTAAGGCAAAACAGTAGAGGCTGAAAACCATTCCTTTGAAAATGGGACAAATTCCTTGTTCTATGAAAGTTTCTCTTCCCTCAAAAGGGAAAAGAAAAGATTTTAGTTTTTTGGGTTTTTTTGTTTTTTTTTTTAAAAGGGAGGGATTCATCCGGGCTCTTCTCCCACTATTCCTAGGGTTCATGTTTCATTTAGGAACCCACCTGGATAATTTAAAGACTCAAAAGTCACCCCCTATGCTCAAGTTAAATGAAGAGGTTTTTAAGTCCCAGAGAAAGCCATGGAAGATAAAACACAAGGGGAAAAATTTCCCCTGTATTCTGACTTAACTCCTTGTGGTACGTGGTCAGACATAGTATTGAAAACTGATAGGTATGAATTTTGTACACACATACAAACACAAAAAAGTTGGAGTGTGAGTTCATTCACATATAGGAAATTCTCTCACACGTCCTCTAGAATCAAAGAAATGGGTGCTGATCCTGCTGAGGACCCTTGGCAAATTCAATGTTTATATAAACCACCAGTCTCTCAAAGAAGAGAGAATCTCTCTTTTGTACAGCTAAAAACCAGGCCTCCAAAGATATAGAAAGCACATATTCCTCGTTTGTCAGAATGTTCAATCTCATGCTTCTGGAAAATTACTCTTAAAAATATCACCACCACAAAGCTATCTTTGAGTAAATACATAGATTTCTATCAAGGTTGTTGTGACTTATTAAATCTTTTTCTTTCTTTCTTCTTCTTTTTTTGAGGCAATTGGGATTAAGTGACTTACCTAAGGTGACAGAGCTAATAAGTAGCTAAGCCTTATTTAAACTCAGGTCCTCCTGATCTCAAAACTGGTGTTCTATCCACTACTCCTCCCAGCTACCCCTGTTACTTATTAAATCTTCACCAAATTTATGCATAGATTTCACCTCCATATAGTTTCGAGAGTTTACAAAGTGAGTTAAACTGGTAGACCTCCAAAACATCTACCGATGTAACCCAGCCCTAAAATAACGCTTATCCTCAAAAATTCTGTAGAGAAGGTTCACATCTATAAAGAGGCTCGTTGCCTATTCCGGAAACTACTACTGTGATATCCTTGGATTTCAAAGGTCAACTTTACAGGGTCAATGGTGAACTCACTATTAAAAAATAACTTTCAAAAAGTACCCAGTAACTAAAATCACTGTCTAAAGTAGATAAAATTCAGAAAACTGGCTGAGAGTAATATTGTGCCTGACGCCCTACACTCACTGATAAGGAGGTGGGAAAAGAAACAGAAAAAGGAAAGGAACCTCCTTCCTCTCCCCCCCACCCTTCCTGGGCTATATACTGCAACAGTTTAGCTCTCTTCACTTCTGCTGGTGTTACATAACTTGGACAGAACTTATATTTTTCTCTTGACTGAAAACATATTCCCCATATTGCCTTCGCAGTATTTAAAATTTAGCTCATTACATAGAAAAATCAGTAGTGCCCAGTCACTGAACTAAGCCCAGTTCTCTTCCAGGAAGGGTGTTAAGCCTAATGGAGTGGATGGCAAAAAGGCACAAGCAAGTGCTTTAAGTTGAACGTTACACTTGGGGTGTTAGGCTAGAAGGGGGAAGCCCGTATGCTATGTGATTTTTCGGCCTAAGCTATTCTGATGACAAACATTTTTATGCCAATCTTCTAGATCCCAAGAATCCAGGGAAGGGAAGGGAAAATAATCAGAGCATGAAATATTCTAGTTATTTATGCTCTGGAGACTCCAGTGGCCAACGGGAATTTCACCAAATACCAAACAAAGGAAACTTTTGGACTGAACAGTAAAGCTAGAGGGCATAGTTTTATGAGGGGGAAAAAAAGACTTTTCCTTGTCAATGAGCCATTGGTCTTAAATAAATCAGAGTACCGATTCCTTTATAGAGAAGGGGAATAGAATCTAATAATAAATAATTCTTAGGTACAATGAATTATCTAATACCCCATAGTGCAATCTCAGACAGAGCTTGGTGTATGGGAAAGTGAATTATGCCAAAATGAATGGAAAGAGGCACAAAGTTCCCATAAAATACTGTATTAGAACCTCTTAACCTTACTTAGAAATCACACCCACCACTAACCTATGATAGGTCTTTGTTAATGTTCAAGGCCTCACCCATTTGTCAGTTTGCATTGGGATCATCAAATGGGATCTAACAGGCAGACCAAATCCATACTATTAAGTCTAAAACCAGATGTGAACACACACACACACACACACACACACACACACCTGGGTGAACAGAGGTTAGGACCTCTTGCATACACTGTAGCCCAGAGCCTGCCCGCTGAATGCTAAATTTTGGTTTTGTTCAACTTCATACACAAAAAGAATACAGATTAGTATCCATGACACACTATATAACATTGCCATAACTTCTGTATAGGGTCAGTAGACAGACTAGAGCCAGAAGTTTATTTTCCTGCTTTCTTCACTTTTCCTTGATCATCCACCTTCTTGATAGCTGCTTGGATGGCTTCTTGGTCACCCAGGAACTGATGTGGGCCAATAGCATGGAGGTTCTCGTCAAGTTCCAGGAGTATGGGGACGCCAGTAGGGAGAGTGATGTTGATAATGTCATCATCCGAGATGCCTACAGAACAGGGAGAAGGGATCAAGGAAGAAGTACTTTAAAAAAATAAGCAGATGAGTCTTTTAAAAAGAAAAAATAAAGTAACACAGTAACCACATTTAACGAGTACCTTTTTCTATACCTGGCACACATCCATGATCGAGGGATAATAAATCCGTCCCTGACCACTAAGACTTTCACAGAGTTGAAGACTAAACACATGAGAGAAAACAAAATCATGCATACTCTCCCATTCTGAGTTTTATGAGGGTAAACATAACATTTTGTTAATCTGTTCCTGCTTAGAATGCTTTGGAAAGAGCATGGGGAAAAGAGACAAGTAGAACAGCTTTGAAAGTTATACATTGACTTTCTTCTATATTTTTAAAGGATAAGCACACTGTATGCAATAGAGATTCAGTTTCATGTGCAATCCTTTTTTTATATAAAATGCTCATTTGTGCGTGTATATTTTATTAAGTTTGGAAAAAAATACAATTTAATTTTTTTTTTTAAGAAAGAGCTCAGGGCAGCTAGGTGGCACAGTGAACAGAGCACTGGCCCTAGAGTCAGGAGAACCTGAGTTCAAATTCAGCCTCAGATACTTCACACTGACTAGCCATGTGACCTTGGGCAAGTCACTTAACCCCAATTGCCCTGCATTTCCCTTTCCAAGAAGAAAAAAAACAAAAAGAAATAAAGAGCTCAAAATCTGGAGTCAGAGGAGCAGGGTTCTAATCCTGTTTGTGTCTTTTGTGACCTTGGATAAATTACTTCGCCCTTCAGATTACATGATGACTCTTCTATAAAATAAAAGGGCTGGATCCTTTTCTAGCTCTGAATCTAAGACCTTATGGTGCTTGGTCTTTCTACATGTGTATGTAGAGACTATGTTTTCTTCAGAAAGACTTCATCCTTCTTAGAAATCTGAAGGCCAGGGTACTCTTCTCTCACTTCCTTTTTCTTCTATATATAGTAGTGCATTGAAAAAAAACTATCGCAGCCAAACACTGCCCTGGTTCTCTGGGGGTATTACTAAAATTAGATCTCTTCCTCTAACGTCTCAACCAGCCAGGCTCATTTGGCAGGAATGTGGCTGGTATTTCCAACACCAATCAGGCCTGGAACACCCTGGACCAGACCCTGCCAAACATAAGCTTTCCTCCCTGGGCACACAGCAGCCACTTAGGGTGAGCTGCCCTTCCATCTAACCACTAGGGTGCCCCTGCGTACATGAGAACAAGACGGTAAGGTGGAGGACAGAGGAAAGTTTACAAGTAAAAAGCAACGCAAACACTCAATTTACTTGCTTTGACATAGAAAACATTTAATAAAGGAATTAAAAAATACACCTCAAGTCAACAAACACTTATGCCCACCATGTGCCCAGAATAGAAATAAAAATACAAAAGCCAAACTGAACTGCCTTCATGGAGTTTCTAGTCTAACAAAGGAGACATAATTAATATTTCTAACTAAACAGAAGACAGGTAACTTGGTAGAAGGAGAGGCCCCACAAGCATATTCATACAGAAAGTGATGGAGTGTATGGAGTGCGGGGCTTGGAGTTTGGAAAACCCGAGTTCCGATTCTGCCTCAGAAACTTACTAGATGCCTAATCCAGGACAAATCAGCCTCAGTTTCCTCATCTGTTAAACAGGAATAATCATAGTACATTATCTGAGCATTATTTTAAGGACCAAATGAAATAATGTGTATATAGCACTTTGCAAACCTTAAAGTGCTATGTAAATATTAAGCTATTGTTATATTATGACCAGTTAATACAAACAAATGGCAGAATTTGAATTGGGAGGGGCTGAGGTATCAATTTAGTCCAAACAGTATCAGAAAAGGTACGTCGCGGTACCCCAAATTCTCTAATTTATAATGAATGTGGTCAAAGAAAACGACCGATGACACCCAAATTGGAAGAAGGATGAGAACCAACCTATCTACAAAAGGAATCATTTATGAATGCCTCAGAGATCTCCAAAGACAAGCTGGAACATATGCACCAGTCAGAACCAAAGGAGGCCAGCCATCTTGTCTCTTTTGTTTGGTTGTTATTCAGTCATTTCAGGCTCTTCATGAGAGAGAATTGGGTTTTCTTGACAGAGATACTGGAGGGGTTTGCCATTTCCTTTTCCAGCTCATTTTATAGAGGAGGAAACTGATGCAAGCAAGATTAAGTGACCTGCCCAGGGTCACATGATCCTACAAACCAAAGTGGAAAGGAGGAACAGAATATGCATTAGAGCACTAAGCCAGGTGACTAGACACCCAGATTTCTGTGATATGACTATACTTTGTATACCCTCAGACTGGCCATCCCAGATCTGTCCTGACAAGACCAAAGCAGCTGCCACACAGATCCTCTTACTGATAGCTAGCTGTCTGACATTACCTTGAAAACTCAAGGACTCACCTAGTCATCCAATCCCAAGTATTCACTGAATTCTAATTAAGTGAATTACACTATGAGATACACAAAGAAGGTCCCACTACTAGCAAGTTGTGCACTAATAATAATAACCAATATTTATAGAGGGCTTACTTTGTGCCAGGCACCGGGCTAAGTGCTCCACAATTATTATCTCATTTGATCCTCACAACAACCCTGGGAAGTGGATGCTATTGTTACTCCCACTTTATACATGAGGAAACTGAGACAAGCAAAGGTGAACTTTGTTTAGAACTCAGTTCTTCCTAACTCCGAGCCTGGTGGCTCTATCCACTGTGGTATCGCTTAGCTTGGGCTATAATTTCCTCATCTACAAAATATATGCTATCCTTCATCCATCCAACAAGTATTTGTTAACTAGAAGATGTGGTTCTTACCCAAAGAAGCTCAGAACTTAGCATATAATTTTATTTTCCCCAAGGAGGAAACAAAAAAGTTTCAAAAAGCACAAGGTTAAGTTCAGAGGTGGGAAGAGATGACAATGACTTAAGGCAGACCCAGGAGGTCCCAGTTCTAACACACAACTCTTCTTTAGGTTAGGTGAGATCTGGAGGGTCTGTCTCTTGCAGGGCAGCTCAGAAGTCTCTGGGAGGTATGGAATAAGCCTCACCTCCTAGGATTAGCCCCTAAGCAGAACATCTGCCAGTTTCTAGGTGCTCCATGGCTGTTCTAGGTTTACATCGTCCTCCTCTAACAAAAGATGCAATCAAAACAAAACCAAAAAGCCTGCACCAAACTGAAAGGAAGCCAGGTCTGGCCCAGAAAAGACCAGAGCGGCTAAGTATCTGACTAGCTCTTGTTTATGCTGCATTAGCAGGTACTGTCTTGTAGAAGCTTGCCAGGACCTACCAACAAGCTTTGTATTTCTTGTGCAGATTCTGTCTTGTATTTAGCATATGCCCAGGGCTACGATGACTGATGTTGGCCTCTTCTGTTTGCAATCCTAATCCCCCCAAAAAGCAGCTTTAGATGAAAATAAGAATTTGTAGTCCAACATGTTCCACTAGAGCAGTGGTTCTCAACCTTCCTAATGCTGCAACCCTTTAATACAGTTCCTCACGTTGTGGTGACCCCCAGCCATAAAATTATTTTTGTTGTTACTTCATAACTGTAATTTTGCTATTGTTATGAATTGTAATGTAAATATCTGATATGCAGAATGTATTTAAATTGAACATAACCCACAGGTTGAGAACTACTGCACTAGACCCATACCACCCCTAAAGTTACTATGCTGAATATGAAACACACACACACACACACACACACACACACACACGGAAGGGTTGTCAGCTCCTAGGAGGCAAACTTTCCTAAAGAGAAGAAAATTGACGTCCAAAAGAATTTCTTCAATCACCTGAAACTTTTTTTTTAAGTCATCTGATCTTTTCCTACTTAACACAAGGTTAAGTTCATCCATTTCCAAGAAAACTTTTGAGTGTCCACCTCTACCAAGCCTCTGGTCTCTCCCTATTCTATTCCACAATGCACACCACTGAAAAACTAAACTTTCCAAAGCTTCTCATCTCATCACACTTTTATTCAAAAATATCTTCGGTGGCTTCCCATTACCAAGTAAATAAAGATTGAGCAAGCATTCCTGGTCCTCAATGATCTGGCCCCACCCCACCTTGACAGATTTCTCCCATTATGTAAAAGCCCCCCCATTACCTAATTAAACTGAATTAATTGTTGTTTCTTGAAAACATCCTGCACACTTCACCACCTCTGCCTTTACTCATGCTGTTCTATCTACCTCACCTTTTTCAGTCCCACTTAGTCAATTCTAAAATTCCCTTCCTTCAAGACCCAGCTCAAATGCCTTCTCCATGAAGCCTTTCCTGAGGTCCCCTGGCCAGAAGTACTCTCCTCTTTTTTCCTGAACTTTATCTCTCTGTGTATTTTTACCTTTTACCTTGTATTATAGTAGTTAGGGTACTTTTCTGATATTCAGATGACTAAACTTAACAGGGACTAGACCTTATATCCCTCCCACAGTGGTGGCTGACACATAACAAGTGCTGAAAAACTATTTGTTAAATTGAAAATACTTCATTCCACTACAATAGATGTCTTCAGAAAGACATGCTTTGAGTGCTACTTGCAAGAGGAAAGTATTTCTGGTATTTTAATAAAGGCTTTGGTTCTGCCCTCCGTGTGGAGAGTCTGCTACATTTTGTGATTCACAACTATACCAGCATATTCATAACCACTGTGGGTGTTGTGAATATTGCATTATTGTTACAGAAGGACAGAGGCATGATGGGGCAGAGAAAACAGGGCGTGTACTAAAGATGGAAAGCTGGTATGATAAAACATCATTTAAAGACATGTCTGGATTTATAGCGAGGTTCTCCACTTAAAGTGTTCTCAAATGAGTATGGAAGCTCCATCCCTATAACGTGGTTGTAGATTGAAACTTAAGTGATGACATGTCTGTCAACAATGTTTCTGCCTGTCTGGTTAGGCGTAGGCCTATTTGCAATGCCACCACCTGGTGTCAGAGTCCCTTAACTGTGGGTCTGTTATGGGAATCTGAAGATCTTCTCTGCCCCTGGGCCCTTTGATAGGCTTCAGTGGCTCTGAGAACCTTCCCTGATTTGAAAGTATACTCTGCCCCCTAATAGGCTGAATGTGGTCACATGGAGCCTGTGGTATGAGACTTGTTCTTCAGGCACACCCACACCTTATTACTTTGTGATTAGGCAGTGGGTCAAGAACACTGTGACATTCTCTGATCCAGGCAGGAGAAGGCTCTATATACCCTGATGTGAGTTTTTGCTTTGGGGCTCACTTTGAAAAGAATTGTGTGATTTGGCCAGACGAGACTCTGGGAAGCCATTGAGCCCTCCAGCTTTGAAAAACCCAGATGTGGGTGCTTCCCTCTCTGGTAACTGACTAGGCATGGATGTAATGGTCAGACGTTTGGAAGCTGTCTGCTGATCTGTTTCTTTGTCTCCACATAACTTCTGCTTGTAACTTGCTTGTATTCTGTTTGTATTCTCTGAAGTTCAGGGTGCTGACTTTTCCCTGGAACTAGGTAAATGATATATGTTTGATTGATTAAAGTAAGAGTGTTAACCCATTTTGAGTTGCTTTCCTTTAGAAAAGCAGATCTAAGAACCTGTGCTAGCAGCCATCCTGGGTATGCTAGGGTGCTTGCTGATACAGGGTCCAGCTCTGATTGCAAGTTTTGCACTCTATAAACATTATGCCAAGTTGCCTTTCTAGATGAATAGGACATAGAGGATCCATGAACACTTAGCCTTTTTCACAGGCTCCCAAATACCATAGGTGAAGCAGAATGCCAAATCACCCTTAAGTCTATTAATAAGTCTCAGAATCCAGTTAATTAGATCTTGTTTTAATCAGCAAAAGACTTCAATAGCATATTTTTCACTTTCAGTCTGAAGTGTTAATATACTATATATATATTTAAACACCAGCTTGGATGCAGGGTCTAACCAAAGCAGTTTTCCTTTTTAAAAAAATGTACGCAGCAATGTAATAATATGTTCTTATTGAATTTCTAGTGATATTCATGACACAGAAAAGAACTTAGTTTAGTTTAACAACCACATAAAAACATTTCCAATGAGGAGCAGACTTTCCATTCCATTTCCATTAAATGACTCAAACCACACAAATGGAGCAACAAACTAATTGCTTATAAATATTTAAGACACGCAAAATGGCTAATGAATCAACTGGATGCTGGGTGCCTAAGATTCAAAAAAGGCAAATTTGGAAGAGTTATAGTTCAATAATTGTTCACGTTTATACATCTTAGATCAATGATTTCAATACGGTCTCAATTTATGGTCCTAAGAAGGTCAGTTGACAGATTTCAGAAAGTTGGGGTAACCCAGTCAAGAACCTGATTTGACCAGTTTTCACCAACATTAGGCAAATGTCCATTACAAAAATTCACTTCATGGGGCTTCCAAGTAATTTTATTTTATTAGAAGGCTGTAAAGTAGAATGAAGAGTGTACTGGATTCCAATTCAGAAAAGAACAGGGCCAAATGTCATCACAGTCACCTATTCTCGAGCTCCCAAGCAAGTCCTTTTAACATCTCTGAATTTTGGTTTACTCATTTATAAGATGGGTATAATTCCCGCAGTACCTAACTCACAGGATTACTGTGAGAATCAAAGAAACACACCAACACAAAGCACTTTAGACTTTGGCCAGACAAAATCTCAGTCATTATATGTTGTCTTTTCTGCCTTTGAGGGGTATGGAAAGAAAAGTGGAAGGGAAAGATTTCAGACCAATGGAAGGTAAACCTTAAGCTGAGCTGCTCTCAAATGGAATGGACAAAGCCAAAGATCAGCAAGTTCTCAGAAGGTCTTTAAACAGAAGCTTAGATGGCTATTATACATCAGTCAACATTAGAGAAGTCTCATGTTTTCCATTGAGGTTGAAGTAGACAACCTCTGAGGTCTCTTCCAGTTTCACAATTCAACAAAGGAGTCAAAGGAGTCCGACAAGCCTGGTTTTGAATTGCTCAGAATGAGGAAGGAAGTGTCATTAAAAAATTAAAACCACCACCAACAAATCCTTTAACCTTCCCGCTGCTACTTCCTGGATCTATGCATATGAAAGGAGTTCAAGAATTAGGGAGTGTCAGGCTTTGTTTAATTGGTTGGACTCTTTCAGGTTGGGAAGCGGAAGAGAGTGGTTGATTCTTGATGTTAAGGAGGCAATATATGTGTGTATGCACACACTTCCCTTTACAGCTTACAATGCAAATGTCATGAAATCAAGTTTGTAGGGGGTTTTTTTTGCATTTTTTTTTTGGAGGGCAATGGGGGTTAAGTGACTTGCCCAAAGTCACATAGCTAGTAAGTGTGTTAAGTGTCTGAGGCCGGATTTAAACTCAGGTTCTCCTGACTCCAGGGCCAGTGCTCTATTCACCGCACCACCTAGCCACCCCTGTGGGGGATTTTTAGAGTATTTTTTAAAATATATGCTTCCCTCAGCCCCTCTCTGCCACCATGAACATATATGCCAAGAGAAGTATGCCATTTAACAGGACAGAAACCAAAGAAGCAAATGTTTGCTGTACAAGTTGTTCTTTGTAAAGAATTCATGATTAACTGGAACAAAAGCAAAGCTATCAATAAACAATCTGCTGGAACACAAATCAGCTTTACTCCTCAGAATCCTTCTCTGCATTGCCAACCTCACTCAATGCAAGATTGTTTACTCACATCTTCCCAGGGATGGAGGTCTTCCAAAGGAAGCCCTTTGAGACCAAAATAGATTCTAGCTTCTTCAGTGAACTGTTCTAGAACCGTAATATTCTTGGTGACAAGAGCACCTTAAATCTACACCAGATCTTTGAAATGTAAACTCCATTTCTTATTGTCTTCAGCAGAAATCTTCCTAAATTAAGCTGGACAGTTGGCTAAGCATCTATCTAAGAGAAAGAGAAAGCTAAAGCATGACAGAAGAGAGCTTTCTTGGACCCCACCTTGCAGTAGAACAAGAAGTTTTGAACAATGGAAATAGCTTTAAAAATAGAAATCCTGTTTTCATAATTATGGCCACCGCCCCAAGAGATACATACCTGGTAGAGGTTGAAGTGGTTGAAAATCCCGTCTGAAACCTTTTTTTAGAGACTACTCAAGAGCAGAAGAGGGAAACTTCCCTACTGTGAATGGACATCTATGTGCCTTCTCTGGCTTCTTGTCTCATCAAGAGATGGTACAACGGCAGTAGTTTGGGGAACAAAGAACCTAGGTTTGAATCCTAGCTTTGTTACTTATTTGTCCAAGGAATTTAATTCCTGAGCCTCAATTTCCATCTCTGTAAAATGAGGGGGTTGGACTAGATGATCTTGAAAATCTCTTCCAGTTCTAATGTTTTATGGTTCTATCACCACTAGTACAGAAATTCTGCCAACCTAGGATATTTGCAAAACATCATTTGTGAAATATTGTATCATGTACCACAAGAGTTGAAAAAAAAAATAGGTCTCTAAGGAATTTTTAACCTAATGGGGAGAAACAAGATTGGTTTCATGTTGACTAAGAACAAAGTAAAAGTAACAACATTTGAAATCTTCAGCAGAATTTTCCTCCAGAGGAAACTTCATAGAAGTGAATTTTTGGGATAGGAAATAGGCTACTTTTGTTTTTCCTAGACACACACACATGCACACACACACACACACAGTCTTTTTATTTCTTTCCTGTCTACTTTTAGTGTGAACTTTTGTTAGCTGTCTAGACTATATTCCTCTTTTGGAAGGCTTTTGAATCTAGTAACAAGTGTTCTATGCAGTAATAATTTTCAATTCCCAAATCATTTAAAAACTGCCAAATGTGCATATATTTTGAAATTCACACATATCTGGGTCACAATTTAATCTAGTAAGAAACTATGATTAAAGATTAGGGAAATAACATTTTTGGGGTCAGCTAGGTGGCACTCACCTACCAGTGAGTAGGTCTCTGGCCCTGGATTCAGGAGGACCTGAGTTCAAATCCAGCTTCAGACACTTAACACTTACTAGCTGTGTGACCTTGGGCAAGTAGCTTAACCTCAATTGCCCTGCCTCCCCCCCCCCCCAAAAAAAGACCAAAATGAAAAAAAAAATAGCATTTTTCAATGATTTCTGAGAGAGCAAAGAGAATGAAAAAGCAAAAAGAGTTAAAATTAGCCAGAGAAGTAACAAAGCCTTTAGGGTTCGTCAAGACATGGTCATTTAAATCACTCCTGTTTTTCATTTTTGTCCTGACCATTGGTATTGGGGCACTCCCTTCTATCAATGCACATCTGTAATTCTTCTGTAGTCCTGGGAAATTGCTTACAAGATCTATAAAATTAAAACCAGACAAATCAGTTTGGAAAAAAATGTGCTCAATTTTTCCCAACTTGGGTGCCATAGGGCTTAGAAGGAGTGAGACTGAGAATAGATTTGTTGTTGAGCAAGAGAAATGCAAGCACTATGTATACCATCATCTTATCCCTTAGGATAAGAGGAAGTAGAGGAATCATTATTCACCATGTTTAAATCAGAATTTCTATTTTCTAGTCACCCTTTCCTAAATAGAGTCAAGGTTTATGCTATAAATTCCAAATTAATATAGTATGAATTAAAGATGAGAACAATTTACTCCAGAGGATTATAAAATCAAAGATCTATAGTTGGAAGGAAGTTCAGAAGCCATCTTGTCCAACCCCCTCATTTTATACATATGGAAACTGAGGCCCAGAAAGGTTTAAGGGTTTCCCCCAGGGTCACACACATAATAAGTATCAGCGCCAGGATCTGAACCCATATCCTTTGATTCCATAGCCTATACCCCTTCCACCATACCACAATGACTGTGCCCTAAGGAAAAAAGCTAAACATAAAAACACTGAAATAAACCCTCTAAAGTTATGTCCAAATGACCTGTTTTAAATTATATTTCACCTAACTTGGAGCACACTATGTTCTAAAATCCAGTTTTTACATCTTGAAGATAGGGGAATAGTCTGGCAGAGGTTAAACAACCAAGCTGACTTGAAAATAAACAAAAATACTTATTATAAGCCTTGACTGCATAGTAAAGATGGGGTGGGGTTGGGAGTGTTTAGGGAGGACCATCTTTTCAATATGGTATATTTTAACTGTAAAATAAAACTGCTGAGCTAAAGGTTTCCAGAGCTATGTCAATTCCCATATAGGAATACTTAATCAAACTTCAATCACACCCTTAGGTAGGAAGTGTTTTTTTTTTCTTATAGGAGGTGATGCTTGACTGCTTATGAAAGTCAATTCCATTAAAATGTCAAAAGGCAGCTTACTCAGATCTCTTCCCCACCCTGACTCCCAGTCTCTGCAACCAGACCTGGCTGCCCTTTCGACTATTTCTAATTTCATACCACTCACTTCTGGGCCTGCTTATTCTCCCATATGCACTCCTCCTGGGGTTGTATCTATGTGTTCTGGTGTGGCACACTCACCCCTTCTCCCAGCTAAAGGATCTCCCTATTCTGAGGCTTGGTCACAGAGTCTAAATACTTGACTTCCCCTGGCAGGATCCAGACAATAGCCAATGTTAGATTTGAAGGACTTTTTTTCCCTCAGTGAGGGCTGGCAGAAAACAAATGCCAGAAATGACCATGCCAGCCACAGAGAAGGAAATGAACACTTCCTGCCTGGGCAACCACTGAACTTGATTCTATTAAATGATTCAGGTGCATGTTAAGAGCTCCCATGAAAATACTCTGTAAAAAGTGGATCTGAACAGACATTTGAGGAACAGATCACAGCCTGGCATGCAGGCAAAATAACAGCCACTATTTATGCAGTTAGCACTAGAATTTGCAAAGCATTTAACTCTCACAATCCTGGGGTAGTAGGGGAGGTGGGAGTATTAGCAATGTTTCATAGATGAAGAAGGCAAGGCAGCGCTGTTGTTTAGTCCTTTTTCAGTCACAATCAGTTTCTCCTGACCCCATTTCAGGTTCTCTTGACAAAGACACGGGAGTGGTTTGCTATTTCCTTCTCCAGCTCCTTTTACAGATGAGGAAACTGAGGCAAACACAGTTAAGTGACTTGCCCAGGATCACACAACTAGTAAATGTCTGAGGCCCAGATTTGAACTTTGGTCTTCCTGACTCCAGGCCCAGCACTCTATCCATTGCACCACCTAGATGTCCAGATAGGCAGACACAGGTTTAAAAAAATTATGTGGGATCACAAAGCTAGCTAAGTGTCTGAGGAAGGATTTGAATTCAGATCTTCCTGACTCTGATCCACTTTATCCACTATTCCACGTAAGGGATTTCAGTGATCCAGATTTCTGTTGGACCTCTTGCCCTGTCAAAAGCTGACTAGATAAACATTTCTTAACTTGCTTCGGTGGAGGAACCAACGAAGGGATACTGATTCTGGATCTCTCACCAACAAGTGAAATGGATGAGCTGGAGTGAAAAATGGTACAAGCCTCAAGGGGAAATGACTACCATCCCTGAATCTGTCACTAAAGCATAGAGGAAATCCAGGCATAGTCTGACAAGCATCCTAGATTTGGGTAGAGATTTCAATAAGGCAGAGAAAAGAAAACAGGTAGGATCCCATGGCCTAAAATTCTATAGGGGCCAATCAGTACAGCAGAGTAGGAATCTCTCAAAAAAGAAATTCTGAAGAAATAGAGAATACAATTCCAACAGGGAGGAGCAGGAGGAGTTATCAAAAGATGTGGGTGTGCAGCAAGCCAAGCAACTGAGATTTTTAAAAGATGGGTAAGAGGTGCAGTGGATAAAACATCAGGTCTGGGGTCAGGTAGACTTGTCTTCATGAGCTCAAATCTGGTGTCAGGTACTTACTGGCTATGTGACCCTGGGCAAGTCATTCAACCAACCCTTCATTTGAAAAATGAGCTGGAGAAGGAAGGGGCAAATCATTCCAGTATCTTTGCTAAGAAAACCCTAAATAGGGTCATGAAGCATCAGACACAACTGAAATGACTCTGAAACGACAATAGCACAGAAGCAGGCAGAAAATGGAAGATAAATAGGAAGGCTTATTGCAGTCACATAAAAAATATTGTCAGAAATCCTCAAGGTTCAAAGGAGCCAAGTCTGACAATGAAAAATGGAGATAACAAAAAGCTGGTGGGAGTGCGTGCATGAGTATGAGTGTGTGTGTGTGTGTGTGTGTGTGTGTGTGTGTGTGTGTTTAAGTCTTGTTGGGGGAAGAAAGAGAAATCAAAGACAAGACAGGACCATTGGCTTGGGGTAGATAAGGATGAATCCTGGCAGAGAAGGCAGATCTGGTCAACCCATAGTTGGTATCCATTCTACAATGCCAAATGATGTTTAAACTAAAGAGAACAGAACACAATGGCTATATGGAGTTAAAATTATCTTCTTATGCTTACTTAACAAAGTAAGTTACCAAACCCAGATGGACTAAAGGACTGGTGATGAAAAGAAAGATAATTGTTGAGCAACTGTCAAAAATACAAGACAGAGGAGATGTAGGGTAACTGGCAGCTAATCTGAAAAAATGTCTACAAACCTCAAATGAGTCAACACTATAGTATGTTGGCCAAGAAAAAGCCAACTCATTGCTGAGCATCATTATGGGAGGGTTGCTCTCCAAGATCCCCGCAAATCTAACAATTGATCAGTATGTTGATTATAGGCCTATTGTGCTCTGCCCTGATGAGACCATACATAGAATACTCTGTTCAGCTTTAGGGAATTACATTTTAAGAAAGACATTTTTAAGTTTGAGGCTGTACAGAGAACACTTAGGAGTGTGAAATGCCTTGAGATCAAGCCATGGTATAATTAATTGAAAGAACTAAATATTTACATCAAAGAGAAGATTTCAGGTGTGGAAATAATATCTTTATTCAAGTATTTGAAGGGTTGCCATGAGAAAGAATTTCAGAAGCATCTGAAATCAGGGTGCGTGATTTACACATAAAGGACACTAGAAGCAAATTAAAAAATCATGGAATAGTTTGATATAAAATTTAAAAGTTTTTACACAACAAAACCAATGCACCCAAAATTTTAGATAAGCAGAAAACTTGGGAGGAAAATTTTGCAGCAAGTATATCTGATATAGTCCTCATTTCTCAAATATATAGAGAACTGAGTGAAATTTATAAAAATATAAATCATTCCCTTATTGATAAATTGTTGAAGGATATGAAAGACAGTTTTCAGACAAAGAAATCAAAGCTATCTATAGTCATATGAAAAATGATATAAATTACTATAATTGATTAGAGAAATGCAAATTAAAACAATACCTCATACCTATTAGATTGGCTAATATAACAAAAAAGGATAATGTTGGCTGTTGGAGGGAATGTGAGAAAACTGGGATACTAATGCACTATAGGTGGAATTGCGAATTAATTCAACTATTGTGGAGAGCAATTTGTGACTTCCCAAAGGGCTATAAAATTTGCATATATTTTGATTCAGCCATATAACTGCTAGGTCCATCTCCCAAAGGCATCCAAAAAAAGGAGGTAGGTGGAGGGAAGAACCTATTTGTACAAAAATATTTATAGCAGCTCTTTTTGTGATGGCTAAGAATCTGAAATCAAAGAAACGACTAAACAAACTGTGTTTTAAGATTGTAATGGAATATTATTGTGCTATAAGACATGATGAAGAGGATGATTTCAGAAAAACCTGGAAAGGCTTACATGAACTGATGTGTAATATAAAATGAATATTATACACAGTAACAGCAATAGTGCTTGATGAAGGACTGTGAATGACTCAGCAATACAATGACTCAAGACAATCCTAAAGGACTAATGATGAAGCATACTGTCCATCTCTAGACAACTGATATTATTTGAATATAGACTGAAACATGCCATTTTTCATTTTTTTCTTCCTAACATGGAAATGTTATACATACTTATACATGTATAACCACTATCTGATTGCTTACTGTGTCTCAAGGATGGAGGAGGGGAGAAATGGACAGAGGGATAGAATTTGGAACTTAAAACTATAAATAAAAATGTAAAAAATTGAGAAAAAATCCAAAAAGTCAACCAGGGCAAAAGAGAGTCCCCAAATCCAGTTTTCCCATTTTCCTTATTTCTGTGGAGGATACCACCATCCTTCCAGCTTTACAATCTTGGCATTATCCTCAACTCTTCACTCCCCCTCACCGTCTTATTAAATCAGTTGCTGAAACTTGTTATTTCTACCTACACAAAATCTTTTACATCCAGCCTACCCCATAAGGCTATTGTGAGGATTGAAGGAGACATTTATAAAGCACTTAGCAAAGTACCTGGGCACATAGTAGATGCTACATAAATGTGTATTCCCTTCCCTTCTCCCTTCTCTTTCTCTTAATACAGGCCCTCATCACCCTTCACCTGGACTAATATACGAGCCTCTACCCCAATTATTTCCCTTCTCCAGTTCATCCTCCACATGATGATGAACTGATATTCCTAAAGCATGGTTCTGACCATGTTGTTTCCTCTACTTCTAGGATAAGATCAAATACAAAGTATTCCATCCACAATCTGGCTCCAACTGATCTTTCAGATTTATTGACCACCACTCCCTACCACTCCTTGCTGGTGTTCATTATACCCAGTCGTCCATCTCCCACTGCCATGTCTTTGCATGTGCTTGGAATGTATTCCCTCCTCATCTGTGCCTCTTGGAACCATCAAGCCATAGCCCAAGTGCTAACTCCTTTCCAGACCCCCCACAATCATTGCTAAGTTACTATAAATATGATGTATGTAAATGCATTTACTAATCTGAATATATGTTGTCTCCCTCCAGTAGGATGTTATCTTTATATCCCTAGAATCTATCCCAGGAACTAGCATACAGCAAGTGATTAATAAAATGCTTTTCAAATTGGACCAATTAGGCTTAATCCTGCATGTCTCCAGAGAGTAGAATGATGCACAAAGAGAAGTTGCAAAGAGGCAAAACCAGCACTGATGCACAGTTCTGGGGTAGGGGTAGAAGGGAGTTTAAAAAAATGTCCTAAACATTGAGAGCTATCCAAAAGTGAACTGACTACTTCAAAAGGCAGGGCGGCCTCTGACTCTGGAGATCTTCAAAGCAAAGGCAGTGTGATTTAAAAGGGATTATTGTTTAGGGATGAAATAGACTGCTAAGTGGCACAGTGGAGAAAGGGCCAGCTCCGGGAGTCAGGAGGACCTGAGTTCAAATTTGACCTGAGAGACTTACTAGCTGTATGACCCTGGGCAAGTCACTTAACCCTGTTGGCCTCAGTTCCCTTAACTGTCAAATGAGCTGGAGAAGGAAATGGCAAACCATTCTAGTTTCTCTGCCAAGAAAACCCCAAATGGGGTCAGAAAAAGTCAGACAGGACTGAAACAACCCCACCGCATATCTTTGGAAGTCTCTTCCAACTGAGATTGTGGGATATTGTGAATGTGCTCTAACATGTGGCTACATTATAGGATGGGCCCTTTGAAATTGCAATGTAACAGTTTAGGTAGGAGTTAGTAACATTATACAAAAGATACTAAAGTATCAAATGTTTCTTAAGTCCATTTTGAAAAGTATCTTTTGAGGATTAGGAATCACTGTCAAGTTGGCAAATCAAATGAAGATAATTTTGAGTAGCATTAAGTCTGAAAAGATACAATTTGTTCCTTTAAAGCTGCCCTGTAATTCATTGTTTGAGTAGAGATAAATCTGTATAGAAAAGAAAATGCTTTTACCATCCACCATGATTCAATAATCAGAGACTCAGTAGGAGACTGTAGAGGCACTTGGCACTCTCCTAACCTATTTAAATACTTCGACTTCCAGTTTCTTAATTTTCTAAGATTTCTAGGCCATTATTACCTCCAAATATATCTGAGTTTCTCAAAGTAACCAAACCCCAAATGATACTAATAAAACCAACATGATTCCTTAAAGTCACTTTTACCTTTAAGAAAACACTCTAAAAATTGTTAAAGGAATGTTAGAACCAGCTTCCCCTCCCCTCACCTGTAATTTTTCAGGTGTACTTTCCAACTTCAGAAGGTGCACCAAAATATCAAAGAAATGAGGTGTAGTGAAAAGAACACTAGATTTGAAATCAGAGGACTGGACTCTAACTCTTGAATTTCTTCTTCCTCACTCTGTAGTACATCTGGAAACTTCCTCCTGCTTCCCTCCAGTATCCCCAGATGTTTTTACTCCCAGTGGTAATGGTATATATGACCAGCACAATCTGCTCTTGCTCCTTGGCACCATTCACGTGGTTGAAGTTTTTGTTTTCTCCCAATTTGGCAACAGACCTGATGCCAAGACCCCAGGCTAGTGGTGTTATTGCTGAAGCTAAATATGCAGTCTTGGGTTGCCAATTGCCTGCCAGGCAATCCTAAATGGAACTTTTTCCACCTTAAACCTGCCCAGTTGTAAACTGATTTACTTCTGTTGAGGACACTGCCATCTTGACATAGTCATCTTCATAGTCACCCAGGTTTATTAATCTTGGAAGAATCTTTTCCTCTTCCTTTCCCCTCACTCTTTGTATTCAATCAGCTGCCAAAACTTAAGGCTTCTGCCTCCATAGCATCTGTTACCCACCCCCTATTTATATTCCTACAATCACTACCCTAGTCTGAATCCTCATTGTCTCTAGTCTTGACTATGATAAATAGCTTCATTAACTGGTCTCCCTGCTTCTAGTTTCTTCACTCTATAATCCACCCTCTACATATCTGCTGAAATATCTTTCTGAGGCACAAATATGACCATATCACTTTTGTTCAAGTAAAATAGTCGGTGGCTCCCTCTTGCCCCATGGATCAATGTAAACAACTCAGCCTACTATGTAAAGTCATTGCAAATATGACTTGAAATTTCCTTTCCAACATTATCCACATTACTCTTATTTATTCATTCTGTTTCACAAAAAGCAAATGTCTATCCAAGTCCTGAATGCCACATTCCATCTCTCACTTCAGTGCATTTTGTCAAGGCTGACACCATCCCCATCCCCATCCCCCATGCATAGAGTGGATGACTTTCTAATTCCACCTCTTAGAACCATTATCCTTCAAAGCTTAGCTCAAGTGTGTTCTCAATGAACCTGTTCTTGAACTTGCCAATTGTCAGTGCCTTCTCCTTCCACAAATTACCTTGCCTAAACTTATCTCTGTATATATTGAGTGTAAATTTGATATGCCCAAAGGGTTATAAAACTGTGCATACCCTTTGATCCAGCAATGCCATTACAAGGTCTACATCCCAAAAAGATCATTAAAAATGGAAAAGGACCCACATATACAAAAATATTTATAGCAGCTCTTTTTGTGGTAGCCAAGAATGGAAATTGAGGGGATGCCCATCAATTGCAGAAGAACTGAACAAGTTGTAGTATATGAATTTAATGGCATACTATTGTTCCACAAGAAAAGATGAGCAGGCAGATTTCAGAAAAACCTGCAAAGACTTACATGAACTGGTGCTGAGTGAAGTAAGCAGAACCAGGAGAACATTGAACATAATAACAGCAACATTGTACAACGACCAGCTTGGATACTTAGCTCTTCTTGGCAATACAATGATCTAAGGCCATTCCAAAAGACTCATGATGGAAAATGCTATCCACATCCAGAGAAAGAACTCTGGGGTCTGAATGCAGATCAAAGTATACTATTTTCTCTTTTTTTTCCTTTCTTGTGTTTTTTTTTCCTTTAGTTCTGATTCTTTTTTCACAACATGACTTATGTGGAAATATGTTTAATATGATTGTACATGTATAGCCTATATCAGATTGCATGTTTTCTTGGGGAGGGGGAAAAGGAAGGAGGGGGGAATTTAGAAATCAAAATCTTATAAGATGGATAATGAAAACAAAAAATAAATAATTTTTTTAAAGCACGTAAGTTTGAGAGTAGATACTATGATAGTTTGTCTTTATATCCCTAGCATATGGCATTTCTATACAATGCTTCTTAATAAATGTTTGGAGGCAGTCTTGGCCATAGAAAAACAAAGATACCAATCACAACAAGGTGCCGTAACTAGTGTCTGAAATAAGACAAAGCTGGGACCCATCCAGGAGTGTACTGAGGCTCCTGAGATTTTGCCCATTCCTTCTCTATTGAAGTTCTGAGCTATGGAGGAGGCTGTGTTCAAAACTACCCCGGGGGAAAGAGGACTGAAACTGTCCTTATTTGAGAATGTAGCTGAGAGTGTTTTCTATTGCTTTATTATTCATTTTGATCCCAGTTAAATGGTTTACTGTGTCAATGCTGTTCTTTGCCTGGGTCTGTTAGCTGTAAAAAGTTAACCATAAACATCTCTACAAGGCAAGTTCCTTTTACCAGGCTTCTAATTTTCAACGTATTGATGGAATCTTTCAGAATATTCAAAACAAAAACATCACATTTAAATAAGAAAAGAACTTATTAAGCACCCACCAATTGCCAGGCAGCTAGATGATTCAGTGGATAGAGCACTAGGCCTGAGATAAAAGACTCATTTTTGTGAGTTCAAATCTGGCTTCAGATATGTAATATCTATGTGACCCTGGCCAAGTCACTTAACCCTGTTTGCCTCAGTTTCCTCATCTGTAAAATGAGCTGGAAAAGGAAATGGCAAACCATTCTAGTATTTTTGCCAAGAAAACCCCCAAAAGGGGTCACTGAGAGTCAGACACAATTAAACAACTTGTGCCAGGCATTGTGCCAAGCACTGTACACATATGATCTCATTTGATCCTCACAACAAGTCTGCAAGGTAGGGGTTATTATCATCTTCATTTTACAGATGAGGAAGCTGAGGGAGGCAAAGGTTAAATGACTTGCCCACAGTCACACAAATGATGTCTGAGGCTGGATTTGAATTCAGATCTTCCTGACAGTGTAGCTCCATACACTGCACCACCTAGGAAACCTAGTGCATAGGAACTTAGGCAAAGTAGGTTCTTTCCATGTTTTCAAGTCTGTCAACTATGCTAATGGACAAGTTATCCAGGCTCTCCTTTAATTTGCATTCCAGCAAAACATTACTTGTCTCTACCTCACAAGAATGTAGGGGAAGGAAAGGTATGTCAAGCATACCCTAATACTGACAGGCATTTAAGAGGACACGTAGTCTCCTGACCTTGTGGCATATTTGGTCACAGATAATAGCTTTTGGAGCAGGAAGGAACTTTAGAGACCTCAACCAATTTCTTCTCCCCTCCCCATTTTAAATATGAGGATATTGAGGTCAAAAAAAGTTAAATGACTTGTCCAAAGTCACTGTGGTCATAAAATAGAAGACCTAAAATATGAACCCAGGTCCTTTGACTCTGCACCCATTCCATTACATCATGCAAAGGTATGGGATAAATGAATTTGCTTAAGAAAGGTCTCAATGAAGTCCTTTTAGATTCCAAAATTGGCCAGTTTCCTAATCAGATTTATAATCAGAACCAATTGGAGCCATAACTAGGGCAGAGTAACAAGGGTTTTGAAATGCAGAGGGTGCCAAAAGCATGTGCAGTCCTTCGAAGATTAGAAGCAATTCAGAACAGCTAAACAAATGATACGTTAGTGGTTGAATCCCAAGTCAGTTCTTTCCCACCAAGTCTTCCTCTCCCCCCCAACCACTCCCACCCAACAGCCTTCCCAGAAGTGGGAGGGGACCTTTTGTACTATTTGTCTCCAAAGTATATTCAGTCAATAAGCACTTATTAAATGTCTACTGTGTGCCAGGTTCTGTATCGAGCACTGGGGATACAAAAAGGCAAAAGATAGTCTCTGCCCTCAAGGAGTTCACAATCAATTCACATTGCTTGGGCTAGAAGCATTTTGTACTATTTAACCCACACCAAAGATGATTAATTAGAGCTTTAAAGTCAATTGTTGATGGTCTTAGTAGTTGTAGGATTCAGGGATTCTGCTGTCAAAAGCCTAGACTGAGCAAAATATACATATATTTTTAAATTGGGGTTGCATTCTTAGTTCCCATGGTCAACAAGGGGAAAAAAAATCCTGCCTGGCTATTGAATGTAGGCACTTTTATACTATGTTCCTTTTCAGACATGGTTGCTTCTCAGTAGAAAGTTAGTGAATAGATATATGCCAGTCTACTCTGAGAAATGATCATTTTCAGAGCTAAGAAAGGTCTGATTTGGACATGGAGGAAGGGTGCATCAAGAAAAGGGGGAAAGAAGGTCTGAAATTTCCCTCCAAAACATTCAAAAGAACAAACACTTAAGGATAAAGATAATGGGGCAACTCAGGCTCTTATTCCTAGAATCTGAGGCTTTATGTCAAGGAGATTACATTCATTCTATCTCTTGGAAAATTTTGAGCTAGCTCCCTTCCAGGATTTGCTTTAGTGCTTTTCTTAAAACTTATGGCATAAATTGTTGGCTTCCAATAGCTTAAGTGGTCAAAGGTTATCAAAAGACAGTTTTCAAAAGAAGTGGAGCTTAACAATCATATGAAAGAATGCTACAAATGATTACTAATGAGAGAAATACAAATTAAAACTATTTTCACCTCATATCTAGAATGGCAAAGATGACAAAAAAAAAGGAAAACTACATTTGAGAGAGGTGGTGGGAAGAGAGGCACACAAATGCCATGTCAGTAGAGCTTGGGAGGCAGTCTAACCATTCTGGAAAATCATTTGGAGTTATGTTAGAAAAGCCAGGCACCTCTCTAAGATTTGCAATGGAACAGAGAGGGCCTCACCTGGAGTTCCTCATACCAATGAAATCACAAGACAACTCTCTCCACCCACCAAAAAACCCCCAAAACCCCAAACCTCCAGAAGTCACAAAACCACACATTCTTCTTGACCCAACAATACCACTAACCAGGCACATATCCCCAAAGATGCCAAAGAGAAAAAGATGTGATATGTCCTTTAAAAAAATTAATTCTAGCACTCTGTAGTAGAAAAAATCGCAGGGAAAGTAAGCACCTCTTGACTGAGGAAGTGCTAAGCAAATTGTAGCATGTGAAATAATAAATTATTATAGCATAAAAATGAAGGATATGAAGATTTTAGAGAAATTTGGAAGTACCCCATGAAATGATGCAGAATGAAGTCAGCAGAACCACAAGAATTTATATGACGGCAACAATGAAACAAAAGCACTGCAAGGCTTAAGAACCTTCATCAGAACAGTGACTAATGATTTTGGAGAATTGACTTTGTTGCATGCCTGTGTCTCAGAAGACAGGTGGTATATGGTATGTGCCTACATGGCCATGGGCCTTTTTTTTTTTTGGCTTAACTATACTCCTTTGTTACAAAGGAGAGTTCTTTGAAGAACAAGGTAAGGAAGCATTAATAAATCATTTTTTAAAAAGTAATTAACCTTTCTATTCCAGAAGTTAAGAAAAAATCCACCCTTTCCCATGATGTAAGAAACGTATTTGATTTTTCAAGATTTGAGAAAATTTCAGAAACTGAAAATCCTTTAATTTCCACAAAAGAATTTATTGGAATGTGTGCACACAAGTCACAGATTAGCACTAGAAAGACTTTAGGGAACCACCTACTTAATTCAACCCTCTCATTTTATAGATGAGGATGTTGAGGCCCAGAGAGGTGAAGCAATTCTGAGCGTTGCTGAAGGCTAGTTAGGACATCCAAGTTCAATTTCCTACTTACCACCAGCTCCTAGTTTACTCTTTCCATTATACTATTACATTCTCAATTCCATCCCATGCTTCTTGTCTGAACTAATACACCAGGAGGGGGTGCTACGGATTGAGGAATACAAATCCACAAACCCTTAATGGTTGGACTATGAGAACTGTAGGATTTAGAGATATTTAATCCTGTTCACTCACTTGGCAGATAAAGCAATCAAGGTCAAGGAAGTGACTCACCCAAGGTCACTTTGGTAATAAGTAGAAAGCCAAGACAACAAGCCTACGTATTTCTTATTTAAAGCCAAGGTTATTTCTACTACTGCTCTTTGCAATGTTACCAATTCTATCCTCACTGCCATATCTCATGGAGGTTTCTCCATCTTCATCCATCTTGGCCTCTCTGAAGCATCTGATGCTGTCTTCTTCTGGTACTCCTCCTACCTCTCTATTACACTTTCAATCTCCTTGGCTAAATCATACACTTCCCTATCTATGGGTGTAGCCAAGGCTCTGGCCCAGGTTCTTTATTCCTCTCCCTAGATAGTCCCAATTCATCAGGTTTCATGAGTTTAATAATTATCTTTACGCAGATGACTCCCAAATCCTTTTTTCCCCAAGCTCCAGGCCAACACTACTAACTGCCCATTGGACACATCTCTAGGCACCTAAAACTCGGGATATCTTCCCTGAAACTCATTATCTTCCCCCCAAATCTACCCCTGTTCTAAATTTTCCTGTTTCTGCTGTGAGTACCATCATCCTTCCAGTCACTCAAGCCCTAATCCTCTCTGTCATCTTCAACTCCTCATTCTCACTCACTCACCCCATATATCCAGTCACTTGTCATCCCTTCTCTATCTGCAATAGTGCTCCTACATGTTCACTCCTCTCCACTCATATAACTACCATCTTATTTCAATCCCTCATCATCTCTCTATGAGACTGCTGTAATAGGCTTCTAATTGGTCTCCTCAAAACACTTTATATCATTCCACTTACATTCTTTTCTTATGCCAAACCTAAATCCCTAAAGCTCCTTTGGGTTAAAATGCTAACTCCTGTTTCACCCATTTATACACTTTGTCTCTTAAAGGACCTGCAGAACACAACTATAATAGTAGGGTAATTAAATAATGTGGCTCATGACCAGGCTCTTCCATTTCATACATAATAGAAGGAAGCTGATGGCAGGAGGAGTATCTAAGAGGAGGTACAATTACAACTGTAGACTCTTGAACCCATACAAGGACAGCAATAACCTCTGAGGAAAAGGACAAGAAGGAATGGTGTTGAACCTTAGAAGGAAAGGTTAAACAGAAGGATGTCCTGACCAAGAGATTTAAAAAAAAAAAAAAAGAACAAAGAACAGTCTCTCTCTGGAGGAGGCCAGAGACTTTATTCTTTAGGGAAGGAAGTCTGTGTAGAGTTAGGAGAGTCCCATCTGGAGTCCTGGGGTAGAGGGTGGTCTAGGTACCCTTTTTTCTAATACCCCTAAAACATCAGTTTCAGATTAAGATGTGCTCTTTGTCCCTCACCTTCCCCAAAGGAACCCTCAATCTTATTTGGAGTATAAGATACTTATAGGTACTAAATATCTTCTTTCATACCGATTTTATTGAGTACACATTATGTGCAAAGCAATGTTCTAAGCAAGGAAAGAGGTTTTTTGCAAAACAAACTGATAAACTGACCATGTTTGGCCATGTTATATCTCATCCTGTACTCTCAGTCCAACACATCTGTACCTAAAGGACTGAAGTACGTGTCCTGTGAAATCAAGAGGGGTAATTGCATTCATCTGAATTCTGATGCCCTTTTTTGTTTATTGGTTTTACATTACTGTGGTAACTGCATGCATTTTATCTTTGTTTTGCTTCACTCTGAGTCACTTCATATTAGCCTTTCTGAATTTTATTCTGAATTGCTTTTTGTCATTTTTTTTGTGACTCAATAATACAGGCATACCTCAGACATATTGTGGATATGGTTCCAGACCACTGTAATAAAGTGAATACGCAATAAAGTAAGTCACACGAATTTTTTGGTTTCCCAATGCTTATAAAAGTTATGTTTACATAACTATATTACCATAGTCTACTAAATGTACAATATCATTATGTCTAAAAAAATGTAATACCTTAATTTAAAAAATACTTTAATGCTAAAACAAAAAAAAATAGGCTTTTTGGTTTGGGGGAGCACTGAGGAGAAAAAAATTGGGGATGCAATCTGAAAATCTACTCTTTTTGTAAAGCCTTATTAGAAGAATATTTTTTTTCTTGAAATCAGGACATCCCTGGAGATATGGAATATGTGATCACTCTAGGTATAAGAAAAGGTCCCTACCCGGAAAAGCTTACAATCTGAATGTTAAACTAAGATTAGGGCAAGGACAGATGAACCTAAGTTCTAATTCATAGCAGCCTTTATCTAGGCAGTCTTAAAGTCATAAAACTGAGACTGAAAAACACCTCGTAAAAGTTTACTTATACAGGAAACTATTTTCCGTGTAAAAGCAAATGAAGGCTTTTTCAGCAGCCAAAAATAATTGTCAGTAACTTCACACTAAATCTGTCTTCTTTACTCACAGAAGTATTTCTCAAGACCCATTCTACGCAGAGCGGCCTGAAGTTTCTGTTGTCCCAGCTGACAAGCATTGAAGAAGCAACACATTTTAAAGGGGAGTAAAAGGAATGGAGGGACAGCTAGGTGGCGCAGTGGATAGAGAGCCAGGCCTGGGGTCAGAAGACTCCTCTTCCCAAGTTAGAATCCAGCCTCAGACGCTTACTAGTTGTGCAACCCTGGGCAAGTCACTTAACCCTGTTGGCCTCAGTTTCCTCATCTGTAAAATGAGCTGGAGAAGGAAACAACAGACCACTCCAGTATCTCTACCAAGAAAAACCCCAGATAGGGTAATGAAGAGTCAAACACAACCGAAAAACAACTGAACAATAACAAAAATGAATAGAAGCCTGGAAGCACATGATACCGTAGCAGCTGACAAAAGGACAGCCAAAGGAGCAAGCACTTCTGAGAAGCAGACACCTCGAGATCTCAAAGCACGTGGTCTACAGTGAATTAGCATATGAAGTAAACAAACTCAGAATTTTGGTAGCCTTTGAGGCTTCACTGTATTACTGTAATACAAATACTATTGTTCATAATTTAAGCTTCCATCAGATCCCATGAGCATTTGCTCTGCAGCTATGACAAACAAGGCACTGGAGGGTATAAGGCAAAGTTACTCCTGTCCTCATGAGCTTACTTTCTATTAGCGGGTCCATCATACTCACAGATAGGTATAGACACCTTCAGGTAGAGGAAAACGTGTCACCAGGAGCTATAATAACTAACAGGTTCCTAGAAGGAGTCTTCAGGCCTTGAATGGGGCTGGGGACTCCAAGAACTTTTGACTGTTCTATAAACTATGGTTCAGGGTCATAATTCTGTTCTGTCGCTTAAGAAGGAAGGGAAACATATAAGACATAGAGAGAATTTCATTAGAAAGAATGGCAATAAAGGTTTTGATCCTTAAATTTCAGCATCTGGAAAATCCATCTGGGCAGAGGGCTGGCCCTCGATGATAATAAGTAAATCTGGAGTGATTTGTCTTTTTCCTTTACCCCTCCAGACATAGAAAATTGTTTGAGTTAGTCTTGGAAAACAAGAGGGTGGGGCCTGAGGATTAGTCATAGAAAACACTTTGAATACATTAAAACCAAACTGAAGCTAATCAGAACAAAGAACTGTAGAATCTGATTCACAATCTGACTCCAGCCTAGCCAGCTCCTCCCACACCTCCTCACTATTCCCTGTACAAACATTCTATCTCCTACTTGTACCATACTTCCGCGGAGGCCGTTTTCTCCCATGACTGGGATGCTCTCATTCTTCACCTCCACATCTTAGAACAGCTTAAGGCTCAGCTCAAATCCATCTCCTTCCCAATAGTTCTTCCAGATCCCCTCAGTTCTTGGCTCCTCTCCTTCACCCTAAGAACTAGGGGGCACAACGTGTGGAGCGTTGGCCCTGCCTGCAGTTAGGAAGACCCCAGTTCAAATCAGGTTTCAGACATTTACTAGCTTTGTGACCCAGGGCAAGCCAAGTCACTTAACTTCTATCTGCCTTGGTTGCCTCAAGTGTAAACCGGGGGTAATAAGAGCACGTACCTAAAAGAGTTGTGAGGACTAAACAAGGTAATATCTGTAAAGCATTTACTCATCACAGTGCCTGGCACATAGTAGGTGCTTATGTAAACGCTTACTTCCTCCCCCACCAAATCATGGCATATTTATTTTGTAGATGTGGGTACATGTTGCATGTACTTATCTGTGACCTTGTCTGTCCCCTAGTACAGGGTTCTTAACCTGAAGTCCATGGACTCCAAGGGATCTCTGGATAGTTGAGGAGGGGTCCATGAACTTGGGTAGGGGGAAAAAAATTCCATTTTAATTTTCATTCACCTTTATTTTCTTTGCTATGTATTTTGTACATCATTCTGAGAACGTGTCTGTTGACCTTACCAGACTGCCAAAGAGGTCCAGGATGTACAATCAGGTTAAGAAAACCTGCCTTAGTCAAATGAAAACTCTTTGAAAGCTGGTACTGTCTCATTTTTGTATCACCGGTGCCTAAAAACAATGCTTAGTATGTGGTGTCGTTCAGTCTTTTTTTCACTTTTGTCCAACTCTTCATGACCCCATTTGGGGTTTTCTTGGCAGAGATACTAAAATGGTTCTCCATTTCCTTCTCTAGCTCATGTCACAGATGAGGAAACTGAGGCAAACAGGGTGAAGTGATTTGCCCATGGTCACACAGCTAGTAAGTGTCTGAGGCCATTTGAACTCACGAAGATGAGTCTTCCTGACTCTAGGCCTGGCGCTGTATCCTAGCTGCCCTGCCTAGTATGTGGTACACACTTAATAAATGCAGAATGAGGATGGAAGGCTCAGGGATCTCATTTTAAACATCACATTTTCTCGTAGCCTTGTCTTTCCCCTACCTATGCATTGTTTGGAAAGAATAGATGTTTGGGGGGAAAAAAAACCCACCACAAACAGCACATATCATGTGATTTACAAGAATAAGATAGTTCTCAGACTTGAAATGACAAAGAAGCAGGGTTCCAATATGTCTAGTTAATGTACTAATAACTACATCCTCTCTAACCCCCAAACAGCACATTGACACAACATATAAATCTAGCAAGGAGCAAGACGTTTCATACCTTCCAGATGTTTCAGGAGTGCCCTACTACTGTTGCCATGAGCCGAGATGAGAACAGTTTTGCCACTCTTCAGTTCGGGGGCAATCCTTTCAGTCCAATATGGAAGAAGTCTGTCCAACACTTCCTTCAGGCTTTCTGAGCGGGGCAGCTGATCCACAGGCACGTCACAAACCTTATATCTCCGATCATTGTAGATTTCATGATAGTAAGGGTGAGATTCATCAATGGGAGGGGGGGTGACATTATAGCTTCTCCTCCAGATTCTCACTTGTTCTTCACCATGATTCAGTGCCATTTTTTCCCTATTAAGGCCTATAAGGGCCCCATAGTGCCTTTCATTGAGTCGCCAGGAGCTCTCCATTGGAACCCATTCCTGACCCAGCTCTTCCAATATCAGCCAAGCTGTATGGATAGACCGATTAAGGACAGAGGTGAAGACAAGATCGAATTCAAAGTGCAGGGCTTTGAGCTGCTTGCCGCAGTTTCGGGCTTCCTCCTCTCCCTCGCTGTTAAGCTTCTGATCCACCCAGCTGCAAAAGCGATTCTCCTTATTCCAGGCTCCTTCTCCATGCCTCAACAAGACAAGTTTATACTTGGCCATGGTGATAGCGAGCTTCCCTACTGCTCTCGAGGGGACCCACGTTTAATAATGGCAATGCATCTAGAAAGAGGAGGAGAAAAGGCAAAGTGAGTCACTCCTTCTCCTTCAACACTCTCACTAGGAAGAGGCAGCAAAGACAATAGGTATTTTGATTTACCACGGACAGCTTCCAAAGTGAATTAGCACTCCTTTGAACACCTTTTCACATCATACCTACCTAGTCACTCATAGGCCACAGCACACTCTTCGGCTGTACCTCACAGATAATTAATTATAGGGCACCCAGTTGACTTAGGTGTTTTGATGGCAAGATATTATGAGTTAATTATAGGGTATCAATTAACAGAACACCTACTACCCCCAAATGGTATGTGGTGTTTCCTCCAGATTCATAAGCAATGTGTATTCATTCTGGGGAGAGAGGATTTAGTAGAATGACTCGTGGTGGAGAATGACTGGTAGATGGGAACATGTCTAACTTCTAACAGTGCATGCTTTGAAGAAGTCCCACCCACCTTTAAGTGCCTCCACTTTCTCTCACTAGGGAGAAAGGAGGTAGAGAAAAGGAATTATTCAGGGGGTCTGGAAAGCTTACATTCCCTTTCTTCCCCAAAAATCTATTAAAAATGGTCACCCAAGAAAAAGAACATGAGCATATCCATGTGTGTATAGAAGTCATTCTGAAATATGGCAGCCATCATTATCACTACCCATATTTATATCAACAATCACCAAGTATTTACTAAACACACCATATGCCAGACACAGTTAGATGCAAGGAAAAAAGGGAGTGAGGGAGAGAAGTCTTTTCCCCTAAGGGACTTACATTCTATCTGGGGAGACAATATTGTACAAATAGAAGCAAATGTGCTAGCTTTGGGAGGAAAGGAAACATCATTACTGAATTATTTTGAAATTATTTTTAAAAAATACTTTCCTTATAACAGCCCTGGGTTAGGTAGGTAGTATAACCTGTATTTTACAGAGGAAGGGATCGAGGCTCTGAAGTGAAGTAACCTCTCTACAGTTACAGAGTTAATAAATCAGAAGCCATATTTAAATCCATCTCCTCAGACTTCAAGTCCAGCATTACTATACCATGCTGCCCCTCATCATCATTTAAAATGAAAAACCAAAGACCACAGCTATCCCAAACAGATCCCCAAGCAAAGCTCTAAGGGGCTCAATGTACAACTGACAGTCATGAAAAATACACAAAAGATGAACTCCAAATGGGGGCACTCACCTGAACAGACAGAGACATTTAACTTGTAGCAGGTCTCAGTCCTGCTATAAAGGGAAGCCTCTGGCAGGAAAAAAAAAAAAACCACGGGCACGAAAACAAGTTATCCAATACAGCTGGGTAAAGCTGCCTGGTGGAGCTGATAAAAAACCAAGAGAGGTCTGAAGAAAGTCAAATTCAAGACACAGATAACAGGGCCTTCACACTTACATACTGGCCACACCCTTCAGAGTAAGGGCATCTAGTCCAGTGACAGAATTAAGCCCGTCATGTAGCCAGTTAGGCGTCACAAATGCATGGTATCAACCCAAATGACTGCTTAACCATGTGCCCCCTCTCCTAAAGGGGATCATTCTTTTCTAATCCTTGGTTCTTTCACATGCCCACTAAGTCGTCTCAAGGCAGTTCTTGACTTGTTTGTATCATAGATATCTTTGACAATCAGCAAAGCCTGTGATCCCCCTCAGAGCAAGGTTTTTAAATGCATAAAATGAAACATACAGGATTAACAAAGGAAACCTATACTGAAATAGTTATCACAGTATTAAGTGGCACAGTGGAAAGAGCGCCAGGCCTAGAGTCAGGAAGACTCATCTTCGTGACACTTACTAGCTGTGTGACCCTGGACAAGTCACTAAACCCTGTTGGCTTCAGTTTCCTCATCTGTAAAATGAGCTGGACAAGGAAATGGCAAACTACTCCAGTGTTTCTGACAAAACAAAACTTAAGGGATCAGAGAGTCAGACTGAAAAATGACCAAACAGTAACAAAATCAAACTATTATTTTAAAAGCCAAGTGAATGGGCCCTAGATTAAGAACTGTTGCCTAATTAAGGATTCCTTCTAACTCTTAAGTCCTCTGCTGGTGACGCTTTGCTGAATATCCTATCCATCTCATCTTCCTCCCACAAGGTACCAAAGCATGGCTAGATGGCTGTTGAACAGTCATTTGACCACCACTTATTAAGAAGATGCATGTAACAGCACATGTAACAGCTTAGGTATTTGGAAAAGACAAAAAGGTCCTTAAGATATAGTCCTAGCAGTGGTTAAATCACATCTGTCCTGGCAAGTATGGTATGTATTTATTTACATGCATTAGTCCCCAGTTTCTTTGATATTTGCAATGTGGGGAGTGAAGATTATGGGAAACATGGGGTTTGGGGCCTCCTCTGCTATTCTTAGCAACTCATTAATCTTTGAGATTCTTTCCCTGTTTACTAAAAGACAATGATTCACCCAGAAATACATCGTCATCAGAAGCAAGTTTAAGACTCTAGACTCAACATTTCTCTCTCTCTTTAGAAGTGTCTAGAGCTACAGGAAAATGCCTTTTAAAAGGAGCCTGAGGGTTTGTGAGAAACAAAGGAAGGAGATCTGGAAGTCATTAAGATGAGGGAGCATTTAGCATTTAAGATTCCCCTTTCCCAGCAAGTTTGGGGCTTAAGCATTTCTTTCTTTGGAGTTAGAGCACCCGTGCAGTGATTTAGGGCTATGGCAGATCAGGTCTATTTACCCAGTTAGAATATCACTGGGATGGGGAGGAGTGGAAAGAGAATCCTGTGTCCCTAGCCTGGAAGGCCATGAAGAAGGCAGAGAAGCGAAAACAAAAAAGAGTTTAAAGGCAGGCAGGCAAAGAAATGATTAGTTCTGTTTCTCCCCTCAAAAGTAATTAGTGCCAAAAGTAATTACTGCAACTCTCAACTCAAGCAGGCCCTGTAAGATGTAGCAGCTATCTTTAAAGTAGAATTTCATATCCATATGTGGGTATGTGTACACGCATGCATATATATATATATATATATATATATATATATATGCAATGCACACACTTGTATGTATTGTGCACTTATGTGTGCATACATAGACATATAGAGAGAGAGATCCACGTGTGTATGTGCATATGCACATGGGAGGAAATGCTAGAATCCTTCCCTCTACTCCCAATATACATAACAACAAATAAACAAAGGAAGGGCTGAGGGGATGTTTATACGTGAGTACTAGAAAAAACATTGACTACTGAGTCATACGGTCTAGATTCATATTCTTGCTCCACTTCTTACCACCTATGTGACCCTGGGCAAGTCACATAACTTATCTGGGTCTAAGTTTCCTCCTCTATGAAACAAAGCTTTAGGCTAGTGATTCTTAACCTTCCTAATGCTGCGACGTGAGCGTGACCCACCTGGAGACAGATAGAGAGAGGAGCGATGTCTCCAGCGGTTCCTAAGACCATCGGAAATATGTGTTTTCCGATGGTCTTAGGCAACCCTGTTCGACCCCCAAAGGGGTCGCTACCCACAGGTTGAGAACCACTGCTTTAGGCTACATTTTTGTGGGGGCCTCTCCTGGCTTTAAAACCTATTATCCTAATATAAATACATATAGATATGTTGGTTTACATTACACTGATGCCTCATCAGGAGGTGACACTAGAGGCTCAGGGGGTTATGCCAAAAGATCAGTCAGGTTACACTTGACTGTAGGCACCAATGGTAAGTATCTGTTGTTGGATGTTATGACCAAATGACCTCAGACTAATTTTGGGGGGAAGGGGAGGAGAGACAGCAATTCTGAGACCACCCAAGTTGTGGTGGGCTTACAATGTGTGTCAGTGAAAAGAAATATATAAATTAAATCACGGATCACTGATGTGTGCATAAAATCATATTTATAAGATATAACATTCTTTTATGTAATATATTATATATAATAACATATAATATAAAATATAATTTATGTATATATATATATATATATAGTAGCCAACAGAGCATCAGATCAGGAGCTTAGTTTTTCTCCCCTCTGAGATCTTTACTTAAAAAGGTTCAGTTTCCTTTTGAGCTTTGTATCTCCCTCTTCCTTCTCCTCACCCTAGTTTTTTAGCATAGTGCCCTAAAATACTCAATGTTTAGTGAAATGAATTTCTGTCCCACTTCTCCCAAATGATGATTCTCATTTTCCTGTTACTGCAAATGCTTGCAAAAGAAACAGGGAGGTTACGAGGCTTTGAAGCTCAAGAAGCTCCCCTTACAACATACAGAGTAAGAGGACAGGTTTTGCAAAATGTTTCCAGGTTGGCGCATATTGCTAAGATAGCAACACAGAACAAGGGGGGCCCCAGAGGAGTGATGTACCCTCAATTCTCTCATTTCACAGGTGAGGAAACTGGGGCCCCAAGAGGTGAAGTAAAACATCTTAGGATGAAAAATGTTTAAAGGACATTAATACTCTGGCATAGTATTATACATGCGCTTTGAATGACAAAGACCCCATGGTTGGAAACCAAATGTATAAGTAATCAAAGGAGCCAGTTCCAAGTGTTATTCTAATGCTTTGACCGTTACAATTTCAGCACAGCAACACTGAGTACTAATGAATATTGTAAAACAGGACTGACAGAATTGAGGGGTACAAAGCTCTAGACCTATAGGTTTCAGCAGAAAGAGAAGCCAGGAATTTGAAGCACATCAGCATTCACTTCAGCAGGAAAAGTTCAGTTTGGTAAGGGATGTGTGTACACACACACATACACACACACACAATCTAGGTTTACAAAAAAGTTGAAAACTTTTTAAAAATACTTACCATATAAATAAAACCAACTAACAATTGGTCAGAGGATGACAATGCAATGGGAATAGACATGCTCTCTATATGGTTGTTCCATACCAAGCGAGGAGAGAGAAGGATGGTGGGAGGGAGGAAGGGAGGAAGAGAGGGAGAGAGAGAGAGGGAGAAAGGGAGAGAGGTAGAGAGGGAGAAAGAGAGAGAGGGAAAGAGGAAGGGGGGGGGGCAGCGGACAGAGATAGAGACAGAGAGAGAGGCAATAGTTCTATTGTCCTCTGCCTTAGACCACAGCTAAGATGAGGGATTCTGAAACCTCTTTTGATAAGAACACTCACCAACAAGCTGGAACAGACCTAGATGAAGTGGACCAGGTTAAAAGAACTCAAAACCATGTTAAGAGAATCTATTAGATTAATCTATTAATTAGATCAGAATAGGGGCCCTCCACCTTCACTTAAGTCCTCCTTAGCTCTCTCCTAGACTAATGCTGCCACAGCCTTCTAAAGGGATTCCTGGCTTCCAATTCCTCTTCTCTCCAATCCAACCTCTCTGGTATCGAAATAATCTTCTACATATAATTTTCGGACACAGCCAACGTGGGGGAATTTCTTTTGCTTGACTCTGCATAATTGTTAAGAGGGCTTTGTTTCATCTTCTTCTCTTTTTTTTGAGGGGGGGAAGAATAGATTTTTTTTTAATTCAAAAATAATCTTCTCAAAGTACAAATCTGATCTTGTGACTCTGTGGTTCCAGAACTTCAGGTGGGTTCCCATTGCCACTAGGATAAAAATACAAACTCCTCAGTTTGGTTTTTTAAAGTCCTTCATGGACTCATGATGAAAAATCCTACCTACCCCCAGAGAGAGAAGTGATTGAGTCTGAATGCAAAGTGATCCATTTTTTAAAACCATTCTTTATTATCCTCAGGTTTGTTTTTCTTTTGGCCAACATTTTCTTTTACAACATGGGTAATATGGAAATGTTTTATATCACTGTGCATGGATAATTTATATCAAAATGCTTGCTTTCTCAAAGAGAGAAAGGAGTGAAGGGAGGGAGAGAATTTGGAACTCAAAATTTTTAAAAATGAATGTTGAAAAAAAATTTTTTTCCTTACATGTAATTGAGGAGGAAAAAATAAAATCAAAGTCTTTCATGATGAAAGACTATCTTTCCAGACTTTTCCCATTACTTGTTTCGTATGCTTTGGTAGAAGCCAAATTAGCTTCCTGGCTCTTCCCTAAAGTCCTCCCTACTCCCCAGTCATTAGTGAGATCTCCCTCCTTAATCATGTACATACATGTTTATCCCTGGCAGAATAAGTTTACTGAGCTATTTTTCTTTCCCATTTTTGTCAGCGTCTCCTGAGCACCTGATACGTAGTAGATGCTTAATAAATGTTTATTGGATTGGTTCTGTGGAGAGCCCCAAGCTCCTTTAGCCTAAAAGAAAGACTATTTGAAGTGAAGGGTTAGGCATGGCTTAGGACTTTTGAGAACCTTATTATAGAGAAGAGAGATTAACGGTACGCCACTCATACACAGAGGGCAGAATGAGAAGTCAGGGGTGGATGGAGTGTGGATTTTGGCTTAATATGAAAAAAACTAATTACTAAAGCCCCAAAGTAGAACAGGCTATCTCTTGGGGTAGTGAGTTCTTGGTCCAAGAAAGTATTCAAACAAAAGCTGGAAATCCACTTGTTATGGAGGCTATGAAAGACTTTTTGTTTGGGGTTGAGATTTAATCCTAGAAAGGGGAGGAGGGGGAAGGGGAAGGGGCCCCCAGCTTCCCTTTCTTTTAAAGAAGTTCAAGCCTTCTCTTATCTTTTAAAAAAACCCCAAAACAGACCTAAAAAATAAGTAAACACACCTTATCTCTCCTCTCCCTCACATTCAAAATACTCTCTAGTGCCCCTCCAAATTTTCCCAGCCCAAATTGTTTGTTTTATGCTTTACAACCTCAAGACCTATTGTAGTAGGTGTTGTTGAACACACTCCTAACAGCGCCGTAGAAATGCATCAAAACTCAAAGGGAAACCAGAAAGGAACAACCCAGGGCCAGGTAAAGTGTCAGGATAATATCCATAATTGGAAGAGGATGGTTAGGAGGAAAACAAACTTCCTGATGCAAAAAAGTAAATTGGGGAGGGAGGTGGGTAGGAGAAGAAAAGCAAAAACCTAAAATCTATTATTAAATCAGTCATCAATTTGAGGATGACTGAATAAACTGTGTTATACATGACGGCAATGGAATAGTAGAAATGATGAAAAAAAATCCCTTGTACTATGAACTGAACTGAGCAGAACAAGGAGAATAGTTTCCCTAAGGACCACAACATTTCAATCTACTTTTGCATATACCTATATGTGTACATTATTTTCCCAGCTCAAATGTAAGTTTCCCAAGCAGAGGGAGTTTTTCACTTATGTTCTGTAACCCTAGCCTTCAGGACCTGGCACACTGATTCACATCTCGTTGGCACTTTATAAATGATTATTGATGGATTGGGCTCTGAAAGCTATGCTAGCAGAGCCCAAGTTCTAGTTTGTCAAACCAAGCTGAAGAGGCTTTGAGTGTGATCCTAATGATGGATTTTGTGGCAAGCAATCTAGTTACATTCAGTGAGCATCATCATTACAAGGCAGACCACTAGGTGATTCTGTGAACTGATTCTAGCTCAAATCCAGACTCAGACTCTTACTAGTACTCGGTGACACCTGGCACATCACTTAACCTTTTTCCTACCTCAGTTTGCATAACTGTAAAATGGGAACAATACTGCACCTACCTCACAGGGTTGTTGTAAGGATCAAAGGAGGTAGTATTTGTAAAAAACACTTAGCACATAGTAGGTGCTATATAAATATTTGGTCCCTTCCTCCCTTCTTTTGGCTGCAACAATTCATGGAGATCACTTAAGGTATAATGGAGTTACAATCTGCATCAGTACTCATGCTGAAGAAATCAGGAATTTTTTTTTCTTCCAATGGTTCCTTGCAAGGGTGGATGACACTGGAGGAGAAAGTGGAGATTTTGCACAGCCCTCCCTCACTTAAATCCAATTCACTTGAATGTCACAGCATCACCTCCCTGGTGTCATGTTCCTCTTGGAGAATGAAGGATAAACACCACCACCACCTCCTTCTAATGCCTCTCCTGCCCACTCTTTTTCTCCTTACTAGGATCTGTAGGTTCTTGAAAGCCCTTGTTCTTCTGTCACTAACATTTGCTTCCTCCAACATCTCACCTGTCCTTATGGCTTCAAACTCTGCCTTCTAAATGAGTAACTTCCAAATTGGCGTCTCTGTCCTTGTCTTGTGATACATCAATGTGTCACTAGATAATCTCAGCTCTCTCCTATTTTTCCAGTCTTCTTATACCTTTTCTCCCTGATAGTATTCTCTGATCCAGTGCCACTGACCTCCTGTCTGTTCCAGGAATAAAACACTCCATCTCTCGGCTGCAGCTCTGGGCCATGCCTGGGATGCTCTATTTCTTCGAGGTCTCTTTTAGGTTCCAATTAAAATCCCACTTTTTACTGGAAGCCTTTCCCAACTCCTCTTAATTCTAATGCCTTTCCTCTGTTATTTCCTATTTACCCTGTATCTAGCTTATTTGTGTGTATTTGTGTATATGTATTATACATGTATATGCATTTTTATATATGTGTATATAGTATACACATATGTATATGTGTGTGAACATGTGTGTAATCTGCATGTTGTCTTCCTCCATTAGATTGTGAGTTCCTTGAGGTCAAGAACTGTCTTCTTGCCTCTTTTTCTTTTTTATATTTGCAGTGTTCAGCACAATGCCTAGCACTTAATAAATCTTTACTGACTGACCAATTGGTTCCTAGGAGGAGATACCAATACACGGTATTTATTGACTAATCAATTGATTCCTAGGAGATACTAATAAATGAAGATGAGGCAGAACACTATAATAGGGTAAGCCTTATCTCAGTTGAAGTAGAGGAATTCCTTAGGCTTTCTCAATAAAAATCCTCCTTCCCAAAGGAAGCCAAACTTATTGATTTAAAAAAAAGCCACAACAACCCAATCACAATTGTATGTCCATAAGCGCTTGTCTATTGGCAAAAGTTCATGGAAGCTTAGAGCTGGAAGCAGCCTTCAGTTCAATAGCCTCATTTCACAGATAAGAAAACTGAGAGCCAGAGAGGTTAAGGATCATGAGATCATAGAGCCAGGGCTAGAAGGGACCCAGAGGCCACCTAGGGCAACCTCCTCATTTTATAGATGAGAAAATGGAGGCCATAGGAGGTTAGCTGCTGTGCCCAAAGTCACAAGGGTAGTAAGCATAAAAATGGAATTTAAACCTAGCTCCTCCGGCCCCAGAGCTAGGCTCTTTTCATTATACCAAGGTAATACTGCTAATAAGTGGCCAAGGATCTGTACTAGAGTAGATACCAGTTACAATGGCTTTGATAAGATGGCAGGCCCAGTCCAGAGGCTGACCCCATTTACATGGTCTCCTCCAATCTGAATAAAACAGGTTCCTAGAAAGCAAGGCCTATCTGTCCTAGTTATTTCCCCAGCACTTAAGAAATGCTTTTTCATTTGCTCATTCCTAAACCCTTCCTTAATTATAAGTGAATTACAAAAAAAACAAAAATAAAATACCAACATCTAGTCGGTGAGAGTGTTGACTCCCTGCCCATATGCCCTTACACTTGTCAAAAGGGACATTCAATAGATGACATTACTCCAGCACCCTTCCCATTCAAATCCCTTCCCCTGAATTTGCACTCCTCTCCCCTGGAGGGGGAGGGACAAACTGAGGGAACTGAATGCTGATTCAGGAAACAAACAGAGATTGTCAAAAACTGGCATACTTGGATCAAAAGAAGCCAGGGCTTAACAAAGATTGCTTCTTGCCCTGGGCAACACCCCCAATATCAGGCTGGTTTCCCCTAAATAGCACACAGTTCCAATCCACTAGCACATCGTAGCTCCTACTTCCCTCCCCCTCCCCCCCATATTTAGGGCCCTGGCTAGGATAACAGGTGCATAGATGTGGTTAAAGGAAGGAGAGCAATTCTGGCAAACACTCAACAGATGGGAAACCAGGTACAATTCAGACAGAAATTAGCCCCCCACCAGTTATAGTCCTTCTGCTCAGCCTACAGCAGCGAGTGGAAGGGTAGCAGAGAAATGAGGCAAGTATATGGAGGAGATAGGTGAAGCAGGATACTACCAGGGGTGTGCTAGAGCAGGTGTGAAGGGAGAGCCAATTGTTAAATTTTTAGCACAAGCATCTGTACCTTGAAAATTGGCAAATGCTACAAAACCAAGGCTTCATTTGTTGTGTATAGTTTAGACTTAAAGTGATGGGGGAAATGTTAATGTAGATTAAAATTAAAAGTATGTCCCTTGGTAATACTCTCTTCTGGAGAACCAGTGGTTAAACAGTTAGCAGCACACCACTGAACTCAACACAAGTTATGGTTGAAAATGGGAAAAGGGCTTAGACGTAGAGGGAGTGAAGTTTAAAAACTCTCTAAGAGCACATAGAAATCTTAGGCCTACCCTAACACAAATGCATTAGGCTTCTGCTTACCATTTAATCAGTGTGTTTTCCCTAAGTATTACTAGACAAGGTTGATAGCCAAATTTCAATGAAATTGAACCTACCACTACTATTGTACTCTTTCTCCCTATATACAGGGTAAGGATCTCCCAGATCTTTGAAGGACCATCCAAACTCTTTGACCACATTGGAGATCTTTTGTAGTAATTACTACTCAGAAAGACTGAATATCCTGGGGTTTGGAAACATTTTTGTTACAGATTTTTATATTCTAATAGTCAAATGTATATCTGTTTTGTGTCTCTAGCAGCAGATAATAAAGGGCTAAGGTTCATTGCAGGGAAGAATTATTTATAAATCAGGGTTTAAAAATCCTAGTTAATTTTTTGGATTATATACCCTTAGAGCTGGAAAGGAACTTGAACATCACTAAATTGCATTCCTCAGGGGTGGGAAACCTGTGGTCTTAAGGCCACATGTGGCCCTTTGGGTCCTCAAGTATGGCCCTTTGACTGAATCTAAACTTCACAGAACAAATCCTCTTAATAAAAGAATGTCCTGTAAAATTCAGACTCGGTCAAAAGGCCACACCCAAGGATTTAGAAGGTCTCTTGTAGCTTTGAGGACTGAAGGTTCCTCGTCCCTGCATCTTTCTTAGAGTTAAGAGAATTTACTCTCTTTGTGGTCCAAACTGATTTTTGTCCAAGCACGAAAACTTAGTAACCACAGCTGAACCAGTACTAAGGGCTCTTAACTCATCAAATGTACTTTGTTTACAACAAACTCCTCTGCTTTTCTTACTATCTCAGTGCCTATTAGTGAACTATTGCACTGCCAAGTAAGAACCTATGTTGTCAATAATTTCACAATCAACAGTCATTAAGCATTTACTTAATTCAGTGCCAGGAATTATGCTCCAATAAATAAGTAATCAATTTTTACCCTCAAGAAACTTACATTCTATCGGAGGAAACAATTTGTGCCCATATAAGAGGTACATATTAACACTTGAGGAACATTTAAAAGAGCTACAAATAGAAATTTTATCCATGGGTTTAGTAACTGTTCTAGTAACTAGATAAAATAACAGAATTTCAGACTTGGAAGGAACCTCAGAGCCCGGCAGGTTCAAACTATACCGTAACAAGAATTCTTTCTACAACCTTCCTTGGTAGGGTCTTCCAGCCTTTGCTTGGGGAATTCCTTCCCTCCTGAAGTAGACCATTTCACTTTTGGATACTTAACATTTTTAGGAAATATTTTCCTTACAGGCAGGTAGGTGGCTCACTGGGCCTGGAATTAGGAAGACCTGAGTTCAAATCCAACCTTAGACAATTACTAGCTGTGTGGCCCAGGGCAAGTCACTTAACTTCTATCTGCCTCAGTTTCCTCAACTATAAAATGGGAATTTTATAGTTACTTACCTTCTAGGGTTGTTGTGAGGCTCAAATAAGATAATACTTGTATGGGGGCAGCTAAGTGGCTCAGTGAAAAACTCTGGAGTTAGGAAGACCTGAGTTGAAATCCAGCCTCAGACACTTGACACTTACTAGCTGGGTGACTGTATCAGCAAGCACCCTAGCATACCCAGAGTGGCTGCTAGCACAGGTTCTTAAATCTGCTTTTCTAAAGGAAAGCAACTCAAAATGGGTTAACCACCTTACTTTAATCAATCAAATATATGTTATTTACCTAGTTCAGGGGGAAAAGTCAGCACCCTGACCTTCAGAGAATACAAACAGAAGTTACAGGCAGACAAACAAACAGATCAGCAGACAGACCTCCAGCCATCTGACTATTACATCCATACCTAGTTAGTTACCAGAGAAGGAAGCACCAACATCTGGGTTTTCAAAGCCCAGGGCTCAACCGCTACCCAGAATCTCTGGCCAAATCACACAACTCTTTCCAAAGTGAGCCCCAAAGCAAAAATTTACATCAAGGTATATATAGCCTTCCTCTGGAACAGAGAATGTCCCAACCCTCTTGACCAACTGCCCAATCACAAAGTAATAAGGTGTGGGCGTTCCTGAAAAACAAGCTTCCCGCCACAGGCTCCACGTGAGCACATTCAGCCTATTGGGGACGGAGTATATTTTCAAATCAAAGAAGGTTCTCAGAGACTCTTAAGCCTATCAAAGGACCTAGGGACAGGGAAGATCTTCAGATTCCCGTAACAGTGACCTTGCGCAAGTCACTTAACCCCCAATTGCCTAGCCTTCCCTCTTCAAGAAAAAAAAAAGATAATACTTGGAAAGCACTTAATACAGGGCTTAGAACACAGTAGTCATTTCCTTCTTTACATCAAATCTGTCTCTTTACAATTTCTACCAAGGTTTCTAATTTAATCTCCTAAAACCAAACAGAACAAATTTAATCCCTCTTTCATAAAACAGTCCTTGAAAAACTTCAAGACATCTATACCGTGCCTAACCACACCTATCCCCTCCTTACTACTATGTCATCTCTTCAACCTAAATATTGAGTTCCTCTAATTAGTACTTATACAACAAAATCATGAAACCCTTCATTTTCCTGATCACTCTCCAGCTTATTAACGACGTTCCCAAAATGTGGCCCAGAAATGAAAACATTACTCTGGATGTAATCATCCCAGAGTAGAATGCTGCTAGTTTCTTAGAGTTTCAAGAACAAACAAAAATCAATATTTGCCCCCACAAGGAACTTGCATTTTATAAAGGGACACAATACATACACATATCAAGTATATATGCCAACACTTGAGAATATTCAAAACAAAGGTGCAAATAGAAACTTAATCCAAGCTGCTGGTTCATATTGAACTTGCAGTTAAACTAAAACCTCAAGGTTTTTATCAAATGGTCTAACCATCTTTGTGCTTATGAAATTTGCTTTTTGAACCCCAAGGATGACTTTACATTTATCCTGAGTTTTATCTTGTTAGATTGAGCCCAATGTTCTAGACTATCAAGGTCTTTTTGAATCTTGATTTTGTCTCCCAATTTCATCTCACCTATAAATGGACACGTTTATCCAAGTCAGTGATAAAAATGATAAAATAAAATAAAAATGATAATTTTTATAAAATAATAAATTACTTATAAACTTACAAAATAAAAAGTTATAAAATAAAATTAAAATGATAAACAAAGCAGCACAGGACCAAACCCAGATCCCTGGGGTCCTCCACTATAGCCCAGATTGATGTGGAACACTTACAACTGACTGACTATTCAATCAGTTCTGAATCCTACATCTTTCCCATGTGTTAGCCTAGGTCTTTCAGAACCCCACTTCTTTCCGTTTGACTACAAAAAATAGGATAAGGCATTCTGACAAATGTTTTGCAAAAATCTCATTAAGCTCCTTCTACAGAACTACCCTGATTTACCAATCTACTTAGTAACACTCTGTGTGTGAGTGTGTATGGATGTGTGTATGTGTATGTATGCACGTATGTGTGTTTGTCTGTGTGTATGAAGATCTTTGTATCTTCAGTGCTTGGCACATAATGGGTAATTTGGCTGTGCACTGACCAAAGAGGCTTTTTAAAAATTACTGCTTTTTAACAATTGGTAAAATCATAGAACCAGAGCTCTATGGGTGGGGGGACCTCAGAGGCTATCTAGAGCAGCTTCATTTTACAGATAAAGAAACAGTGGTCCAGGAAGGATAAGGGACTTATCTAAGGTCATAAAGGTAGTATCAGAGATGGGATATGAATCCTGATGATGATTCTACAGCCAGTGCTCTTTCCACTGTCAAGGCAGAAGTAGAACTGACAATACTGATTAGGGTATCCTATTTTTAGGTCTTTCAAAAATAAAATAAAATACCACGGGTCTGGCTATGATATTTTAAAATAGGTATTTTAAAAAATTAATGAGTCCAGTAGGCTACATAATAGTACCATTTAAATATTCTACTTATAGCTACTAAAATAGCCATCTTCTCCCTCCCTGTATTTCTTTTTTCCTATGGACATTTCAGACTACTCTTTGAAATTAGACTTCAAGCCAGGTCCAATTCTGGGCTGAACATCACATGTAGCAGAGTACCTAGCATTCCAATGAAAGGTTCACATCAAGGGGCCTTCATCCCCCCCGGCCTCAGCTACATCCCTAAGTACAAGGGAATCCCATCCACTGCTCATGCTAACTCCCACTTACTCTGGCGGCCAGGGCGCCACTACAAGTCACGTGGGATCTCTATCTAGGGCAGTCACAGTAGCGGCTGCCAGAAAGTCAGAGAGAGGAGATACAGCTTTGGGGGCGGGCGGGGAGACGGGAGAGAGAGGGGAGGGGGAAAGAAGAGAGGGAATTCCCAAGGGGTTAGCAATTGGGGACTGCACCGGGTGAGCTCATACAAATGCAAGCTATACTAGGGCAATTTTTAAAAATTACCTTCCTCTCTCATTCCCTCCCAAAGCACCTAATTTCCCGTGCAAACACATATGACTGTGGCATACAATAATCAGGAGCTCCTTCCCACCGACCTAACCCCAGCAGAAAGCACTTGCCTGACCAAAGACCACTAAGCTCTCCCTCTCCTCGGAATAGCCAGCAACAGCCTCGACTCCTCATAGCTCCACCAGCCTCAAACCAGCTCATATAGAAGTATCCAGGGATGGGAGGGTAAGTTATTTGGGCCTGCCCATTGGCAGGCTGAGCTGTCACTCCACCACCCCAGCTGGTTCTCTGAAACAACAGCCTCGGCTCTGGAGAGTGGGACGTGCTCCAAGACACTGGCCAAAGGCCTTTCGTGTTTCCAAGCCTCCGGGATAGGAAGTAACATTTTCATTGGCCCTCAGTAGAGACAGGCACTTGCAAGAGCCAGTAGGCTGCGTGATGAGACACCTGGTGTGTTTCCCAGCCCCCTGCAAATTGAGAAACCTAAAAGCTTAGCAGGACCCGTTGGGGGAAAAAAAAAAACCAAAAAACCTAAGCCCTTTGGCCTGGTAATTAATCTAGTATGCTCCATCCGTAACTCCAAACCTTGGAAGAAGGATGCGAGTAAGAAGGAAATGATCTTATTGCAATGGGAGGAGCTAGCATTAACACGGTAATGAGATAGGCTATCAAAAACAATAATCTTTCTAGGAAAACACTTTTGGCATACACGTCTGCGGTTTTAAGTGTCTTAGATGGACATAAGAGATTAAGAGACACGATTGGTTTTCTGAGTAGGCTTTTTGAAAAAACAGTTGCTTTCCCCACTTGCGGTATAGTCACCCTGTCTACGGTGGAGTCAGGGCCCTGGACAGCCCCTTCTTCTCCAGACCTTTTTTAACTAGGGAAAGATGATGCTCCTTGCCTAGATGCAGACAGGTACCGCGAACAGTAGTAAGAGAGATGTCTCCCAAGTCTTTACAAAATGGGAAGAAATGGAGGAAGAGACTCTCTAGGCAATGACCTTTGAGACCAGAAGCACTGAGCAGCAAGAACCACTGGAAAATAGACCTGGTGACATCTAGTCCAATCTGGAGTGTAACAGACACTTTTCCATGGTACTTTGGTGTAAGGAAACGTACTTTATTATGTGCTTTGTATTCCTGGTATCTTGTTAATTTTTTTTCCTTGAAGAATATGCTATATTTATGAAAACTTTTTTTAAAGTCATCATTGGATAGCCTCTTATTATCAAGATGCTTTGATGTAGACCTAATTTTGTTAAATTTCCTTGGGGGAGAAAGTTCAGCAATGCTACAGATGGTTCCATGGGTAGAGTATTGGACCTGGAGTCAGGAAACCCCAAACTTATTAATTGTGTAACCCCAGGGGCAAATCATTTAATCTCTCTCAAACTCAGTCTCCTCAAATGTAAAATGAGGGGATGGAACTCCATGGCCTCCAAAGTCCATTTTACTCTAAATCTATGATTGAAAGGTGAAAGGGGACAAGGACAGCTAGGTGGCACAGTGAGTAGAGCACCAGCCCCGGAGTCAGGAGGACCTGAGTCCAAATCCAGCCTCAGATACTTAACACTTACTAGGTGTATGACCTTGGGCAAGTCACTTAACCCCAATTGCCCTTCCCCCCTCCAAAAAGCAGGAAGAAAGAAAGAGAGAGAGAGAAAGAAAGAAAGAAAGAAAGGAAGGAAGGAAGGAAGGAAGGAAGGAAGGAAGGAAGAAAGAAAGAAAGAAAGAAAGAAAGAAAGAAAGAAAGGAAGGAAGGAAGAAGAAAGAAAAAAGAAAGAAGAAAGAAATGGATTTTAGAGAACATCCTATCATAGAATCACAGAAGTTTAAGGTTGGAAAGAAACTCTGTGGCCATTTAATTCAACCCACACCTGAAAGGAACCTCCACTTTAACATTCCCTAATGGTTCAACCCCATTGTTTTTTCTTAATTAGAAAACCGAGGCCCAGAAAGGAGAAATTACTTATAAAATAGAAGAACCAAATTTCAAACTCCAGATTAAAAGCCCAGGGTTCTTTCCACTCCATTCTCTTGTCCCTAGAAACCCTGCCTGGTAATCTAGCATAGGACATTTTTTTTTTCCTGCTACCCTTATAGAGGTAGTCTAGTATCTATTCTCACTGTTCTCCCTGGCCCTAATTTCCACCAAGATACATGTTGACAACTAAAAGGGACATCACCAGCATAATTTTAAATGAATCAGAAGACCTAGAATTCTTTACACTTAGTATGCAGGGGGAAAAACTGCATATATCGTATATTAAGTGCTTAATATAGTAAACCCCCTGTTTATAGCCTTTTCAATGTCTTGCCTGGCACAGGACAACTTTTCCATTGGCATCAACCAAGCTTAACTTCTCTCCAACAATAATGAGTATTTGCAATTCTCTTCCCCTGAAACATCCAGAGGGCAGAAGAGAAAGTAGGATCAGAAAGTTGAATAGAGTTGGGGGAAGGGTATAGAAAAATAGGAGTCTGTGCCCAGAACCCCACATTCCTGACTTCAGTAACAATTCACATTTACACAGCATGTTATACATCTCACATTTGATCCTCACAATAAAACCTGGGAAAGATAGGTAATAAATAAATATCATGATCATCCCATTTTATATAAATGAGGAAATTGAGTCTCAGAAACATTAAATGAAAAGTAAAATAAAATGACTTGCCCAAAGTCACACAGCTAGTAAATAGCGGTAAGGACCTTAACCCAGATGTTATGAATCCACATTAGAATCTCTTTTTATTTGATGATTTATTTATATTTATTATTTGATTTATGTATTTATTTATTTATTTTAATATATTTATTATGTATGATATTTTATTGATTAATTAAAGTAATAGCTAACATTTAAATAGACTCTACTTTGTACCAAGAAGGGCAGCTAGGTGGGGCAGTGGATAAAATGCCAGGTGTGGAGTCCAGAAAACTCATCTTCCTTGGTTCAAATCTGACCTCAGACACTAGCTTTGTGACCTTGGACAAGTCACTTAACCCTGTTTGCCTCAGTTTCCTCATCTGTAAAATGATCTGGAGAAGGAAATGGCAAACCACTTCAGTATCTTTGCCAAGAAAATCCCCAAATCAGGTCACAAAGATTTGGACACAACTGAACAACCACAAAATCAAAAAAAAAATCATATACCAGAAACTAACATAGTCTCATGTGATTCTCACAACAACCATAGGAGGCAGGCAACATTATTATTACCTATTTTACAAATGAGGGAAATGACCTATCCAGAGTCAGATAGTAAGTATCTGAGTCTGGATTTGAACTCAGGTCTTCCTGACTCCAGGTCCATTACTCTATGTACAGTTCCAGGAAGCCTCCTCCAAATGCTCCCTTTATTGTCTTGTTCATCTCATTCTTTACCCACAAATATTCCTCCTACTAGAAATCAGGAAACTAATTAATTCACCCTCTTCTCAGAGGGAAAGAGACACGAACCCTAAACAGTTGGTCTCCCAACTGATTTGGTGGCTCTTAAGACAATTAACAACACGTCAACTCAGATGAGCTTACCTAGAGTTTAGACTTCTTAAGGGGGAGTCTTCCTACTGTCCTTCACCATTTTGTTTTATTGCCCTGAGTAAAACTTCCACAATGAAACAAGGACTTTTTTGTCAAAATGCTTGTTGATGGATTTGTTGATCTTTTGTCCAGTAAGACCTACTCACCTGATGATCTCTTTACCAGTTCATAGAAAGGATAGGGGATCAGAACCAGGGTTGACCAAAGAAGGGAATTAGGGGGAAAATGCTTTTGTACTACAATATAGTGTCACACCACCTCACTATGTGCACTCTTCTTTCCCCTTTCCCTACCACAGGATTTTCTGGGCCATCTCCAGTTATCCTGATCAGTATCTTTCCCCTAGACTCAGATGGCTCTAGAGGAGAAAGTGAGGCTGGTGACCTTGCACAGCTCTCTCTCACTTAAATCCAATTCACTTGCAAGTCAAGCATCATCTTCCTGATGTCATGGTCCTCTTTGAGAAGGAAGGACAAACAACCACCACCACCACCACCACCACCAAAGGATTTAGAACCAAATAAGATCTTGGAATCTAATCCATTTTATAGATGAGGAAAATCAAGCATCAAGAGGGAAGAGATGACTTGTCTAAGATCCAGAGGCAGCAAACATCAGAGCTTCAGGATTCAAACCCTTTGATCTGAATTGCATTTTTATTCCTATTCCAGCAATCATGATATGCCTCTATGCCAGTGGTTCTCAACCTTCCTAATGCCGCTACCCTTTAATACAGTTCCTCATATTGTGGTGACCCCCAACCATAAAATTATTTTTGTTGCTACTTTATAACTGTAATTTTGCTACTGTTATGAATCGTAATGTAAATATCTGATACGCAGGATGTATTTTCATTGTTACAAATTGAACATAACCCACAGGTTGAGAACCACTGCTCTATGCATATGTCTTGTCACATATGCACAGGTAGGAGAGTATAGTGAGGCTTGGCACTTTGGTTTATTTGGTGCAATAAATCCCAATTTCTGCTGTAGCAGAAATGGCGACTAAGTTGCCATGAATGACCATGGGAGAGGTCATACAGAACCCTGATAATATCAAACCTTGCCTTTCTCTTCAATATCACTGAACAGAACTTGCTGTTGTTGTTGTTGATAGGTAAAAAGAGCTCATAGAAGGTCAAAAGAATTTTATCAATAAATAGCAAGCAACATGGCATAATAGAAAGACTGCTAGATTTGGAATCAAAAAGTTGGCTTCAAATACTAGCTGTTACCTCAGTTTACTCATCTGTAAAATGAAAAGGTTGCCTGAGTGACCTCTAAGGCCCTATTTGGTTCTGAATCTATGACCTGATTGTGAAGAGGAAGTACAAGACTCATGTCGTCAAGAAATAAATGAAGTGTGTACAAGCCCAGCGCCTTAGGAGGAAGTGACAAACATATACACTCAAGTTGCTACTGGCAGGCATTCACCATTGCCCTATAGCAGAGCTCTATTCCAAAGGTAGCTGAGATAACTAGAATGCTTGAACACTGAGCTGTCTGATAAAACAAGAACAATTTCTGTCATAAATTTTCACATAGATGACTCTTGGTCTGCAAAGACAATAGGGAGTCCCAAGAGCTTTGTCTCTTTCTTGGAATCATAGAGTCATTCTATTACTAAGAAAAATGGAAGGACTTTAGGTTTTTAAGGAAGTAACTTCATCCCTCTCACTTTGTTTGTACAATAGTGGAATTAATCTCCTGACCTAGATCTCTGATTCTCTCCACCACCAACAGAAACTTCTTCCTGACTTTCCTCAGAGATTTCTTCTACTTCATAAGTTTTCTAAATTTCCTTGTTCTTTATCAATAAAACTCATTTTTCATGGATGGCTTAAAACAATATTTTCTCTCTAGACTAATTTATTTTTCCCCACAAGCAGCCTATGTCCACTTCTTATAGCATACTCAGGAAGGTCAAACTCATTTTTTAAAAAGCAGTTTTTATAAATCCTACATCAATCTTAAAATTGGACTTTTTGAAAATCACACACATTACTTTTCTTGGCTCTGGGACCTTTTGAGGTATGGCTATAAAGTAATGTGACTGATTTTTCTCATGAGCTACATAAAAAGGTTGTTTCAAAAGGAGAGAGACAGAAATGTTTTGAGCAAAGGTGGCAACATGACAGTAAATATATGGCCTCCCCAGATGACTATGATGAAGTGCTCTGGCTCATCTGAATTTCACAGGATCATGGAATCTCAGAGGGGACAGGGATATTAGAGGCCATCTTGCCCAACGTACCTGACAAGTGGTCATCTGGCCTTGAGGATACAAGGCTACTAGTGCTGGCATGTTTGCTTAAAAGCATAGCTCCTTAATTTATAGTCATGTCATGTGATTTTTACTTGTAAATGTTTTGGATCCACATGATTATCTGGCACGTTTTTGTGCTGAATGAGAGTAGGAATTAGGGTATTCATTCCCACCTTCTCTCCCACCTCACTCTTCCACCCCAAAGCACTAAATATGTGGTTATGTATATATACAGACATATTTAATATGTACATATATGTATAATATATAGACACCTAATATATATTATACATATGTATATACATTACTCTAATATATCTAATACATATTTGATATGTCCATATGATACA
>CM053585.1:466322301-466342469 GCA_028646515.1 Pseudochirops corinnae
ATCCAACTGGAACTTAAGATACACAGGCACTATGGTAGGGAGATCCATCTTGCCCTACCCAAAAGTCAGAGGGGTGATGGGGGAGGACATAGGATAGAATAGATTGAGGGAGGGGTTATACAATGGGATGGCTGTTTTGGGGTGGTGGGTAGGGGAAAGATGGGGAGAAAATTTGTAACTAAAAATCTCGTGGAAATGAATGATGTAAACTAAAATAAATCAAAGTTAAAAAAAAAACACCATCTGAAATTAAGCATTTCCAAATATACACTAGAACAGAAAAAAAGGATTGCATATGGCACTGAATTTCTATTATGTACTTTTTTTTTTTTGCTTTTTGGAGAGCAATTGGGGTTAAGTGACTTGCCCAAGGTCACATGGCTAGTTTTTGTGTCAAGTGTCTGAGGCCAGATTTGAACTCAGGTCCTCCTGACTCCAGGGCCGGTGCTCTATTCACTGTGCCACCTAGCTGCCCCTATTGTGTACTATTATGGCTATTTTGTAGATAAGGAAACTGAGAGGTTCAGAAGAGGTTTGCCCAGGGTGCCATACCTGTCACCCAAAGTGTCAATCGTATTATTTGAATCCAGGTCTAGCACCAAACTGCCTCTTACTAGCTGCATGATCTTGGACAAATCACATCCCCTGTTTGGGTCTCTATTTCCATGTTGTTCAGTTGTTCACTTGTGTCTGATTCTTCATGACTCTGTGGACCGTAGCATGCCAAGCCCATTTATTCTCCATTATTTCTCAGTCTGTCAAAGTTCATGCTCATTGCTTCCATGACATTATCTATCTCATCCTCTGCCATCCCCTTTTCCTTTTGCCTTCAATCTTTCCCAACATCAAGGACTTTTCCAATGAGTCTCATCTTCTCATTATGTGGCCAAAGTCTTTAAGCTTCAGCTTCAGTACTTGACCTTTCAGTCCAGTTTTCTTAACTTGAAAAGTAAGGTTTTTGAGTTGGGTGATCTCTAAAGTTCTTTCCTGCCCGCTAGTCCTCTGAGTTTCCAGGTTAAAAGAATGCTTAATTACCAAAGAGCAAGAAATGGTAAACAGCAGTGACAGAGGTAGTCATGTGCTCATACCTGCCATAATCATATGGAAGACGACTACTTGCCCCTTCCTCATCCAACTCTTAGCATCAACTCCAAGGAGCCATCACTTGAAGCCACCAAGGAAAGAAAGCATGACATGGGGTGGACTGTCCTTTTTACATACCTACTCAGTTCTAGCTCAGCAGTCCTTGAGCCATTATTTCTTCCAGCTATGTAACCAATTAGAAGACTTTTCATCATTACACAGTTCAAATCCCAAAGTCATGCATGTGATTGCTCATACTGAAACCAGGTGAGGGCTATCTGCCCGTGCTTCAAGGACTGACACTTAGGTCAGACCACCCATACTACACTCAGGACCTGTTCTAGATCAGTTTACAGTTAATGTGACTGAACCTATAAGTCACAGGCTAACTTCTTATTTTTCTTCCATAATAATCTTAGGGTGTATTAATGACTGGCTTCTGGTGACATCCAGATGGCTGATGGTTGACTGGATCTTCTTCATCAGAAGTAAACTTTTATGTAGAGCCTGGCTAACTGGTGATGCCATTTTTTAAGGATGTCCTCATCAGAAGACAATTCAATAAGGATTTAAATGCCTACTATGCACCAGACACTGAGGATACAGAAACAAAACCAAAGCAGTCTCTGCTTTCAAGGATTTTCCATTTCTTTGAGTGGAAACTACATATGCATAGAGAAGTGAATACAAAGGTTGGGAGATCACTAACACCTAGGGTCTCAAGCCTGCAAGTTCTCCACCCCTAATCTAGGGTGATCAGGAAAAGCTTTCAGTAGGAGATAGAATTTGAATTGTACCTTTAGGAGAGCTAGTATTCCAAAGAGGCAGAGGGAGAATAATCCTGGGGAGAGAGGGAGGATGGAAGAGAACGGGGAGGGCACAGCCTGGGCAAAAATGTAGAAATGTAGATGAAATGTCCTGTGGAGGGAGAAGCAAGTGGGCCAGTTAATAATAATGATGATGGCAAGAATTCAATTCAATAAATATTAAGTATGTTAATTAAATTAAATATTATTAATAGTGAGACTACAGAGACAAAAACCAAAATTATCCCCACCCTGAAAGGAGTCTGATTTCTCCTGGAGAGAAACATTATGTCCACAGATAGGCAAGTATAAAGTAGGCTCAAGGTGATTTTTAAAAATTAATTGTATCGGGGGCAGCTAGGTGGCACAGTGGATCAGAGCACTGGCCCTGGAGTCAGGAGGACCTGAGTTCAAATGCAGCCTCAGACACTTAACACTTATTAGCTGTGTAACCTTGGGCAAGTCACTTTGCCCTGTCCTCCCCCCTCCAAAAAGACACACACACACACACACACAAATTAATTGTAACAGATTTGCCCAAGGAAACACAGCTACTAAGTGTCTGAGGTCACATTTGAACTCAGGACTTCTTGTCTCTGTGGTGCCACCTAGCACATTTTATAAATCATCTTTGTTTTAAATTTTTTTTTTTGCTTTTTTGGAGGGGAAAAGGTAGGGCAATTGGGGTTAAGTGACTTTCCCAAGGTCATACAGTTAGTTTTTTGTGTTAAGTGTCTAAGGCCAGAGTTGAACTCAGGTCCTCCTGACTCCAGGGCCAGTACTCTATTCACTGTGCCACCTAGTCATCCCTGTTTTAAAATTTTTGTGTAGCATTTAAAAAATAATTTTTACACATAAAAAATCAATTGTATTCCCTAGTACTTAGCACAGTACCTAGTACATTGTTTGTTTTTTTATTATCATTTTTCAGTGCCTGACTCTCCATGACCCCATGTGGGATTTTCTTCACAGAAATTCTAGAGGGGTTTGTCATGGCCTTCTCCAGCTCATTTTATAGATGAGAAAACAGAGCTAAGTGACTTGGCCAAGGTCACACACAGTTAGTAAGTGTCTGAGGATGGATTTGAACTCATGAAGATGAGTCTTCTTTGGTTCCAGGCCCAGTGCTCCACTGTGCCACCTAGTTATGGATAGATATACTGCTTACCAATGCAGCAACCACAGTTGTCTCCTCTGGGTCTGACCCCAGATTGCCTTAGAATCCTAGAATATTAGAGTTAGAAGAAGCCTTAGAACAGGGGTTCTTCCACCTGGGGCCCATTAACTTAAAAAAAAATTTTGGTAACTATATTTCATTATAATTAGTTTCCTTTGTAATCCTATACATTTAATTTTTTTTTTTTTGCTTTTTTTTGGAGGGCAGTTGGGGTTAAGCGACTTGCCCAAGGTCACAGGGCTAGTTTTTGTGTTAAGTGTCTGAGCTTACATTTGAACTCAGGTCCTCCTGACTCCAGGGCAGGTGCTCTATTCACTGTGCCACCTAGCCACCCCCTATACATTTAATTTTGTGCATTTAAAAACATGATTCTGAGAAGGAGCCCATGGACTTCACCAGACTACCAAAGCAGCACCATGTGCCATGAAAAGGTATGATCCCCCCATCTTTCTGGTTCCTTGATTCTCTTTGGAAGTATTGTGGATCTCAGGCTGCATGAGAAGGGGAATATGCAGAGGGAAGAGAGTAGAGACATAAAGAGGAAAAGATCTGTGACCATAGAGGATAGCAACAATTATGAGAGTGGTCTGATGTGGATAGAAGCCTGGTGTGGGAACAGGATGCTGAGAAAGCCTTGGCAAACTCCATAGCCTTGGAGAAGATCAGTCCCAAGAGATGTTCTCAGCTGGAATCTGGCACTTGGCATCTGGTCTGGGAACCTTAGGAATCTGGGGTCACAAAAAAGCATTCATGGGTGTTGTCTTCTTTCTTTCCTACTCCCATCTGCCTCAAACACATCATCACAGCCTGCTTTCAATGTGAAGTCCAATGAATGGATTTCCCCCAGGATGTTGGGTTGGTGCTCTGAGCCAAATAAGTGGGAAACTATCCCCCCACAGTGACCCAAACCCTTTTTGCCAAAGATCTCTAGCACAAAGGTTACATGCCTTTTAAGGTTAGGCAATAAAACATTTCTAGAAAAAAAATCTCCTTCCCTCCTCCCCCCCCCCCCCATGTATATTTATCTCTGAAGACAGAACCAGTATGGCATAGATGCCAGAAGACTGGCCTTGGAGTCAGAAAGAGATGAGTTCAAATCCTGCCTCTGACACATACTAACTGTGTGACTTGGGCAAGTAATGGGAGATTTAGGGTCCCAGGCAAGTTAGGATTGTAAGTTGTTGATCTATTGGTCCAAAGGAGTTTCCTTATTTGGAACCCCCTGACTTAATGAAATCATGGGTCTGAATCAAAAACCCCAAATCACCAATGGTCTACTGTTCCTACCTGCCACCCTCAAAATCCTCCCCTAGACAAAATATCACTCAGTAACTTGACCTCCATTTCATATTACAAAGGGAGAAGAGGAGAATTTATGATTCTATGAGGTCAGGACTAGAGTATCAGGCATGTTCTCCTTGGATGAGATTTCCCCATATCTATACTTCTTTTCTCCTTCTGCCTGTGAGTGACTTTTATCCCCTTGATCTTGTCTAGAGCCAAGATAAGGTAGAATTCAAACACTTTGCTGTTTATTTATGTTAGTGGGCCACAATGGGATAGCTTTAACTGTGGAAAAATTTTGGTAAATTTCAAAGGATCAAATCACTTAAAATAATTACTCACATTTTTCACATTGCTTGAAAGTTTATAATGTCCCTTATGACAAATCTGGGAGATGAGTGGTGTATTACCCTTATCTCACAGATGAGGAAAACAGTGCCTTATTTTGGGGATGAGAAAAATGTCAGGCTCAGAGAAATTATGGTGTCAGAATTCAGTTCTTCCATCTCAAAAATCAGCGTTCTTCTCACTGTGGCATGTTGCATAAGCATCCCCTGACTTAACCCTCCTTTCTGCCTTTTCTACTTGGGTTCCTAGGTTTAAGCACTGACATAGCCCACTTTGGATTATACCATGGACCAATTGGAGGCCCCAAGCAGTCCTCAGGCTGTATGTACTTCAGAACTGGAGCTAAACAGCTTCCCTTGGGCTTACTGAGGAAACTGGGGAGGTGGGAGGAGGCTGCACTTTGTCCAAAATTCTAAATCCAATGCCCTGGACCTAAGAAGTCAAGTGATTCGTCCAAGGTCACAAAGGGAGTAGGTGGCAGGGCTCTCTGAATCCGGTTTTATTTTTAATATCTTGAAAGTCATTTCCAAAATTCCCTACTTTCTATTTAGGTCATTTTGGGAAAATCCCTTAAACTGACTAGGACTCAGTTATTTTGTCCATAAAATGAGAGGATGAGCTTTGATACCCTCTGAGGTCCCTTCTAGCCCTGACAGTTCATTATATAAGACCAGGGCAGAGCTGCTATGAATGGAAACAGTGCTGGCTTGACCGCTTCCTCTCCTTTATTTTCCATTGTAGTTAAACCCTGTCCTTGTTCAAGTATCACACTGTGACCTGGACTTAAATCACTCAAAAAACTCCAACCCACATACATACCGTGTTCAGACAGTCATCATTTCATCATTTCTCAACCAAACAGCTTCAACTTTTAAACACAAAATTCCCTTTAGGATTGAACAGTCTGTTTTTTCCTTTTCATGCATATGTTCCTCTTCTCTTCTTCCTCTCTCTTCAAATTCTGTGCATTATATGTGAATTTGGATTGTGGTTGTTCTTTTTTGTTTCAGAACTGAGGTTACACAGCCTTACTTAAGGAAAAAAAAAAAGCCTGTGTAGGTTCGTCCCTCCTCTCTCTTGTGGATTAGCCCAATTTTTTCTTAAAAGGTATTGAGACTTTCCTCTTGGATTTGGTTGGCTCAGGGGACTAAGGAGTAATGCTGTTGATGTCATTCCCTCATTGTATGAGGAAACCTCTAACCCCTCTTAATTCCAATGCTTTCCCTCTGTTTATCATCTCCCATTTATCCTGCATATAGCTTGCTTTCTAAATATTTGTTTGCATGTTGTCTCCCTCATTAGACTGTAAGTTCCTTGAGGGCAGAGTCTGTCATTTGTCTTTTGTTTCCTCAGTGCTTAGCACAGTGCCTGACATATGGTAGGTCTAGTCTTAATAAGTGTCTGATTAATTGATTTTGTATAAAGCAACCACTAGGGAGTACTGAGGGACTCAACAGAGGTTTGGTTGAGGGATTGTAATAAGAATTTCCCTCAGCTGAATTAGCTCAAGGCCTTCTTGATGGCTCTCCTTGTTAAATGGCCTTCTGCTAAGGCTAGGTAAATCTCTTTTTGTTAACTGTGGAATGACCTGTGAGTGTCTCATTTTGTTCCAAAATTGAGCCTAAAGTACTAGGGGCCTGTCCTGAATCAGGCGTAACTCAGAATGTCTTCCTATCTTCAGAATTTTATGTGGAGTTTGAAGACCAACTTAAATGACTTTCCCAAAGTGTGTTTGTGATTTTGTTGGAGGTTTGCACTAAGGATTAGGTATCATCATTTTAAGTTTAAAGTTCCTGGATCCTACTTTGTCAATATTTCCAGGTTAAGATTCAGTTCAACAAGCCATGAGGCCACCATCTTGTTTAAGGTATTATAGTAGTCCCTGGAATTTCCAGGATAGGTTGATTTCAAATCTTGTTCTTGAATTTGTAATCCCAATTCTTACTGAGCCTTTAACTACTAAATGGGTATTGCCTCAGACAAAATGAGACCTGGGAAAGACTTTAGCTTAAAAAGACCAAGGCCTCCCACTACATCCAGGGCCATCACCAGTCATCTTGACCTATGCCTTGTTACTGGACTCTCATGACTACAGGAGGGAATGAGGCTGATGACTTTGCCCATCTCTGTCTCACTTAAATCCAATTCACTTTCAAATCAAAACATCACTCTTCTGACATCAACAAAGACAAATGAAGGGCAAACGACAACGATCTCATGGGAGGAAGAACAAGTACAAAAATTAATTAGGACAAAGAGGAGTATGAAATATATATAAAGGAGAGACCTAAGCAAAAGCTAATGGAACCATCTACTTTGCTCTCCAAGCTTTCCAGTTTCTGCATAAGGTAATGACTGTGGATCAGCGGTGTGTTTTGGGGGGGAAAAAAGAGGGGGGAAGGAATGGATGCTGTCCTTGGGCAGTCAGTTAAGCCAGGTTTAATGACTAAGTAGCATAGCAATAGCTTTTTTTTCCCAATAACTTTTATTGAAGAGGATGTGTTCCAATGGCAGACATCTTAGTTTGAAACATCCTGACCAGAAGTGAAAATAACATGGGAGGCACAGGGTGTTCCAGAATATCTGATTAAGTGGAAGGTCCAAAGATATCACTAAATACTAATTGAAAGAATGTATGATGTGCTGGGAAATATGAAACAAGACCTGGGAGATTTGGGGGCAAAGAAATGGCAGGGTAGGGTCTGAGTTAGGGGGGTTGGGTTACATGATTACCAAAGGTCCCAGCCAGCTTTTTCCCTCAGGGGAGCAGAGAACCTTCTAGATTATAAAATGGTAGAATGTTAAAGCTAGAGGGCATCTGGGGAGGTCATTCATTCAAGGGACTCAACCTTTTCATATTATGTTCCTTTTTGGCAGTCTGGTGGAAGCCTATGGACCCCAACTTAGAATAAAGTTTTTGAAGGTTTTAAAATGTTTAATGTTTTTAAAAAATTGAAGGAAATGCTGAGTTTTAGTTAGAAGTTGGTATAAATAAAGATGGGATTATTTCTGCCATCCAAGTTGTTGGATCTCCCCACCCTGAAATCTACTCTTGGATTTCAAGGGGCAGTTGGTTTGTGGACTCCAGGTTAAGAACCTAGTCTTACTGCCTTGTTTTGCAGATGAGGAAACTGAGGCCTTGAAGGATTAAGTGATTTAATGAATCATATTAAGTGGTCAGTGGCAGAGCTGAGGCTCAAAGCTTCAAGGAAATTCATTTTTTTAAGATTAAGAAAAAAAAGGCGAACACACTAAAACCTGATGGATGTAATTGATGAAAAACCTTTGATATTAATAGTGTAATGGGTCAGTTTATCAATGACCATAACGGACTGATAGGAAGCCCTTTGCTGATTTGATGGAGGCCAGCGGCAGGGTTAGAGAACTAGAGGATCTCAGGGAGCTTAAGTTTCTTACTCAAGGTCATGTATCTGAGGCAGAATTTGAACCTCGATCTTTCTGAATTCAAGTCCATTATTCTTGGCTTCTCTACCCCCTCAGCACCAAGATAAAGTCTCCTGTTCCCTATTCCACTCAGTCATGTCACCTCTATTTGACCCATTTTAATAAGAATAATAATAACTCAGATTTATACGGTGTTTCCTAAATGCCAGGCACTCTGCTAAGTGCTTTACAATCATTATCTCATTTGATAGGAGGTGGGTACTATCTTTATACCCATTTTACATTCAAGGAAACTGAGGGGACCCTTAGACTGCATCCGAACTTCACAGAACAAATCCCTTTAATAAAAGGATTTTATAAATAAAAGGATTTTATAAAACTATATATTTTTATAAATAATTCATATTTTTATAGTTATGTTTAATACTAATATTATTATTTTATATTTTGATTTTATTATTAATTTTTATTTTTATTTGTGTTAGTTTATATTCTTTATATTTTTATCAATAAAAGGCTTTTATAAAACTATAGAATTTGTACTCAGCCAAAAGGCCACACCCCAGGATCCAGAGGCCTCATGTGACTTCAGGGCCAAAGTTTCTCCACTCCTGGGTAGGTGTGAAGGTAGTCCTTGAAAGCCAACCTGAAGAGTTATGAGCACAAAGTAATGTGACAAATTTAAGAAAAAAACAAATGTGGAAAAAAAAAATCTAATGACTTTACAATTGTTACAATGTTAATGAGCCATTCTAGAATCTTGAGTGTGGAGTGATGATAGGATTAAAACCTTTCTGAGCAGGATGATGCTGGTTTGGGAGGTACAATGCCTCAGAAGAGAAAATATGAGATCCAGAGTCAAAGGACCTGGGTTCAAATTCTGACTCTGCTATTTACTATCTGTGGGACTTCAGGCAAGTCACTTAACCTCTTTGGCCTTAACTTTCCCTTCTATAAAATGTCGATATTGAACTAAATGGCTTCTAAGATCCCTACTAACTCTGAATCAATGTGGCTAAGTTGGATGTAACAGGGAGAATGTGGTGCAGAGAGGGCATTGGGTAACTCCAGCAGCAGATAATAAGGGTCAATATAATAAGAATGGCTATTAGAATAGAAATTTGTTTTCCATTCTAAATTCATTTTGTTTCTTTTCCAAACAAAAACACATGAACTAAACTTTTCTTTTGAAAGAAATCAGGTTACATAACAATATTAGCTAACATTTAAATGAGGGCAGCTGGGTGGCACAGTCCATTGAGTGGTAGGATGGACCTGAATTTAATGCTTAGCAGCTGTGTGACCCTGGGCAAGTCACTTAACCCTGTTTGCCGCAGTTTCCTCATTTGGAAAATGAGCTGGAGAAGGAAATGGCAAACCAGACCAGTATCTTTGCCAAGGAAGACCCCAAACAGGGTGACAAAGAGTCTGAAATGACTAAACAACAACAAACATTTATATTCTGTGTTTCAAAGTTTGCAAAGGGCTTTGCATATTATCTCATTCTATGAGAAATGGATTGGATGGTTTCAAGAAACATGGATGAGGAAAAAACAATAGATTCATAGGTTCATATAATGTTTGAACTGGAAGGGACCTTAAAGGCCAACTCCTTCATTTTACAGTTTTGGAAACTGAGGTCCAGAGTACTTATATGAGTGGGTCTATTTTTAAAAAAAAGAATGACATCTGCTCCCCTATCTACTCCTTTGGATTTTTTTTTTGTGCTTTTTGGAGGGGAGAAGGCAGGGCAACTGGGGTTAAGTGACTTGCCCAAGGTCACACAGCTAATAAGTATTAGGTGTCTGAGGCCAGATTTGAACTCAGGTCCTCCTGACTCCAGGGCTGGTGCTCTATTCACTACACCACCTAGCCGCCCCTGGATGTTTTTTTAAGGAAATAAATCAGGAGGAATGTCTGAGCAAATTGTCATGTATGGATAAAATGGAAAATTATTGCATCACAAGAAAGTGGATATGAGAAATGCAAAGAAATTTGGGTCATATGTATGATCTGATGCATCAAGAAGAAAACAGAAGGGTCACAATTGGCAAAGTTAAACAACATGAAATGAATCAGAAGTTGGATTAGTAAAACACCAGTCTTTATTATAGAGGACTGATGATGAAATCTATTACTCTCTCCTTAATAGAAAGAAAGTGGGCACTCAATACAGAATTTTCTATGTGTTATTAGATATGATTCTTCTGTCAGATTGTTTTGCTTGTTTCTCTTTGTTATTGGGAAATGACAAAGATAATGAAAACACAAAAACATATGAACAATACTTTTCTTTATAAAAAGGTTTTGTCTAGTTTTGATTTCTGGAATAAAATGAGCATTTCCATTATGAAGTATAATTTTGAAATGATGACTGCACATGCTGCAAATCTACTGTGTATCACTTGTTATTCCTTTTAAATATATAATAAAGTTATCATGTATATTTTTCCTTTTTTCTTCCCTTCCCATCCTTACTCCACACCCCACCCCAACCCCCCATGGCTACCATTAGACACAAATAAAGGAGTCAGGTTACACAGTAATAATATTAGCTAACATTTATATCATGATTCAAGGGATACAAAATACTTTACAAGTGTTATCCCATCGTATCTTCGCAACAACCCTAGAAGTTAGGCAGGGGTATGTTAGAGGTTTGACAGGTAAGAACCTATACAGGTAAATGTTTAGCAATGGGTTCTCTGGAGAGAGAAATGGATGTACAACACACTTTTAAGTTTAATCTTCACCATTAAGATTTTATCCATCACTTTCTAAAGTTTAGACAATTGATGAAACCGTAAATCAAGTCCCGATTTGTAGCTTTTTGCTGATTTCCAAAATGTAAATGCTCACACTGAACAGCTAACAATTCTGCTAATGAATTGGCTCAAACACATGTGTTAACTATTATTCCCATTTTACAGATGAGGAAACTTAGATTTGAGCTGAGTTCCTCCTGACTGTAGGTCCATTGCTTTGGACCCATTGTGCCCCCTAGTGGCCTCATCTATAACATCTTCCGCATGTAAAGAGATTTACAATCCGCCAATGTCCTTCCAAAGGGCTGTCACCTACTTCATTCATTTGATCCTTACAATGACAGTGGCAGGGTAAGTGTTAGTACCATGATATAATGAAAAGAAGCTTAAATATGGAGTTAGGGGCTTTAGGTTACAATTCTTGCTCTACCTTTCATTCTCTGTATGATCTTGGGGTGAGTTTCTTCACCTTTCTGGCCTTCATTTTTTAGACTCATAGCTTTAGAGTTGGAAGGGACCTTGGAGGGCTAGCTTGTCCAGTGCCCTCACTTGAAGCCAAGAAAGGTTTTAGTGACCACCTTGGTGTCATGCGGGTTAAATAAGAGGCAGCTCCAATGTACAAACCCAGGCTGTGATCACTGTAAAATGAGGGTATTGGATTGGTTCAGGGGTGTTATGAATGGACCCTTTCTCAGGATCACACTTTTAAATAATTGAAGGAAATGCTAAATTTCAGTTAGAGATAAAGATTTTTTTTTCCATCCAAGGTTATGGACCCCATGAAATCTATCTGCAAACTCCCAGGGAATTAGGAAATCTTGGATTAGATGATTTGTAAGGTCCATTGTGGGCAGCTAGAAGGCACAGCAGATAGAGTACTAGGCCTGGAGTCTGGAAGACTCATCTTACTGAATTCAGATCTGACTCCAGACACTTACTAGTTGTATGACCCTGGGCAAGAAATTTAACCCTGTTTTCCTCACTTTCCTCATCTGTAAAATGAGCTGGAGAAGGAAATGGAAAACCAATCCAGTATCTCTGCCAAGAAAACCCCAAATGGGGTCACAAAGAGCTGGAAATGACTGAACAACAACAAAGTTCATTGTAGCTCTGACTCCTATGATTCCAAGATCATCATTTTATAGATAAAGAAAATAAGAATCAGAAAAACATGGTGGCCTATCCAAAGTCACAGGGCTTCTAACACGAAAGCTGGCACCAGACCCTGGGTTTTCTGACTCCCCATTGCTCTTTCTAGTATACCACACCCTTTGGGATAAGGCTGGTGTATAGAGGCACACTGCAAACACCAGGTGGTGGTATTTCAGAATGAGCTGACTCACCCAGTGGAGGATAATTAATGGTTAGATCTCCTACGGCACTTGGCTTTGCATCTGCCCACTTGCTATGGTCTGTTTTCCACTCAGCCCATCAATTGAGCAATGTTAAGGAAAAAAAAAAAAACCTAGCAGAGGCTGTAAAGAAATGCTATCATGTGTAACCTTACAAAGGAGCCAGCAGCTATAGGGGTCTGGAAGTAATATAAAGGTAAGCCAAAGGACTGGTGCCTTGGTTTAAAAGAAATCTACTTAAAAGCTGGTATGTGAGTTTACTAAGAGAACGGAACCATTGGCAAGGATGCTAAAGATTCATGGAATGCATTTTTGGGAAGGGTTAGGGGATAAGACATGGTACTCCTTATGAACTTGGGAGTTAGGAGAGTGGCTTCCAGGGTACATTGATTTTTAAAGGATTCAAGATTTCTTTTCTTTTTTGCAGATCTTGCCCTTGGGATCAAATTTAGTCCATACAGGAAACGCTAAAAATCATTTCCGTCGGACACCCAGGAAGAGGCCTGGAAGCAGAGAACCAGTTTCTAGCTTGTCTTAAAAGCTGCCTGTGATCTGTTCGGGAGAACCAAGTGAGCAGTTTCTGCTCAGATGGACCAGTCCCTGTTGATCACCATCAGTTTAAAAAGGGCTGCTGACTGTACTTTGATGATTGATGAAAAAGCAGAAAAAGGTGACTATAGGACATACAATCAGAGATTCAGAGCTGAGAGGGGCCTTCCAAGCTAGCAAGTCCAACCACTCTTTTATTGTACAGATGAGGAAACTGAGGCAAAGAACCGTTTAAGTGACTTACCCAGAGAAAAACAGCTGGAGTCAGGATTTGAGTCCAGGTTATTCTGGTGGCCAAGGTCAGTCCTCTTTCAACCCTATCATGCTTCCTCTCCAAGGCACACGAATGAGTGACCCACCCACAAAGGGCCATCAGTTTTGAATGTTACATGAAAAGGAAATCAGGGAGGGCCCTTTGCTTGTCTGTACCATGAGATTGAACTGTCTGAGGTTCCTTCCAGTTCTAAATACTACAATTTAAAAAAAAATTCTTTTGTTACTATGGTTGACTTTTCTAGACTACTGACCTGTTGCAAATAAAGAGCCAGAGCCAGACCCAGACCCAAAGGGCACCAGGCAGTAGGATTTCCAGCAATGTTGTCTGGCTATTCCTGCTTAGATATTTTCCCCAGTATAGATATGAGAGAAACCAGTGTCTAGGAAATGGATGATGGAGTAGAAAGAGTGTTGTATTTGGAAACAGAAGAACTCAGTTCAAACCTTGGATCTATCATTTATCAGCAGGGGGACCTCTGGCGAATCACTTAACCTTTCTGGGTTTGTTTCCTCATCTGAAAAATGAGGAGATTGGACTACCTCTAACATTCTGTGATTCTGAAATAAAGGACCCAAGATTGTTGGAAGCCAGGGGTAGGAGGGCCAAAGCAGGAGGAAGTCAGGATGTCTGGAAAGCACCTACCTGTGGTAATTCAACTCAATTCAATTCATTTCAGGTCAATTCACCAAACCCTTGTTGAGCTAGGTCAGCGGTTCCCATTCAGTGGTTCATAAAGATCTTCCAAGGGGTTTGCTGTAAAAATTCTTTAATGGTGCCATCAGAGGTAAATAATTGCAAGCAATATTATTTTGTTGTTGAGTCATCTCAGTCGTGTCCAACTCTTCATGACCCCATTTGGAGTTTCCTTGGCAAAGATACTATAATGGTTTGCCATTTCCTTTTCCAGCCCATCTTACAGAAGAGGAACTGAGGCAAACAGGGTTAAATGACTTGCCCAGGGTCACACAGCAACTAAGTGCAAACACGGTAGGCCAGATTTAAACTCTTTTGAGGATGAGTCTTCCTGATCCCAGGGCTCTATCTATTGAGCCACCTAGATGGCCAAAGAATATTATGAGTAATATATTTATTTACACTAGTGTGTTCACAACACATTTTTTTTTGTGTGGTTGCTATTGTTGTTGGAAAGGAAATAAAAAACATTGGAAACCACTGGGCTAGGTGTTAGGAATACAAAGACAAAAATGAAAGGCCCTGCCCTCGAGAAGCTTACACTCTAGGTGGCAGGCAATCAAGTAGGCAAATAATTACTGTACAAAGAGAATGACGAGAGTGATGGCCACTAATGACGAGGGGCAGCAGATAAGGCTTCATTGAGCATATGGACCCTAGTTGAGCTTTGAAGACAAACAAATATGTTGAGAGGCAGAAGTGAGGAGAATGGGGGATGGGTCACATAAGTGCATGGAGGCGGGAGATGGAGCTTGGGCTTCAGAGAATGGCTAAGATTCCAGTTTGCCTGGAATATGGATTTTGTGAAAGGTGGGTGGGAACCAGGCCAGGGTATTTCTATTTTATCTTGCATTCAAGGGGGAGCCACTGAGGGGGTTTTGAGCAAGGGAGTTACGTGCTCTAACTTGTTCCTTACAAAGATTATTTTGGCAATGTTGTGCAGGATGGCTTGTCGAGGGGAGAGACCGGAAGTAGATGGATCAATTAGTAGTCTATGGCAATAGTTCAGGTGAGGGGTGATGGGGGCCTGAACTAGGATAGATGCTATGTGATTAGAAAGGAGGAGTTGAATGTAAAAAATATTGAAGAGAGAGAAACGGCAAGTACTGATAATTGACTGGATGTGGGTAGGGCAGGAAGGGTGAGGAAAAACTCAAGGAGAATCCTGAGTTTGGGAACACGGGTAACTAACTGGAAGGAGGCCAGTGCCATCCCCCAAAATAGGAGTTTTGGGGAATGAACAGTCTTAGGAGATAATAGTATTGATGATAATAACAATATACTTACTGTTTCAGGGAGAGGGGAGAAGAGGGAAGAAGGGATAAAATCTGGAACTCAAAACTTAAAAAAACGAATATTAAAAATTATTTTACATGTAATTGGAGAAAAATAAAATATTATTTTTAAAAATGTAAATAGTACTTTTCCACCCCAACTACATGTAAAGATAATTTTCAACGTTCACTTTTTTTAATAAGATTTTGAGTTCCAAGTTTTTCTCCCTCCTTTCCTTTCCTTACCCCTCCCCAAGACAGCAAGCAATCTGATATAGGTTATACATGTGCAATCATGCTAAACATGGAATAAAATATTATTAAAATAATAACAACATCTAGCATCTATATGCAAACTTTAAGGTTTGCAAAGTATTTTACAAATATTATCTCATTTAATTCTCACAACAATCCTAGAAGGTAGACTCTATTATTATTCCCATTTTATAGTTGAGGAAACAAAGGCAACCAGGATTAAGTGACTTGCCCAGGGTCACACAGTTACTAAGTGTCTGAGGCCAGATTTTTACTGACTCAGGTCTTCTGTGACTCCAGGCCCAGTGGTTCTATCCACGGTGCTAGCTGCCTCCAGAAGATTCCATTTTGGTCATAACAGATTAGTCTGTCTGAGTGTCTTCTGGCCCTGTTGTTTCTTCTTGATTGTTGTTAGAGCTGTTCTCGTTTTCAGCTCCATGGGTATTTGCTGTGACTGTGTTTCCCAAACTGTGCTCCGTGAGAACATTTGGATGCTAGTGAGACATCCAGCAGGGATTGCCCCTCCTCCCAGATTAGTGGAAAAGCCCTCTGACCTGAGTTAAACTATTCCAGGACTTGAGCCCCTCTCTGATCCCCAGCCCTGGCTCTAAGTCTTTCCCAGAGTCCATCAGTAATGAGGTCTGCAGTGGGAGTTCAGCCTGAGACAAGGGCTACCACTTGGTGTTCATGACGTCTCCACTTGTGGGCATTATGCCAACCACTGTCCACCCAGCCTCCTCCTATGCTTCCCACATCCACACATAGACCAGATATACCCAGAAGGTTCCACCTCTCTTCCCCCCTACCTTCCAACTCTTCCAATATAAGAAAGGAGCCAAAGGAGAGGTGTTTCAGGCCAGACCTTCAAGTTCTATTATAAGACATTAACAAATGAAGGGACCTGATTTCAGAATTACAGAATAGGAAAGCCAGAAAGAATTCTTCGTATCATCTAACCAAACTAACTAATCTAATTGAACCAATTTTACAGAAGAGGGAGTTGAATCCTGGAAGGCTTATGGGTTTCTTTCATGTACACTCAATCCGCAAATGATCTTTAGCCTTGACCTTGGAATCCCACAATTCAGTCAATCAACAAGCATTCATTAAGTGGGTATGTGACATGCACGGTGCTAGGCACCAGAGACACACAACCCAAACCAAAGTAGTCTCTGCCCTCAAGGAGGTGAAATTCTAATAAGGGAAACAAAATATGCACAGATAAGCAAGTGTGAAATATGCATATCATGTATGAAAAGGAATTTTTTTGGTAGGGATGGATGGCGCTAACACCTTGGGGTGGGGAGAATCAGGATAGACCTCATGTAGGTCATAGTACTTGAACTGAGCCTGGAAGGAAGCTAGAGATTCTAAGACTTGGAAGTAAGGAGATGAGGCATTCCAGGTATGGGAACACAGTCTGTACAAAAGTGTGTAGGCAGGAGATGGGATGGTGTGTGTGAGGAGTAACAAGCAGGCCTGTTTGACTGAATCATAGCAAGCAAGAAGGGAAGTGAAATGTAACGAATCTGGAAGGGTCCACTAGACCAAATTGGAAAAGGCTTTAAAGGGCAGAGGAGTTTGTATTTTATCTTGGAAATAATAGAAAGCAATCAGAGCTTCCTGAGCAGGGAAATGACATGATCAGACCTGTGCTTTATCCTGAAACACAAATCACTTTGGCATTTGTGTGAAGAATGATTTAGAGAGGGGAGAGATTGAATAGAAGGCTATTGTAATAGTTCAAGGAAGAGGAAGGAAATAAGCATTTATTTTTTTGTAGTTGCATGGCTTTATTTTTTTTTGTCTTTTTTTTTTTTTGGGAGGGGATAATGCAGGGCAATCAGGGTTAAGTGACTTGCCCAAGGTCACACAGCTAAGTGTTAAGTAACAGCAAGTGTTAAGTATCTGAGCAATTGCCCTGCATTTCTCCCTCCAAAAAGCAAAAAAAAAAAAAAAAAAAAAAAAAAAGAGGCACGGCTAGGTGGCACAGTGAAGAGAGCACTAGCCCTGGAGTCAGGAGGACCTGAGTTCAAATTCGACCTCAGACACTTGACACTTACTAGCTGTGTGACCTTGGGCAAGTCACTTAACCCCAATTGCCCTCCAAAAAGCAAAATAAAAAAATAAAAATAAAAAATAAATTTAAAAAAAAAAACATTTGAACTCAGGTCCTCCTGACTCCAGGGCCAGTACTCTATTCACTGTGCTACCTAGCCGCCCTTTTATTTTTTAAAAAATGTATTTACTTTTAGTTACAACATTGAGTTCCACAAGTTTTTAGTTCCAAAGTTTCTCCTCCTCTCTCTCCTCCCTCCTCCCCCTCCAACCCCCATCATGGCATCATGCAATCCGAAATAGGTTCTACATATACCTTCACATTAAACATTAGTCAAGTTGTAAAGAAGAATTATAAACAATGTAACGAAAAACAAGGAAGAAGAAACAAAACAAAACGAAAAAAAGAGAGAGCAAATAGTTTGCTTCCATCTGCATTCAGACTCTGCAGTTCTTTCTCTGGGTGGTGGATAGCCTTTTCCATCATGAGTCCTTTGGACTTGTCTTATGATCTTGCACTGCTGAGGTGATCCAAGTCTATCAAAGTTAGTCATCACAGATATGATGTGTCTGTAATTGTGTACAATGTTCTCCTGGTTCTGTTCCCCTCACTAGGCACCAGTTTATATAAGTCTCTCCAGGTTATTATGAAGTCCATCTGGTCCTTATTTCTTATAGCACAATAGTATTCCATTACATTCATATACCACAACTTGTTTAGCCTTCCCCAATTGATCCCCTGGATTTCCAATTCTTTGCCACCACAAAAAGACCTGCTATCAATATTTTTTGTACATATTGGTCCTCCTCCCACTCTTATGATCTCTTTGGGATACAGCCCTAGAAGTGGTATTACTAGGTCAAAGGGTATGCACATTTTTATAGTCCTTTGGACATAGTTCCAATTTGCTCTTTAGAATGGTTGGATCAGTTCACAACTCCACCAACAATACATTAATGTTCCAATTTTCCCACATCTTCTCTAGCATTTATCATTTTCCTGTTAGAGCACTGGCCCTGGAGTCAGGAGGACCTGAGTTCAAATTCGACCTCAGACACTTGACACTTACTAGCTGTGTGACCTTGGGCAAGTCACTTAACCCCAATTGCCCTCCAAAAAGCAAAATAAAAAAATAAAAATAAAAAATAAATTAAAAAAAAATTTGTCATGTTAGCCACTCTGACCAGTGAGATGTGATACCTTAGAGTTCTTTTGATTTGCATTTCTCTAATCAATAGTGATTTAGAGTATTTTTTCATATGATTATAGATATCTTTCATTTCTTCCTCTGAAAACTACCTTTTCATATCCTTTGACCATTTATCAATTGGGGAATGAATGACTTATATTCTTACAAATTTGACTGAGTTCCCTGTATATTTTAGAAATGGGGCCTTTATCAGAGACACTGGTTGTAAAAATTCCTTCCCAATTTTCTGCTTCCCTCCTAACCTTGGTTACATTGACTTTGAAACAAGCATTTATTAAGCTCCTAGTATATACCAAGCACTGTGCTAAGCACTTTACAGATATCATCTCCTTTGATCCTCACAACAACCCTGGGAGATAGATACTATTATTGTCCCCATTATCTAGTTGAAGAAACTGAGGCAACTACAGGTTCAATGACTGGCCTAAGGTCCCATGACTAGTAAGTATCTGAGGCTGAATTTGGACTCAGATCTTCCTGATTTGAGGCCCACTTTACAACCCTGCTGCCGAAGGAAGATGATGAGGGGCAGAATTAAAGGTGGTAACCTTGTGAGAAGAAAAAAAGGAAATGGATTCCTTTAATATATTTCTAGCCCCCAAATATTCTGGGTTCAAATTAGTTTGGGAAACACTGATATGGCAGAAAAATCCTAGGCCTTAGAGTCAGTAGGTCTGGATGAACAGCTAGAAGAGAACATTTATTATTGTGTCTGACTCCATTTGGGGTTTTCTTGGCAAAGATACTAGAGTGGCTGCCATTTTCTTCTCTAGCTCATTTTACAGATGAGGAAACTGAGGCAGACGAGGTTAAGTGACTTGCCCAGGGTCACACAATTTGTAAGTGTCTGAGGCTGGATTTTAATTCAGGAAGATGAATTTTCCCGACTCTGGGCATGGCTCACTCTTCCCTGAGCTACCTAGTTATCCCGAGAGAAGAGAACATAATTCTTTGGATATCTGTTTGGCTTTTAAAGCCCTTTCGAACCTCGCCCCTTCCTATTTTTACCTATCTTCTTATATTCTACTCCCTTCTACACTATACCATCTGTTAACATCTATCTGGCCTCCTTACTGGTTCCTTGTACCCAGCACCCCATCTTGCAGCCCTGACATTCTTTATTGCCTGGAATATTCTCTCTTCTTATCTCTACTTATTGACTTTCTTCTTTTCTTCCAAATTTAGCTTAAACTCAACAAGAAACCTTGAGACTTGGGGCAGCTAAGTGGCGCAGTGAATAGAGCACTGGCCCTGGAGTCAGGAGGACCTGAGTTCAAATCCAACCTCAGACACTTAATGCTTACTAACCGTGTGACCTTGGGCAAGTCACTTAACCCCAATTGCTCTGTCTCCCCCACCTCAAAAAAAAAAAGAAGCCTTCAGACTTTTAGTTCAAATTCAACCAAAGGCCTTCCTGGGCTTTTCCAGATTTTCTAGTGTCTTCTCCTTGTGATTATCTTTCATCTACTCTGTATATATCTTGCATGTACATGGTTATTTGCATGTTTTCTCTCCCGTGATTACAATGTGAGCTTATTAAGGGATCATGTTTTTGTCTTTTTTTTTTACGTGGTATTTTATTTTTATTTTATTTTTTTTCTCCCCATCTTTCCCCTACCCCCCCCCCCTCA
>CM053585.1:466342969-466360334 GCA_028646515.1 Pseudochirops corinnae
ATCTGGCAAAGTTGACTTTTTAAGGCATTGTTCTCCTCATTGGCTTTTTTGGGCTTCTTTTGTCATTTGAGTTTATCTATTTTTTAAGGTGTTAATTTCTTCAGTCAGGTTGTTGATTCTCTTTTCATGATTTTCTTGCATCATTCTTATTTCTCTTCCCAATTTTTCTTCCACTTCTCTCATTTGGTTTTCAAAATCTTTCTTAAGCTGATCTCTAGCTTTTTGGCAATCTTCATGTTTCTTGGAAGCTTTTGGTGTGGGAGTTCTGACTGCGTTGTCTTCCTCCCTTTCCCTGCTTTGTTCCTTCTTTTCCCCGCAGAAGAAATCTTGGGTTTGGTTGCTGTTCTTACTTTGCTTCCTATGCTTATTCATGGTCACCATTCAATGGTTTTTTTTGTTTTTGTTTTTTTTAGTTCTGTGGAACTCTGCTTCCAGAGGGAACAGCTCTGTCCCAAATCACTGGGGTTTTCCCAGCTGCCAGGGCTTTTAGGAGGCTGCCGGGTCCCTCCCCAGCTCCGACTCACTGAAAAAAACCCCAGGACCACCACCCAAGACCGCGATCCAGATCCAGGCCGCTCAACGGGAGAGCACTTAGCCTCTGAACTATTGCTTGGCCCCCCTGCTGTCTGCAGGCTGGGAGCTCTGAAGTGGCAATGTGGAGGAGCGTGCAGAACCTCTGCTTCCCGCTTCTTTGCCCTGGAGGTGGCTTGGCGGGACCCGCTTTTCTTCCCTGGTTTTTCGCCAAGTTCCACTAACCTTAGTCCTTTTTTCTTATGGCTTGATAATTCTGGAAACTGCCACAGCTGCTGCAGATCAGCTATCCTGAAGCTTCAGCCCCGGCGGGCAGGGCTGTGCTCGTCCAGCCACCCTCAGGGCAAAAGCTGCCATTTCAGGCTGGGCTCGTTCCGGCTCTCAAAGTTGAAATGGTCGCTTTGAGTCGAGCTGCCTTCAGCAGGAAGTATGTCTGTGTGCATTTTAGAGCCCTAGAATTTGTTTAGAGTCATATTTTTTGGGTATTTGATGTGGCTGTGTTGGAGCTGCAATTTCTTGCTGCTCCTAAGCCACCATCTTGGCTCTGCCCCCCATGTTTTTGTCTTTCTTTCTACCTCCAGGAGGCAACTCACTGCCTTGCACATAATAACCACTTAATAAATTTTTGTTGATGGACTGACTGACTGGTTCTGCTACTTACTACACGTATGGCAAATTACTGGACCTCTTGGCTTCAATAAACTAGGGGTGATAATGCTTGGTCTACTCACACCACCATGTTGTTGTGAGGCAAGAGCTTTGACAAACTGCCAGGTGCTATGGACAAGTCAGGCCAAGCCATTTTCACTCTCTTGTTTGCTCCCCTGGTGACTGACAACTCAAGATTTTCAGCTTCCCACACAGGGATCAAATGATGACCTTTTCCCCATGAATGCTTTGCTCTAACCAACTAAGCCAACCACTGAAAGACCAGAAAAGAGTTCTGAAGGTTATTTCGTCCCTTTTTGAACCTTCAGATTACTGTTCTATAACCTTTCCAGATGCATTGCTTAGCACAGTGCCTTACATATTGTAGGTGCTTAATAAATGCATGTGGAAGGATTGAACAAAGGATAATTCTCCACAAATTCCTTTGACCATCCATTTCAGGGTGTCACCACTATACGATCAAATCTAATCAAAGTATCTGTCCAAAAATGGAGGATACACCCATCCTGTAAAGCGGTGAGTTTTCTGTCACTGAATAGTCTTCAGCAGAGACTAAATGACAACTTGATGGAGACCTTGTAGAAGGGGTTTTCCTGCTTTGGATGTCCTCCAAAAGTCATTTTTAACTTTCATGTTTTATGATCCTACAAAAATCTTTGCTGTAATAATTTATTCCCATTTTTCTTAGTGTCATTATTGTAAATGGATAGTAGCTGGTTACTATTCTTCACCAAGGGAAGGAAAACAGATCTCCCATGCCCTCCCCCACTTTTTATTTTCGAGAGTGGAACAGGGGGAAATTGAACAATAATATCTGATATCTATATAGCACCATGGGCCAAGCACTGTGCCAAGCACTGTACAATTATTACCTTATTTGATCTTCATAACCGCTTTGGGAGGGAGGGAGGTGCTACTATTATCCTCCTTGTACAGATGGGGGAACTGAGGCAGAGAAAAGTTAAAGTAACTTGCTCAGGGTCACACAACTGCTAAGTGTCTGAGGCAAAATTTGAACTCAGTACTTCCTGACTCTAATCCCCCACTATATCTAGTATGCCACCTGTGTTATCTGTGGATAAGGGGAATGGGGCTCTGTGGCCTTGGAAAATGAATAGGAAGAAGGCCCTGGCACTTTTAATTTTGTGACGGAAGTCCCCCTGGTTGAAGCAGCAAGCAGAATACTTGTCGTCATTTGGTTATCTGTCAGATTCTTGTGGTCAGACACTTACAACACAGTAAGACCAATATGCTATCTTCTTGCTTACTCACTCTGACACAGGCTCTTGGATTACGAGGTCAGCAAACTATGCACTGGCTCATTGCACATACGACATGCTGAGTGACTTCTATGATAAGAGAAAAGGCAAATCGGGGCAATCTTAGAATCTTATGGTTCCCTTTCTCACTCTACCAACCACTAAGCAGTATTGATTGAGAAACTGTCTAGTATGTAATGGCCACTGTACTAGGTACTGTAGGAATTACAAAGAGAATTCAATATTAAGTGAATGAATGAATGAAAGAGCATTGATTGAACTCTTACAGTGTGGCAGGCACTATGCTGGTGCTGTGGGTACAAATAGAAGAGGGGAAACAGTCCCTGCTTTGAGTGAGCTCACATCCTAAATGAGGGAGACCACACATATGGGGATGAGGGCGTAGGATGAAGGGAAGAAGGGAGGGTCCTAAGAGTATAGCTATGGGGTAGAAGGTAAGACCCAGGGGTTCTTAGGGCTCACTGACAGGTCAGACGGTAATGATTGAGGGTCTGGAGGATGTAGTGGCAGAGCAGAAGGTAAGGCCCTCTATCCCTTCTGGCTGAACCCTGAGCCTCTAACCCCTTCCCAATGGGAGAAAACTCAGAGTCCCTGAATTGGCAAGAAAGCTGGGGTGGGTGGGAGAGGGGAGCTTCCCATTGCTCTAGTACCTGTAGTTCATAGAATAAGACTCATAGACTCTCTCAATTGGAAGAGCCCTCCTAGGTCGCCTAGTCCAACCTCCACGTAGCCTGAATAAGTACCCCCTCTACGGCATACCCCAAAGCATACTAGCCTTTGCTTGAAGAACTCCAGTAAAGGGGAAACAGACAAAATTCTCTAAGAACATCCAAAGAATGAGAGATCACTTTTAATTAGGGAGATTAGGGAAGGCTCCATGGAGAAAGCAATATCCACATTAAAATCTATCTATCTATCTATCTATCTATCTATCTATCTATCTATCTGTTATTTTATTTTATTTTCCAGTGTGCATTTTCTCTCTCCCATCTTTTCCCCCACCCCACATTTAAAAAGCAAGAGAAAGAAATGTTACAAACATGTATAGTCAAGCCAAAGAAATTTAAGATCCACATTTTAATTGAGATTTGGACACTGGGTCATGGAATCACAGAGAATTTCGGAGTTAGGAGGTACCTCAGTGACTACCAAGTCCAATTGATACCTCAAAAAGAATTCTCCTGACAGCATACATTCCCGGTGGCCATTACATCTTTGCCCGAAGACCTTCAGGGAAAGGAGACCTTCCAAGGCAGTCCATTCCATTCATAGATGCCTCTAATATAGATGAAATTTTTAGAAGAGACATCTTAGTATAGTGACTAGGGTACTGGCCTTGAGGCAGGAAGGTCTGGGTTCAAATTCCTCCTCAGATATTTATTAGTTGTGTATTCCTGGGCAATTCATTCAATATCTTGGAGCTACAGTTTCCTTATCTATGAAATGGGGGCATTGGAGGCCTCGTAGGTAACTTTGGGTTATAGATTTAGGATCTTTAAATCAAGGTTAAATGTACCTCTTTACCCCTTTCTCCCATTGCTACTAGTTTTGCCATCAGGGGCCAAGGAGAATGAGTTTATTCTCCTTCTCATAAAATAGGTAGTTATGTTGCTCCCCCTCTGTTGTCCCTCATATTCTCTTCTCTTCAATCAAAGCTTCACAAGTTCCTTCAACTATCTCTATAGTGCAAGATCTTGAGGACTTTCCCCTTCCTGTTGCCTTCCTTCAGATCCTCTTCTTTCCAAAAGAAGACCCTCAGAACTGAACACAATACTCTAGAAATTTTCTGATCAGGGCACATGTGATGCCAGATTTCATTAGCTCTCTTGGTTGTCATTCCCACTACTGACAGTTATATATCATGCAATACACAAATAATCTCAAATCTTTGTCAGATGAACTTCTAGCTAGACATGATTCCCTCCCCATATATGGCGGCTGGGCACATAGTAGAGCCAGCTAGGTGGCACAGTGGATAGAGTGCTGACCCTGAAGTCAGGAGGAACTGAGTTCAAATATGGCCTCAGATACTTATTAGCTGGGTGGCTCTGGACAAGTCACTTAACCCTCTTTGCCTCAGTTTCCTCATCTGTAAAATGAGCTAGAGAAAGAAAAGGCAAACCACTCCAGTGTCTTTCCCAAGAAAGTTCCAAATCACAAAGAGTCAGACATGACTAATTAACAAAACAATAAGAGGTAGCATAGTGGATAGAATCAGATACTCCAGTATCTTTGCCAAGAAAATCCCAAATCATGAAGAGTCAGACATGACTAATTGACAAAATAACAACAACAGGTAACATAGAGGGTAGAGTCAGTCATGGAATCAGGAAAATCTCAGTTCAAACATGACCTCAGACACTGTATACAAGTCACTAGTCACACAAGTTACAAGTCTGCCTCAGTTTCTTTCCTCATCTATAAAATAGGGCTATAATAACATCACTTGACTCTCAGCATTGTTGTAAGGATCAGATGAGAGAATGATTTAGGATTAACTGCTTAAAAAATCCTTATTCCCTTCCCACCCTTAGATAGATAGTAATGGAGTCTCAGAGAGGTAGTGACCTGTTCATGGTCACACAGCTAGGAAGGAGTAGAGATAGCTGGAATTTGAACTCAGACTCCTGGTATGGAAGTCTCTCCAATACATCATGCCAAGCCCTACCCTCATCTGGCTAGAAATGGATTCCTATACCCTCACCACCCAGGCAGAGTTTCAACTTCTCATAAAAGCAGATTTTCAGAGGGCTAGGACTTAGAATAAACTGTGTGAATAAAAAACATCAGTCTTTTTTGCAGCTGACTCACTCTGGGTCAGACTGGCTCCAAGGAGTCACTAAACCTTCTCTATAAGGAAGAAGAAACAGCTTGATTTGGGGGCATGTATAAATTAGGAGATGGAAGGTACTAAATGGAAAAAAACTAAGACAAACTGCTTTATTTGCCCAATTGATGGACAAATTTGGCACTCCTCAAGCATACTTCTTTAAATATTTACAATCCAGGACCTATAGGAGTAAAGTTTTCTCAAGGGCCTGTCCAAACATATGATTTCTAACTTCAAAGACTCACTTCAGCACATCCATTCAGCACCTTTCCTATAAATAACTGACCAGACTTTACTGGCAGCTCAGTAGCTTGTTTTCCATACACAATATTATAACCATTGGGTTCCTGCCAGGAGGGTACCAGTGTTCTTACAATGTTAATTATGAGTTTAAAATGGTTCCTTTCTCTAGCCAAAATGCCTGGGTTGAAGCCAAAGTAGGGTGCAGGATGAATATAGACTATATTAGCCTATGCTCTTACATTCCAAAATTACTCTGGGGGACCCCAGTCTTCCCTTGGCATACAAACTTTGGTTGTAGTGGGTCTAAGATAACCAACCCAGCACTGAAAACATAGAGAAAACTCCAAGGGGATTGAGGGGATGGTTTTTTCATCTCTAGGGAGATCAATGACTCTGTGAGCAAATCTCTAGACTGTTCCTAGGATGTCTTAGAACATTCAGGAACTTTTGAACTCACTTTCCAAATCCATCACCTTTCTAGTACATTGACTTGGAAGCACAACTTCCATAATCACTAGCTTGTTCAAAGTTCTTTTTCCTTCTCTCAGGCTTGGACCGGTCCCAGGGGCAGTTCTGGTTTAGGATAAGCATTTTGCAAACATTGCTACCAGTCTCCTGGTACATTATACAGGATGTCCAGTTATTGCCAATACTACTGGTATGCCTGCACCACAGCCAAATGCAAAGGGTTACCAGATGCTCCCTGGGACAGGTTCAGTATATTTTAATCACTCTGAAGATGTCATTTTGGAGTGAGAGGCCCTGGATCCAAATTCTGCCTATGTCATCTTGGGCAAGTCATTTAACTTTCCTAGACTCAGTTTCCTCATCTGAAATGAGAGTATTTGAATTAGATGATCCTTCTAGTTGTGAATGTGTGACCCTATGATCTCCCATTTTCCTGACAAGTTGGTGTGTTGACTTGTCCCTGGGTATGCCATGGAAGGTTTACCATTTATCGTTACCCCCTCAACCAAATTAAGTGAGCAAGGATATTTTTGTTGGTTGCTGTGTCTTGAAGGAAAGACTAAAAATCTGTGTGTCCTTACATGAAGCAAACCTGGGAACAGATTTTGAAATGAGTTAAATGTTTATTACAAAAGTAGCTTGTTAGACGCTATGATCTTTGAAAGACTGGCTGAGTTTGAAGAGATCAGTTGAAGACAATGGATGAAATAGTATTTTTGATTATTTAAATAAACTTTTACTGTTTTTTTTTTTTTGGTTATTATACTCTCTCTACCAAAGTCCTACTCTGTTTTTTTGCTTCTCATAGGCAATGCCAGAAGAGCACAACTACCAAAGAGGAAAGACATTGGGTATAAACCTAATGATGTTTGTCATCCAGGTCCCAGACTAGTTAAGCTTGGAAAGGCTCGTCACCAGGTTGATTATAGGGTTATGAGATTTTTGGCCAGAGTAACTTTTGAGGAGCATACTAATCTAGTGAGAAGTTGTGATCTGAACCTGTGCAATAACTACCCATGAGTGACTACCAACATTATTTGGAAATTATCCCAATATCTTTGCTGATTGAAATGTAAGAACGAACAATATTCACATGTCGTCATTGTTCATCCTTCATTTTTCAAAGAGGACCAATGACATAGTTAGGGAATTGCCTTGACCTGCTTATGAGTTGGATTTAAATGAAACAGAGCTGCAGTCAGCCATCAGTCTCACTCTCTTCCAGATTCTTCAAAGTTCAGGGGCCAGACAAGATGACTGGGGATGCAGTGGATGATCTGGGTGTCTTCCACATCTGACCAAGCTCTAAACCTTGCTAGTACCTGCTTCAGCTGCCTTCATGGCCATTGGAATAAATTGTTCTTATCCACCCATTCTTCTGGGGAGAATCTTCATATGAGGGCAGATTCATTGATGGGCTTCACATGTATATACATAAGGACATATACTTATATCACTCAGAAGGGTCCATAGTTTTACCATTGTGGGGCCTGATGAAGACCTGATCTTACTACTGATGAGGATGCTAGTTTCATGAGTTACTGAGGCCAGAAAAGAAAAAAAATCATCATCTCCTGGAGGCCAACCCTTTGATTATGAACTTGATCAAATTCAACCTACGCACAATTTTCGGCTTACTATGACCTCAAAGTCTGTGGGTACAGCTTTTGAAAACCAAGAGTTACTTCCACACCATGCTAGAACATCAAAGTATGCTTTAGAATTTTTGTTCAGGAGTTGAATTGCGTACCCTCTGAGGTCAGATTTTGTGATTCCATGACACATGCATATATGTATGTAAATATGTACATATATTATGTACACATATATTATATACATATATATGCTTCATTATATTCAGCCTATTGTTCTAGCCTGTCCAGATAGCTTTGTATCTTGCCTCTCTGTCACTCAATATGCTATGGAAAGCTCCTAACTTTGTGTCTTCTTCAAATCTGGTAAGTATTCCAGGCATTGGTAAAGCACCTGAGCAGAAATCCAGTGGCAGGGGCATGGGGTTGGGGGAGCTAGAAGGCTCAGTGAATAGAGCACTGGCCCTGGAGTCAGGAGGGCCTGAGTTCAAATCCATCCTCGGACACCTGACACACTTACTAGCTGTGTGACCTTGGGCAAGTCACTTAACCCAAATTACCTTCCCCACCCCTCAAAAAAGAAAGAAATGCAGCAGAGGGTAGAAGACAGGAGTAATCTGGGGCAAAAATCTGGCAAAAGATGGGATATGAGAGGACAAGGGATCAAGGGATTAGAGATCAGAAGAGAGCATAGAGTGGTAATGCTAACAACAGGGTCTCCACAGGGCCTTCCAGGCCAGGCTACACAAAGGAAGCATTTATTAAGTGCTTGCTTTGTGTCAGGCACAGTGCTAAGCACTTTACAAATATCATCTTACTTGATCCTTACAACAACCCTATTGTGAGGGATGATTTCTTAGAAGTGAAGCCTCCTCAAAAGGGTTAATAGTTTTTGTATTATTGAAACACAGTTTACTCCCTTACAGAATAACATCTGTAGTTAGCCACACTTTGCAACACAATCTAAATTGTGCACTCTTGCAAACTCTTGCAAAACTTCCTGCCTTTTCTTGTCCTTTGTTCTTTGTTGCTGCGGATGATTCACTTGAATAGCTTGTGCCCCCTGAAACCCAACCAATGGGATAAGGGGAAGGGAGTTGGGGAAGGGGGGGGAGGGGGGCTCATGTTAGGGTATAAAAGAACTTTGCTTTCTGGAATCAATTTGTACTTCCCTGGACGGCACCGTTAGAGCAACAAGGGGGTACCCTTTCTCATGAGAAAGCAATAAACTCATTTCTGCTTTTAGGTATCTAAGTCTTTGTATTGATTTTTTGGTAGTGGTCTCTGTCCCACACACTATGATGTAAGCATTATTATTATTCCCTACAGTTGAGGAAACTTCTAGACAGAGGTTAAGTGACTTACCCAAAGTCACACAACTAAACTAAAGGTAGTTTATTTTACACATAATACCTCACACTCTTGCTGTAGAGATCAAGAAAAAAATTTTTTTTAATTTGATACCTATTAAGCTAACAAGCGTCCAAGGTCAGACTTGAACTCAGATTTTCCTAATTCCAGGTCAAGCACTCTATCCACTGCTCCATCTAGTGGGAGATGGATAGTCATAAGTGTGAAATAGTTAGCTGGAGTGGATGTGAGCATGGGTATATATGTGTGTGTGTGTGTGTGTGTGTGTGTGTGTGTGTGTGTGTGTGTGTGTGTGAGAGAGGGGGGGGGGGAGAGTGAGACAGAGAGAGAGAGAGGGAGAGAGAGAGGGAGGGAGAGAGAGAGAGAGAGCGAGAAAGAGAGGATAGGAAGGAACCAGATTGCCGTGGATTTTAAATTTTAGCCTGAGGGTTTTGCATTTGATCCTGGAAGCAACAGGAGGGAGTAGAAGAGTGATAATTCAGATTTGTGTCTTAGGAACACTATTTTGTTAGCTATTTAGGGGCTGGGTTGAAGAGAGAGAGACACACACACACACACACACAGATCCACGCGAGTGTGTGACATGCACACGCATACACATCCACACAGAACACTAGCACTCTAGTACTATTTTTCCCATAATACAAAGTTTTAAGAGGGTTTTCTGAATCTGAAACTTGAACCAGAAGGACAAACCTTGAGTCAGACTGAAGCTCAGAGAATGCTCAGACTTTGCACAAAGACCTCCATCAAAGGAGAACCCACTTCCTTCCAAAGCTACCTACCTATTCCACCTTTGGAGTGCTCTAGTTGTTAGGAAGTTTTTCCTGACATCAAGCTAAATCAGCCTCCTTTCAACCTGGCTTTGCAGAGCAATGCCCAGAAGTCTCCCATGCCTTCTGCAAAGAATCTTTCCCAGTATCCCTCTGAGAGAATCTTCTAGGTACCTTGTAACTATCGTACTTGTACATAGGCGTTTGTATGTTGTCCTCTCCCATTAGACTGTGAGTTCCGTGAGAGTAGGGACTTTGGATCCTCATATAGTAGCCTGGCATATAGTAGGTAATTAATAAATGCTTGTGGCTTTTACTTGACTTCTGGGTATTTTACTATTTAGCCCCCAGGGAGCCAGATTGCAAGGAGTCTTGTCAAGGATGATGGAGAAGGAATTCTCTTTCAGGTACAGATTGGGCTCAATGTTCTCTGAGATTCTGTGAGTATATAAGGGTTAGTTTGAGGGTTTTTGTTTGGATGGTTGATGACTTAAGTGGTATAAGAAATTCTCTTTGAGGAACCCGTCTGCCAAAGATGTGTTGTTCAGCCTTTTTTCAGTCATAGCTGACTCTTCATGACCACATTTGGGGGTTTTCTTGGCAAAAATACTGGAGTGGTTTTGCCATTTCCTTCTCCAGCTCATTTTACATATGAGGAAACTGAAACAAAATGAATTAAGTGACTTGTTCAGGGTCACACAGCTAGGACATGACTGAGGTCACATTTGAACTCAGGAAATTGAGTCTCCCTGACTTCAGGCCAGAACTCAATCCAGTGTAATACCCAGCTGCTCTATTATACACACTGATATATGATATATGCATTAGAGAGTTACAAAACAAAGTGGCAAATGAGATTCTGAAGCAAAAGATATTCAATACTAGGGAGACCACAGGAAAAGGTTTTTAGTGTAAAGATCAGTGAATTAGAAGTAGAAATCTTGGCATGGGGTTCAAATTTTGCCATTTTCTGGCTATGTTATTGTAGGGAGCTATTTCATAGCTTCATTTTCATTCCAAATACTGAGCCTCAGCTTTCTGTCTGAAAAATGGGAACAAGAAGACATGCTTTCCTTATTGCATAGGGTTGTAAGTGAAGGGCTTTGGTTTAGAACTACAATGAGATATAGAAATGTGATCTATTAAATGTGTATAAGATAGGTGGGGTGAGGAGAGGCAGTCATTAGCATGTGTAAGGTTTGCTATATTTGTGGGGGAAAAAATGCTTTATATTCATACCCTGGAGGTACTATTGTAATTTGAAGGATTAATTAAAATGCATAACACATCACCACAAACATCTAAAATTCCCAGCAGTTTTTCTCCATCTGGGCAGCCTAAGAATGCTCTGTATTGAGAAGGAAATGAAGGTTAAAAATGGAAAGGAGTATGACAGGCATTTGCAATGCCCTTTGGATTAAACTCTGATTACAGAGTGGAAAATACTTTTGCAAGCAAAATTTTTGTCATAGAGCCAAACACCTTTGTTGGATTAAATTCTTCTTGGGGTAGTTAAAGATTATTTCTATGCTTGGTATCTTATCACCTGAGGGTCTGACATCCCAGATATAATTGCTAATCTCCAAAGAGATTTAAAAGAATGCAAATGGACTCATTAAATAACAACAATAAAAAATTACTAAGCACCTACTTCTTGTGGAATACTAGACCAGGTATAGGAAGAGACCCAAAGTTTAGGTAAGAAACAGTCCCTGACTTCATGGAGTTTATAGCCTTGTAAGGCTCACAATTACAATACAAAATGATCCACAATAACTACATTGGAAAAACATTTTATTTCGTTTTATTTCTGCTTTTTGGAGAGGGCAATGCAGAGCAATTGGAATTAAGTGACTTGCCCAAGGTCACACAACGAGTAAGTGTTAAGTGTCTGAGGCAGAATTTGAACTCAGTTCCTCTTGACTCGAGGGTGGGTGTTCTACTCACTGTGCCACTTAGCCGCCCCAGAAAGATATTTTTAAAAGTGCTATGGGAGGTATCAGGTGATTCAAGTAGGATGATCAGAGGAGACGTCATGAAGGAAGAGGCATTTGACTTGGAGAGGAAGGGGATTATTCAGTAGAAATGAGAATATTAGGCATTGGGAATAACATGGGGAAAGTCAAGGAAAGAAGGAGAGAAAGAAGAAGGGGAGGGGGGGAAAGAAGAAGGAAAGGAAGAAAGAAGGGAGAGAGGGGGGGAGGAAGGAAGGAAGGAAACATTTATTAAGTGACCACTCTGTTCCTGGTACTATGCTAAGTGCTTTACAAATACTATCTCATTTGATCCTCACAATCACCTTGGAGGTAGGTGATATCATAATCCCCATTTCATGGTTGAAGAAATTGAGGCAAAGAAGTTAAGTGACTTGCCACAACTGGACAGCTAGTTAAATGACCCAGTGCTCTATCCATTTCAGGGAGATAGAAAAGTAAATCAAAATACCTTCTGTTTACTTCAGTTTGTCAACAAACGTTACCTTCTCCTGTCAGAGAGGTTACAGATATAGCCAGAGATATTTTGGACGTAGGGATTGGCTTTGTTTAACTATACAAATTTATAGGGTTTTATTTTTCTTTTGTAGTTGGGGGAGAGGGTTAGGAATTAGAAGGGGACAGGGGAGAGAGTTGATATCCATAGGGTCACTCAAAAAAAGAAAAGAAAGGAGAGGGTCATATTTCTTTCCTCTATACTCAGTCTCCTAGTCTATTCTTCACACCCCTATCCTTCACACCACTGCCAGATTAATTTTGCTTATGAAAAGATTTGGTCACACTGCATCTCTGTTCAGTCCCCTTCACTGGCTTTCTCTTGACTTCTAAATAAAGTCTAAATTCCTTAGTCTGGATTTCATGACCCTTCGCAACCTGGCACCCAGTGGCCATCCCAGTCATTATATAGCAGTCTTCTTCATGAATATTATAGAGACTGGAATACGGGTGGCTAGGTGGTACAGTGAATAGAGCACTGGCCCTGGAGTCGGAGGACCTGAGCTCAAATCCAGCCTCAGATGCTTGACACATTACTAGCTGTGTGACTTTGGGCAAGTCACTTAACCCCAATTGCCCTCCAAAAAGAAAAAACAAAAGAGAGATTGGAATACTCACTCTGCCTTATACGCATCCAAAGCTTTCCTATCACCTTTGCCTTTGCTCCAACCATTCTCTGTACCTTGAGTACTCTGCCACTTCATGCTTGTCTTTTGAAATCTTACCCACCCCACTCTGGTTCTGCTCATTTTACTTTGCATCAGTTTGAACAAATCTTTCCAGATTTTTCTGAAATCTGCCTGTTCATTATTTCTTATTGCACAATAGCATTCCATCGTATTCATAAATGTGTTTAGTCATTCTCCAACTGATGGGCATCCCCTCAGTTTCTAATATTTTGCTACCACAAAAAGGCCTACTGTAAACATTTTTACATGAGTAGGTTCTTTACCCTTTTTTATGATTTCTTTGGGATACAGGCCTAGTAGTGGCATTTCTGGATCAAAGGGTATGATAGTTTGGTAATCCTTTGGGCATAGTTCCAAATTGATCTCCAGAATGGTTGGATCAGTTCACAACTCCACCACATCCTCTCCAATATCTATCATTTTCCTTTTTTGTCATATTAGCCAATCCAATGGGTGTGAGGTAGTACCTCAGTGTTGTCTTAATTTGCATTTCTCTAATCAAAAGTGATTTGGAGCACTTCTTCATATGCCTATAGTTAGCTTTGATTTTTTCATCTGAAAACTGACTATTCATATCCTTTGACCACTTATCAATTAGGGAATGACTTGTATTCTTATAAATGTGACACATTTCTCTATATATTTGAGAAATGAGGTCTTTATCAGAGACATTTGCTATAAAGATTGTTCCCCAGCTTTCTGCTTTTCTTCTAATCTTGGTTGCATTGGTTTTGTTTGTACAAAAGCTTTTTAAATTTAATATAATCAAAATGATCTATTTTACATTATGTAATGATATGTCTTGTTTGTTCATAAACCTGTAACTTCTCAGAATTTGGATGCGATACCACTTGGTGCATATATGTTTAGTATTGTTATTAATTCATTGTCTATGGTATCTTTTAGCAAGGTGCAGTTTCATTTCTTATCTCTTTTAATTAGATCTATTCTTACTTTTGCTTTGTCTGAGATCAGGATTGCTATACCTGATTTTTTTCACTCAGGCTGAAGCATAATAGAAGTAAGAGGACACTTTATCCAGTAACAACTGTGATAATAAACGACTTTGGAAGACTCTGAGAAAGTCTTTAAGAATTTTGGCCAATGAAAAACTAACAATAATTTCTGTGGAATGATGAAGAAATATGCTACCCACCACCAGCCAGAGAGGTGAGAGACTCAGGGTAGAATGAGGATTATATGTTTTGGACATGGTCAATTCAGAAATTTGTTTTTATTTCTTTGTCTGTCTTTTCTTTTACAACATGGTTAACACGGAAATTTGTGTGGCATGATTACACATGTATAATCAATATCAAATTGCTTTCCTTCTCAAGGAGGGGAAGGGCAGGAGGGAGAGAGACAATTTGGAACTCAAATTTTTAAAAATTATTGTTAAAATTGTTTAAACATATAATTGTGAAATATGTAATAAAATAAAAATATAATTTAAGATTTTTAAGGCAAAATATGTATAAAAATAAATGGTTGTTGAGTGAGTGAGTGAATGAATGAATGCCCTTTGCCAGGAGCTAAGAAAAGTTGGTAAGAGAGGGTTCTGGGAGTGTTGTTATGAGTATGTATAAGGGCAATTGCCCTTATACAAGGGCAAGAAGATAATTGAAGGGCTTATATAAAGAACATAAGGAACATGGCAGGAAGCAGCATGATATCACTGGCAAGAACCCTGGATTAGATTTGGAGGACCTAAAGATCAGTTTTGGAGCACTAGCACTACCAGGTTATTTGACCTTCTTGGTCTCATGTTTAAAAATTGGGGTGGACTGGATGATCCATAAACTCCCTTCCACGTCTAATAATCTGTCAACCTAAACAAGAGAAATGAAGAGAGGAAACTGCCTAAAGGAGCTGGAGGTTGTTAATTGTTAATACATTCTCATTCTAGCATTGTTCTTATCCCCTCAAAATTATGTTGACTTTGTCTAGATCAGGGCATAGACCCTCCCCTCAAAAAAAAATCCTTTTGTTAGACACCTTACAGAAAAGTCTAGCCGACAATACCTCCTTTTAAAATTAAAGTATTTAGTCTGGAATCTGTCCTGGCACAGTCATAATGCTCTGTTTTGATTACAGATTGGTTGTAGAGATGCAAACTGGAATATGAATGCCTGGAGTCCTGGGTAATTGCATTCTGACCACCAGAATCCCTCCCAACACACTTTCCTCCTCCTCTTTTCCCCTTCCCAGTCTTGGTTTCAGTTGGACACATTCTTCTTTTCTTTCTGCCTGACACTGTGTGGTCACCAACCTGGCAGCCACATTCCTGCTGGGGAGGGGAGAATGGGCATTGCCTCCAGTGGAGTGGGGAAGAGGTGAAGCCTTCTCCATGGGAAAAGACCCTGGAAATATTTTGGAATGATAACTGAAATCAAAGGAATGTAGTGGATTGTCAGTTTTTGAGATTTCTTTGCCTTATATTCAGGGTGAGCTGGGGGTTAGTGGGATGGATTGGGAGTCAGTAAACTGAGGTCAATTCCCCTGTGGGCCATCTACCTGTATGAGCTCTGGTGGGCCAGCCCTCTCTGGGGCTCAGTGGTCTTGACTGTAAAACGAAGGCACAGGCCTTCACTAGAGGATCTTTATGATTTCTCTCTTCTTAAGGATCCAGACATGATTTCATCAGTCTAAGGAACGCTGGTATGTGATTAACAATCTCAGAGAAATGCCTGGAGGCTTTAAGTGGATAAGGAACTTGCCTATGGTCACAGATCCAGTATTTGTCAGGGACCACTTGAATCTCTCAGTCTTCCTGATGCTAAAGTTAGAGCTGGAGCTAGAAGGGGCCTTGGAGGTCTTTTAGTCCACCCTCTTAATTTTACAGATGGAGAAACTAAGGCACTAGGGAGATTAAGTGACATCAAGGTGGCACTGTGGATACAATGCTAGACCTAAAGTCAAGAAGATCAGAATTAAAATCTGGCCTCAGACATTTACTAGCTGTGTGACCCTGGGCAAGTCACTTAACCCTATCTGTATGCCTCAGTTTTCTCATCTGTCTGTCACATGAGCTGGAGAAGGAAATGGCAAACTACTTCAGTATCTTTGCCAAGAAAACTTTAAAAGGGATCACGAAGAGTCAGACATGACTGACCAACAAAATGTTAGCTATTTTTATTAAATATCTTGCCCAAGGTTACATAGGTAGTCAATATCAAAAGCAGGATTTGAATCTAGGTCCTATGATGTCAGAGTTTCTGTTTTTCTACACTACCATGCTCCTTCCTTCCTACACCACCCTGCTATCCTAAGGTCTCTAGCTTCTATGAATATATGTGATATGATTTTAAGTCATTAGGAAAATTCGGATAACTCAAAGAAATTCTCCTCCATTGTCTGGGTGATACCTGAAATGTCTCTTTTATTGTTTTAGTCTTGGATTTTATTCCCTGTCAAAATGCAAATACCTCTGGGAAGGGCAGTACTTTAAAAGATAGCATCAGTTATTTATTTCAGTCATGTGTCTGATTCATTAACCCCTGTAGGGTTTTCTTGGCAGAGATACTGGAGTGGTTTGCCATTTCCTTCTCCAGCTAAATTACAGATTAGGAAACTGAAGCAAACTGTGTTAAGTAACTTGCCCAGAGTCACACAGCTAGTAAGTGTCTGAGATCAGATTAGAACTCAGGCAGATGAGTCTTCCTGACTCCACACCCAGCACTCTATCCATTGAAACATTAGCTGTTCTTCAGTTATTTATACTTCAGCATTAATAAAGGATCAAGGGCAAGTTATGACTGGGAGGCAAAAAGTAAACTTTAGGATGGGAGACAGGGTCCTAAAGAGAAATTGTCTCATAGATGTACCCAGGACGAGACCTGATGTAATGATCAATTAATTCTCTATAGGTTTCATAGAACTAACTTGAAGGGTCAGGGAGGCTACCCTTTGGCCCATCCAATATCCTTCATTCCCTATCCCACTCTCATCCTCATTCCCTGGCACCTAAGGCTTTGTGGACTTCACTTTTTGTGTCTCATTGTTCTTAGCAATTACTATTAAGTCAAGCCTGTACAACATACAGCCTGAAGAATTTCAGGGGCATGGTGTGAAAAATGTAGGGTTGTCACCGTACACTCTCCTGTTTGTCACATGACCTGTGGCAACTGACCATTGTCCATCTATCTTTAGTCTAACCTGTCTGGAGTGGGAAGAAGTTTACAAGTTGTGCAGGTCTGAGTTAAGTAATAGCCTAAGTCAGATCATTCTTCTCTATAGTGTTAATGTTGAGGACACATTTTTGCCTTCTCCCAAGGATGATAACTTTCAAGAGAAGACTGGTAAAGCAATACTGTTTTAAGAACAACTGTGAGTGAAGAAGTCATTTTGTTAAAAACCCAAATTAACTACAAAGGATCTTTGAAGAAAGATGCTATCTGCATCCAGAGAAAAAATGATAAATAGATTTATAG
>CM053585.1:466360834-466380750 GCA_028646515.1 Pseudochirops corinnae
TACAGACACATATGTGTTTAATGGTAGCAATCTCTAGGGCAGGAGGTGAGGAAAGAAAAAAATCTACATGATAACTTTGTTATTATATATTTAAAAGGAATAGCAAGTTGTACTTAATAGATTCGTAGTTTCTTGGGCAATCATCTTTTTTTATTATACTAAATTATGGAAATGCCTGTTTTATTCCATAAACTAAAAATTAGATAAAAAATTTTTAAAAAGAGAGGACTAAGGGAAAAGCATGCTTTAACTCAGAGGAATAAATTTCTAATGGTGAAATATCCTATACCATGAGGGATGAGTAGCAGAAATTTGTGACTAAATTCTTGCACACTTCACATTACACATTAACCCTGTATAGATGTAGCACTTTACTTCATTTATTTAAAAAAATAAGCCTGTGTGTTTCTTAAACTAGGGAGCTATATAAATAATGTATTGTCCAACTTATAATTGACCAGAGGATCAAAGTACCTTTGAATTTTAAGGAACATTAGGGATTTTCTTGTCTAATTCTTTTTATGATTCATCACTATCTTATTAATTTATTTTAAAAATAAATTTATGAGTATTCATTATGCACTAGGAAATGTACAAAGTGCTGGGTAGTCAAAGAAAGGCAAAAACCAGTCTCTGTTTTGTAGTCTAATGGAGAGATACCAACTCATAACTATGTACAAACAAGTTACGTAGAGGAAGGGGCATGCTCATGAGCCAGCTCATACTGTCCCAGGAGAGCCAGTTGTTAAATTTGAGTGTGAGCTTTAACGTCTTGGAAATCAGCAAATGTTATGAATCAGAGGTTGGTTTATTGTCTCTCGACTTAACAGAGTGATGAAGAAAATATAAATAATGCATATTAATCTTAAAATATGTCATGGGCATTTTTTTTCTCAGATAACTGGTTGTTAAACATTTACCGGCACATGCCTGCATGCAGAATCAGTTGGGGATGGTCTCAGAAGGAAGGCACTAAGATTAAGAAGGACTGGGAAAGGCTTCTTGCAGCAGATGAAAGTTTAGCAGAGACTTGAAGGAAGATAAGAAAGCCATGAGATAAAGTCTAAGATAAAATCCTCCAGGCATGGGGGACACCAGTAAAAAGGTGCTGCAGGAGATTGAGGCCACGTATAAGGAACAGCAAGGAGGCCAGTGATGCCAAATTGAAGAGAATGGGGAATATTGTAAGAAGATTGGAAAGGTAGGAGGGGGCCAGGCTTTAAAAGTCAAAAAAGAGGTTTTTATATTTGATCTTGGAGGCAATAGGGACCCACTAGAGTTCATTTTTTTTTTTTTGAGGAAATCAAGCATTTTTTTTGGAGGCAATTAAGTGACTTACTCAGAGTCACACAATTAGTATGTGTCTGAGACTGGATTCGAACTCAGGTCCTCCTGAAGGTTGGTGCTCTATCCACTGTGCTACCTCTCTGCCCCACTGGAATTCATTATTCAAGAAGTTCCAGAAAGCAAACTAGGCAGCAAAATACTTAAGTAAATCAATTTCATTACTCTCCTTTTAGCCCTTCATCTTCTAAGCACTTAACATATTTGCTTTTTATGATACTAGACATTTCATTTTATTACAGATGCAATCTAACTTTGAATAAATAAAATTTAATTTTCTTTTAAGCTTCCCCTTCCCCCACCCCACTTCCTTTGACTAGAAAAAAGCATTAAGTGTTTCATCAAAGGATGTTCAACCAACCAGCCTTTAACTTGACTTCCCAGAATCTTTCTAGAGATTCCAATAAGAATGGTCCCATTTATTGATATTGTTAGTGGTTTCCCAAGGATGAGGTGGCACCTGGGCTGGGATCAACCCTCAGCAAATCAGAATTTATGTGAAAGTTGTTCAGATACAGTTTTTGTTAACAGGATGCTTTCTTCTGTAAAGCTAGAAGAATGCTACTCATTGTAGCTGAACTAACCATGGGCCCCAGTCCATTTCTTGCCACCAATATGCCTCTTGTCTCCCAAGGTCCTCTTTATGTTGGAGTTCCATTAATCTTTTTTCTGATATCTTTCACCATACCGTAGTCCTGAGTGGTCTGATATACCGCTTGCTGGCCAGCCTGCAACACTCCCAAGTAAGCTCAGATCATTTCTTTTGTTATTTAGCAAAATAAATAAAAATACAATAGAACATAGGTTATGTCAACATGTGGTTTTCTAAGTCAATATGTGCCCTGTAGGTCCCTCCATTTGGGGTTTTCTTATCACAGTCTAATGCTCCCCACTCTTATCTTTCTATTTCACTTTGGTACCATCGTAATAGTCAAGAAAAGAGAAAATGGCAAAGCTATCTCCCAACTGCCTCAGCCTGTGATTTACCCTCTCTGGAGAATTTCAAAAACCTTTGATTATTTGTCAGATGCCACCTCCTATTGTATCGATAGCCAAAACTCCACTGTCACCCACGGTCAGCCAAGGGCAGGGCCAATGATCGTAGGCCTATATCTTGGATATGTTGATAGTTGACCATCATTATCTGTTACAACATCCTGTCACAATATGGTGGCCCAAGCTCCTCTTAGTCACTTTGGTTACAGGGAACTCATGGTCGTCCCAGGCAGCCAATTCTATTTTCAGATCACACTAACTGTTAGAAAACTATAGAAACAGAATCATAGCGTTGGAAGGGAACTCAGAGTGAGAATTTGTTTACTTTTGCTAATCTAGTTGGATTTTAGCTTAGTATGGTAAATGTTCAATATTTATTTGGGAATCCCCAATAAATTCAGATTAGGATTAGAGATCTAGAGTTGAAACAAAGGGTTCTTAACCTTTTTTTGGATCATGAACCCTTTTAGTAGTCTGGTGAAGTCTATGGACCCCTTCTCAGAATGATTTTTAAAAGTACATAAAATAAAATATGTAGGATTATAGTAGTAGTTCAGTCATGTTCCACTCTTTGTGGCCTCATTTGGGGTTTTCTTGGCAGAGATACTAGAACGGTTTGCCATTTCCTTCTCCAGCTCATTTTACACATGAGGAAACAGAGGCAAACAGGGTTAAGTGACTTGCCCAGAATTACACAGCTAATAAGTGTCAGAGGCCAGATTTGAACCTAGGAAGATTAGTCTTCCTAATTCCAGACCCAGCACTCTATCCACTGTGCCACCTACTAGCACAGTAGGGTTATGAAGGAAACCTATTATGTTAAACTATAGTTACCAAACTATTAAGAAAATAAGTCCATGGACACAGATTAAGACCTCACTAGTTGGGAAGGATCTCAGAAGCCATCTAGTCTCCAGCTTCTGTCTTTTTGCAAATGAGGTCACAAGTCACCTTTCAGAGGGAGGATTTAAACCAAGATCTCTGGTCTTTCCATTGTACCACATTTCTTTCCATTAACATAAATTTGACCCTCACCTTCTCTTCTTCTGCTTCTCATCTTATAGCTGGGCTTCTCCCAGATCATTTCACATCTTTTCCCACAGGTCGCCTTCACTTTCTTCCGCTTTTGCTTGTGCTACTTTTTTTGCTATTGGTTTTGTGTGTGCAAGTGGATGTTTGTGGGGTGTGTGAATATGAGAGAGAGAATGGAGGCCTGAGGGTGGTTGCCTTTTCATGGCTCCTTGGTTCCTTTCCCTTCTTTTTCTGACCAGTTTTTCTTATACCAGCTAAGTGGATAGAGTGCTGGCTCTGGAGTCAAGGGGACCTGAGTTCAAATCTGGTCTCAGACACTTATTAGCTATGTGACCCCTGGCAAGTCACTTAACCTTGGTTACCTCAGTTTCCTCCTCTATTAGATGAGCTGGAGAAGGAAATAGTCATGAAAACCCCATATGGGGTCACGAGTTGGCTAGGACCAAACAACAACAACATGGCGGACCAAGATCCTATGCTCACTCCAAAGCCAGTTTCTGCCTAGATTTCTGTAATCTTGGGTAGTTCACTTCACCTTTCTGAGACTCAAGAAATTCCATTTAATTATTTCTAAGGTCTCTTACAAGCCTATGATTCTATAAAATGGTGAGGGATGGAGGGCTGTAGATAAATATTGCTAGTATTACTGCATATTTAGCGGGTTGGGGGGAATTTTAGCCTGGCTTTAAGATGTCTGTTTTAATTTATCCACAAGATGGATTTTTTGGAGTGTTAAAGGATTAACAGGTGCTAAGGAATGACTAGCCAAGAAAGTATAATAATTCTAGGGACTCATATTTTGGATTCTTTCCAACAGTCAGTAAGTGGTAACCCATTCGGCATGTTTGGGCTTCAGCTAAAACAAACAAAACATGAAAATTGTTTCTAGACAAATTCTATAAATATAATTCCCTTCATCCTCCTTAGTACATTAAGTTTCTAGAAGAATGTGTTTTCCTACAGTGGAGGGAGGAGGGGGAATGGATGGAAAGTACCATATTGGTAGGAATACAAGCTGCCACTTGAAATATGGCCATATCCCTAAAGCATGATCTTGTTGAAGAAAAAAAGTATATAGGTTAGCTTCTTATTTAATGAAAATGAATGAATGAAAAAGCATTTATTAAGTGCTGACTATGTGTGAGGCACTAGACTAAGTTGCTAGAGTGGGTACAAATACAGTGGTCCCTGAATTAAATGAGCTTAGTAGAGGAAGATAACACAGTAGTAGTAGTAGCAGCCATGGAGGAGTTTTGGTCTGGGAAGTCACAGGGAGGGCTATAGAGTAATTGGTGACACATCCCTTCTAGGAATGGTAGCACTGATTCTATTACTGCCTCCAGAACTAAAGTTGGAAATTTGGAGGGGGTGGAGAAAAGAATGGCTTTCCTTTGTTTGAACGGAATAATATGACCTGAGAGCAGTCATGCTATTGTTTGAGTTGGGCTACATATAGAGAATTCTCACCTATTAGGAGTCTAGGGCCCCATAGTAGGAACTGGGCTAATACTGGGTGACAAAGGCTTTGTCCTACAAGGATGAGATATCTGAGAATATGTTTTCCCCAGGAAGCCAAAGCCATGCCTTAGTGTTTCTAGGCTCTTTTCATCTGATCACCTGTCCTGGTGGGCACTAGTTGAAATTCTCTGTATGTTTCTAGCCCGTCTTCTATTTCTCTACCTCAGCCCTCTTTTATGAACATGGCCTCTTTGCTGATCAGATCCTTCATAGGACCTAGTTCTGACTCTCCCAGAAGGAAGGTCAGGGTCTGACTTTCAGGAACCCTGGTCTTTTGGGAATGATTTCTAAAGTTAGCATTCCATCCTGCCACCCTGGATTTCATGACCACCAAAAGTAGCAGAAACAGCAAAAGTCCAGGAACTGATTTTATTCTCAAAGGTGTTGGAGCCAAAGTCTTTGCTTTATGTCACTCAATGATTAAAATAGAAGAAAATGCAGCCTTAATTGCAGGTTAATGTGGGAAAATGCAGGCTAATTATTCTTTTTTTCCCCTCCCACCCTTGCTCCCTGTAATTTTATCAGTGTATATGTTTTCTATGATTTCACTACTTGCTGTAGATGAAAAAATAAATCATCACCTGATGGCCAAACCCTCTCAAAATCTGGGGAGCCTGGCATATAGTCCTTTGCTAGTTCTACACTCAAAACCCTTTCATCTTTGACCTGCCTAACTTTTTTACCTCTGAGAATCATTGGTAATCTTTATGCTATGATGAAGTATTAGGGAGGGAGATGAGTGTAGGATATGAGTTGACACCGAAAAATACTTAAATTACTATAATATATATTTTATACATATGTGAACATTGTCTAGAATGTTATGCTATCTATGAATTAGAAGCGAGGTGGTGCAGTGCTTTCATTGGACTTGGAACCAGGAAGACCCATCTTCTTGAGTTCAAATCCCACCTCAGACACTTTCCAGCTGTATGATCTTGGGCAAGTAATTTAGCCCTGTTTGTCTCAGTTTCTTCATCTGTTAAATGAGATGGAGAAAGACATGGCAAACCACTCCAGTATCTTTGCAAAGAAAACCCCAAATGGGGTCCCAAATTCGGATACGACTGAAACAACTGAGCAACAACAATATAGAAGTTCATGACCCTAGAATTTTAAGTGATTTGTCTAAGATAGGTAATAACAGAGGAGAGGTCTGAATACTGTTCTTTTCTCTCTAACTGGGGTAGTCTTTCCTCTATATCACATTTCTTCCCAATTGCTATTTTAAAATTCAATTTATAACAGTTTTCTTAATCCAGCTTTCAATCTTCATTGTTGTTGGTATTGGTTTTTTTTTTTAAACAATCTAAAAAAATATGAGCAGCCTCTGGATAGGGTTACAGTAAATAATTCATCAGGAAGCGCAGCACCATTTGTCAAGAAAGGGTGGTAATCACTCTACAAAAACAAAGAATGTTCAACTTTATCATGGTTCCTGAGCTCTTACCTTAAACCATACCTTCTCCCTCTGAGCTACAAAACATTCAGGTTTTGGACAAGCCACGTTTGAAAGAAAAGCTAGGTCTTTTTCGAGCCAGTATGGTGTTGTTGTCTCTGTATGTGCTCCCAGGGAAAAGGTGAGGTATCTACTCCTTTTGTGTTTTATCCAAGCAAGAGTTGGCCTGTGTGGCCCTAAGGTTTGGGGTGACCATGAAGAAGGGAAACAGGGCAGTGAAGGAGCCTGCTCCTAGGATTGACTGATGGTATTAAAATTATGTATTTATTCTAGACTTTGGTTGTTGGATTGAATTTGCTTTGAAATGCCCTCAGCTCAGGGGTAGGTCTAGTACACAGTGAATTATATTTATGGGGACAGAGGAGAAGAAAGGGCAGCCAGCAGGAAAGAAAGAATGTTTAAGAATGGTGAGGACACCAAGTACCAGAGATATTTGTGGGGTAGTGGCTGAGTCCTGGGTGGGCTCAAGAAAATGCTTTTACTTTGTAGCCAAGTCTTAATATCCCCTGAGGAATTAAGACTCAGACTCTGTTTACAACAGATGGAAAAATTCTTTTTTTTAAGTGTACTTACAAAGCAGGTAGAGAGAACAAGTTCACCACATATCCCATGATGGGGTAGAAGTAATGGGATGCATAGCCCTTCAGTAGGCTGAACTTTGCCTTTGGAGTCTAGTTTTTAGAGCAAAGTATTGAAATATGAAGAACCAAGTCAAGCAAGGCTTAGGAACTACCTCATCTTTGTAAACCACCATCAGGGCTAAGCAAGTCTCAAGTGGGGTAGTGGAAAAAAGTACTGATTTTGGAGTCAGTGGACACAGGTTCAAATCCTGTATTGAGTGATCATAGGTAGCACTGGTAGGTGTGATTGTTGTTGCTTGTCCTTCATTCTAGAAGAGGATCAATGATACTAGGACTTGGTATCTTGACTTGTAAGTGAATTAGATTTAAGTGAGGAAGAGCTGTGCAAAGTCACCAGCTCCACTCTCTCCTCTAGAGTCACTGGAGTCTAATGGCAAGAGATAGGTCAGGATGACTGGTGATGCCCCCTCCCCCTACCCCCATAGGTCCAAGTAGAGGAAACAGAGAGCACAGAATTTAGTGGGGACAGTAATAGAAAACCTCAATAGATAACCTCAAGGTTATCCCTAAAACCCTGAAGAAAGCAATAGTTACTGCTCTCTGAGGAACTTAACCCACTAGTACAATGCAAGTTGGATAAGTGGCCCAGAGATGGCTCTCCATATGGAAGATCCTCCGTTCAGTGCTAAGAATAAAAAGACAAAAATAATATAGTCCCTGTTTTCAAGAAACACACATTCTACTAGGAGATACAAGATGTATTCACCTGGAAATACAAAGTTTATATAAAGGAATAAAAATTTCAAGAAGGAGGGAGTCTCATAAATTGGGGGTACCTGGAAAAAACCCACGTAGATGGTAGCACCTAAAGTATGCTGTGAAGGAAGTTAACAATTCTCAGAGGTACACTCCTTACTGAAATCTGCCTCTCCCAGATCTCTTTCAGGAATATCCCAGTCATGTTACTTATTAAAAGTTTTTTTTATTTTAAATTTAAATACATAAGAAAAGAAAGATATTATAAACTTAAATACTAAAACTTGAAGACAAAATAAAAGAAAAAAAGAGCATTGCCATATGCACAGTAGAACATAAGAGAGGATTCAAAATATAGAGAAATAAATTTCCATTTCAAGAAAGCCTATGTAAAAAATACAACACCTCATGTTCAGAGCTGTCCATCTTTTCTTTGCTTCCTTATAGCTTCTTTTGTTCTTGGCTGTGCACTTATTTTCTTCCCTCCCCCCCCCCCCAGAAGACTATAATTAAGCGTGGATACACACACACACATACATACATACAACTACATACATTCATGCATATATGTAGATATCTATAATCATACACATATATACATTCATATGCATCTGTGTAAGACCATACTCCCAGCCATGTTTCACTCCACTCTGCTCTCAAACCAAGTTCCTTGTAACCACCTTGCCCTGCTGATAGTGCCCTTTCCTTTGCTTCTCCTACTTCCCCTAATTCTGAAACCATTATGAATTATAATCAAATCGGTTCTATCATTATTCTATGATGTGTGTCAATCTATCTCTTATGGCCCCACAAACTGTCCTTATAAATTTCTGGGTCATAATGCCTCTCTCTGGTCACCACTCCTTTTTCTGTGTTGTCTTCCTCATTAGAAAGTAAGTGCCTTGAGGGCAGGGATTTTTGCCTTTGTATTTGTAAATCCAGGTTATAAGATTTGCCAAGTGCTTAGCACGTAGCAATTAATAAATGCTTTTAAATTTATTTGTTTGTTCTAGAACCACATAAGCGAAGGCACAAAGGACAGTTGAAATAAGAAGTTTGGAAATATAATGAGTTCTGTCTTGGATATAAGGAATTTGATCTGCCTATAGGACATCCAGGTAGAGATATCCAGCAGACAGTTGAGAATGTTGGACTGGAATTTAGAAGAGAGTTTAGGGCTGGATACTTGGAGATCATATAACTAGTTAAATTCAGTTCAACTGCCTGTTTTAGCCTGTGGGCCCCACTCTCTAAACAGAACCAACCATATTTTCTATTGTGTTGTAAAAACTTTGCATCTTGTCAGAGCTCCAAATATTTACAGAATCAGAATCACAGACAGTTAGAGCTGGAAGGGCCCTTAGGGATGATCTCATCTAAGCTTTTTATTTTATAGCAGCAGCATGGAGGAGTGGATAGATCCAGGATAGTAGTAGAACCTGGAAAACCTGAACTTACATCCTACCTCTGACACATACTGGTTGTTTGACCCTGGGCAAGTCTCTTTGCCTGTAAGTATTTCAAGCAACTCTCTAAAGGGTGACAACCTGGATTAGTAACAAGAATTTACTAAACCGATGAAATTACACAGGTCTGGTCCCTATCACTTCATTTTACTGATAAAGAAACTGAAGATCAAAAGGGTGAAATTATGTATTCAAGGGCAGTCATCCAATTAGTGGCAGAACTGGGAATAGAACATACATTTTTCTCCTGTTCTGCCCAGTACTCTTTTCACTAGCTTATAGTGATTCATTGATGCTGACATCTCCCCCAGCTAGCCACCAATCTTTCTTATTATTTTTCACACCATGATCCTGAGATCATCTGGGGAAGAGTCTCACTTAAAGGGAGGCTGAGAAAGAATGATGAATGGGTCCCTTTCACTGAGGCATCCAGACCACGTCCCATTTCCCACAAGGGGAATGACAGCTGCTAATCATTTTTTTTTTTTACCATCACCGGCTTCCTCAGTTAATAAGATCACTTGTTGTGGAGGTGAAAGAGAAGTTCATATTATTTATTAGGCATGAGCCCTCATTAGTAACTTCTTCGCAAAATAAACACTGGGTTCTACAGAAATCCTGAGAACAAGAGCCCACATTATACAAAGTACAATGACAAATGTCTCCTGTGGCATTGGATTCTAACTCTTACCATCTGTGATCACCATCTCTATGGCAACATAGAGTAAATGATTTTTTTTTAAAGTCCCAAATCAGGAAAGGCACAGCAGGGAATGTCTGTCCCAAAAGGAAACAAGTCCATGACTTGGACTCTCTTCCCAGTGATGGGACCAATGGAAAGCTGAATGGTCAGTGAAGAGGAAAACAGTAGCGGACTGGCAAAGAGGAGAGATGAAGAGCAAAATTGAGGCCGGATCTTTGGACTGTGTCATATGTTTCCAACTTGAGTGCTGAAGGGACTGTTGCCTGGTCTGGTAGAGTACAGTTCTGACGTTTGGTACAAATGTGTTTTGAATTATAAGTTTGTTATGTGACACTGTATTAAAAGAAGCTGCAAGTCATAGAGGTAAGAGAGTCAAGGCAAGAGCAAGGGTCTGCAGGTTCAGTTTGGGTTTCATAAGATCTTATGAATGTTGCATCAGAAGGAAGCCCTCAGCCCTAAATGCCCCAAGGAAGCCTGAGATCTTGGGACCTGTTCCTTGATGGACTTATAGAACTATAGACTGAACAGGAGGGGACTTCATGTAGTATCCAACCAACCTCCTCATTTTATATAGAACTGAGGTCCTCAGAGGTTATGGGATTTGTCCAAGGTCCCATAGGTAGTAAGTAATAAAGCTGAGACTATGTTATGGGTCTTCTAACTCCTAGACCAATATTCTTTTATATTGTAATCCTGTGTGTGTGTGTGTGTGTGTGTGTGTGTGTGTATACACACACAATAATATAATTTATATATAATACAATGCTTCTTTTAGTTCCATCTCCCAGTCCATAGAGGCAACCTAAGAAATAGTATTAATAGTAATAGTAGGTTTACAAAGTGGCATATAGGTCTTATCTCATTTTTTCCTCTTAACAATCCGGGGAGGTAGGTGCTATTATTAGCTTCACTTTTATAATTAAAGAAACTGAGGCAGATGAGGAATCAGTGGCTTGTTATGTGAATGTCTGCATTCCATCCACTGAGCCTCTTAGCTGACCCTGTAGAAAGAATATTTAAGAGACACAGTGGGTGGCTTTAACTCCTTGGGAAGCAGAATGTTGCAATAGAAAATAAGCTAGATTTAAAGACAGAGGTCCCAAGTTTCAATCCTGGCTCTGCCAACCCCTACCTCTGCAACCTTGGGGGTCACTTAACATATCTTCGTTCCTCAATTTCCACAAATGTAAAATGAATTGGACTAGATGAACTCTAAGGTCCCTAACATTTCTAAATCTATGGCCTATTGATTACTGCAGCTTCTGCTGGTGGTTGAAAAGTCATTTTTATATCTCCCCTCTTCTGTTTCCTTGTAGTCTTCGTGTCTTCTTCTTTTCCCTATGTTCCTAACCCAGAGAAGATGTGAACCCAAGTATGGCAAAATTTCACTCAATGATGCCTAGGAATATAACATTCTCATTAATTTAATTTTCTGATTCACTAAAAGATAAAAATCAAAACTACCTTTCTTTCAACTCTTGTTGTGAACTGTACTAAAATATTTTCATCCACTTCTTTATATCTTTGGAGACTTTTTTTGCTAATTTTGATGTATGCCTTATAGAAATTAGGCACATTTTTATGGGCATACCTCTATATAAATATTGTAGGTGTGTTTGCAGAAGTTGAACTCAATTCAACAAACATTTGTTAAATATTTACTATGTTCAAAGCACTGGGCTGGACCCTGGGTAGAACAAAGACGAAAAGAAAAAGTTCCTTTCCTTGAAGAGTTTGCATTCTATCAGGATTTGCACTGAACTGAGAGCCTATCACAGAATTTGTAGCTTTGATGGGTTTGTGGTCTCCTAAAAGAATGGGTACTTCATGGCTGGTCCAGATTGCAATAGATTTGTACCTTTTCAATCTTATCAATATCCTCCTGGAAATCTTCCATGGAAAGATCTAGAGGACTTCCCCTTAAACTCATGATATCATAATTGATACCCATAAAGCATGTGATTTATTCATCCTATATCTCTTACTTTCACCATATGACTGGTCCACTTCCTTTTCCAGTTATACGTCTCCTTGGTAATATATTTTAGATTGCTTGTCCTACCCATTTTTTGTTGTTGTTGTTATTGGTGATAATGTGCTACAGCCTTCTCACTCCTGCCGTGTCTCTCCATTGGCTTTAATTCTCCAGAGACAATGGCATTCTTTGCTTCATTGCAATATTGCATCACTGGCAGAACATTGGCATTAAAAAGTTGGGCCTTAGTTTGAGAGAGAACCTCAGAATCATTAAATGTAAGGCACATTTTTTCCATATGCAATCCAGTCTTCTTCCTTCATCCTATTCAATGGACTTTGTTATGGTCATGCTGTCAGTTACTGATATCAGCTTGTTTTCTCTCATGATCAGATTTTGTGGAAGAAGTAAGCTTCACTCTGCTTTATGTTTAAAGCCTGTCAGAGACACTTTTGTTGTTATTATAAGCAATCTGAGGGAGAGCCAGTGCCTGACGGAGATTCCCCCAGCTAGCCAAAGAGCTCAGATTACAAGCAATTCTATCTATTATTTACCGCATAAAGTAAAGAAGTAAAATCAAGAGTAGTTAGGCAGTATCACAAGCCATTACTAAATACAAGGGAAAAAACCAGTATTCCATATAAGGAGAGATATGGACAGAATATGTAGTTTTCAGATATAGGTTTTATAGCATCTTACAATATTGTCTTCACAGTAGGAATGTTGATCTTAAAGAAAATGCTTTATGAAAGGTTAGGTCAGCAGTTTGGATTCACAGGAGGACCAGTATAAGCTTCTTTCTCCTTCCTCTCTCTTTTTTTTCTTTTTTCCCTTCTCTCCCTGTCAGAAAGTCGTGAAATGGGACATTAGCATTGAATGGGACCTTAGAGAGAATCCAGATCAGCTTCCTACCTGATACGTGCATTTTCTTCCCTCCATACCTCATATCCTAATCTATTTGTTTTCTTCCCCCCCTTCTCTTCTGATCATTATCTTGTCTGCTTATTCATTTATTATAGAATATTTTAAAGTATTCAGCTTCTTCTTTAACTTGCTACTTCTTATTTTGTCTGTATCCTTTAGCTCTGAAAAGAACCAAAAAAAGAAAAATAAATAAATAAAAATTTTGATCTCTCCTTCCTTATTTTTTATAGATGGATAGCTGAGTATAGGAGTGTGCTGGTGAATGTTTTATAACTAGCTTTCTAAAAAAAACACATGCGTACATGACGAGCTTTTAAACTTAATCTGTTTTATTACTGTATTCATCTATATTACCAAATTTTCTTTATCACTTAAGTCTAGACAATGAACAAAACAATAAATCAAGCTTTGATTTTTTAGTCTGAGATGTAAATGCTGACACTGAAAATTTAACAATAGGCTCTCCTATGCAGGTTGGAGCTGGCTCCAGCATAACCCTGCACCTAACATAGCACTTGGCATATAGCTGCTGATCCAGTCATGTCTGACTTTTTGTGACCCTGCTTGGGGTTTTCTTGGCAAAAATACTGGAGTAGTTTGCCATTTTCTTCTCCAGCTCATTTTTCAGATGAGAAAGCTGAGGCAAACAGGGTTAAGTCACTCGCCCAGGGTCACACAGCTAGCAAGTATCTGGATTTAAACTCAGGTCTTCCTGACTCCCACCCAGTGCTTTATCCATTGTACCTCCTGGCAGCCCTTGGCACATAGGACCTCTTTAGTAAATGATTACTGACTGGTTGCTTGATCCAAGACAATTGTAACCCTAAGTCAATCCCAACTCTAACCAGTCTTTATCTTAACTTTATCAATAACTTTAAACTCAGCTTTAAGGATAGCTCTCTTCAATGCCAACCCAACCATCTCCTCCTTAATGCTTACTCTAACAGTAATTCAAAATCTAACCTTGAGTGACAGGCTTAAGTTGCAATGAATCAAAGCTTCACAGCATGTTGGGGTTGGAACAGACCACAAAGATTATCTAGACCAAATCCTACCTCCACTAGAATATCTTCTGCAACCTCCCCCAACAAGAATTCTTTATATTTTTGACTGAAGATGCCTGAGAGAGGCTTGGGGAAGCAGCAGGCTTCCTTTGGCAAACTACTGAGTGAGATCCCTAAAGTAAAAAGCAAAGGAAAGAGCAGAGGAAGGCTTTCGTGACTTAGCTACACTGTACCGTGACCTGAACCTCCTAGCTTGTACTTTCTTCTTTAAAAAATTAAAATTATTAATGTCTTCACATAGCCTAAATTTCTCCCTCCTCTTTCTCCTGATGTGAACCATCCAATATAACAAAAAACTTTTTTAAATAAAGAAAAAGAAGAAAAGGAGGGGGAAAATCAACAACACAGATCAATGCATTTTTTAAAAAATCCGACAATATAAGCAACATTCCACACCCTGGACCACCCACCCCCTCACCTCGGCAAAGTAGTAAGGGTGGGATCCTCTTCTATTTCTTTTTTTTTTTAATTTCCCAATGTTGATTTTTTTTGTGGTTGCTCTTCTCATTTGTGTTTGCTAGGGTCACTGTATATATTGTTTTCTTGACTCTGCCTACTTCACTTTGCATCAGCTCAGGTAAATCTTTCCATGTTTTTCTATATTCATCATATTTTCTGGGTTTTGTTTTGTTTTACAAAACAGTAATATTCTGTTACATTCATGGATCACGGTTTGTTTAGCTATTCTCCAGTCTATGGGCTTCTACTTGCTCTCAGTTCTTTGCTACCACAAAAGTTCAGCTTTTACTTGCTTCATCAAATGTCTTGTCTCCTCCTCTTGCTTTTGACTTGTTCCCCATCCAAGAAGGTCTATAGTTACTGTGATTCTGAACTGTTACTGGATTTCCTTCCTAGTTTTCACCCTAGTTTTATTTGAGTGTAATGATTTGGTTGGGTTACTGTCTTTGACTTGAGAACTATTCACCAAATTCCTTTTGCTCTATACTCAGTGGATATAGAAACAAAATGGTAACCATCCTCCAGAGAATGATTTTTTCATGGACTTAAATATTTTTCATAATTCCACTCTATTGGCTCTAGTGATCAAAAAATCCAATATTTCAAAATTCCTGATAATAATCCAAAGCCCTAGCCTACCCTTTCTCCCCTCTAGAGACCATTTTTTAGGACATTGTTTAGAGCTCTTTTTTCTCCCTGGCTTGATAGTATGTTGACAGAAGGAAAAAATGGGTTTGGATGCCAGCAAGAGAGATTTGGATGAGTCATCAGTTAGCAATTTCTGAGTTTCAGAACTGTTAAACACTGGAACAGGTGACTCTGAAAGGTCATGGAATATCTTACCCTTGTGATATTTTAAAATAGAATAGACCACACTTCCCAAATTGGATGATTTGGAGCTCTGTGCACTTCAACAGGAGCCTTCTTGAAAGAAACTAGGCTAGGGCTAAGTGAAAAGACATAGAAAGTGAATGAATTTAAAAAAAAAATCTTTAAAATGGAAGGTACTTTATGCCTTCGGCAGTTGTACTTTGTTAAACACTGGTGTCTGTGACTTGAAAGTTGTCTACCTGATCCCTGTAGTCCTAGAGCAGTGGCAGTGGGAATAGCAAAGGGAATGTATCTAAAGCAACACATCTCTACCAATGGTAGCAGTGACACACACACACACACACACACACACACACACACACACTCTCCTCATCCAACTCCTGACTCAGCACCACCAACTTGAAGTTTTTGGACCTCTTTGCCAATAACACAGCTGCTCCCCAAAACAATCTCTGACTCATACCTTAGGCCACACTCACATCCCTGCCCCATAATAATAATATTAGTTAGTATTTATGGAGCAATCTAAGGTTTGCCCAGGGTTTTAAATGTGCTATCTCATTTGGTCTTACAACAACCCTGTGAAGAAGATGCTATTACTATCCTCACTTCACAGATGAAGAAATTGGGACTTTGAGAATTGAAGTTATTCCCCAAGATTACACAGTTAGTAAGTATTAGAGTCTAACCACTATACTACCTTGCTACCCTGCTGTATATTGAACCTGAAATATATCACGATATCGTGAAAAGAAGTCTTGAGGCTCAAACTCTGCCTCTGATGTTTATTCCCTCTGTGATCTTGGTCAAATCATTAGCCTTCCTGAGCACCAACTTTTCTGTTTGTAAAACAAGGGGGGTTGAACTTTTGATGGCTCCTGAGATCCCTTTGACTTTAGATAAATACGTGATCTTATGAGAAAAAACTACTCGGAGAACAAATTTAATAGCACAGCTTTCGAGATTAATCCCTCTATTGAGAAGTCAGTGAGTCTGGAGTTTGCCTTTGGGCAGCAAAGATCTATGGCTGTGTGCATGTGCCAAAAAAAAACAACAAAAAAATGCTTAGTGTTTGCTATGCAACCGCAGTTGAACACATCCATAAAAGGGATGTCCCTGGTTGTCCAGAGGGATTCCCTTCAAGGATTTCCCTTGTGAGCTAATCCGTTGGATAGCACTGTGGAAGGGTAAGGCCAATTCTGAAGTTTCACCACCTTATTTCAGGCATAATGTTTACAACCCTTCAGGGAGGTGAGAGTAAAGAAGCCGATGGGAAGGAACAGGCCTCCTGCCCTAATAAGGAAGCTTGGAAAAAAGAGTCCTTAGCAATTGCCCTTCCTTCAACATGCTGCCTGGCCTTGTCTGAGAACCACTTCTTTTTTTAAAAAATGTGAATTTTTTTTTAAGTGAAGGTGATGTGGGGGGAGGGGTGGGGGGGTGGGGGGGGAGGTGGCGTTATTGCTATAACATTTTATACCTAAAATGGACACCTAATCTAGACCCTTCCCTTTTTCAGATGAAAAAAATTGAGGCCCAAAGAGATAAAATTATTTGCTGAGCCAGGACTAGTACCTGAAGTCTCTGAATTCCATACAAAAGCTTGGTGACTATAGTCCCGAACTTCACAAGGTGGGTCTCTAAGGAGATGAGAAAGGAATGCATAGAAACCTCTCCTCTTTGTGTTGTCCTAGTGAATCTAAGTTGCCAATTCCATACTAACTCATAGTTCATAGTTTATAGATGTTTACTTAAAAGGGATCTGAGAGGTCATCTAATTTCTGATTTTATGAATTAAAAGGTGAGGGGGATTGATTTCTTGAAGCCATGCAGGAGGACTTGTCTAAGTGACATCTTGTCATCTGGTGATAACTGTGTCAGAAGTACATCATCTCCCTCTGCCACCCTAGCCCTCGCCAAGCCTTGCTTAGATTTCTTCTAGCAGTCTCTGTAGGAGCAGGCAGCTCTTCCCACTCCAAACTTCTTGCCATTGCTACCTTTTCCTTTCCCTCTTTGGGGTGGACCCTGACTCCCTCTCCATCCAGAGGAAATCTGGACTCCCCACTCCACTCCAACCTTTAGATCCTCTCTCTCCTTCCTAATAGGGGTAAGAGTTGAATCAGAGTCCTCCATATTCCCTTCGCCCCCATCTCCAGCCCCAACTTTGGTCCCACAGCTTGGATGATCAGGAAGTCGCCAACTATCATCCTTCCAAGAAGACGAAGTACACCAGGCCTTACCATCTGCCTGGACATTCTATCTCCCTGATTGCTCTACAATGTAATTTGGGTAGGCATGGAGTTTGCTCCAAAAATGTGGGACCAAGGGAATTCCTTTACATGCCTATAGAAGTTTGGCACTCCCTTCTCTGCTTATTTCTTTGTATGAGCTCTCTGCTTTGGGGATGTATAGATGCATGTTTACAGAATACATATTTGGATGGCAGTCAAAGGGGTGGTGTGTGTGTGTGTGTGTGTGTGTGTGTGTGTGTGTACTTGAATAACAACCTCAGGTTACACACACATAAATAAGCATATATGTGCTTACTTATGTGTGTGTAACCTGAGGTTGTTATTTCAGTATAGTTTGCAGAGTAACCTTTGGGAACTATGAGACAATTAAAATTGTTCTTGAAATTCAGTGTATATATGTGCCCTTTCCTACACCCCCCCTCCCCCCACTTTGTTGAGAGGAGAGTTGGACCTGTGATTTAATTGGTATAAGGACTCCCAGTGTGTAAACTACCTCCAGTCATGGAGATAAGCAGCTCACTAGTAAGTCATATACTTAGAGAGTTGATAGGGTCGCTGGAGACCAAGTGACTTGTCCATGGTCACCCAGCCTATGTGTACCAGACACAAAAATTCATTGTAGGCCTTTTTGCCTCCAAGGGTGGTCCTCTCTTCACTATATGCCACTGTGTCCTATTGGGGACAAAAATTTGGAGTTATTGACAAAGTGCCCCTAGATAGCTGAGTTAGGACACTGCCAGAAGGCAGTGTTCTGCACTGGAACATGTGGAATGGCCCTCCCTGGCAAGAACTTATCTTGACTCATCTTTATGAGATCAAATCTGACCTCAGACACTAGCCCAGAGCAAGCTAGCCCAGACTAGCTGTATAACCCTGAGCAAATCACTTACCTCTATTCTCCTCAGTTTCCTCATCTGTAAAATGAGTTGGAGAAGCAAATGGCAAACCAGTCTAGGATCTTTGCCAAGGAATCCTCAAATGGGGTCCCAGACATGACTGAAAAATGACTGAACAAGAATGACCTTTCCTTTTTCTTAGAGACTACTTTGCTGGCATCTCTCTTTCGCATCTCTCAGGAATTATTTGTTAATCTAATTATTTGTGTATGTGCCAAATCCTCTCCAGATTGTAAACTTCTTGAGGATAAGGGACCATGTTTCATCTGAGCTTTATATTGCCCCCATTGCTTTCCACAGAACTACTTAACACTTAATAAACATTTCTCAGGTTGAATTTATGGGTCCTCCAAAGCAGCGGTTCTCAAACTTTTTGGTCTCGTGACCCCTTTATACACTTAAATATCTTTGAAGACTCTTTCCAAAGAACTTGTATTTATATGAGTCATATCTATCAATATTTATTGTATTCAAATTAAAATGTCTTAGTATTATTATGAAAATAGATCTGATCTCGAGAAACACACTTTCCATTTCTCTAGTGGTGTAGGAAGCTGGTGACCATAGGCTATGGTCACTGGGAAGAAGGAAAATGGGCAGGTTGACCAGCACCCTAGAAGAGCAATTGGTGGATCAAGGACATTAGAAACTATAGATATAGTTATGAGTGACTTCTCAGAGAATCACATTAGCAGCAGACAGATACAGATTTCCTATAGTAATTTATGGGATTATCTATCTATCTATCTATCTATCTATCTATCTATCTATCTATCTAATCTACCTAAACTGCATTCTAGACTTTCCCTACCATGATCCCAGCTCTTCATTCTCGAATTCACACACTGGAAATGCCCTCCATTCCTGAGGCCTCTTCTTCTGATGGCTTCCCCCTGGATGGCTCTTCTTCTTCTGCCTGTCCTACACACTTTCCCTACTGCCCTTCATCCTGCTACTTTTCAGCTTCCTTTTATGTACTGCCTTCTCCTAATAGAATGTAAGTTTTTTGAGGGCAGGGACTGCCTTTATACCTGTATTTATATTTGCAGGGCTTAACATGGTGCTTGGAACATAGTAATCAGTTAATAAATATTTGTTGACCATTGACAATTGACTTCTAATACCCATGGTGACAGGAGCAGTAGGGGTGGGGATGAGGCAGCCAGAGGAAGTGTTGGGCCAAGGAAGACTTCCCTGCCTGGGTGTCTCCATAACTCTCTCTTCCCATCCACTCCCTCCCTGCCTCTGCAAGTGCAAGTCTAGATGAGGAATAAGAAGTTGGTCAAATAAAGATTTGCTCTGGGATCCGATCTGGGATCTGCCTCTCTCCATCTCCAGGAAAGTTCCAATTCCTCAGCCCAGATTCTGATAAGATATCAGCAAGCTTCCAACTCTTTTCATCCTCAGACCTCAGAATAGTGAAGCTTCCATGCCTGTGAGCAGTGCCCAGAAGTTTAGAAACTTCTAGTTTCCTATTTTCCTATTTTTTCTATTTTTCTAGTTTCCTAGTTTCCCTATTTTTCCCCCTCAGGCCCCAATGAATTTTGATGGGACAACTAGGTAGGATTATTCAAATTAGCCTTCGCTGTTATCTGCCTCACCTAGTGAAGGAGGAAGTAGAGAGAAAACACTCTCCTGAAACATCAAGACAAATATTGTCCAC
>CM053585.1:466381250-466431507 GCA_028646515.1 Pseudochirops corinnae
GTGGACAATATTTGTCTTGATGTTTCAGGAGAGTGTTTTCTCTCTACTTCCTCCTTCACTAGGTGAGGCAGATAACAGCGAAGGCTAATTTGAATAATCCTACCTAGTTGTCCCATCAAAATTCATTGGGGCCTGAGGGGGAAAAATAGGGAAACTAAGAAACTAGAAAAATAGAAAAAATAGGAAAATAGGAAACTAGAAGTTTCTAAACTTCTGGGCACTGCTCACAGGCATGGAAGCTTCACTATTCTGAGGCTTGCTGATATCTTATCAGAACCTGGGCTGAGGAATTGGAACTTTCCTGGCGATGAAGAGAGGCAGATCCCAGATTGGATCCCAGAGCAAATCTTTATCAGCAACGATTTCCCCCCTTTGTTTCCCAGGCAACTGTGGCTTCAAACATATATCTTGTGTTTTCTTACTAAAAAAGTATGCAGACATGGCCTCTTATTGAATCATAAAATATTACGTTGATTGAAGGTAACCGTTTTCAGAAGAAATCACTGGTTGGTCATAGGACCATAGGTTTAGAGCTAGAAGGTACCTCAGAGGGCATTGAGCCTAACTGCCTCATTCTACAAATGAAGAAATTGAAGCATGGAACTGCTAGGTGACTGTCCCCCAGTCTGTGTGACCCTGGGCAAGTCACTTAGCCTTGTTTGCCTCAGTTTCCTCATCTGTAAAATGAACTGGAGAAGGAAACAGCAAACCACATCAGTATCTTTGCTAATAAGACCCCAGAGGAGTCACAGAGAGTCATGCTCGACTGAATTTCCTATTCCAAAATAGCCACTATGCCATGCGGTTATCAGATGCCAAGTCACACCACTGAGCCAATGCAGGGGCACTGTAGCCGGGGCAGACCTCGGGAAATGGCTAAGGGGACCCATTTGCCCCACAGTACTCAGGCTCTCAAGCAAAGGTAGCTGCCCAGAATACATTACTTAGTTATGATCCGAAGTGTCTATCCCCTTTTCTCCCATTTTCCCAAGGAAATGGTCACCAGCATGGCTGGGGCATGCAATTCTGCTATCCAGGGCACACACCACAATGCAAGTAGCAAGAGCAATTGACTTGATACCAAGGGACAAGGAAGAAGCTGCTACCAACAGCACCTCTGCCTGGAGCCAGGCAGGTGAGGACCTTGCAGGAGGTCTGGCTGAGGAAGGAGAAAAAATGGAGAGAGAAGACAGAGGAAGGGGCAAGGCAGAGGGAGAAGAAGGAGGAGAGGAGCAGAGAAGGGGAGGAGGAAGGAGAGGAAAGAAGCCATTCGGTCCCTTCCTATTTTCATGAATTCTTGTTGCTAACTAGGTGCTAATTTCCGTTATTTCTACCTCTTTTAATAATTTCCTAGTGCTGTCAATGGCCTCTCAGTTTTGAATGGAATGTCTCACCTTCCTTGTTATAGCTCATTTGCCCCCCTCTCTGGCATAATATAGGCACCTACTTCCTCGGAGTCCAGCTTTTGGGCACATAGGTCACATTTCCCAGCTTCAGAGAGGTGAGCGTGCCCTTTCCCTGCCACTGGGACTTTTTGCTTCTGTGAAATCCTACATCATAAGTGATAGTAGGATACAGATAGAGACAGGGGTTCAGGAATTCATTTTTTGGGACTGCCATGTGATAATGATTGCTACTCAGGACTTCCAAGAGACTGGTTCTCTTTTTGTTTTCTTCCAGGTTGGAAATCTCAGTCATCATTCAGGTTTTATTTGATTCAATGTATTTCACCTTAATTTAGTTTATGGCACTAAATTGTTGTTGAGGCTACTTAGTTCCAGGCACTTTGAATCCAAAGAGTCCTTGCCCTCAAAAAGTTTCCACTCTACTGGGGAGAAATGTGTACCCAGATAAGTACTTCTCATCCATTTCCTAAGCCATGCAGGCTGCATTGTTGCCATTATCCTCAATCCACCAGAATCTTGGATTCTTCCCCCAGAACCACCCTGGTGTCTCATCATGAGTTTTTGTCTTGCTTTCCTTTCTCAGTCATTTCCAAGTCACCCGCTTCCTCCCTTCTAGCTTTCCTTTATGCACGATCTTTCCCCATTAGATTATAAAGTCCATGGGGGCAGGGACTGCTGTTCTGTTTTTTTGTTCTTTTATTCTCAGTGCTTAGCACAGTACATCATAAGTACTTAATAAATGATTTTTCCTCCATTCCTAAGTAAATACAAAGTGGTTTCTTTTTTCCAAATAGAGGGGGAAAAAACTTTAACAACCTGGAGAATCTGGAAAAGTCTCATATAACAGATGGCATCTGACCTGTGCCTTGAAGGGAGGTAGGGATTCCAAGAGGGTGGGGATAAGGAGAGAACATTCCAGTCAAGGAGGACAGTCTGTACAAAGGCCAGAGGCAGGAGATAGAATGTCACGTATGAGGAATGGCAAGCAGGATGGTCTGGCTGGGAACATGGAATGTGGGAGGGGGAGCAATGTGAAGAAATCAGTGAAGAAAGAAAGGTTGGATCCAGATTGGGAAGGACATTAGATGCCAAGCAGAGGTATTTCCATTTTATCCTCGAGGTAACAGGAACTGCTAAAAAAAAAAAAAAAACCCTGAACTGAGGCACGACATGGTCAGACCTATGCTTTAGGAATTTCAGTTTGGCAGCTGAGTGGAGGGAGGATGGAGTAAAGAGGGGAGGGGAGAGAGAGGAGCAAGTAGACCACGCAAGAAGCTGTCACCATTCATTCATTCATTTATCAACAACTATTTATTGAGCACTATTCAATTTAATTCAAATTAATTTAATTTAATTTTTAAAAAATCATCAGATTCATGCTATATACCACAAAAGGCAGAATGAGATGATAGAGAGCCTGCCTTGGAGCCAGGAGCACCTTGATTTCAAGACCCACTGACACATACTGTGTGACTCTGGGCAAAAGTCATTCAACATTTCAGTGCTCTAGGTCCATGCTGTCAAACTCCGATGGAAACGAGGGCCACTGAGCCATAAATAGAGAAAACCTCATAATAATAACAGTTAACATTTGTCTCGGGCTTACTATGTACTGAGTAATTTACTGTACATTTTACAAGCATTATCTCATTTGATCCTCACAGCAACCCTGGGTGTAGGTGCTACTATTATCCCCATTTCACAGATGAGGAAACTGAGGCAAACAGGGGTTAAGTGACTTGTCCAGAGTCACACAGACACAGCTAGTAGGTGTCTGAAGATGGGTTTGAATTCAGATCTTCCTTACTCCAGGCACTGCATTTTGCTACCCAGCTGCCTCTGTTGTTATATTAATATCAATACTCACATAATTGTAGTAATATTAATGGTATCACATAATTATATTAATAGCAATAATGCATTACATTTAATATAATTACAACAATATTAATAATATCAACACTATTTTATTGGATTTTTATTTATTTGTTAATTATTTCCCAATTATATTTTAATCTGGTTCAGGTCATACTCAGGTCACATTCAGGGGCCACATATTTGACACCACTGCTGTGGACAATCCTCTAACACCCCAAGTTTTGGGGAAGATGCTGGCCTTCATAGGTAAAGGGACTTTCCTCATCCGGGAGTTTTCTCTGCCAATTAAATCACAAATCCAGTTCCCTTCCCTAGGTGTGAATCCCCAGGGATTAGAAGATAAATATGATGCAGACTCTGCTCCAACCCTCCTTCCTGAATCTATTGTGGCTGTTTCCACCTTTATGCTTTGGCTCCAGTTGCTTCCATTAGATGGGGTAGGCCTTGAGGCACCATACCACATATTGTGTCCATCCATGTACTTCCCATCCTTCAAAGATCAGCTTTTGAGAAAAAAAAATCCAGATACTTGCATGAATAAGCTATTCATTTACCTTTGAAGAGTGATGTTAACATCAGAAGAAGGTAAAGGTTTGGGGCAGTACAAGGATGCCGTGGAAAAGAAACCTCTCTCTTTGCCAGAAAGGACTTGTGTGTGACCTTGTGAGGCAAGGAGTGTGCTAAGGAACTGATTTTATTTCTTTCTCTTTGAATGGGCCAAAATATGTCCCCCTAGTCCAGATGGAGCCTTAAAGAATGGAACTGATTGAACACCAATAATTATTGATAGAAAGAAGTAGAAAAATATGAATGTATTGGTTCCTGATGAGATGCTGGTTAGAGCCACCATAAAGGACTGGTAGGGGAAAATGGAACTTAAAAAACAGATTTCACTATACCTGTGCACATTATTGATACAGTAGAGACTGCAAAGTTTCCTCAAATTAGGTAGGGGGCAAAGAAGTGTATTCATTTGGCTTTCTCTACCTATCTCCCCCCTGCCCTGCCCCCCCCCCCCAGAACACTGTTCCCCAGAACACTGGGGAAGTTATCCAGGACTGACTGACTTTTCCCTAAATGCCCAGTTCTGGGGATCAAGAGAGTCTGTTGTTTGGGGATGCAAGAGAGAGTTCACTGGGAGTGTGGCATGGGTCTGTGGGATCTTCTTGCTCCTGATGGCCAGACAGGAACGCTCAAATAAGTGAGCTTGAAGAAGTGCAGAGCTGATCTCGTGTGCACTATTCTTGGGCAGGTTGTAGGAAATTAGAGGGGAAGTGTAAGAGTAAAAAAATCCCTATCTCCAACGCATATATATGAAGGAGCTCTGGTAGCATTACCCTCTCTACCTCTTAGGGGTTACTGTACACTGTATTACACACTGTAGCAGAAAGCAGAAGACAGCAGGCATTGACACCAAGCTAAATAAGAACACCAGGCACAGGGGTGGGTAACCTGTGGCCTGAAGGCCACATGTGCAGCCTTTAAGGGCAGCCTTTTGACTGAATCCAAATTTTAGAGGATAAATAAGATTTGACTGAATTTGAATCCAAATTCAGTTACAAGGCCTCACTCAAGGACCTAGAAGGCCGCAGGTTTCCTGCCCCTTCTGGGGTGTTGGGTGTCAACTGCCTGGTGCTGAGGAAATTGCTGGCTGAGTTTTGGAATGCAAATGCTAAGTAGAAGAGAGCTCACAACAGCATTGATGTGAAGAGGTATGCAGTGGGAACCCATCAATTGTGAGTCAGAAGCTCCCAAAGACTGGCAATTAGTGCTGCTCATTGGCTGGCGTGGTTATTTTCTAGGGGGTCTGGTACCAGGCTTGTTTGCTTTCGTTGGCATAATGCAATTATTCATTTTTTAAACCTCATGAGCCTGTGTATTTATAAGGGGAGGTGGTGTCTGCATCTTGACAGGGTTTTTTGGGGGGGTGGGGGGAGGGATGTCAGATGCTAAAACTTCTAGATTATTTACACAGAAAGGAATGTGCCTGAAAAGTCCCCAAAGTGCCATGTGGTTCCATCTTGTAAGGAAGAAGCCATTAACACAAGGAGACAGAAGTACAATGCAAGTTCTATGATAATGGCTTACAAAGTGGATTACAATGCGTTTTAGCATATGTCATCTCACACAAGGGGTAGCTAGGTGGTGCAGTGGACAGAGTGCTGTGGGCCAAGAGTCAGGAAGATGAATCTTCTTGAATTCAAGTCTGGCCTGAGACACTTACTAGATGTGTGATCCTGGACAAGTCACTTAACCCTGTTGGCCTCAGTTTCCTCATCTGTAAAATGAGTTGGAGAAGGAAATGGTGAACCACTCCAGTATCTTTGCCAAGAAAACCCTAAATGGGGTCACAGAGTTAGATATGACTGAAAATGACTCTACAACATCTCACATATATTATATACATAGACGTGTATGTGAAAACAACCCATTCAGGTGGACAGGAAAAATATTATCCCCATTTTATAGTTGAGAAAGATTGGTTGAGAGACCAAGTTAGGGCCAATCACTGTAGCAATCAGAATGAGGATTCTGAGGGTTTGAGAAGTTTTTAAATGAGGAGACTTGATCTGTGTTTCCTACTCATCTCTCTTCCTATATTTGGTGAGAAAGATCTCTCCAAAAGAGTTATTTTGTGGTGACTCAGCAAGTATCTACATCAGAGAAAGGAAAAGAAGATAACCCATTTTCTTGGCATCCGGATGCATGACAGGGATACTGTGGGCCTCTAAATCTTCATCTAGATTGACCGGTGATGAAGCATCTACACAGATGATTTCCTTAGTTTTCCCTTTTTGTATAGGAAATGTCCCATCCCTGATATCCTCCAGTGCTCTTTCTATCCTACCAAGGGTCATCAGGCAGTGGTAGAGACAGAACAGGGGGATATTCAGTAGATAAAATTTACTGAAGGTCAGAAAAAGCATCTAGTCCAAAATAGAAATATGGAAGACATAGATTTATTTGTTTTCACCTTTGGACTGTGGATTGAAGAGTGGGCAACCCAAAGCCTACAGGTAAAAACAAAGCAATCAGTACAGGACAGGAAAGGGAAGGGTAATGGTAGCAAGCAGTTGAAGGGAGATTTTGATAGGCTTGTTAGTGTTGACAACTAAAATCATTCAATTAGACACACAAATACAGCCTGAGGGCTTATTCCTGATTACATAATTAAACAAAAACAGCAAGCATTTATTAAGCCCTCACTCTATTTCAGTCAAGGTGATAAGCCCTGGAGATACAAAAATAAAAGTGAAACTGTCCCTTATGGGGTTTAGTGCCTAATGGAGAGACAATACGCATATACATAAAGATTGGATAGAGACAGGAGTGGGACCCATGTTTCATTAGGGCAGTGCTTCTCAAACTTTTGGTCTCAGGAACCCTTTATACTCTTAAAAATTATTAAAGACCGCCCCCTGCCAGAGTTTTTGGTTAAGTAGGTGTAATGGCAAGCACAGAAGTAGTTCACACCTTCTTTGAGCTATTGAATTAATACCTTTTTCAGTTGAAGTTTCTTTTGAGCCTTGTATCAAGTCTGTTAAGAAACAGAACATGTGAACCTCACAACTTGTGAACCCTAGAACTCATGAACTCCTGAAACAGAAAGAGGAGGAGCTAATGACCATATATAAGGAGAGGCCAGGATAGAGACAGCAGAACTGAGAGGAGGACTCTTGTGGTAGCAGAGTCAAGAAGGAGAAAACTTGTGGTATCCTGGCACTCTGTCTGCTCTGTCTGTGTTGATGTTTGTTTGTGATACTTTGTACAGAAGCCCTGGGACCTTATTGAAAGCCCTGAAAGAGGATTTTCTGGTTGTATGTTTACAGAAGTCCTGGAGGAGGGTTTCGGAGGTCCTGGGACTTTACTGATGATTTGTGCTGACCTCTTGGACCTTGTTTGTGGGTCTGTGCTGATTTCTATGTTGATAATTTGTGTTGATTCTCAGACCTTGTTGGTGGGTCTGAGTTGATTTCATAGGCAGATAGTGAATTGATGATGGTGCTGGTAATGTGCATGAATATTATTGTGGCTCTTTTGAGCTTTGTCTTTCTAGAAACAGGAACTGTGAAGGACTTGAGGTAGACTGGACACTGTGAACTTCAATATGGAATGGGAACTGGATGAAGAACTGGACGAGGAGCTGGACAAGGAACTGGGAGCTGTCTGCCTTTGAACCCAGGTGATATTTGGGGCTGGGACCATGGAAGAGGAACCATGGAAGCTGAGAGCCAGCCTCAAGTCAAGCTGAAAGAGGACTTTACTTGGATACTGAGTACTGACTGAGAAAATTATGATTTACTATGTCCTAGAGGTAGAGAACTTTGACTTTTGTACTTTGTGACTGAATTAAAGATTTTGTGATTGACTAAATGAATGCACTTTGTTTAAAAACTATGTGATTGCTTTGGTGAAAACTATGTGGCCATTTTAGTGATAAGTTGTTGAGTTGTGACATGGTGAATGCTGTATTTTGATTTTCTGTGAATGTTTTGCTCTGATTTGTTATTGAATAAATAGAGAATTCACTATACTATGTAATCGGAACCCTGAAAGCTGTTCACAGCAGTCCTCTGGAAAGCTGCTTGTGCTTGGCTTTACAGTAGGTTATATCTACCAATGTTTACCATATTAGAAATTATAAAATATTAGCCTGAATACAAAAATAGTTTTGACCTTCCAGACCCCCTGAAATGTTTAGGTCCCTGAACCCCACTTTGATAAGCATTGATGTAGGTAAGAAAACTCCCTCATCTAATTCAGGTCACTTCTTCTGCAATTTATAGTCTTAGACTTGCCTGGGAGCACTGAAATGCTCAGTGACTTGTCCAGGATCACAAAGCCTTTTGGTATCAGAAGAGGGATTATTTGAACTCAGGTCTTCCTAGCTCTGAGGCCAGCTTTTTATGGATTAAACTATGTTTCTTCTCAAATATTGTGTATGTGTGTATGTGTGTGTGTGTGTGTGTGTGTGTGTGTGTGTGTGTGTGTAATAAATTCAAAGTAATTTGGGGAGAAAATATACTAATAATTGCAAGGATCAGAAAGACTTCACGTAGAAGGTGACATTTGAACTGAGCCTTGAAGGAAACCACATATTTCCAGAGGCAGAGATGAGGAAAGAGCACATTCTAGGTATGTGATTTAGCTAGGGCAAAGGCACAGAGATGGGAGATGGAGTGTTGTGTGTGCTGATAGATCTGAGATGAAAAGTATGAGAACTGGAAATATTTGAAAGTCTTTTGCCTATGGTAAGGGCTTAACATTTGCTGAATTTAAGTGAGAAACCAGTCACAATGAAAACAATTAATATTTACAAAGGAAAAAATCCAGGGAAAACAATGATAGATGAAATAAAGCCAACAATGAAGCAAAAATAACAAGAATCAGAGGACAAATGAAGGGTGTCTGACTACGGACTTTCCCCAGGACATTGTAGAGGGAATATTAGTCAGGGTATGAATTAGATTGTAAGGTCATGGGGGGGGGGGGGGTAGTGGGGGAAGAGAGAGAAAAAGGAGACAGAGAAGAGAAAGAGTATATGAAGTGCAAAAAGTAATGAAAAGTAGATGCAGATCAAAACCAAGGCCAAGAGATACTTATTTAGTACTTGTGGGGGAAGGAAGAAGGTGGTCTTAAGAGTGCTGGCCAGCAATTAGAGAGGAAATAGTTTAGTCTTTGTGTCTTTGTGCCCTCTACCTTGCCTCTTTTGGAGGCAACCTGGCATGTAGTGATAGAAGATCTAAAATCTGAGGACCTGGGTTCAAATTCCACCTCTAATATTACTTGTATAATTTTGGGTAAGTCATTTGATTTCCCTGTCCTCCTTGCGGTTTTTTGGACATCCATCTCCTCACTGTGGGCATCTTTGCTGGGTGCATGGAATACTTTCCCTCCTTATCTCACCTCCTGGCTTCACTGACTTCTTTCAAGTCCCACCAAAAAGTCCATCTTCTATAGGCAACCCTTAATTCTAGTGCCATCTCTTCTGTTGATTATCTCCAATTTATCCTGTGTGTGTGTGTGTGTGTGTGTGTGTGTCTTATTTGTATGTGTTGTCTTCTTCATTAGACTAGGAGCTCCCTGAGAGCAGAGACTAACTTATGCCTTTCTTTCCCAGCACTTAGCACATAGTAGGTGCTTAAAAAATGTTTTTTGATTGAGTTTCCTCATCTTTAAAATGAGATTGTATTGGATGGTCTCTGAGGTCCTTTCCAGGGCAAGCCCATTTGGGGTGAGTGAATCCGAGTTTGGGAAAGAGTAAAACCCAGTTCTTTTCGTTGCCTATGGTTTTTAGTCTAGTCGGCTTCTAAGGAGAAAGATTTCAAGTTGGGTTGCTTTGAGGCTTTAGGGGCATATTCATTTCCCAGCTCTTTCCCAGAAAGCCAGGAGAACAAAATTACTATTATGAGGGAAGCTGGCAAGAGCCAAGGGGTCAGCAACCTTTGGTCTTGCCTTACCCTCTCTCTACAGAAGCATCTTAGAGGCTCACTGCCATAGACTGTGGTTTTGTTTGGACCCCAGAGAGGAGGAGATGGGAAGGGAAATGTAAGTAGAAAAATGAAAAACAAAGAATTCCTGAAAGCCTGATAAGCTGCTTAACTATGCACCAAAACATAAATATTTGGCCAAATTAGCTGAACCAAATGGTTCATATTTCCAAAGTAGGGCTGCAGCTTTTTTTTTTTCTTTTTCTCTTCTTTTTTCCCCTCTTGCTTTGAAGCTGTTCAGCTCTGTGAAGATCCTTAATGAATCCAGGAGGGGAAAGTTGGATTTCACTTTCTTTCCCCAGATCTCCCTAAATGTTTTGCTTCTCTTCTTTGATGTTAGGTAAAAGTGCTTTTCCTGTCTTGTTACTAAATGGAGAAGTCCTGTGTACATTGTAACGAAATCGTTAATGAGAAAAGTGATGTGGAGTAGAGAATGTCAGGAGTACTGGCAGAATTACAAAGGTTGCTAAAGTGTACACTTCTCACATCTCCTTCATAACGACTTTGGGGGCACTTCCTGCTCACTTTTTTGTTGATAGCTCTTCTGTGATCACTCTCTGAGTTAAGTCCCATTGGTTAGCAAATTTAGACCGTATATCTAGTTGATATTAACATATAAATACTTGGGAGAAATGATTCACCCCCCCTGGGCAAAGGAAATCACTGCTCTGGGAGAAATGAGCCCTTCTCTACATGATCCCTAAGCTACTGGTCAATTTAATTTAACTTCTGAGTCAATAATCCTATGGAAACATCAATCAGACTACTTGTTTGATGTCATGTATATCAGAAGCAGGTAGTACCTTTAATGCCTAGTGGTAGCAACCTAAACCTAATAGTCAGTGATGGCCTCATTTCCCTTGGATATTCCTCAGTGGGTAGGTTAGCAAGGAGAACATTTGCAAGACCAAGATCACATGGCTGGGCCCTCCCTTGATGGTCACTTTCACCATTCACACTCCTCTCCTCCTTTCAGCCTTTCTTAGAATATGGCCCAGTGGAGGAGGCAAGGCGATCAGGAATGGAGAAGAGAACAAGGTCTCAGACTAGAAAGATAGATAAATGATGGGAGATGGGGAGGTGTAAAGATGTAAGTGCTGGGCTTGGAGTCAGGAAGACTCAACTTCCTGAGTTCAAATCTGGCCTCAGACTCTTACTAGCTGTGTGACCCTGGGTAAGTCACCTGACCCTGTTTGTCTCAGCTTCCTCATCTGTAAAATGAGCTGGAGTAGGCAATAATGCACCACTCCAGTATCTTTGCCAAGAAAATCCAAAATGAGATCGTGAAGAGCCAGACACAACTAAAGAGCAACAACAATAACAAAAGATGGAAGGATTTGGTTTCTGTTTTTGTATGTTTTTAAAGAAATAGGTATGAAGGAGGAAGTAGGAGAGAATATGGGATTATAATATCTAGATAAGTTCTCAGGATGATAGATTTAGAACTGGAAGGGATCTTAGAGGACTTTAAGCCCAACTTTGTGATTTTCTAACTGAGGCTATGTGAAATGCCTTTCCAGAAGAGTCATTATTAGCTAACTAACATTATAAGCTAGCTAACTAACTAATTAGCTAAGAAAGGAAGGGATAGAAAGAAAACAATAAGCCAGAGATAGAAACTCAGGATAGAGATGGGAGGCTCAGGTCAAAGAAACTGAGTTCAGTGATTGAGTGCCTCTAACCCATGAAAGAAATTAACCAGAGCCTTTCCATGGTCATAGTCCATGGAGATTTTAGCCTAGATGAGGAAGGTAATTTTAAAACAGTTTGATTTCATTTTAGAAGCATTTATTAAGTGTCTATGTGGAAGGCATGGTACTAGGCAATGACAAAAATGAAAGAATCTCTTCCTTCAAGGAACTTACATTCTACTTGGGAGAGATAACATAAAAGAACTAGAAATTAACAGAGTTCCCATCAAATAAGGAAGAGCTGAACAAATCATGGTACATGAATGTAACAGAATACTATGGTGTGGAAAGAAAAGATGAAAGGGAAGTTTCATGGAAACCCGGAAATTCTTATGAACCAATGCAGAGTAAAATGAGCAACCAGGAAAGTAATTTATACAATTACAACAACTCTACACAGACAAAAAAAAAAAAACAACCCAACCACACTCTAATCAATGCAATGATTAACCACAATTCCCCAGGATTCATGATGAAGCACACTGTCTACTTCCTGAAAGAGAAATTATGACTCAGGATATAGATTATTACATTTTTTCTAGGAATTTGTCTTACTTGAACATAAGTGTTTACAACAAGGGTTTTATTTCTTTTTTCAATGAGAAGAGGAAAGGGGGAGGGAAAAATTTAAAAAAATTAAAAATAACATGTACAAAGTTAAGAATGATAGATAGCATCTTACACAGCATTTCAAACTTTGCAGAGTGTCTTACAGGGATTATCTCATTTTGTCCTCATAACAACTCATTTTACAGATGAGGAAACTGAAGTAGTCAGGGGTTAAATGACTGGCTCATGGTCACACAGTTTCTCACTGCCCAAGGTAGAATTTGAACTTGGGCCTTCCTGATTCTAGGGTCTGACACTTTATCCACTGTACCACCTAGTTGCCTGAGATAAATAAATATAAAATATATACAAATATAAAGCATGGCCTAGGGCATTGCCCTAAAATTCCCCCAAGGACTCTAGACTCCCCAAAGCTCACTTTCCTCCATCTGACACTCTGGTTGCTCTTTGGGGCTCTGAGCTACTGACTGATGAGAGCTCTCTGTATCTAGCACAGACCCAGACCTCCATGTTGCTCCTAGACCATCATCATCCCATTGCAGCAGTCTATATGCTTCCTGTTCTAGTACTCCCCAGTCCTCCCTGCCCACCTTCTCACCTATTCAGCTTTCCATCTCTAGCTCTGGGAAATCAGCAAGTCAATCCATCCATTCTAGGGAAGGACAAGTCGATCAGTGACATCCTAAAAATCCACTTCCTATCCCTGTGACTCATCCTGTCCAAAATACTCTTCCCCACGACCCCTCTCCTCTATCTGTTGTTTTCTCCTATTAAATGTAAGCTCTTTGGGGACAGGTACTATCTTGATTTTGTTTCTGTATCCTTAGAATTTATCACAGTAAAAAAACAAAAAAAAACAAAAAAAACTTGCTTGTTCCTTGCACATAGTAAACAATAAATACTCATTCATTCATTCATTCATTCATTCACCTCCTCAACCTTGGTGAGGTCTCCAAAATTAAGTTGAGGGACGGCTTATGTCTGGGTATCTCCAAATGTGGGCAACAATTACCAATTCCAATGTGACACTTACTAACTATGTAATCCTGGGTAAGTCACTTGACTCTTTACCTCAGTTTTTTTCTTTTAAATAGTAAAATGGGAACGATAATAGCATATACTTCCGAGGGTAGTTGTGAGGATAAAATGAGATGATATTTATAAAGCACTTTGTAAACTTTGAAGTGTAATATGAATATTTAATATTATTATTGTTGTTAATTGAAAACAATATATGAAAAACACATATAGTATGGAATAGTCTCATTTTTATCACACACACACACAAGCACTCACCCTTCAACAAAATGAATAAGACCCAAACAGAAATACAAAGTACTCAAATGGTTCATGATACTTGCCCCAGAAAGTTAACACACAGCACAAGTTAAAAGGAGATCCCCTTCCCATGGACTGGCAGTGTTTGAACCAGGAGAAAGTAATTTATTTCATAACAAGAAGAGGTCCGCATTGTTAAAACTTTCAGAGGCCAAGAAGATTAAGGATTGAGAAAAGGGCATTGTATTCGACAGTTCAAACATCCTGGTGACTTTGGAGAAAGCAGTTTCATTTTAGTAGAATTTTAAGAGCAATTGTGTGTAACTAAAGCTCAGTGGGGGAAACCCAAATGCCAGAGGAAGAGATCTCACTTCTTTGAGGATCTGTAAAGGTTTAAAATATAATTAATTCTAGATCTGAAAATAGATATAAAGATTACTATGAAGAAGAATGGTTTGGAAATAGAGAATGAGACTAAAAATTAGAAGGGGAAAGTGATTGTTAGGCTGAGCCTTGATTGGTGATTAATTCAGGACAGGATAGGGGAGGAACCAAAGAACAGGTTGAAAACAAAGTGCAACCTCAAAGTCAACAGACAATTTAGAACCAGCGAGGTTATAGAAGCCAGTAATCCAGCTGAAGATCCAAACTAAGGGAAGAAAGAAGCAGGAGCCAGGGATTTTCCAGAAGCCAGAGGGCAAGATAGGTCAAGCAATTAATTAATAAGCAAGCATTAAGAGCCTGCTGTATTTTAGGCACTCTTCTAGGTTATAAACATACAAAAACAAAAATGAAAACATCCCTGTCTTTAAGCAGCTTCCATTTGCTAGGAAGACACACACACATACATACATAAAACTCGGACTTTTTGGAGGATGGCTTTAATTACTGGGGGAGTTAGGAAAGTCCTCACTGAGGTGGTGTTTGAGCTGAATTTTGAAGGAAACTAGAGATTCTAAGAGGAAGAGGTGAGGAGGGACTGTGTGAGGAACTTTTCTAGTGTGACCAGACCAAAGAAAGGAGTGATTTATAAGGCTTGAGAAGGAGGTTGGAATCAGGTTGTGAAGGGCTTTCAATGCCAGAGAGTTTTGTATTTGAACTTCGAGGTAATAGGGAGGTGTTAGAGTCTTTTTGAGAAAACAGTTCATGAGAGCAGCCACAGGCACAGCTTGTCAGCCAAGATAACCACAAAACTGAACCCATGCCCGCCTTCCAAGGTAAGATGCCTTTTTCATGTACCCTTCTTATTTCAGCCACGACTCACCAGGATACAGGCTCAAGCTGTTATAGTGCAGCAACTTGCCACACCTGGCAGACCCTGACAGTGATGACAGGAAGCACCTGGAAGGTGCATTAACTCTGAGCAGGCTCACCAGGAAACATGAGACCACACCTGCAATATACATTTTCTGTACCTTGAAATTCCCCTGCCTGCAGGAAAGACTCTTTGCACCCTTGAACCTCCAGTGCCTGGATTAGAGTGAGCAGGGAGGGAGAAGAGGTGGTTCCTGGCAGAGCAGAAGAGGAAGTAAATAAAGGCTACTCCTCTTGGCTCCTCATCTCATCCCAGATGTCTTGGCTGCCATGGAGTAATTGCAATGCATTCATGCAAGGTAGACTTGCTCTACAGCAGGGATGGTAAGCATATACTTCTGACAGGTAATTTAGGATATGAGAAAGTGAACAGCACTCTTTTCTGAGCTCACCAAAAATTTTAGTTAGCTACTTAATTGCAACTCTGTACCAAACTCTTGGGTTGGGCCAAATTAACTATCTGGATTCCAGAGTAATAATCCAAGAAAAAGATTATCCCCCCCTTCCTTTAGAACAGATGACAGTTTCTTGGAGGAAAAAAAGTATCTATGTATGTATATATACATATATGTACACACACATGCACCTGTGTGTATGTACACACATATGTGTGTATATGTATAAACACATATACATATGTACACGTGTGTGTGTGAGGGAGGAAAAAAAGGAGGTAGAACATGTATCCCAGCTCCCAGATATAGCTAAAAATTTCCAGTTATTTGTGAGTCTCTGGGATCAAGCTCTGTTTCCTAAAAAACTGAAGAAAAGAAGGATTCTGAGGAACAGTAAGGTGAATAAACGGGTTCACTTAAAATATTCAGAGATAGATTAAAAAATAATATATTGATTGCCATTCATTTAACAATGATTCATTAAACATGTTCTGTACGAAAGGTGTTCTTGGGATTCTAGAGATAGAAGAATTCAATTTAGTTTGATTTTTTTAGAGCTGACCATGTTAGACACTGTTTCAGGTGCTAGCAAATGCAAAGACAAAAATGACAATAACCTGTCCTCAAAGAGCTTACATTCTTACGGGGGAGTGGTGAGTCCACATACACCTAAGTTAATTCAAAGCCATTTTGGCAGGGAAAAGAAATCACCCGGGAAATAGGGAGAGTCTTCTCTGGAAAAAAAATCTCTGACTTTGAGGACTTTACAACATGATAGGGACAATGCACTTTCTATACAAACAAGTTCAATGCAAAGTAGAGTCAGGTAGGGACTAAAGAGAAAGCAAGACAATGAGCTCCTAGAAAACCTGAAGAGGAGAGCATCTAAGAGCACTTTCATCTTAGAAGCTCGAGGAAGGCTTCTCTGAGGGTAGAAATGACAAAGGAATGCATCCCAGGCTAGGGAGATAGCTTGCATGAATTCAGGGAGGCAGAAGAGGGCAGGGTAAGATCACAGGACAGCCACTAGTCCTGTTGGTGGGAATGTTAAGTTAGTAAAAGGTAGTTGTGACATAAGATTAGGAAAGTTTGTTGGAGCCAGAGGGCCTTAAATGCCAAGGTAAGGAGTTTATCCTATCACTTTAACCCCCACTTACCATTGTGACCTTGTCAACCTAATGGCCACATTAGTGCTGCCCTGAAATACTTTGAACCTAGGGATAGCTTGTCTGGTAGGGACCCATTGTCTTGGCCTGGGCTCTCTCAGTCATAATGCTTGACTAAAAAGCCCGTGGATTTCCCTTTCTAGTCAGCTCCCTCACCAGCCAGAAATCAGGAAGGTAAATATGGAACCAGGAGAATTCAAATATTGAAAAGTAAGGGAGATGGTTTGGTGAAAAGTTTTGGAAATGAAATAAAAGTCAGGAACCAGGAAATTCATAAGAATCATTACCATAGACTGTTTATTACATACACACACACACACACACACACACTCAAACTTAATCATTTTGATAATGAATCTTCTTTTGTGAGTGGATTAGTGGAAACAGCCACAAGTCATTTATGGACTGAAGTCTGGTGATCATGAAGTCATTGGAGCCACATACTATCTTTGTAGGTCAAAAATAAGAGCTGAGGATAAAGACATGAGATTTTAGTGTGGCGGGTCTCCTTGGTGCTGAAGCAATTTTCAAGCTGGAGCTCCAAAAATATCCCCAAATACTCCATTGTTGTAGTAAAGGTGCCGATACCCAAGATGAATACTCTGAGGAACACTTGGGTATAGAAGTATGCTTACTTATAAACCAATCTTATTTCTATATCATTATACCTTGTAGATAAGATTCAGTATTTGCATTCTTGACAGGTCACGACATGTATATAGAGCAGTGATCATATGTACATGCAAAATCTTGCTATAAAACACTCTTCTAGGGTGTTTTAATATATTCATTGTATTCCACCTATTCTGCAGTCACTGACCACACTTTGCTAGAGGTAGAAGTTTGAAATTGGAGGATTGAATTCTTTTCACTTTGTTTTGACATTTTAGGTCCAAGATCTCCAAAGCAGTGCACTATGACCTCAGGATCTCAAAGTTTAGATTCCTTTATGGACTTCCCAAAGACAGTTTAGGAATGAGACTTCAGTATGAGAGTGCTTTCTCTAAACAAAAAGCAATTTCCAAAAGTAAGAGGCAAGATAGGGGAATCCCATATGTGGCTGTGCATGTGCTAAGCCGAATCCTTAAAAGATAAATGTGTCAAGAGTTCTTCACCACCTTGGAGTAATTGTAATGTTAGTAATGACTAACATTTTCTGAAAATAAATACTAGGTCTAATTCGTGTCATATTAACCAACAAATGCAGGATACGTGCTACCAAAATTTCCTTTCAGAGGAAAAAATAAAACAAATGGGATACTACTATCAAGTTTATTCTGTGGAACCTGACAGAAAAGTGGAATTAAAATAGTATCAATTTTCAGGGGTGAGGAAGGAATGATGGACAACTCTGAAAAAAGGAACTGAATATCACTTAATAATAACTTAACTCAATACCCTATCCGACAACGCTCTAAAACAAATCAACACAAGCATTCTTGAAAAGGACATGTCAGTTGACCCATCATCTATATGACTTCCCAGATCCAAAACACTCATCCCTGGCCCATGCTCCTCTATTAAAATGTAAGTTCCTTGAGGGTAGTGACTGTCTTGCTTTTTATATTTGTTTCAAAACTTACCTGTATTTTGTCCCACTTCTTTAGGACCCTGATCTTTTCTAGTTGAGGAAGTTAATCTAGGACATGAGGCAGGTAGGTGGCTCAGTGGATAAAGGCTGGAGTCAGGAAGACCTGAGGATAAGGTAAGATATGACATATGACACATCATCATATATTATGCTATTACTCTAGCATAATATATCTAGCTTTAGACACTAGCCGGGTGACCTTGAGCAAGTCACTTAACTTCTGCTTGCCTCAGTTTCCTCAACTGTAAAATAGAGATAATAATAGCACCTACCTCCTAGGGATGTTGAGAAGATCAGTGAGATAACATTTGTAAAGCACTTAGAATAATGCCTGGCACTACTATGTGGTATATAAATGCTAGTGATGATCATGATGATGATGAAGATGATGAAGAAGAAGAAATTGGCTTAATGTTTAACCCTCTTCATAATGTACTTGCATTTTTGTAGTGGACTTCAATACTTGATCTAAGAATGTGATGAGTCATGGAAATTTTAGGACCATTGTAGGTCTATGGGAAAAAGATTTTTTGGTCATTTTCCCTTTTTTTATGATCTCTTTGGGAAACAGGCCTAGTAGTGGTATTGCTGGATCAAAGAGTATACACAATTTGGTTGTCCTTTGGGCATAGTTCCAAATCACTCTCCAGAACGGTTAGATCAGTTCACAAGTCCACTAACAGGGTATCAGGGTCCTAATTTTCCCATACCTCTCCCACATTTATCATTTTTCTTTTTTGTCATATTAGCCAATCTGATAGGTATGAGGTGGTATTCCAGAGTTATTTTAATTTGCGTTTCTCTAACCAAAAGTAATTTAGAGTATTTTTTCATATGACTATAGCTGGCTTTTATTTCTTCATTTGAAAACCACCTGTTCATATCCTTTGACCATTTATCAATTGGGGAAAGGCTCTTATTCATATAAATTTGACTCAGTTCTCTATATAGTTGAGAAATGAGGCATCTGTCAGAGCCACTTGTAAAGATTGTTTCCCAGCTTTCCATTTTCCTTCTAATCTTGGTTGTATTGGTTTTGTTTGTACAAAACCTTTTTAATTTAATATAATCAAAATTATCTATTTTACATTTCATAGTACTCTCTATCTCTTGTTTGGTCATGAATTTTTCACCTCCTTAGAAAGATTTTTTTGTTACTTTTCCCCATATGCCTGTCCCCAAGTTCTACCACATAAACAGCCCCCTATTTCACCTATAATTATGATCTTGGAAAGACAGCATTGAAAAGTGAAAAGAGCACTGAATAGCAGGTCAGGGTTCCAGGGTTCAAGATCTTGCTTAAATGATTCCTGTCAATGTCATCTTGGGCAAGTCATTTCACATGTCTTTTTTCTCACTTGTAAAATGAAAGGGTTGAACTAATCATCTCTAAGATTTCTTCCCACTCTAAATCCATGAATTCGAATTCCATGGGAACCTGAGGAAACTAAGAGGCCCTGAAAGAATGATAGTTGTGGTGTTCAGTATCCTCATGAACCCCGAATTCAGGCCTGCATACCAAAGAAAGAGTTCCCCAAAGCCCTGAAAGATCCCTCCACAAAAATAGGAAAATGTGTCCTTGTCTGTAGACTAGTCCTCTCCTGATGTGAACTCTTTGCCATCTGCATCCAATTCTATTTCCAAAGAAGAAAGAAGAGAGAGAGCCCTGCCACTAATAATATGCCTCTTCTCTTTCATGTTGGCCTAAAGGTAGAAGTAGGGGAGGGGCTAGGCCTGGTGAAATGCCTCCTTCTGTATGTGCTGAGCTCCCTAGCAGGGTGCATTTGGCACTGTGTTAGTGTAATAGGACTTCTGGTGTGCTGATAAATGCTTAACAGCTGGCTCGCCAAAAAAAAAAAAAAAAAAGACACACTTTTAAGTTTAATCTGTCTTATTCACATTCTCTGCATCATTTTTGTAAGCTAGAAAATCAATAAAACAATGGATCTAAGCCATGACTTGGATTTCGGAGGTGTAAATGTTCACACTGAAAATTTAACAATTGGCTCTCGAAAGGTTGGAGGTGGCTCCAGCATACTCCATAAACAAGCTCCCTTGCCCCCTTTTTTGCAAGGCAATTGGGGTTAAGTGACTTGCCCAGGGGCACTCAGCTAGCAAGAGTCAAGTGTCTGAGGTCAAAGTTGAACTCAGGTCTTCCTAACTCCAGGGCTGGTCCTCTATTCACTGGGCCACCGAGCTGCCCCAATAAGGCCCTTCTTGTCCTCAGTCTCTCACACATTCAGATATTGTCTATATACTTCCAGTGGTCCATGTGGGCTCCCTGAGAGAATGGCTTCTGGCCATGTATGATTCTGATTGATTGCTAAATTGGAAGAGCTGATGATGCAGACTGTTGTTCCTGTTAAAAGAAGGTGGCTTCTGTTTGGCAGCCCTTTTGGATGCAACCTTTCAAGTAACAAGACAACATGATTTTCCTGAAGGCTAGAGATGGATGGTCCTTTTCTACCCCCAACATAACAACAGCAGAGCTATAGATGCCCCTGGAGAGTGTGGACTCATCTAGTTAGTTTTTTTCCAGGGCCCTGGCTGCCTTTGCATCTCTTATATGTTTTCTTCCTTTATTGTTGATTTTTGGGGGCACTGAAAATCCTGGAAAGATTGCAGCAATGGCAACTAGCATTTCGCTTTCCCTTTCTGTAGTGGGGATGGGAGGGCCTGTATTAGGAATGTCTAAACCTTGGCAGGAGTAGGTTGGAACCAAGAGAAGAATTAGCATTGGACACTGCCCCAGAAGGACCAAGCTTGGTCATCTGATTGTACAGTGCCAAGAGAGGTGAAATAGTATATGGGTAATTAGCTGTCTTACAATGTCCTAATAAGGCTTACTTATAAACCTCCCAACTGACTGTATTAGTAATCATAAGTTAAGATTAGATAATATATATTATTATTCTTGTGGCAGCCATGAAGAAAGGTAATACTCTTGATTTTTCCATCATTAAAAAGGGGTTGGGATTTCAGGGTAAGTTCTTTTTAAATTTATTCCAAAAAATCTGCCTCTTCCTCCAGAAGCCAACACCAAATGTTTAATCTCTTTAAAACAGGACTAGGAAAGTGATTAGATACACTATAAACATGGATTATTGACAAAAAAGGATATGCAAGACCTCCCATTTAATAAATCTCTACTTTTTAATTAAAGTATATACATACATATTTCTAATATATATTACATATATACACACAATTATGCACAAAATGTATGTATTTAATGTGACTTTAGACTGTCATTGTTGTTTGTCCTACATTTTTGAAGAGGACAATAATATCAGGGCAGGGATGCCATGACATGCTTACTTCACTCTGGATCAGTTCATGTAAGTCTTCCCAGGTTTTTCTGAAACCATCCTGATCATCATTTCTTATAGCACAATAATATTCCATCACAATTCTATACCACAATTTGTTTAACCAGTCCCCAGTTGATGGGCATTCCTTAAAAAAAAAAAAATTTCTAAGTGTCAGTTTTGAGTACCTGATGTTAAGCATTTCTAATCTTTCTCTCATCTACCAGTGGCCCAGACCTACTTTTGCAAATTGTGACCAGATTCATTTTATACTCAACAAATAGAGAATGCAGGTGTTTAAATGTCTTATTAGCACTTTTCTTTCACTCATAATAAACAGTAGGTGCCTAGAGAGTTCTATTCACTTTCCTGGAATCAGACTATTTTCCAGGCCTTGAATCTATTGGCAGCTCTTTCTGTAGTTGATTCTCCTCCCCCACCCCCTTTTAAAAGGGAGAAATGTAATATTGTAATATTGCTGTGTTTGCTTCAGTCATTTCTAATTCCCTTCTCATATATCCTGCCTTTTAAAAAGAGAGAGACCCTTGATCCTTTTGAACATTTTAAAATGAAAACAGCTACATAATAAATTCAAACAACTGAGTAAGTTTCTTCATAGTCCCTTACATGGACAACATTAAGCATGGCTTGATATTGCTTAGTCAAGCAAGATGCACTTAGGTTTAATCCATAGGCAACTATAGGCAAATTAAATGTAGTCAGAGCTTGTTTTCAATGACTCTCCACCCCAATCTTTTTCTTCTACTCCAAGTACCCTACTGTTGCTAATTCCTCCACATATGCTCATCGACAGGGACTGAATTCATGGTCAAGGTATGAAGAAAAACAACAAATGGGCACTCAGTCCTGTGGGGCCCCTTTCTGCTTCTCTAGTAGTAATGGTAGAGTGACAAAAGCAGCTGGTGGTGCTGAGACTTGCACTGTTTTTATTTGTTTGTTTGTTTTTGAATGGACCTGTGATTTCATTTGTGTAAGGAACTCCTATTACCAATACACAGAAGGATACCATTTCTGCTATTTAGTCTTAAAAAGGAGCCTGGTACACTAAGAGGTTATATGACTTTCCCAGGGTCACAAAGCTAGTATGTGTCAGGGATGGGATTTGAACCCAGGTGCTCCTGACTCTTGAGGCCAACTCTCTTTCTTCTATCTTACGTGGTCTCACAGTTTTTAGACTATCAATAGAAATAGTAACTTTCCTTTTGGTGCCCTAATGTGAGATCATTGTCAAATGACCTGCAAAGGAGTATACTATTGGGACAATCTTGACATTCTTGCTAAATATAAAACTAGAAGACAGAAAATGTGTTTATTCAAATGCTAAGTGAAATTGGGCCTGGAGTTAGGAAGACCTGACTTCAAATCTGGCCTCAGACATTATTAGCTATATGACCCAAGGCAAACCACTTAACCTGTTTGCCTTAATCTGCTGGAGAAGGAAATGGCAAACCCCTTCAATATCTTTGCTAAGAAAACCCCATGGACAGTATCGGCGTGCTATGATTCCCAGGGTTATAAAGAGTCAGACACAAACTGAACAACAACAGCAACAACAACAAACCTGAAGCTAAATGGTAAGTTGACTTCCAAGTTCAGAATAAAAAAAAAAGTCGATGCTGGCATTGGTTGCTGTGTTTCAAAGGCAATAAAAGCATGATATTATGGGACATTTAGCCATCTCGTGTTTCAATGCTCATGATAAGTATTTGCAAAAGGATCACAATGAACATTATTGATTCTTATGTGCCAACATCTGCTACAAGGAATAAAGAGGTAGAGAAATTATACAAAACCCTCACAAGGACTCTCAAAACTAAATCAACATGGACTTTGATACTCCATCATGACTCTGATGCATAGACAGGAATAGGTGAAGTTAGTGGAAAATATGTTGGAAAGTATGGTTCAGGACTAAAGAATGACAGAGAAACATGAGAAGACTTACAGGAACTGATGCAAATGAAGTGAATGAAATGAGAACAATATATTCAATAACTAATTCATTTGCTTTGTGAACTTGAACTATGATTTTATTCTTATGGGAACTCCTGACAAGGAAATGCCCTTTACCAATGTCAGTCAGCACCTGTTCTGCAAATTTTAGAATTGTATGGAACACTGAGAGGTTAAGTAATTTTCCCAGGGTCTCACAACTTTAATATGTCAGAAGAAAAACTGGTCTTCCTGATGCTGGATCTCTCTCTCTCTGCATCATGCTGCCTCTCAATGACTACAATAATATCCTAGAAACAAAGTTGAGTGCAGCATTCCTATACTGATAGATCTGGGTGCTAGAAGATAGACGTGAAGATGCTTTTCTCCTGGAAGTAGAAAGGTGAATATTTACTGATATGGAATACTGCATATGCTTTCAGAAACAGTACCTGAATTGCTGATTTCACTTAATCATTTTCCTTTGTTACAAGGCAAAGTTGGTTGGAGGGAGAGGGAGTAAGGGACATTAGCTATTATCTGGGATAAAACACAAACAGTAATAAATTAATAAGGAGTAAGGAATGATAGAAGTACAGAATGTACATGCCTAAATATCATGAATATTTTCTCTGAGGAATTTATCAGAAAGTTCTGGACATAGGAAGCATCAAATAACATGACAAAAAATGAAAATGATTCTATATTAATAGATACTAAATCGCTTGTTACTGATATAGTCATTTCTGATTCAGCTATATGCATATAATTGTCACTGATTTTTAGAGGAAATATTAGAGCCAGAAGGAAGAATAAAAATGAGAAAAATATTTATCAGGCAATTAAAATAACTTTAGCCAGATCTATTTAAATGAATTAGTGACACCAGAAAACAAGTGTAAGGTGGAAAAGAACATCATTGGTTAAACAATTTAAAACAATTTTATAAGAAGTTTAACCAATAAAAATCAAATACTATAATTAGGGCACAAGAAAGCCTTAAGAAAAACAAAAACAAAAAATCTTAGTCAGTAGACTATTGACTTATTTGCCAAAGAGATATGGAAACCAAGGGCCACTCGAGTTTGAAATATAAACAAATTTGTAAGATCTTAAAGAGGAGCATAATAGAAGACTATAAATAGTATTTCCATATAAGACAATGAGTAGTGGAGGAAAATAAAAAACAAAAACTTGGCAAGAAAGCCACCTAAGCAAAGCCATTGTGAAGTTGTTAAAGGATGAAATTGGACAAAGAAGAACAAACAAATGAAAGATAGAAAAGATCTGCAAAAAAATTTATAATGAACTCTTTTTCACTATCAAGGACTTATTTGACTCTAATATCATACTCCTAAGTGCACTTATCAAGGAAAAGGAAATGGCACTGAAGAAAACAAAGAAAAGCAATATATTCAGAGGATCCCCCTGCTAGAGGCAAAGAATTTTAAGGTTATTAAGGATCAGTTCTCATGATATCTGAAGGAAAAGATACCAATTGCTTTGGGGAGAAAATACCTCACTCAGTATTACTCCCCTAATATATGATGGATCAATAACTATTTGACCTATTTTTCTAGTTTTCCATTTATATATTTGTGTGTGTGTGAGGATAATCACCCAGAAGGCCATCTTTAATAAATGAATGAATGGGCAAATGGATAAAAAAGCATTTGTAAGAGTTTACTATGTCTTAGGCACTGTGCTAAGGCTAGGGATATAAATACAAATATAGTCCTTGCACTCAAGAAATTTGCATTATTTTTTGTTTTGGGGGGTTTTTTTGGAGGGGCAATTGGGTTTAAATGACTTGCCCAAGGTCACATGGCTAGTGAGTGTTAAGTGTCTGAGGCAGGATTTTAACTAAGGTCCTCCTGACTCTAGGGCCCATGCTCTATTCACTGCACCACTTAGCCACCCCAAGAAATTTGCATTCTACTAGGGAAAGAGAATATGTATAAGAAAGTGGTGGTCAAGGAGGAATATCTTGGTTTGAAAAGATACAAGGACGGGAAGTAGATCATTATACCTTTTCCAAGATCAATGACAGAAGTCATATGATTACAGTTATAGAACCAGAGAACAAGGTAGATGGGGACAAGGGAGAAGAATGAAATTATTGCAGCTGGTGTGGTGTCTTCAGAATGGATTAAACCATGGCTGAAGCTGTTCTTTGGTAGTGGGTTTGTCTGGCAACCACCAATCAGCACAGAGGAACCCTCAGTGGGAGGGTATTGTAATAGGCAGTCCTTTCATAAGTGATATTCCATAGTAGATAGATATAGTAGGGAATAGTGAATAGGGAGCCAATGTTATAGGTGTTCCACGTATAGTTAAAAATTATACAAGACTCCTTTCACTGACCTTCTGATCGTTAAGAAAACATAAAGCAAAGTACTATTCTAGGGGATAGTCCAAGTTAAAGAGGGATTCCCTATAGTTGGTGAGGTACTCCAGATGCTTTCTTTTATAGATGAAGTGCTGATTGCACCAAACCCTAGAACTTTACAGAGCCCAAATGAGATTCATAATCACTCAAATCACCTAGCCAAACTAGGTAGCTAGGTGGTAGAATAGATAAATGCTGGACTTTCAGTCAGGAAGGACCTGAGTTCAAATCCTGTCTCTGATACTTATTAGTTTTGGGATCCTAAGTAAGTCATTTAAAATCTCATTCTGATTTCTTCATCTGTAAGATGACTATAATAATAGCACATACCTTAGAGGGGGTATCATGAGGGCCAAATGAGGTAACATAAGTAAAGCATTTTGCAAACCTTAAAGTGCTATGTAAATGCTATTATTGTTGTTTTTATCTATTTAAATAGATAAATAAATAAATAACTATTTATTATAGTTAATATTACTAGTACTGTTGTTGTTACTATTAGCCTCAGGAAAAAAACAAGTTGATGAAGAATGTTTGCTGCTCAGGCTGAGAAATTCAGTTGGACGGGTAACCAACAGAGCTCATCCAAAAGTATATTTATCTTAGACAGACACATCAAATAGATGAAAACTTGAGCCCAAGATTAAGAGGAGAAGGTCAAACTGGATTGCCTGTGGGAATCTGACATTATTTTAATGACCCCCAAACTTCTTCCTGAAACAAAAGCCCATCTTTTTATGTCAGTATTTTCCCAGTGTTGTTATATGGTCATGACTCATTTAACACTGCAGTCTCTGGAAAACTGAAATTGTTGTTCACCCCAAACACAAAGGAGCAATTAACGGTGAGTGAGAGCAGACCATAGAACATTTATTTTGGGTAACTTGAAGTCTATTTGCTTAAGACTCTCCTCCTTGATGCAGATTGATTATTTTCAGCTCTATACCTTCATGAGAGATGGAGAATTGAGTCTTATGCAAATGGATTTTGAGCTACTCATTACACATCAAAGACAATTAATTATGAAGGCAAAGAGATCTGAAGGATGCCATTACCCAAATTTATGAATGAAAAAGATGTATCAGTCACATAATGAGAATGAGGGATAAACAATGGACATCCCATGCACTCCACTGCTAGACTTGCAATACCAAAAGACGATGAGGAAGTTTCTTTGCATGTAGAACAGACTAGCCCCCTCAACCTCTCCCCCCAGTAGTCGTGTGCATGGATAAGAATTGCACAGGTACAGTTGAGTCATAATTTCCATCACTGGAAAGATAACCCACACTGATGAGGCAGTCAACAAGCATTTAAATGGTACTATATGCCAGGCATTATGCTAAGTGTCAGAGATACAAAGAAAAGCAAAAGATGTTTCTACCTTCAGTGAGGTCACAGCTTAAAGGAGAAGACAACATGAAAGTAATTGTGTACATACAAGATAGATACCAAACCCCCATTTATCCGAGATTCTATGGTAGTGTTTTGAGCTTGGAAAACAGATTCAGAAACCATGAATGATGGAGTAAAATAATTAGAAAGGACTAAATAGAAAAGAAATGAGTTCTGTGCATGTTAAATTCTTAATAAACTTTTCATTGTTAGATGAATGAATCACGATGTAGATCATGTCATTTGAAAAAGAAGACATATTTATATCAGAATACTCACTAACATTGTTTAGAACATTCTCCTGTCTATAATTAGTCATCTTTCTCTTAAAGACCATGCAAAAACCCATGCTTCCTACTGATAACACTTTCACTGCTTATAGCAGGACTTTTTTTCCCTTCTAAAAAACCAATATGTGTTACTATTCTCTTTCTCTTTTTAAAAATTATATTCTGGTAGATATTTCTAGGTGATAGTAACTGCATAATTCTCAATTTTTACCTGAGAGAAGACAAATTTCTAAGTTGGTCACTTCCTTATGGTTCTTAATTAGGGAACACAGGATAACTCCTTTCTTGGGAATTGTTGGAAGGGACCCCAGAAATAGTCATCTTGGCTGCCTGATAATGTCTCTCATTCCTCTCCAGTTTTCACTCTGGACATTCTCTACCATGCCTCAGCTCTACATTCTGAAACCTCATTGCAGTCCTAGAATTCACACATTTACGCCCCATCTTTGTGGCTTCTCCTTCTGACTAGATTGCTCCTCTCAGAACCTCCATTTAAGGAAGTTCTCAGGCCAGCTATGTCTTATTTTCCTCCAGTATGCCTTCTGGACTTTGTCACGCCTGGTACCTTGGATGACCCCTTCCCAATTCTCTCCCCCTACCCCATTTCAGCTTCCTTTTATATATTATCTTTCCTCATTAGAATGTAAGCTCCTTGAGGGCAGGGACAGTTGTTTAGCATAGTGTCTGCCACATAGTGAGCACTTAATAAATTTTTGTTGCCTAGCAGTCTATAACTCAATTATAAACTGTTGTTCATTGGAAACTTCACCTGTCTACCACACCTTGGTCATTTAGTCTTCTGAAATCCCCAGACATCTGTAAACCAATGAACAGAACCAAAGCCTAAGAATTAGACTTGGGTCAGTTTGCATTTTAAAAGGGAAGGAAGGCTCTGGTTGGCTGACAGTTAACAAAGTATGTTTCAGTGAAATCTGAGAAACATGGGAGAAGTGAAAAGAGATAATAAAGAAGATGGTAGTCATTAGTATCAGGATCAATAGTGGTAGGATAGCCATTAACAAAAGAGAAAAGGAATTGGTACTGAGTATAGATGTGGCAGGCAGTACATAGGATAGAGCAAATATAAGGAAGATTTTCCCCAAAAAACAATGAAAAGTTTAAAGTTTGGATACTTCTGGTGTTTTCCTTTGGCCCTCTGCACAAATAGAATCAGCATCACAAATTTTACATTTAGATAAGGGACTTCAAAAATCATCTAGCCCAACCCATGCCTGAAACATGTATTTTATTTTATTTTACTTCTATTTTGTAAAGTTCCCTCTGCAAATCTTAGATGAATGGTCATTCACATTCCACTTAAAGAACTTCAGTGACACAGAACTCATTTCCTCTACCACTAATTACCCTCTACCACTACCCACGGAACTAGTTCTACATTCTATTTATGGATAGTTCTAATTGTTAGGACTTTTTTCTTTATATTTAACTGAAATTTCTCTTCTTGATTCTTCTACACATTGGTCTAAGTTCTGAAACCTTCTAGGATGAATTTTTTTTTAAAAAAAGAGAGAAAGAGAGAGAGAGAGAGAGAGAGAGAGAGAGAGAGAGACATCTACTCCCTAGTCTATACAACAATCTTTTAAATATTTGAACATAGCCATTATGTAACCCTTTAAGTTACTTTTTTTGGTTAGGCTAAACACCTATTTTGATTTGGGGGGTGGGGCACAATATAGTGGTTCTTAAGGTCCATGTGGTTCTCCTCTTCAGGTTTAGGGGATTTACTTAGTTGTTGGGTTATGACTTCAGTCACAATTGTTTTGAGTCTCCAATTAAGAAAATTCCTAAGTCAGAGGTTGAGGTCTTAGACTAGTATTATATTTATATCTATCTCTAGTAATCACATGGCCTCGTTGTGTTTGTGACACAATCCTTTTTAGTAGAAACTTGGGTAACATAATAGTAATATTATATTATAGCATCTGAAGATAGGCATTGGGAGGAGAAGTTTTGAAAAACAGACTTTTCTCGGGACTTCCCTCAGTCTGTCTTCTACTCTGAGATGACTGTAGAATGGATGACTCTCCACCACATATCCCTTTTTTGTCAAAGCTCATTTCTCCCCTTCCTCCTCAGGAACGTGCGTGGAATATCATGCTTGCTGCAGTCTTTCAAATCCAGAGCCTCAAAATCTCTATCTGGTTCTGAAAAAAACTCCTTTCCTTTATACAAATACCTTAGAGAGGGAATGAGTATCACACAATGACTTTGATTCAAGCAAGTCAGTTAGTCAATAAACATTTCTTAAGACCTGCTATGACTTGCCAAGCACTCTGTATAGGCTCTGTTTATATCTGGCTCTGATTGATTCAATAAAGAATTCTTATGTAACAAAGGTAATTATTTTTAAGTGGGTGGGATAATCAATAGAGTTCCATTCCTGGAGACTTATTAATGTTTAAGTCAGCACAAGTTTCAGAGAGAACAGTGACTAACCTTCATAGGACCTAAGATTTAGAACTGGAAGAGGTTTTAGGGATTGTTTAATCCAATCTTCTCAGTTTCTTCATGTGTAAAATGGTCACATTTTATAAGATTAGACAGGTTGTAAAAAGCAGAGCTTCCATTTGAACCTGGGTTGGTTCTCTGACTCCAAATTCAGCATACTTTTCACTGTATTATTACACTTGGAATCAGACTGTGTTAAGTCTCAGATTTGCCACATAGAGCAACTGTGGACATGTTACTTAATTGCTCCAGACTCAGTTTCTTTCTCTTACATGGACAGCCTCAACCTTGTGAGGTGAGTTGTTTTTTTTTTTTTTGTGAACTCTAAAGGGTTACCTATGTGACCGATGAACTGCCCATGTGATTGATGTATTTGCAGATTTTATAGAATGCTAATGACTGACTTGTGTGGGTACAGCATCTCTCTCCAGCCCCTCCCTACTGAGGACCATCTAGGTCCTTCCTACATCTACCCCAAAAAGAACCGATTCAGAGAATAGAGATTGGGGAAGGGGAGATGAAAGATAGTAGGCAGAGAGAAATCCAGCAAGATCTTGGACAACTGCATATTTAGTTCTCATTTTCCTCTAGCCAACTATTTTCTTTGCCTGTTAAATCTCAAAGTTCAAAAAGTTAAATTTTCTGAACATATTTCAGTACATTTAAGACACCACACCTCTTGCAAACTTTCTGAACTATTCTTTCACATATTCACCAGACTTGGAGCCCATCAAATTGATTTTTGAGCTGTTCTCTTGCTTAGTCCAACAGCAAATAGTATGGCAAGGCAGTTGAATTCATTTCATGCATATGATTCCTTTCTTAAGAAATACAATATTAAAGGGTCCCTCCTGGGCTATGCCTGAAACTCCCCCATGAAAATAAACTCTGTAGACTCTTTACCTTTTCTTTCATTGACTATGTTCACCCTTTAAAAAAAAAAAAGCTCCATTTGTGTTCTACAAGACAGACTCCCTCTCCAAGATTAACATTTCTTATGATCGTTCCTGACAGTGGATCTACTTCCAGAGGCCCTGCTAAGGATAACCAAAAAAGGGCATGGAGTGAGATGGTTTTGGCAGCCTGAGCACAGTTTCAAAGCTTTTTAGGTCTCTAGTTTTTTTTTTTCTTTCTTTCTTTCTTTTTTTTTCCCTGATGAGTGATTTGCTGAGCATGCCTAGAGAATGACAGGCATCTCTACAGAGAGGCAGAAACTACCTTGGCTTTAGTGTCGTCACTGGCTGCTCATTAGAAAATCTACAGGACAATGCATACCCCCAACTTCAGCCTGTAAACATAAGGGATATGTATTCACTTAGCATTGACTTCTGGGAGGGGCTAGGGAAGGGCGGTCTGAAGTTTTATTGAATAGAGCTGTGTGCATTATTAGCCCGCCTGCAGTTTCTCTCTGGCTGTGTGCTCCTGCCTAAAGAACTCAGGGTGTTCATTTCCTTCCTAGTCCTTTAGAAGATTTTTTCAGCTGCAGAGGTAAGGGACAGGGGTACTTCTTTTCTCCTCTCCCCCTCCCCTAAGGAATTTGGCGACCTCCTTAAGGTTTCAACCAGCCTCCAAGGAAACACAGCACCGGCTGCTAAGTACGACAAGCTGTTCAGATTCAGTCTGTCTGGGCTATGGTGCCTTGCAGATAGATGTTCAGGGAGCGAGGCAGCCCAAGGGAGGAGATTTCGAATTTTGCCCGGTGGCAGGAAGAACATTCAGATTGTTAACCTAGAGTGAGCGCTACACCGCACATAGTGCAAGTTATTGTTGCAGAGTAGGAATAGGATTGAAATGGATGGGAAATTGCTGCTCCAACACAGCCAGTGCCTATGTATGAGTCTAATCGCCTTCTACCGACTGCCTTAAAACAATGGCTCTATGCTCCGTGTGTTTTCAGAGTTCTGAGAAACGATTATAGAGTTTGAAAATCTTTAAGGTGTCATGTGGGAGACAAAGCCTGTCTGGCTTTCTGCAAATTTCATTGTATTTTATTTTGCTAGTTAAGAAGTTGCAAAAATCCAAAGTTAGAGATGGGGAGGGAATTTTAACTGATGGGGCACTTCTGTTTTGGTTAATTTAAGTGACCTCTGAAACTATGCTCATATTGTCTATGAGATTCTATTTCCCAGAAAATTTTTTTAATTGACCGGAGATTGTTCATGTTGGTGTATGTGTATGTATGTATGAGTATGTGTGCATGTGTTAGTTTCTAGAAGCCATGTATAAATGTACTGCATGGGCAAAGTATTCCTTAAAGAGAATTTATTTCCTATTAAAGTGGTTGATGTGAGAACTGCAGGAGCGGGAGGTTGGACATATACTCCAGAAAGGAAGGAAACCGACTTTCATTTCAAGATATTCTGACACGTTTGGTCATAAATGGTTGTGCATGGCTGTTAGCTGATAGTGGTATTTCAGGGAAATTCCTCCTAGGAAGGACTGATTAGGATGTGAAGAGAGCAAGGAGGATTTTCCAGGGCTGTGGCAGTATATGGGCAAGACTTGGACATGACCCAAATTCTTCCTTGGTATTCCTAGGACTGCTTGGCTAATGGGGTTGTGTTGTTGGTAAGCTGAGACAATCAAATCTTCTGGTTTCATTTGGGCAAACCATGATGATGAACATGCGAAAGAAATGAGGAATAAATGAAGACTGGTACTATGTGGAATGAGTGTCAAGTCTGATAATCTTTGGAAAATGTGGCTTATTTAAAGGGTTCATGAATAATGAGTAAACTTGATTTTATTTCTTGGATGCAATGGTAAGGAAGTTTGATGGTTTGAGGTTGTTGATACCTAACGCTTTTTCATTATTTTAAGTTTAGCATAATTTTTCTGAGGGTGTCTCTCCCTCCTTCTAAAAGGGATATATAAGAATGGAATTCTTTGCAAATTTGTTCCCTTGGTCCTAACTCTGAGAGAAAAGTAGATGCAAGTAGCAGCCATAGTTTGATTATTTCCTGCTCCTTGATGAGAACAGGGTAAAAATTATTTTCACAGTGTTTTCATATCAGTCAAAACATTGAGACCAATTGCTTTTTCAACTGTTCTTTAAACCATGCGAAGAATGCAGTCTGGAAGGAATTTCAGAACTTTGGGATTGGGTGAGAAATTTTGTTTTGAGACCAAGATTGCCAAATTTCTTGATACCCAGATTCTGCTGCCCAACCCTACCCCTTACTCCACAAAAAGGAAAATGAAACACATACCCACACATACAACTTCTTTAAATGGTGATTTAAAATTTCTACCATATGTGGTGGTACATGGAATGTGAAAGTCAGCAACGTGATAGAAACAGGGGATTATCATTTAAGGGATTGATTACCTTCCACATAGATATTGATTACAATTAATAAATGACAAATTCAGAGAAAAATTAGTGTGAATATACTTTCAACCTCGTGGCTGTGTTCTTCTTGACCTTGTAAATCAAAGCATTTATACCTTGGGGAGTGGGAATGTCAGCACTCTGATTTAGGTGACCACAAACACTATTACGCATTATCCCATTGAAGGACAATGACTGTGATGTACTCTTCTGGAAAAACATCAAGTTCTCTCTTTTGAAATGTCCTGGTAGTCAATTACTTTCAGGGGTCTCTGGAAAATAATCTACTTCCAAAAACAGAGTTAATGGAGAATAATAACGCAATAAAACTCTAGTTTCAGCATTTTATTAAATTCATTTCAGTGAAGAAGAATATGGTATAAAATTTCTGAAAGAGTCTTCTTTATTTGCATGCCTGAAGTGGAAATGGGGCATACATGGCAGATAAATCTAGGGTTGACTTTTGAAGTCTGGGGTCTAAAGCCAATAGGAGACACGGTCAAATTATTTCCTTGGACAAATATATATATATATATATATGGAGGGAAAGGAAGCTGGTTTAAACTGAAGTATGAGGGATTTAAATTAGATACAAGAAAGCATTTCCTGATGGCAAAGACTATAAAACATTCTTGCAAATTGCCAAAATATATCCTGGGAGCTCCTTCCCTGGAGGTCTTTAAAGATAAGTTCAATTTGCATCTGTTACAGATGTTTGGATAGAGAGGAGGAGGAGTGGGTTTTGCCCCAAAGGCAGGAGAATGGATTCAGTGACTTTCAAGTTCCCTTCAAGTTCCAAAATCTCTTGTATCCAAGAGTGCCTCCAAAAATGTGCTTCCGTGGTGTTTTTTTCTTTTTCTTTTTTTTTTAAGCGTAATTGTCTCCATTTGACATTTTCGTGGTTGCATGGTTTATGGCTACAGTCATTTCTTTAGCAAAACAAAAAGGTAAGTGAACAGTACCATATGATATGAGAAATGGGCACGAAAAGGGATTAACTAGGTCTCCATCTACCCAGAATACATCACATGCCTCAGAAATGTGGTGGGGTGAGGGTGGGGCAAGGCAAAGTGGAAAGGGGGGGGGGGGAATGCTGACAAAGTGGATCCCAGCATGCAAATGGTATGGTAGAACTAAAGCAAATGGTAGAACTAAAGAGGAGGTTAAAAGGATGCTGCCAAAGAATTTTCATCGTTTGGAAAGGGTTGTTTTTTTTTTTTTTCTGGATAAAATCTCTCCAAAATGCAAAACAGAACCATTATTTCCTTACTGAAATTCCCTCCTCTGTTCATATGAACCCGTTTGTTATTGGAGGATTGCCCATAGGTTCTGAGCAGCTGGCTAATTTATAGAAAAGTGTTTAGCTCAGAGTTAATTTATGAGCAATGGGTCCTAAATGTAGCTGGAAAGAACTTAACTGTAGAGTACAGTGTGTCTCCCTGCCTAACGTCATTGAGTGGACACTAAAATTAAATACTCTTGTGCAAATCTGTCCATTATATAGCTCAATGAAATAGCTACCAGGCAAGTAGGATTTTGACTGGGAGCCACGTGCAAACCCAAATTAGGGAACAAATCTTTTGACTGGAACACAGATTGCCAAAATTAAAAATAGAAATTTCCATACTTCTTTTTTTGGGGGGGAAGGGGGGGGTGTTAATCCTACCAGGTAAGGAACTCCTTGGGTATATGTGAAAAAGCCTAGGAAAAATGTTCACTCTTCTTGCCACTTCATTGCCAATTATTACAAGAAAGCATCACTAATATAAATGATTTCTGAGATTTTGAAATAAATACCTCCCTCCCAAAGAGTGAAGCAAAAACCCAATAGAGAACCCTTCATACTTTTTGTTTCCTTTTAAATTAGTCAGTAAATATTTATTAAACACCTATGGTGGGCAAGACATATTTGCTATATGTTTATGCTATACATATACAACTGAGTAAGATAATACCCTCAAGGAACTTGTAATATAGTTTGGGGAGTTGGAAACATGCACCTAAAAAGATCAGTTTGCAAATCAAGATTTTATAGGAATGGCACAGAAAAGTTCTATAGGAGCTGAGAGAGAGGGGGGAAAGAGAGAGGGAGAGAGAGGGAGGGAGAGAAAGAAAAAGGAGGAAGGAAGAAAGAAATGAGGACGGAGGAAGGAAAGAAAAAAAGAAAGGAGAAAAAAGGGGAGGAAGGAAAGAGAGAGAGAGAGAGAGAGAGAGAGAGAGAGAGAGAGAGAGAGAAATATAAGAGGATGAGAATACTGCGGAAATCCAGGTACAGACTGAGGCCAGCTTTCTACTTAAAGCTAGATATGGGGCCAATGTGTACATAGGGAAGAAACCACAGATGGAAGCAAGGAGTCCTTTAACCAGATCAGAGGGTGTAGGGCAGGGGAGAAAGGAAGGAAGGAAGGAAGGAAGGGAGGGAGGGAAGAAGGAAGAGAAGGAGGGAGGGAGGGAGAGAAAGAAAAAGGAGGAAGAAAGAAATAAAGAGGAGGGAGGAAGGAAAGAAAAAAGAAAGGAGAAAAAAGAGGGGAGGAAGGAAAGAAAGAAAGAGGAGGTCCAGACCTATGATTTCATTTGTGTAGGGAACTTCCAGTGAGAGTTGCCAGGAAATTCTCTCTGCCAATGCAAACCAGTAACTCATCTATAACTTACAGTATTATAGAGTAATCTGGGACAGTAAGAGACTAAATGACTTGGCCATGGTTACACAGTTAATATTGTGGGAGAAAATACATAGATTAGCCTTTCCTGATTCCAAGGTCTGCCCTTAAGCCACTGTACCAAGTTGCCTCTGAGGGATATTACAGAAGATGAATCAGGAAGTCCCAAGGACAACTGAATGTCTAAGGCAGCGGTTCTCAACCTGTGGGTTATGTTCAATTTGTAACAATGAAAATACACCCTGCATATCAGATAGATTCATAACAGTAGCAAAATTACAATTATGAAGTAGCAATGAAAATAATTTTATGGTTGGGGGTCACCACAACATGAGGAACTGTATTAAAGGGTTGGAGCATTAGGAAAGTGGAGAACCACTGGTCTAAGGGAAAAGAAGGAATCCAAGTTGACTCTAAATGGCAGTGCCAGAACTGTAGATGTCAGTGGGTCACAGATTGAGGGCAAGGAATGGGACAGAGATCTGAGATAAGAATGAGAACACAGGTTGAAGGCACAGGTGAGAGCCAGACTTGGAACAGTCCTCTTTGACCAGAGTGTAGAGAAGTCCAAAACCTGGAGTAGGAATGTCTCTAGGTACTAAAAGTCAGAAGCAGCTGATCAAGTTGGAGATAGGGCATCATGGATAGTGAAGGCTGAGGCAAGCAGGAAAGACAGATACTAGGTAAACAGGACTGGCAGCAGCCTGGCCCCTGCTCTATAATGCTTTGATCTGGTTAAGTGTCTCCTTGCTTCTGCCTGTCCTTTCTTCCCTGTGTACACACTGACCCTATTTCTAGCTTTGAGTAGGAAGTATCCTCTCTTATAATGAGGCATCATCAGTGATGTATCTGCCCTTACTCTGTACGTGGATTTGAGGCAGCAAGGTAGTACAATAGATCAAGCCCTAGACCTGGAATCAGGAAGACCTGAGTTCAAATCCAGACTCAAGACACTTACCAGCTGTGTGACACTGGACAAGCCACTTCACCTCTATTTGCCTGTTTCCTTATCTGTAAAAGGGGATAATAATAGTATCTCCTTTCAGGGTTTCTGTGAGCATCAAATGAAATAGTAATTGTAAAATGCTTAGCACAGGGCCTGGCATATAGTAGGCAACATAAACATATTAGCTATTCTTCTTCTTCTTCTTGTCTGCCTGAGCTCTGATCCCTGCTGACTAATCACTAGATGTCTGGGTTCCAATCATCTTCTATCGGTACCTCCTAGGGCCATCCTTTCTTTCCCCAAGGTTCTGTGAATAGGTCAGACCTGTTGCGAGGTCTTCTTTTGAACTCTGCCTTCTTGCCTATATCTGCCTACTTGCTCCCCTTTGTCAGTATCGATGCCCCCTATACTCTGAAACCCAACTTGTTCAGTCTTATCTCCTGCATCTACCCAGTCCTCTCCAGCTACTCTGAATTCCTGACTCCAAACCTAGCTTTTATAGTCAAACCTGATTCCTGTCTATGCTCTCTTGGCCAATATCAACTCTAGACATTTAACTTAGTGTACTTACCCAGTGACCTTTCTGCTAGTCTTGCAATATTGACGCTAACCATTGAACTTGGAATCCTTCTTAATATTATCAGTTTGTTCCCTCTGATCTGGAAGACTCTCCTTTCCTGATACTTGTGGACTCACTTTCTGTATCTCTTACCTATCTAAGATTCTGAGCTCTATCAAATCCATCTTCTTCCCACTCTCATCTCATGGCTGTCCAAGTCAGACAGGAACCAACAGGACAGGAACATAAGGATATACTATGGTTGGAGTGGAATATCAATTGGTCCTAGAGGCAGAGGACCTGGGTTCAAATACTTCCTCTAATACTACCTACCTATGTATACTGGGTGACTGTGAGTTCTTCATCATCTATCAAATGAAGGGGGTGAGATCATCAGAAAAATATTTCCTACCAGAACTAGAGTTCATAATCTATGGTTCCTAGGAATATTGGGCAGAACAAGTGCATGGTCCAAAAATCTAAGGCAACAGTCAGGAATAAGATCTGTGGGAGCCAAAGGAGCAAATTAAGTAGAATAAAGGAATAGTAAAGGAATTTGATGACTGAGGGGTAGAAGGTAGTCTCAGGCCCAAAGCTTTTACATGGGACTTGGGGGGTATGAGTAGGGTAAAGCAATCACTTCTCACAGAGACACTAGGGTTTCTAAGACTTAAAAATGATAGTGCCGTTGACAGAAATCAGATCATAGGATTTAAAGTTTAAAAAGGACTTTTGAGGTCACATGGTCCCCTACTTCCCTTTTACAGATAAGGAAATTGAGGGCCAGCTAGGGAGATGGACTTGAAACATGATATAGCTAGAAAACAACCAAATTCATATTCAAACTTGGGTCTTCTGCTATGACTTCAAACCAATCTACTGTGCTAGAGATCTAATTTGGGATGGTGAGAAGGGCAGACTAGTTGGTTATAGTTTGAGGTGCCAATAGATTATACAAATAGTGATATCCTATGGGCAATTGGAAATGCCAGTCTAGAGCCTCAGAAAATAGTAAGACTCTAAATATTGATTTTAGAGTTATGCCCTTAGGAAGGATAGTTGAAACCATGGAAATGAGTAGAAGACTGAGGTCCCAAGGCTGGACTGTGGCTAACCTACATTTCAGTTGTTACCTGGGAGGAAGAATTGAAGGTGAAAAGGGGGAAACCAAAGCAGATGGCCAGATAGAAAGGAGAAGCAGGATCGGATAGTGGCATGGAGACTAAGGGAAGAGGGTTTGAAGAGTGAGTGGTCAGTAATGTTAGAAATTCTACACAAAGGGCTTGGAGAGTGAAGACTAAGGATTGGATTTTTAAGAGCCCGCTGGTGATCTTTAAGAGTGCAGTTTTGTAGAGTGGACAGTTAGAAAGGAGCCAGATAGTAAGAGATAATGAAGGGAATAGGTGGGGAGGAGATGGAGGAAGTGAATATCAACCACTTGTTATAATAGTTCAAAATGAAAGGAAGGAGAGAAATACCTACTAGGAACAGGTTCAAGCAGTTTTTTGTTTATTTATTTTTTAAAGATGAGAAAGACCAGGAAAAATTTTTAGAGAGAAGAATACAAAGTGGAAAGGGAGAGAATAGTATTATGAAGTAGAATAGAGGTCTTCAACCTTTGCGAAAAAGATGTGAAGCTGATTCATAAAGGGCAATATGACCAGAAGTTACTGTGGCCCCATCATTGACTAACCACGGACCTTGAGCAACCAATTGATCAGAATTGACCATTTGAGGCTATGTGAACCAGAACAAAGGTAGAAGATCGAGCCTTAGAGGACTAGGAGGCCTTTCTTCCTTCCTTGAATGGCATGAAGGAGAATGGAGGGAATGCCAAATTTGGGCAAAGAAGGTCTGGGTTTGAATTCTAGCTCTTCTATGTGCTGGTTGAGACTTCTTGGACAAGTCTTTTCACTTCTGTGAGTCTCAGTTTCCTCATCTGTTAAAAAAAAGGATTACATTATCTCTAAGATCTTTTCTGACTGTAAATTCTTACTCTAAGCAAAGAATAGCTGGCATTGATATAGGCTTTTAAAGTTTGCAAAGCACTTTGCATCTTATTCATTTAATCCTCATAAAACCCCTACAAGTTAGGTGCTATTATCTCTATTTAACAGATGAGGAAACAAGTTGAAGAAGGGTAAGTGACTTGACCAGGGTTACATAGCTAGGATGTGCCTGAGGCAGGATTTAATCTCAAGTCTTCTTAACTCCCAAGTCGAGCCAGTTATCCACATTACACTGCCCAAACAGAAGGAATAGCTATAAACCCAGAGAGATTTTTGTGGTGAAAAGGAGGATAGATGAGGGGACTGTCATGTTTATCAGGTTATAACACCAGACAGACTCCACATTTTAAAGTAGAAAAAGAGATTATGCACCACACGTGTGATGGTGGGAGTGGGGATAGGAGAGGCAAAGACTGAGCTTTTGAGAGGAGTAGTGAAAGTTTGAAATAAATAATATAAATCTGCTAAGGAATCACCAATTAATTAAATCAAAGGATCATCTGAAGAGGGGGTGGTTTTATTAAAGAAAAATCTTAAGCATTTTAAAATGAAGTATGTTCAAGTGTTTCTATATTCTTTAATGAAAATTTGGTGCTTCTCAAGGGTATTTGAGGAAGTGTGTGTGTCTATGTGTGTGTGTGTGGTTTCTTTTTCAAATCATGTAAATAATGGCCCTAGATAATTTGAAGATTAATCACTCTTTAATAGTTTCCTGAAGTTTCTGCTGTTGTTCCATAAGCATGAGGATGAAAGCACTTGGCTACCAGGAAACGATCTCACTTGGAGAGGAACTTATTAAGTAGAAAATTTTCATTATCTCCTTCCACACCTGACCTGGAACATTCAGAGTAAAAATGGCTTCATTTCTCTCCAGGCACATTGTGGAAGCAGAGAAGGAATCTATTCTGATTGCACATTGAAAGTGAATGATGTAGCACCTAGTACTTATGAAGCCAGGGCATAACTGCTGTCTGATGGAAGTGCCAAGCAGAACCTGACACTGGGGTTTCTAGCCTGAATCTTTAAAGGAATAATGCTACTATTAATAGAGAGTTGATTGAGTTCAATTCAACAAATCTTTAATTGATTAAATTCAATTAAAGAAACCTACTATATTTGAGGTGTTATGCTAGCCATTGGGACTAGAGAGAATATAAATGATAGGGTTTCTACCCTCAAGGGGCTTACAATCTATCCTATTATCGCCAGTCTCTTACTGACCTTCCACACAGATGCCAAAATTATTCTTTTAAAGCATCAATCTGACCAAGTCATCTTCCATGCTCAAACACTTTCATGGGATCCCTATTGTCTCTAAGGTAAAACACAAACTCTTCACTCTGTCTTTAATCCTTTTCCTAATATGATTCCAGCCTACCTTTCCAGATTCACTTTCTATTGCTCCCTTTCACAGACCCTATATTTCAGGCAGATTAACATACTTAAATTCCCTGAACTTGATGTTCCATTCCATATGTCTTTCACCTTGAAAAGGTTGTCCCCATTTTTGGAATGTACTGGCTTCTCATCTGTAAGTCTTAGAATATTTTGATTCCTTCAGGATTCCACCACATTCTCTGTGAAAACTTTCTCCCATTAAATTATCTTATATTTACTTAACTGTTTCCGTGTTGTATTCCCTACCCCTGCCTGCAATAGAACATCACCTTCTTGAGAAGGACCACTTTTCATTTTTGTCTTTGTACCCCCAGTATCTAGCACAATGCCTTAAGTAAGGGAATCCTTAATAAGTGGTTACTGAATGAATGATATAATTTAGCATGTAATAGAGGAAGAAGAGAGATCCAGACAAACTTCTCTAGGAAAATTTGAGGAGGTTGAGAACACTTTCAGCTGGGAAGTAATCAGGGAAGGCATGAACTGAGAATCTTAAAAGAACAAAAATGGAAAGTAATATGTTCCAGGCATGGGGCCTTTGTGAATGCACAGAGGCAGATGTCAAGATCAGAGAACAGCTAGCAATTCATTTTGGTTGGAACACAGAATCTAAAAGGGAAGTCAGGAGTGGGAACAGACTTGGCAGGGATGGTGATCAATATTGGATGCATCATATTTGACGGAATAGGAAAACATCTAAATTTCTAGGACCAGGAAAGCTATAGCAGGAACAGACCAGGCATTAGGGATCATCAGATCCTTGAGAAGTCTTCATATAGTAGATTAATAAGAATTGGAATAAGACTAAGTCATAGGTCAGGGCTTCAATAGTAGAAGGATAGGTCGGACCAGGAATGGTTGATACCCAGAGACCAGACAGACCCATAGGATCTGTCCTAGAAATCAGATATTAGAGGAGATCCAAGCAGGTACAGGCAACAGGTATAGATTGTTGTAAATGGGTAGAGAGGCTGATAGCAGGCAGGAGGCAGAGTTCAAGGAAGGCAGGTTGGTGAAACCAGGGAGGTTTGGAAATAGGTAGTAAGGCCACAGCCAAGAACCTGGAAATTAGGGGTGGGTCTCTAGTCATTGAAAGGGTTTGTGAGGAAGAAAACAAGGCAGGTTCCCAGTCCCATAGCAGGAGAAGGATATTAAGAGAACCAAGACAGGAGGGACTTGGGCATAGGGAAATAAGACAGAAACCCAGTTATTTCAACTGCAGTACAAGGCCAAGAAGTGGTCACAGAGGAATAAGCAAGCAACCTCAGCTATTGAAACTGGGGTGTGTAAGCAGAGCCAGCAGCAAGATTTCCTGGATCCTAAACATCTGAGCTATTGACTAAGGGGTCCTTTTATTCTCTCATTTAGAGATAGATCTGGTTCCAAATCTAGGCCAGGATTTTACTTCCAAGTAGGAGTTGTGGCCTTCACTATAAAGTTAAAAGACTACAGCAACAGGAAGCCAAATGAATCTTTACCTCCTAGTGTGTCGAGAAGGAGCATGATAAAAGGTGGAGCTTGGAAAGCAAGAGAATCCCTAAGTTAGTGAGTGGATCAGAAACCAGAAGGTTAGTTAGCATTTAGAGGTAGGGTGTTAATAACTGGAGAAGTGGGTCTGTAGCCTTAAGGTCCAATGAGGCTTGACAAGTGAAATGGATTACTTATCTTCTTTTTCCCTTCTATCCCTCCTAAGAAATGGATATGTTTAGTAAGACTTATCTGGAGGCTTATAAGTGATAGTAACTGAAAACTTGGATTCATGTGAAAAACACCTAGGTTTTTGGTTGACCACAGCCTAGTATGCATCTCTACTGTGATTGGCCATCAAAATAGTCATGCAGTCTTAAGCTGCATTAATTGAAGAATATTCTCCAAAATAAAAGAGGTGATAGTCCCATTGTATTCTATCTTGGTCAAGTCACATCTAGGGGATGATGTTTAGTTCTGAGTTCCAAATTTGAAGTGAGACTGACAAACTGAAGAATGTCCAGAGAGGAGGGGCAAGGATGGTGAGAGATCAGAAAATGATGTTTCATGTGGAATGATTCTGATGCAACTGGGGATATTTGGCTTGAAGAACCTTACAGGTTAAAGACAGTTGTTTTCAAATATTTGGAAGACTGTTATGAAAACAAAGCTATAGATTTATCCTAGTCTGTTCCAGAGGGCAGAATTAACACCATAGGATGAAATTAAATTGTATTAAAAAATATACTAACAGAAAAAAACAAAAATGGCACAGTTCTAGTGTTACAGTGACCAGAAGATTCTTAAAATGGCTGGAAGGTCAGGGTCAGGGATGTGGACCTGGGCAAGAATCAAGGACGCGAAGTCTAATGACATACCTGGGGGCTTGATGGAAGCCATGAAGGTTGGTCTTCCATTCAATCCCCAGCCCTTTTTTATTAAGACAATGCAAGAACATTTCAGGGAGCTATTACATATTGTTTGGGAGGAGGGGACACTAAAGGAGACTAGTGTGGTGATAGAGGGTAGCAATGGAACCCTCCAGAAAAGTCTTGCAAAGAAACAATAATGAAAAATTATAGCTACATCTAAGAGAAAAGGGTAAGGTGGCCTTCGAAGGAAGGAGAACTGAAATTTGCCCCCTCTCTGTTAGTCAGTCAACAAGCATATTTTAAATGTTTAAATATTTAAATGTTTTAAATGTTTAAATGTTAAATTCACTAGGTAGGAGAGCTGGGTGGAGCAGTAGATAAAGTGCCACCCCTGGGAGTCAGGAAGATGCATCTTCCTTAGTTCAAATCTGCCCTGACACACTAACTAGCTGTGTGAGCCTAGGCAAGTCACTTAATCTTGTTAGCTTCAGTTTCCTCATCTGTAAAATGAACTGGAGAAGGAAATGGCAAACCACTCTAGTATCTTTGCCAAGGAAACCCCAAATGACGTCATGAAAAGTCCAACAGCACTGAAAAAATTGAACAAAAAAAAAACCAGACACTAGGCACTGTGCTAAACTGTAGGAATGCAAAGAAAGACAAAAAGAAATGCTGTTCCTGCCCTCGGGGAGTTAACATTCTAACAGGAAAGACCACAGGCATTTAATTATGTACGAACAAGACATGCAGAAATATAAATGGAAGATAATCTCACAGTGAAGGGATTAATGGATCAGGAAAGGTATCTGGGAAAGATCTCCTACAGAAGTTCAGTCTTGAAGGAAAGCCTGGACTCAGAGGTGAAGAGAGAGAGCCTTCAGAGCCATAGGGAGATCAGAGGACCAAGAAACCGCGAGCAAAAGGAGGCCGCAAAGACCCCAACATTTTGAGAGGGACTCTTCCTTTGTCCCAGAAGAGCATCATCCAAGGTGGCCTGTGCCCATGTTTGGGTGGCTCACTCCATCTATTGACCCCTGGCTTCCATAGCCCTTATGCCATGTCCCCCTGAAGCAGACTTCCTCCTGCCATTCTGGTTTAGGTTCCTTTACCACGCAGAATGCCAAGGATCAGAGAGAGTTCAGTGGGGGTGGGCATGGGAGTGGGGGTAGGTAATCAGCTGGCTAATCAGTAGTCCAGGCAGGATCCACATGGTGCATACCTGCTGCTATTCCCATATAGTCATCTCTATCTTAGTCCTCCCTAGTTCCTGTCCTTCTCTATTTACCTTTTCCCTAATGCCCTCTATAACTTTCTTTTGTTGTTAACAAACTCCTCTTCATCTTTGATCATTTCCTTTCACTGTCCTTCCATATTCTGGGGCTTACTGAAGCATAGCTTTCTCCTGAAGACACTGCCATGCCTTGCACCTTCCCCAAGACTGGCTGATCCTTCACTAACTATCCTTGACACATAGGGCCAGGAAGAAGAGTTGACACACTCCTTGTTCCCTGCTTCTATTTTCAGATCCTCCTCCTGCCCCATTACTCGGGAACTGACTCACCCACACAGCATCTTCTCTAAATTATTGTTACTACCATCTATGCCACCCTGCCCCACCTCTCCAATAAGTTCAGTGCTTGGTCTATAGCCTTCTTTGCCACCTCAATCTATGTCTTTTTTGAGCACCCTAGACTCAACATTGTTGGACTTCCATGATTTGTCTCTAATCTATGCCAACCATCAACAAGAGTATATGCCCTAGGACCCATCTCATTCCAACAACGCTCAAGTGAATTTGCTTCCAGTGCTGGAATTCCTAATGATAGCTCAGCAGAGAACAAAGAGGGAACAGAAAGGGAAGCTCAACAGGAAAATAGAAGTAGGGGACATCCTATAAGTGTGAATCCATTTTGATAAAATACTCTCACCAACAATGGAATGCTTTGGCTAAAAGAGATGCTTTGCTGGTAGCAAATGTCCCTAGATGAATAAACCACTTTTAGAGATGCTGCTTTTGTTGTTGTTGTTCTGGTTATTGTCAAAGAGATCTAAAGTTCTGCCCATAAGTTGCAGTTGTAGCAACATGCTCTCCAAGAACTTTGAGTTTAGTCAGGGGAAAAAACTCTATACAAACTAGAAAATAATTTGGAGAGATTAGAAAGACAGTTTTGGTTGGTCTCAACATAAGAAAAACTTTGTAACCAGTAAAGTTCTCCAATAATAAAAGGGAATGACTCATAAAGCAGTGGACATATTCAAGCAGAAGATAAATGGCCATTCCCCAGGGACATTATAGAGGATATTCCTATATTAGGACAGAGCTGAAACATGAAGATGAGATTTTTTCAGGAAGGCAAGATTTTTTTTCCAATCAGTAGTTCGAGTGGCATGAAACCATCATTGGCAAAGACTCATCAGAGAATCAATGGTTCTCAACCTGTGCGTTATGTTCAATTTGTAACAATGAAAATAAATCCTGCATATCAGATATTTACTTTACGATACATAACAGTAGCAAAATTACAGTTATGAAGTGGCAACAAAAATAATTTTATGATTGGGGGTCACCACAACATGAGGAACTGTATTAAAGGATCACGGCATTAGGAAGGTTGAGAACCACTGCGTCAGACCAAGAGCAGGGGTGAGTGAACCAAAGTACTGCATTTATTGGCAGTGGTGATGGTCAGAAGTGTTAAGATACTTTCTCCCAAGTAGGATTACTAGGAGGTATTGTGGATTGAGCACTGTATGTGAATATAGAAAGACCTGGGTTGGGTGGCTAGATGGCGCAGTGAATAGAGCACTGGCCCTGGAGTCAGGAGGACCTGAGTTCAAATGTGACCTCAGACACTTAACACAAAAACTAGCCATGTGACTCTTTGGGCAAGTCACTTAACTACAATTGCCCTCCAAAAAGGAAAAAAAAAAAAAAAGACCTGAGTTCAAATACTGCTTCAGGGACTTGCTCGCTGTATGATCCTGAGTGAGTTACTTAAATTGTAGCACTTACCTCACAGGGTTGTTGTGAAGAACCAATGAAATAACACTTACAAAATACTTCACAAACCTAGAGGGGCTATATAATGGCTAACCATTATTATTGTCCTGCCTCCAAGACAGTTTAATGTGATTGGAAGTGCAGGCAGAGTTAACTGGACAGCATGTAACATCTAGTCACTTTATTTCACAGGGGCTTATCTCCCTAGCCTAGTGGATGAGCTTGAGAAGAGAATTAAGTCTGATCTCTGGGCTTGCTCTTTGTTTCTTAAAAAAAAAAAAGGAATTGGTTTTACTCCAAATAGTCACTCTCAGGGTTGGTGCTCTTCAGAAAGGCAAGGGTACTTATCTATCTAAAAAGTCCCAAAGCTTCCCATGCATTTTTGGTAATAAAGGGTAATAAATCCTGTGAGGTCAAGTTTTCTGATGAGATTTCCGGTATTTGCTTTTCTAAGGAATTGGAAATGTGGCAAGAAGAAAATTTCTCATGCTATTTCCACTTCCTGCCCAAGCACTAAGTGAATTGGCAAAGGGAAAGGGGGAAGAAAGGGAGAGGGGTCAAGGGTGCAAAGTGTGGAGAGGGAAAAGGGGGGTATGGAAAAAAATGGAAAAAATTATTTCCCTCCTTGGATTATTTTTTTGAGATCAATTATTTTAGGTCTTTAAAGTACTTTGCTTTCTTTAGAAAAATCATGACACAGTGTTCTGCTCAATGCTCCCCTCTGGGGTAAGGAATGTGTACTCTCTTGGGGTGAGGGGAAAGAAACCTCTACTCTTAGCCACATTCTCTCTGGTAGTGGGGTGAGCTCAGCAGCTGGGCCTGACGCATCCTTAGCTGCCCTTTTAGGAGCATCCATAACCAGCTAAAGACCCTGAGTCCAGAGCTTTGATTACAGGTACCAAGAGGAGTCAAGTAGGTACCTGGGGCAAAACAAAGAGAAGGTAACAAGCAGGGATACTTTGTAGTTTCCTTTTTATGAATGTATTTATTTTTGAATGCCAGAAAGTTCAACTTTCCATAAGTGGTAGGCATTTATTTTGTGTGGGAAATCCAGTCCATTACAAAGAAAACTTAAAACCTCAGATCAATGGAAGAACACATGCATGAGATACAACATTCAAATTCAAATTATAACTTAAAATCCATGTTTAGGGTCCACAAATGTTTTCATCTGAGCTATGCAGAAGTGGAGGAGCAGCAAGGGAGGTGGCACAGTTAATAGAGTGTGGGGCCTGCAGTCAGGAAGACTCATCTTCCTCAAATCCAGCCTCAGACACTTAACTATCTCTGTGACCCTGGGCAAGTCATTCAACCCTGTTTGCCTCAGTTTCCTTATCTAGAAAATTAGAGAAGGAAATGGCAAATCGCTCCAGTATCCTCACTATGAAAATCCCCAGTGGAGTCATGAAGAATTATTACACATGACTGAAAAACACCCAAACAACCACAACGACAACATGCCAAAGAAGAAAAGCTGCAGGCAATGTCATTTGGTTCTTCCACATGGAAAAAAGGGTTCTCTTCCAGTGTCCTTCCTTTCCCTGGGGAGGCCTTGCCTTGACTGTCCCCTGGGGACATGAAGAATTTAATCCCAGGTTTACAGACCACATTTAGTTTACACCCAGGGAGTTGTTTTCATGGGTAGCAATAGTTTTTATAGTTACCATAGGATTTCATAGGATAAGAAGTTAGATCTATAGGTTCCGACCATTAGGAAGAGACCTTAGAAGTGACAGGATTCTAAACTTAGAGCTTGGAGTGACCTTAAAAGTCATTGGGTCCATCCCCTTCATTTTACAGAGGAAGACATTGAAGAGAGGTTCTGACCCACGGAGGGTGATACAGTAAGTGTCTGAGGTGGGACTTAAAGCCAGATATTCCTGACCCCATTTCCTTTTTTTTTTTTTTTTTTTGGCTTTTTGGAGGGAGGAAGGTAGGGCAATTGGGGTTAAGTGACTTGCCCAAGGTCACACGGCTAGTTTTTGTGTTGTCTGATGCTGGATTTGAACTCAGGTCCTCCTGATTCCAGGGCCAGCACTCTATTCACTGTGCCACCTAGCCGCCCCTCTGACCCCATTTCCAACCCCATCCATTCTTTCCCTAATTTTACAGATGAAGAAATGAAGCCCAAAGAAGATACATGAATTTCCTAGAATCAAACACCTATGAAATGTCTAAGGCATTGTTCAAACTCTAGTCTACTTGACATCTAGGTCCCGTGTATACATTTGATCCAGTAAGAGCAATATTTTAGGTCAAGTTGGCAGAATTATTTTTCCCAATTCCATTTCATTGACAGAGATGCTGCTACCATATGTACAAAGAATGTGGCAGTTAAGTTTGAATCTGGCATTGGGTTCTACATCTCCATCACTCTCCCACATTGCGTGGACAACTCTGCCCTTCTGTCACTGACTTAGAGGTGACAGTTCCTGACCTCCTCTTCTATGTACCATGTTCCTGGAAGACATAAATGTGTGAATATTGTTCATTCCAGTTTCACAAGAGATTTGCTCTAATTACTCCTTTGTCTGGGCTCTGGCCTGGGCTTAATTCTGCACAATGAAGGTTTAACCAAACTCAGAGAAATTAGAAGCCTTAAAGCTGCATGATGTGATAGAAAGTGGAGGAGACATGTAGGGAGGAGTGCATTACCTGATTAGAGGCAAGTCTTTTTTTTTTTTTGGAGGCAATCAGCGTTAAGTGACTTGCCCAGGGTCACACAGCTAGTAAGTATCTGAGGCCAAATTGAACTCTAGGGCAAAGGCTGTATCCACCATGCCACCTAACTGCAGTCTTGGAAGAGAGCAGGTGGGGCGGCTAGGTGGTGCAGTGGCCTTGGTGTCAAGAGGACCTGAGTTCAAATTCATCCTCAGACACTTACTAGCCTTGTGACCTTGGGCAAGTCACTTAACCCCGATGCCCTGCTTTTCCCCTCCAAAAAAAAAAAAAGTGAAAGACAGCAGTAGTTCAGGTGAAGAGGCCAAGAATCCCATCTAAGAAAGAAAAGAAAGGAAGGAAAGGAAGAAAAATATTCATTTAGGGTAATTTTTGTGAATGAAAGACCAAGGAAATACTAGTTTTGGGGGTACAGTTTGGCCTGAGCTCAAGGTTAAGCCTGGAGAATCCAGAGAGAGGACCTTTGATCTGTGACATAGGACATGGATTTAATCTTTCTGGGCCTCATTTTATTCATCAGTAAAATAGGAAGGTTGGACCAGAGGACCTGAGTTTCCTTCTTCAGGTTTCTCCCTTCCTTCTAAATTTATGACTCTATGAACTTTATTGTTTAAGAAGCTAAGAAAAGGGTTCTAACTCAGAACTAAGACTAGTGGTATGCAAAATTTGTAGGTACCCCAGAAACAACATGGAGATAAATGTAGGGAAAGACAGAGAGGAAGACACAATAAGGAATATATCAACATGTCAAAGATCTATCAATATGTCAGTATGAAAAATGCTTCCAGAAAATCGTTCTTAGATGTCTTAGAATGTCTCAAAATGTCTTAGAGGGTTGTCTGAGTCTCAGAGAGGTTAATTATTTTGTTCATATCATACAGCTAACAGGTATCAGACAGGGTTTGAACCTAATTTTCCCTGACTCCAAATCTACCACATTGCCTCCACAATGAAGAGTACTTTTTAATATTACTTTTTATAAACATACATATTCTTAATGCTAGAAAATTCCACTCTCCGTGGCTCACAGGTATTTATTTTGTGATAAGGCAAGCCACATGTGTTACAGGGAACGTTCAAAGTCTCTGGTGAATGGAAACACCCAGTGGATGCAATTTTCAAATCCTGCCCGGGGCGCACACATGCTTTGCTTCAGCTTTGCCTAAAGTACGTGGGAGGACTCTAATTTTGATTAGGGATTTAGGTAAGGGTCAAACTGGAAGAAATGCTGAGAGAGAACTGTAAAAGTCTGTGCTTTAAATGAAGTCCAATCAAGCTGGATTCATTAAATACTTTGGGTGCCCATAAATTGCCTCTCTGGATATGGCATGTGCTCAAAGATTTCCTGCCATTATAATTTTGCATCTTGAATGTTTGAGCAAAGGCATGCTGAACTGCTATGAAGAAGGCATACCGAGGAGAAATCAGGGGCAATGATCTTGGTTCCAAGGCCTTTGAAGGAAAACCTTCTCTTTGAAGGTGGTAGCAGTAGAAAATAACTATTGGCAGAGTGACAAAAACCTTGACAGTATTACTAATAGTTGATATATATGTATATACCCTCCTACACACACACATACACACATAAATGCACATGTGCTTAAGGAGGAGCTCTGTAGTGTTGCCAACTTAAATATATAGATACACACACATATACTGTGAATATATGTATAAACTATATATATGTATATATATATTTGATTTGCCCTTTGAAAGCCTTAAAGAGCATAGGTACATATGTGTGTATATAT
>CM053585.1:466432007-466459267 GCA_028646515.1 Pseudochirops corinnae
TATACATTATATTATGTGTGTTGTGTGTATATATATACACATATATATATACACACAACACACATAATATAATTATATGTGTGTGTGTATCTAGTTAAGGTGGAGACTCACTTTGGGAGATTGAATATGTTAGGTCGCCTCTCTCATTCAGCACCCTCAACCCTCATTTGAGCTAAGGGAAAGACTTTCCCCTCTTCCTCTAAACATTCCCGTGACTTTTAGTGCTCTGCCTCTTGGAGTGGAGGGTGGCACCATGAACTCCCGACCTCTGTTTGAGGAGGGAGCTCAGGTCAGACATCTCCTTATCTCTTACCTGGCTGCTCTGTACTGGGACATCTCCACAGGGCCCCTACCTTGGACACCCCGTCCTCTGGCAGTTTTCGGCTCCCTTTGGCACACTCTCCTCCCCCGTTATGTTTGAAGGCAGAGACCCTCTTGCTTTTTTTCATATTTGTATCCTCAGGGCTTAGCCCAGTGCCTGGCACATAATAGATACTTAATATTAATCAATGTTCACTAAATATTATTTATTGGCTTTTTGCCGCCTCCCAATTTCTCCCTTTTGCATTCATAAATTTGGATCTAACACATTCCAAATAACCATGGTTTACCTGCAGTACAAAGTAGCATAGGAAATACCTCAGCATTTAAAGGAATGGGTTATTAATCAAAGGCTTCAATGACACTGTGATCAGAGAGATGATAAGGTCCTTCTTTCCTTCCCTCTCCCTACTCTCCACCCTTCTTGTGGTGGGAAATGAGAAGGAAGTACTTGGCTGGTCAATGGGAATCAGGAACTAAGCTCCCAATGATGGGAGGAGGAAGAAATAATTCAAGCTTCTGACTGCACACCCCTCCACCCCCACATCACTATTACTCCACACCTCAGCTTGTGGGTCAGTCTCTGCCTTGCATCTTCTCAGCCACTCTCCTCAGCTCCTTGATTCACAATGATCAGTAAAGGGTCAAAAGAGCACTTCCCCATGTCAGTCTGCCATAGTCAACACTCCTCTCATGCTAGATAGAGTCTTGCATGTGCACTGACTCTTTTTAGTCACCCTTTCCTTTTTCTGTGTAAGTTCATTACCCTACTAGGCTACCACAAACCAGAAAAAGCTGGAGCAGGTTTATTCACTAACCTCTAGCCTCCTGGCACAAGGAAGATGTCCTTGGAATATCATTAGCCTGTGGATGTATTACATATCATTATGTATTTGACTTCTATTTCAGTATGTCAAGGGTCCATGCTTTCATCACTGTGGATACTTCTTTCACCAACACACCTCAATAATAATACCTACATTTATAGAGCTCTTTTGTGCCAGGTATTGTGCTAAGCACTCTACAAATATTATCTTATTTGATGCTAATAAACAACCCTGTGAGTTAAGTTCTTATCGGGTCCCATATTTCACTGCATAATTGTTGCAGATTTTATGCCAAATTCTTTTGCAAAAAAGAGGAGTGCAACTATTACGTGAAGCTTTTAAAAAAATCTTGCAGGTATTACTTAAAAATTATTTATTACTAAACTGTCTTTGGTGCAAGATTAGGATGTACAGAATACTCATGAACATATATTAAAATTGAATATTGACAACGTGCATGCACTGAGAATTCTAGGCTCCAGGCTCACAATGCATGAGAGATAAATGCATATCCATATGCCACTGGTGCATACATTGCTTCTCTCTTTACCCTATAAGGAGCAGGATGAACAGAATTATAACATGCCAAGATTACACAATGAAAGGTTATAAACCAATTTTGGGACTGAAAAAACAGGGCTTGATGATTATGCTTGGTGACAATTGTGGGGAAATTTTACATTTTACAGTTAAGGCAACTAAGACAAAGAGAGATTAAGAAACTTGTCTAGGCCTACACAGCTAGGAAGTGCTTGAAGCTGGGTTTGAATTCAGTTCTCTCGACTCCAGGCTCAGCCCCTCTATGCACTGAGCCACCTAACTGCTAGACTGTGAAGTCCATGAAGGCAGGAATCTGGTTATAATTCTCACTATATTTCCCTAGTGCTGAGGATGCTGTCCTGCATTAAGTTGGTGTTTAATAAGTATTTGTTATTTTGAGATTAATAGAATGAGAAGTTAGGTTCCATCACAACAAAAGAAAGACAGAAACAAAGCTTTGGTTGATTTTTTTTTCTTTTTTCTTTTTTTTTTTTTTTTTTTGGCCAGGATGCAATCATCCTTTAACTAGAGCTTAGGATCCTTCTCTTTAGGCCAGAGAAATATATTCTGTGGATAGAATATTAGGATTGAAACCCACACTGCAGATGTTTTAAGAGTTATTTAGCATTTGTTTATACCAAATTTAGATATTCAAGTTCAAAACTAAAAAAGCAGATATGGATTAAAGATTTGGCTTAGCTGCAGGTAGGAGGGTAGATGTCATAGTCCCAGAATTTCACTAAGGAAGTTACTTGTTTCAGGGAGAGGCATGAGATTGATGAATGTGATATATAATTTCCTAGGATGCAATCCATCCTCTCTTCTCCGGTCCAACTCTGGCTCAGTTCATTGTCCGTCTGCAGTATCAGTCCAAGACCCACCTACTGTTAAACTAACAAATGAATTGCTCATCCAAGTGGATGTCAGAGTGTGGAAAAAGGCATTCATCATTCTCTTGCTTTTCCCATATGGGTTGTTAGTTTTTCTCTTTGGAATGACGATGGATCTCAATGAGGAAGCCCTCATTGAGATCATTCTGGAGTTTGATGTGATCAGTTCAATGTCATCTGAAAATAGGAACAGATTGAAGACCACTTTTTACAGAGAATCCCTCTTTCATTTGGACCATGAAGAACATCCTACATGGCACAGGGCAAACACCTTTAACAAGCATGTGCCTCCTTGTTATATACATCAATGGACATGGATGATTGGAGGCTCATTGAACATAACTATATCTCTGGGATTACATCTTACTGAGGAGTCTTGAAAAGTTGCTTCTTGTATATAATGTATATATAGGAAACACCTTTTCAGAGGACAGCAATGAAGGCTACATTTTGCTCTACTGAGTCAAAATCTGCTTAAAAAATAATCAAATAGTAAACAACGTAGAAATTTATATTCACCTCACCCTTCATTGTTAATGTGACAGTGCTCTCCAGGAGTAGAGCGCAATGTCCTTTGCGAAAACCTGGCTGTTTCCTTCTCACAGTTACCTAAAGAATACTGTGACATATAAAAACTCTGAGAGATATATTCTGGGTAATTCATCATTTTATTAATTGTGCTAGTGGATAATTAATAAAAAGGGTCAGTGGCATTCTCAAATGCCCAAGACTGATAGTGGTGACTTCTTGATGCTCCAATGCTCTAGGAAGAGTAAGTTTGCCTGACAGGCAGCAATCAACTGATTAACAATTAATGAGAGGGAGACTTATTCCAATGAAGGGCTTGGGACTGGGCTCAGATCACTCTTGCTCCTAGACCATGGCCAGCTTCAGGCAATTTAGATGGAGGATCTACCCCCTTCCTCCCAGCTTTCGAGAGTGGAACACAGTGCTTAGAATTCATCTTAGATTAAATTCTTTGTTAGGTTTTTTAGTTAGATGAGTCAACAACTCCACCTTGATAAGATGGTCTAGGTGAGGTAAAATTTGGGGCTAGGTCAGAGATCTTCCTTGAAAGACTGGACTTCGAGGAAATAGGAAAAAAAGGAAAAAATCCTGGATCTCCTCAATAATTGGTTATTTAATAATCATTTTTCTCAAGACCATCAATACACATGTATATCGTTCTTATAAAAATAGTATAGAGAAGAGAAAATAGGCATAAGGGTCTGCAGTTGCTATTATCCCTCTTTGGGAGTAATGACACCATTGACAAATTTCCTTGACAAACTAATGACAATTGGTTACTTTCCCTGCCATCAGATATCTTGACAATTCATTTCCCAATGATTTTCCAGGGGTCCCTTCTCTGTGTGCTTCGTATGGTTCCAGTGCTTTTACCATCTTCTCCTTTAGGATCATTTCCCTCTCCTCTATCAGAGATAGCAACAAATAATATTGATAAAGAGTCAACCTAAAAGCCAGGTAGACCTAGGTTCAAGTCCTGACTCTGATGTGTATGTGACCCTGGGCAAGTCACTTTTCTGAAGCCTAACGTTCCCCTCCATGTATCCTAATAGGAAGTAACACAGGTTAAAATTGTGAGGAAGGTGAGGATGGGATGAAGTATTTATTAAATGTCTGCTCTGTGCTAGAGTGCCACTTCAAAGATGGCATCTCTTGGGGCAATTAGATGGTACAGTGAATATAGCACTAGCCCTAGAGTCAATAGGATCTGAGTTCAAATCCAGCCTCAGACACTTGACACACTTACTAGCTGTGTGACCTTGGGCAAGTCACTTAACTCCAATTGCCTTGCCTTCCCCCCTCCAAAAAAAAGAGCATCTCTTTTGATCCTCACAATAGTGCTGGGAGGTAGGTGCTATTATGATCTGCATTTTGCATTTGGGGAAATGGAGACAGTCCGAGGTTAAGTGTCTTTGCCCACAGCCACACGACTAGCAAGTGTCTGAGGCTGCATTTGAACTCAGGTCTTCCTGACTCCCGATCCGATACTCTATCCACTTCACCACTTAGCTGCTTCAATCCAATCATATCTTTACACAAAAGTACATAGTTCTCAAAGGGCAGAGCTCACAAAGTGAGGTTCGGTCCCTGGAGTTCTGTTCTGTTTTGTTTGTTTTGTTTTGCTTTGCTTTGCTTTGTTTTGTCTAGGAAAATCAAGATCCCAGAACCCTGCTGTGCTCTCTCCCAATTTCCATCTCTAAGTACTAGAGTGAATCGGGTGCATCTTATGGAAAACCAAGTCCTGGTTTTGATGTTTCTGTCTCTGCAGACTTGAAAAAAAAAATAGGTCATATTTATGAATTCTCGAAAGATTCAGTGAGTAGAGAGCTACCTACCACAGTCGCTTCCAGGGAACTTTATTTGCATACTCTCCCACTACAGGCTATAAGTGATCTCTTTACTAATCATAGGACTTGGAGAAATCATTTCATTTCTCTGACCTGAGTCTCCTCTTCTATAATATGAGTAGTTGGAGAAATGTTCCCTAAGGTCCCTTCCAGCTCCAAATTCTTTCCTCCTGTCCAGTCAAGTTTTGGGTTAAACTTTCCTGGAGAAAGGAATTCTGCAGGGGACCCCAGGGCATCTCAGCTCCCCTCTGGGCCTGAGTGTTGCTTTGCTAGAACTCTCTTGGCCTTTTGAACTTGGCCTTGACATTCATTTTCAGCCTTTCGCAATAAGAAATTCTGATCCAGTTAGAAGTCAAAAGGGGTCTCTGAAATGACGCACTTGAGCACAGCTTCAAACAATGTGGTGTATCTGTGGAGCACTGTGAAACCACAGTGGCAGACAGCCTGGTATGCAGCAATCAGCCATGGGGGAGGGGGCCTCCTGGTGGGAAGGTTTGGGGAGACTGAGAGTAGAAGAATCAGAGAGAGTCCTAAGTACAAGTGGTATCATAAGCCACAATCCAAGTCTTTACATGTGCACAGGGCAGAAAAGATTATTAGTCACGCAGGGCTCTTCAGACACACTCCTCCTAATAGTAAATGCTTATTTCAACACATGCAGGGAATATGCTAGTAGAAACCCACAAGCCCTCTGTGGACCAAAGTCCAGAGACATAACTAGGACAAGGTGAGTGCGACTTTGCCCCTGGGTGCTGACATTCAGGGGGTGCATTTCCTTCCTGCAGGAGTCTATTTTTCCTCCTAGGAATGCCTTTCCTTCCTAAGGAAGTAGGCCTTAAGTCTTCACACACGTATCTGTCTAGCTGGATAGGCCAATTGCCCCGGGGGTTTCCTGCTTCATGGTTCCAACACTGGGTCCCTGTCCCGGGGCTACTTTTCCTTCCAATCCCCCTCAAAGTTCAAAGTCAGACTCTCTGAGGAAGAGGCCTCTCCTTGCCCTACTCCACCATCCGTAGAGTACTTCCTTTCCCACCCCGACCTGGTCTTGACCCCAGATGACTGGCTCCATCCCTTTCTGTCCATTCTCTTTTCCCTGGTCTCCATTTAGCCTTCACCTTTTATGCACTTTCCTCTTCATGCATTGGATATAGTGAGAAGAGCCCTGGATTTAAAGTCAGAGGACATAAGTAACAATCTACCTCTGCTACGTACTCCCTGGGTAACTTCCATCAAGATACTTCTCACTGGCCCTCTGATTCCCCACCCCTCCTATAAAATTAAGGAATTGGTTTAGATCAGGTTTCGTAGCATAGTATCAGTAAGCTTAAACACCACCCCCCCAAATATTTTGATTACTCTATTTATATATCATTGATTTTCTTTGTAATATTATTATTTTATGTATTTTAAAATATTGTTCTGAAACAAAGTCCATAGACTTCACCAATCTGTTAAAGAGGTCCACAAAACAAAAAAGAACCCAGATTTCTTCTAGCTCTAAATCCTGTAATTCCCCAGTTCTTTATCTCCTCTCCCACATACAACTCAGACGTTCCTAGTCTCATTCTGTTTCCTCTACATCCCCTTCATCTCCTTCCATGCGCTTTCTTTGACTCACAGCCCTTCATCTTTTCTCCAGCTATTATCTTAGCAGGTTCCTTTGGCTCTTCTCAAGCCCTGCCTCCACCCCTGTTTATTCCTTCTTTCCTTCCTGACCCATTGGATGCTTTTCTTCTTTTGCTCCTCCTCATACTTTGCCCCAGTCTTCCTTTCATTTCCTTCATGTCTTAAACAACAAAAACATTTTTTTTCTGATAGAAGTCCACCCATTTTCCGATTCAGACATGTTTGACCCATAAAAATTTAAGACCAACATTTTTAAATGGATGTCACTGTGCCAAATACTCGGCATCCAAGTTAAGTGGAACAGAAAACTTGTTAAAATAAATAGATACCTAGCAGAAGAAATCAAAATCATATAGGAACAGAATGAGGAACAGATCATATTCACCATCCTTTATGCTACTGGACTTATTTCAAGGATGCTTTCATTAAGTCTGAAGAAGATGATTTATTCAACTACAAAAAATCATTTTATTCACCTGTATAATTTTTCATAGAACATTAAATATGAAAGAATAATAGTAACAGGGGTGGTTAGGTGGTGCAGTGAATAGACTCTGGCCCTGGAGTCAGGAGGACCTGAGTTCAAATTTGACCTCAGATACTTAACACAAAAACTAGTCACATGACCTTGGGCAAGTCACTTAACCCCAATTGCCTTCCAAAAAGAAAAAGCAAAAGAGTAATAGTAACAAAATGACTTGTTCCATGACTGTTATTGGTGAGCTTTACAGAAAAGAAGAAAGAGAAGGCAGGAAAGAAGAAAGGAAGATGAAAGAAAGGGAGAGAGAAAGAGAAAAGAGAATAGAAGAAAAAAGAAAGGAAGGCAAGGGGGAAGAAAAAGAAAGAAAGAAAAATAGGAAAGAAAGAGGGAAGGATGAAAGAAAGAGAAAGAAAAAAGAGAAGTATGGAAGGAAAGAAGAGAGAAAGAAATTTTTTTTTTAACACTTTAGTGGTAGGCACTGTGCTAAATATTAGGGATACAGAGATGGTCCCTACTGTCAAGGAATTTAACATTTAAACAGAGAAACATTACATAAAGGAGAGTTGGAAAGTGGGTATTGGAGTAAGGCACATGGGGCTAGACAGCCAGTGTCAGAGTAGAACATATGGGAGAGTGGGTTTGAAGTGAGTAGGTAACATGGTTGGTTACTCCTGATATAGTAGCCCTAGGCCAATCCCAGAGTCTCCCTCTGGGGGGAATCATCCTTAGCATGCTTTTAAATGCATAATGTAAAAAACATAGAATTACAAAGGAAACCACAAATTAGTAGAAATAAAGATGTATTTTTTTTCCTATCCAACTGATAAAATCCCTGCAATCTCTCCTGGTGTGTGGAGGCCAGATTAAGAACCCCTGCTCTAGCATGTCATTTAAGAAACTAAGCAGTGGATATGTGACTGGCCCTGGTATCCTGTCAGCTGAAGGCAATTACTGTCCTCTTCCCTTTCACTTAAGCCATAGACTTCCTTCTCTCCTTCAGCTCTAAAGTCTCCTCAATCCTCAGGTTTAATGAAAGGGAAAGAAAACAGTGAAAGGAATTATTCCATAGAAGGAAACAGAAGGTAATTTTTACTCTCTTTTTGCTTTTATAATACTTCTTAAATGCAGTCTGTGGGAACACACTCACTTGCTCTTGGATGGAGAAATGTTTTGCTCATTGAAGGCCTTTTGGCCATTTTTGTTGAGATGTTTGTGCTGAATGGCAAAATCTAAAACCTTCAACAACATGTAGTAGACATGTGACAATATGCTGAATGGAAGTAACTGTCCAATGAGCTGCTGTGAGCCCTGCCAGAGTAATTGAGATCAGCCGGTCTAGAGCCACTGACCATCCCATGATTCAATAAACAGGCAATGGAGGGGTTTTGTGTTTTTCTTTTTTTCTTTTTTTAAACTCCCATAATTTGACTATCTGTGTCCTTTGGATATGTTCGAAAACAGCTTTTTCACTTACAGGGTCATTCTAGGTTTGCTGGTTTAGCTGTTTTGAAGGCTTTGAAAAGAGTTTGAAGTTTTAGACTATCCTTGCTCTTGAACCAGGAGAAATTTGTACACAATCACAGACACATCGTATGTGTGACAACCAACTTTGATAAATTAGACTCTTCTCAGCAACGCACAATTATAAGACATCTCTAAAAGTCTTAGGATGGAAGGAGATGTCTACATTCAGAGAAAGATCTAGAAAGAACAGAGTTTAAATGGAGGCTGAAGCAACCTACATGCTATCGCTCTTTTCCATGTTTGGTTTTGTTTCTTCTTTCCCATTGTTCACTTCATTGGTTACAACCCTTCATTACAACCAGACTAATGTCCAGTGTGAAAGTATTTGCAGATCCTATACTTGATTGCAAGGTGCCATGGGAGGAGGGGAGGAAACTTGAAACTCAAGGGATTGTGGAACTGAATCTTGTAAACTAAAAGTAAATAAACAAATCAATTTAAAAAAAAAAGAATATCCTTGCTCTTGTATTTTATAGGAAAGGTGTTCAGTTTTTTGGGGACAACTAGGTGGCATAGTTGATAGAACATTGGGCCTGGAGTAAGGAAGACTCTTCTTCCTGAGTTAAAAATCTGGCTTTAGACATTTACTAGCTGTGTGACCCTGGTTAAATCACTTAACCCTATTTGCCTCAGTTTCCTCATCTGTAAAAAATGAGTTGGAGAAGGAAATGGCAAACCACTCCAGTATCTTTGCCAATAAAACTCCAAATGAGGTCACAAAGAGATGCTCCTGACTCCAGGTATGCTATTCACTGTACTACCTAGCTTCCCTATCCTTCACAGCCCAGCTCAGCTACCACTTCCTCCATGGAGTTTTTTTTTGATCTCTACAACTAGTTATCATATCATCCTCATCTAGGTCATAACACTTTATACTTCTCTCATGCATGACCATATTCTAATGAATATAATATCTAATGGATATCATGTTTGAATGAATGAGTATTTATTAAGTGATTACTCTGTGCCAAGCACTGTGCTAAATGTAGGGGTTACAAATAGAAGAGGCAAAGCAATCCCTCCTTTTGTGGAGCTCCCACTCCTTGGCACCATAGCACTGGTGGGGCATAGGAAGGAATTGAGTTGGTGACTTTCATCTCATTCAAACCATATGAGCTATCAAATAGGATGGATGGGTGGTGGGTAGCCCAGAACTGGAAGAGGGCAAGGGCAATGAAGCAGAGGAAGGAACATCTATGGTGATGGCTCTCCTTTCTGTCTGGCCATCATGGTTCCAAGCAACAAGAGCCTCAGGATGGGGTGAGGAGAGGAAGGCAGCTAAGGTGTGGTGAACTCTGATGATGGTGGCTTGTCTTCCTACCTCCCTGAAGATTTGTGTACTCAAAGGGAAAATGAATGGGCTGAGTCCAGCTCTGGATTGGGGTAAGAAAGTAGACTGGTTTAACTCTGGGAAATTACACTAGGCTTTTAATGACCTCAACTTTCTGTCTGACACAAAGACCTTAGTTTTTTTGCTTTGTTTTTTTTACAGAAATATCCTCCTGGTTATGTTATATTGCTGTAAGGCATAGAATACCATATGTTCTTTGAAAAAATAAGGTTGAGGGTAATCAAAAGGGGACTGGAAAAGCACATACTAGGCAAAAGCAAAAGAATTACACAAGAGAGAAGTACAAATGATGTCATCAGAGAGGTGCAGGATGGGAAAAGGATGTATTAGTCACATAGCAGGGATGTGGGCTATCTTATGGACAGCCCACATCATAGGAACCACACCATGTGAAGATGGATAAAATAGCCCCAAAATGTTGGATGTTACTACAGATTTTGAGGAGATCACGGATAAGAGTTACTTAGCAAAAATACCAACACCAATGAGACCATCTCATCTCAAAATATTATAAACTCCTTGATTTCAGGGATTGGGTGTCTTTGTCTATTTTTCATCTTCCCCTTACTATCTAGCACAGTGTGTTATGCCCAACAGATGCTAAATAAATGTTGTTTGTTGCCTTTCCACATATAGAATGGAATAAAGACAAATGAGATCATATAAAAAGAGACAACTTTCAGAAGGAAAAGCATTATAATACAGATTTATAGTATTCTTTTTATTAAATCTGGGCAGGAGACAGACAGGCCTTTAAGAGATTAGGACCTACTTATTTTCTTGTTGTAGTTAATGATTTATATCTGAAGATATATATTAATATATATATTAATGATTTATACCTGAAGATATATTCATGAATATCTATCCTGGAAATATTGATCCTGGACCAAATCTAGCTTGGTATTCAGCTTTTTCAGTTTAAAATATTATGCACTTTTTACCTTGAAAACTTGTCAAGGGCTCAACTGAGGTCAGGATTCCTGGTGTTGACCCAAAGTCAGGCTCCTTCCCTTTACTCTGGACAGACACACCTGTCCTTGGCAGTGAATGACTTGCTGCTACTGTCTACTGTTTCTGCTGCTGCTGCCTTCCACTCCCTTGAGACCTGGGGCACTCACTCCTTGTTCTTAAAGTAGCTCTGTAGCTTGGGGAGCTCTGGCAGAGAAAAGAAGGCAAAGGAAGGAGCTATTGTTATTGTTCTGAGCTCTGGCAGATCAATGAAGTTTATAAAAAATGGGAATAAAAAGTGACCAGCCATTTCAATGATTTTCTTTTCTTCGTGACAAAATGTAGTTATATATAACTTTATTCTTTAGCAAAATCAGGTACTCTTTCTCCTAAAAATAAAATCAAGAGTTGTCATAGACTTTCCTTTTGACTGTTGGGAGTGAAAGGGATCTCTCAGAGAAAGTATACAGAGAAAAAGGAAGGAATGTTTCCTTTCTTTTTTATCTTGTGTTTAGAACTCCATGGAGTCTCAGACTAGCTATTTGGTGATGGTATTTGTGTATGGGGGGGTGGGGGGAGAGATAGTGATAGTGATAGATGATATGATAAAACTAATAAATTGTGGAGCCTTCATTTATCTTTTGCTATAATTTTCTAGAAAACAAATGTTGATTTCTTTTGTTGGAGAATGGAGTGACCTGGGCCCAGAAATGGCCATTATTTATTTCAGAGATACCAGAAATTATCAAGAAATTCCCCTCTTCCCCAACCAAATTCCTCTTTTATTTTAGTAACCAACAATAAGATTTAGGGAAGATTTTGTTTGTGGAGTGCATTAGTTAGTATTGATAGACTATGGGCTCAGTCAAAGGATACAAACCTAGGAATGTCAGAGCCAGAAGGCTGAATGAATCAGAAGGGAATGAAACTTGGAGCCAGTAAAAGTTTTTAGTAGGCCAATTGAATTTTTGTAGCGGGGGTAGGAGAGGAGGATGTGGAAAAGATGGGTAAGATTGCAGAATAAAATTCTAAATTGTTATAGTATTTCAGTGAGTCAGTTAAGTAACAAAAGATTATTTCAAGATTATAGATTTATGCTTAAAAGGCCTTCAGAGGCTGTTTTTCTTCTCTCAGATATGGCTACAATTTAGGTAGTTACTAACAGGTGCCTTTTTATGACTGTGGGCCAACCTGCTAGGCTTTCCCCAGGCAAGGATAATTGCATGAACTAGCCTACAATTCAGAGCTTCTACTTTTTTCCCTCCAAAAATTGGGCTCTTTATTAAAAACAATAGCATAATTTATAAGCTAATTTTTAAACACTTTCATTGATAACAAAAATTGAAGAAAGATAATACCTAGGAAGAGTCCGGTACTTTTATAATTAAACTTTAGTTGTCTTGTACTCACCGTGTTACTTAATTTAGTTTAGTTTTCTTTTTTCAGAGAAAAGTAGCAAACTTGCACCAGATCTTTTCTTAGGGGGTCAATGCTTAATAAATGTTTTGAACTAAATTGAATTGGAGCATCTGTCTAACTCCTGGCGTTTAGCCACCTTAGGGGCTTGAGAGCATCTGAAAACCTTTGATCTGAACTTCCTCTACCTGCTTCGCTGATTAAAAAGAGGTGGTTTTTCATCTAGGAAGAGCCCAGATGTAGATGCCTGATGGCATGACTGACACTGATAGCTAGGGTACGCTTCACTAGCTAGTTTCTCTCCGGTGCGAGAGAACTGTGTTTTGTCACTGTCAGCCTTCTGTAATGGAGTTCTAGACCGAAAGTAAGGTCTGGTTCAACTTCATCATTTATTAGTTGTGTCCCTTTGGCCAAGTCTTCTCCAGGCCTCAGTTTCCTTTTTCTTAACTGAAGATGTTAGTTAGACAAGCTATCAGCTAGGTCCCAATTAGTGCTAATCATGAATCCCAGGAAGTGGTGGCATTAATTGTGATCCTCCCCACAACTCTAGGGACTTTTTTGGGTGCTATTATTAGGTGCTATTTTAGGTATTGTTATTAGGCCCTTTTTACAGATGAGGAAACTGAGGCAAGCAAGGTTAAATGACTTGACCAAGGTCACACACTTTGTGTGTCTGAGGTCAAATTTGAACTCAGGTCTTCCTAACTACATTGTATCCCCTGAGATTTTACTCGCTTTGCTTGATTGCCGGGGGCAGAACTAGCAATCAGTGGAAGCTGCAGAGAGGCAGATTGGATGACCTGAGGAAAAAACACTTCCTAACAATTAGAACCGTACAAAGTGGCAATTTGCTTTGGAAGGCAGCAAGCCTCCCATCATTGGAAGTATTCAAGCAGAGGCCAAGTCACCACTTGTTAGGGATTGTTACTCAGGTACAGATTGGACCAGATGGTTTCCAAAATCTCTTCCAATTCTCCTATTCTGTGGGTCTATGACAAGCGAGAGAGAATTCTATCTTCACCAAAGTTATACTGAACTTCATGCACAGAAAGAAGATACAGAGAATTCATTAAATATATTGGACAGGCAAGGGGAGAAAGTAACAAGCATTTATTAAGTGCCCACTATGGGCCAGGGATTAGGTTAAGTGCTAAGCATTTATTAAGCACCCTCCCCTATAAGCCAGGCATTGTGCTAAGTACTTAACAAATATTTTCTCATTTGATATGAAGCCAAGAGATTCAGCTTCTCAGCTTTGCTTCCGACTAGTTGTGTGATCTTGGACAAGTTACCAGGCCCTTCTGTTAGTTTCTTCGACTAAAAATGATGTCTACCTTATAGAACGATTGTGAAGACAGATGACATAACATAGGGGAAACATTTGGATCCCCAAGAAAAATGTACTACATAAATCTCATTGTTCTTTTTATTTAAATGACTTCCCTAATGTTGTGTCTACATACAGAGACCATTTTGGGGGAGGTGGAGGGGGGTATAAAGCTAACTTCAATCAACCAGCTGGCTACAGGATGGTTGTTTTTGAAGTAGACAGTTGTTTGGCTGACTTCATGTGGTTTTCTTTCAAATTGGTTTCTGAAAGCCTACTGCTGTACTGCTTTCACCAAAGTAAATGAAGATTAAAATAGGTACAAATCGTTTGGAGGGACATGAGGATTTTGCCCGATGCTTGGGATTTTTGTAGTAAAAAAAAAAAGTACATTTTCCCTTAATTTATTTAGTATGGAGTGAAATTAACATTCCTTCACTGACACAGATGTGGTCCATAAGAACTCTTAATATCAAAAAGACCAGGGTTAGCTGTCCAAACACAAATGGAGCTGTTACCTAGAGCCTTTTTAAAAGAGGAGTGATGGATTCAACTCTCCAACTGAACATATCAAAGGCAAGGAAGAGAGTAAGGACCCAGGGAATGGGGTGGAAATGGTTATTCTGTTTAGCCATCTGCTTTGGTCTTGCCTGTTCCACATGTAGTTGTATTTATAGTGTACATAAAAGTATCTCTCCCGAGGATCAGAAAGAACAGATTTATGGATCCAGATGTGAGTTTGCATTTCTACAGGTGTGACTTACTGCAGTTGAAAGAACAGGGTGCACCAGGGATGGAGTTTCTCATTATGTAATCAATATAAATTACCGCTCAACTTTTACACGTGTTGATAAAGCAAATATGAGTCATTCAGAGTGGTCTAGTATGATGAAAAAAGGGACCTGTTCCCCTTAGGCTAGGGCATGGTGAATAATGTATCTATTCAGAATTCCTAAAGGATGTGGTAGCAGGTACCATGTTAGTGATCAGGCAAGGCAGGCACAGTTCTGCCCATGGATGGGATTCACTGGTGATTACAAGTAGAAATAGAATCCCTGCCCTTTGTTCATTAGAAAAAGCAAGGACTAGTTTATAAATATTTAGAAAGCTTTTAACATTTGATGGGAGGAGATCCAGAGAACTACAAGGAAAATGAATAGAGGGCTGGAAAAATGAGTCTTGTGAAAAATGATGAAAGGAGTTGGAATCAGTTAACTTAAGGAAGACAAGGCCAGTGTTATGTCTAAGTGATGCAAAGCAGCCAGGGCTGCTGACAAGTCAGTCACCATTGCACAAACTTGGTTTTTTTTTTTCCTATTTTGAATGAAAATGCTGCTTGGTTGAGTGTGGCTGTGTCTAGACAGAGCCACTAACTTAAACATTTCAGTCAGTAAGGTTATTTTAAGTGACCAGGTCCATGACAAGAACAAAAATATTTTGTGGGGCACCTGAATGTGTCTGTTGGAGAACATTATGACAGACCAGCATAGGCAAAACCCTTGATACTGGGCTCTGATTAAATGGTGAGACCTTAGGAAGAACTTTAGCTTAAGGTAGTAATGCTTATTGTTTAATGGAATCAGTTGGGTGCAGGCCTAGGTGTTTAGTAAGTTGGTGAATGAGACCAAACCGGAAGGGAGGGTTAATAACACTTACAAATGTTGTTACAGAGATCCTAAACCAGATGTCCATGGTTTAGAAGGATGGCCAAAAACTAACAATTTATAGAGACAACAACATTGTACATATACCTTGTACAAATTTTGCAGATGAACAATGAACTAGGCCCAGAATTGACTAGTATTAGAGTAGACCAGATGGTGTTTGAGAAATTATGTAACACTTTTAACAGCCTTAAGCTGTTCTCTGGTGCTAAAACCCATCTTTCTAACAAAAATATTCTCAAGGTGATGCCATATGGTTGCAGACTATGGGATCCCAAAATTTTCAAAGAATCACAGTTACCATCACAGATGACTCAAAGGGCAATGGAAAGACCTATGGTAGGTATAAGTAGGTAATGGCTTATGAGCATTGATGACTTTAGTTGCATTAACAGAAATGTAAATGCTCACTGCTCTTTCTACTGTCCCACACTGCTTCCAAGAGAGAATAAAAGAAAGAGATAAGATTTCAGAATCTGAGAGAATACCTATAAAGTTTCCATTTCTAATAATTACTAATCACTCTAATAGTTACTAATTACATGGCACTTTGGAGTTCATGGTCAGTTTCCTCACAAATAACTTCTCAGGTAGGTAAGGATAGTTTTATCATCCCCTTTTAACAAATGGGACCTGAGATCCAGAGGAGTCATGAGATTTACTCTCAACCACATAGCAATTAAGAATAAGAACTGAGATTCAAATCCAGGTCAAAAGCAAGAACAAAGATTTTTCCTTTTGTGTATTATTTTCCCCCATCAGATGTAAGCTCCTTGAGGGCAGGAACTGTCTTTTTTCTTATTTGTGTCCCCAGTACTGACCACAGTGCCTGGCACACATTAGGTGCTCCATAAATGTTTATTGTATTATATGATATTGTATTGTATTGAATCTAGAGACATGAAGGGCTCTCAGAGGCTATCCAGCCCAAACCTCTCATTTTATAGATGAGGAAACTAAAATCCAGGGCAGTTATGTTTGCCTGAGGCGACATGGGCAGTAAGCATCTAATTGGGATTTGAACCCGTGTCCTTTAACTCTAGATATAGTATACTTCCCTCTATACCATATGTAGCACATACTTTTCCCATGGGCCTAACTCCCAAGGGCAGGAAGCCAGATTAAAATGTGATCAGAAAATATTTAACAAAATAAATTAAAATAAAATATGACATAGATAATGTTTATTTGTGGTTTTCTAAGTCAACCTGCAGCCTGTAGGCATCCTTATGTATGGTTTAGTGTCCCCTGTTTTTAGCTGCATTTGACAACTCCGCTGTGTACTATGATGCCTCCATCTATCATGTTCCATTTTATACACCTGTTGTTTAATTCCCCAATCAAATATGGTTCTCTATGAACACCAATTACTTTGTATCTGGTAGTATTTCCTTTCTGCCTTCATACATTAAAGTGTTAAATATATGGCAATGTCTATGAGAAAAAACTTTTCTGTCCTTTATGTGTATATATGTAAATGTACATGGATAGATAGAGGATCGATAATATATAGCATTTATTTTCCTGTCTATAGGTTGTTTTCTTCCTATAGAATATAAGCTACTGTGGGCAGGGACTATTCAATTTTTGTCTTTATATGGGAATACCTAACACAGCAGTGCAGGCATTTAGTGAATACTTTTTGAATTGAATTGAAAATGACTTTAGACCCTGAGAATTGTGCTGTTCTCATAATTTGGATAACTTTTCCTTGAAAGAAAACTCATTAGCAATTGTGTCAACTTTGGCTGAATGAATCTAAATAACGCTTCTAATATGTATCAGATTTGCCTCATCATAAATCTACTACAATGAATAAAAGAAGCAATAAGAACATTTAAAAAAAAACTAGGGGGAAATAATTTAAAATGAATGTTTCTAGAAGGTAGAAAGGCGGCATGTAGTAGGTGAGATTCTCAGCTAGTCCCAAACTCTCTGTTTCTGATTAGGTCCTTGACTTGGAACAATCTCTCCTTACCTCAGGTTTTATGTGCACAAAATGGGGATAACATTAAACCACCTTCTTCAGCTGACCCTTGAAAGGCCCTGATAAGAACAACAATCAGCGATGTTGGCCTGATAGTTCCTAGTATGCAGGTATCCTCCCTTCATACGATGTTGAGAGCAGTGAATGGAAAATGCTGAGAGACAGATTTAGGCTTAATGTATGTAATTCCAAACAGCTAATTCAGAGTGAAATAGTCTGCCGGGAAATGTTGGGTTCCCCTTGAGAGAAGTCTTTAAGGGAAAGCTGGGTGTCTATCTGTTGGATAAGTTGGAGATGAGACCAATGAAAGTGGGTTCAAGGTAGGGGAAAATATTGGAATGGGAGTCCCTAGAAAGGTCAGGAAAAAAAAGACACAAGTAGAGGGGAGGGAAGAGAGGGAGAAAAAAATTAGAGGGGAGGAAATAAAGGAAGGAGAGGGAAAGGGATAGGATTGCCGTAGTCTGCCCCCAAAAATTTTTATAAGAGTGTTACATTGATATGCAAACCAAACCAAGAAACCAAGCATGCTGTGCTTGGTATACAAATGGAATAGGAAAAGAAAACATTCTTTAAAAAATCTATTAATATAGCAATTTAAAGAACATATGTAAAACAAACCAATATATCCCTTATATCATATAATTCACATTGCATTAAATACTCAGAAATTGCAACCTCATTAATTTCAACTTTTTGCAAATTGCATCCTTGAAAAATGAAACTGCCTTTTTTTTTTTTTTAATTTTTAAAAATTTCTTTGATTTGGACGTGAGATCTAGTTTATTTGAAAACTCAAGGGAAGTGCATCCAGAAATACTCCAAAATAAATTATATTTTTCTTGTTCTGTGTATATGCAGGTCATTTAACCTTTTCTAATTAAAGAATAACTAAATATTTAAAAACATATACTTTATCATCATAAAATAAATATATACTAAAAATGCTCAAATTGCAACTGTATTCATAAAAGCTACATTTTTAAAAATGATAAATTCAGGAAAGTAGTTACTACTCATAATAAAATAAGACTGTCAAAGAACAGAATTGAATGTTCATAGAATCTGAGATACTTGGTTCACAGCACAAGTTTCAAGTCCTTATTCAGAATGGTGTAGATATGTGTACAGGGTGTCCCTAAAGTCTAGACACATAGCAAATCTTATTAACTATGCATATTTTCAAGAAATGAAATGAATGAAATTTTCAACAACATTTTATTTAATTAGCATAAATGAGATGTCATAGGAAAACATAGGAGACACATAGGAAATCTCATTAATTAATTAATCTCATTAATATGGAAAATAGTCCCCAATCGCTAATGAAAGCTTTTATTCCATATGAAATTGTCATGGCTAATTAAATAAAATGTTGTTGTAAATTTCTTTCATTCATTTCTTGAAAATATGCATAGTTAATGAGATTTCCTATGTGTCCAGACTTTAGGGACACCCTATACATTAAGCATACCTATATGTTTCATTAAGTATTATATTAAGATATAATTATATCCTGTCCTTAATATGTAATCAATAGTTCCTTAATTGATTAACCAAGGAGCATCTATATTGATAGATAACTGACAATTTTGTATATTATGTATACATATTTTTGAAATTCACCAGTTTTATAAGGAAGGAAGGAAACAGCATTTATTCAGTGCCTATTATGTGCCAAGCACTGTGCCAACCAATTTACAAATATCTTATTTGAGTCACACAACAATATTATTAGCACCATTTTACTGTTAAGAAAACTGAGGCAGACACAAGTTAAAGTGATTTGCCCATGCTCAAACAGCTAGTAAGTGTCTGAGGTCAGATTTAGCTCAAGTCTTTGGGACTCCAGGTGCAGAACTGCACAGCCCTCTCTAACTGCCCTCTATGATGGATCTAAAAAACAACTCACATTTAATGATAACACTGTGGAAGACAAACATATATGCAGTGTACTTGGCCCAGGACCCCTAATGGACTGGACCTGGAAAGCCCTGGTTGGTTTGTAGTGATGCCCCAGCCCCTCTCATCAGCTTTGGTGATGGATCACATGCTTCTTCAGGGATATAAGGAGTGGACTTAAGTGGCCTCTGAAGTTTGTGGAAACTGAGATTCTGTGACTGTAAGCTAACTATACATACACACATGCAAACACGCATGTACGTGTATGTAGACATAGGTAAATCATATATAAGAAATATATCAGGGAACCTAGTTATTTAAAGAAGGCCAGTGCATACACTTAGAAAGTTTAGGATCTTTTTGAAGGGAACACAATATGTATGTAATATACAACGTGTCACGAATAATCACCCCTTTATGTATCTTGTAAGCTTCATTTTGTGTTGGGTTTTCTTTAAATGTGGCACAGATGGATATTGAACACCCTTTCCTCTAAATAGCTCATATTACCTTCCCCTCATGATCTTGCTTATCTTCACAGATATTTCCCCAAACAATTGATCTCTTCTTGAGCCGGGCTCTGAGATAGCAACTGTATACATTGCCCTTGATGGGAATCTCAACCCCACTGTGATTTTTTACCTTGAGCAGTTTAGTGCTCCTCATCAGTGCTGCCTTGGAATGGTGTTTTCCAGCCTTAAATATACATTTAAAAAAATCCCTTAAATCCATTTAACACATTCTTTTTGAAGACATTTCCATTTTGACTAGTTACATACTGTTCTTTGTTAGTACAACAGTAGATGATCAATCCATTCAGAATTCTGATTCTGAATGTAGCCTAACCCAGTAGTAGGAGCCTAGTCATAGTTTAGTAGATAAGTATGTTATCTAAGTTAATATCTAATCTCTAAGACAGCAGCTCTCAACCTATGGGTCATGACCCTTTTGGGGGTCGAACAACCCTTTCACAGGGGTCGCCTAAGACCATGGGAAAACACATATTTCTGATGGTCTTAGGAACTGAGACAACGCTCCTCTATCGGTTTCCAGGGCTGTCCGTCCACATGCAGATATGCTCACGACATTAGGAAGGTTAAGAACCACTGCTCTAAGAGAATATCTGGGCAGTTAGGTGGCAAAGTGGATAGAGTGCTGGGCCTAGAGTCAGGAAGATTCATCTTCCTGAGTTCAAATCTGGCCTTTGACACTTACTAGCTGTATGACTCTGGTCAAGTCATTTAACCCAGTTTGCCTCAGTTTCTTCATCTATGAAATGAACTGGAGGAGGAAATGGCAAACCACTCCAGTATCTCTGCCAAGAAAACCCTAGATGTAGTCATCTTATTGTACTGTGTTATGGAAATGTTTATTTTATTCCATAAGTTAAAAATTAAATTAAAAAAAAAAGACAACTGCATAACAACAACAAAAAAATATCTAAGATAAGGCCTAGAACAGGGGTGGGGAACCTCTGGCCTTGAGGCCACATGTGACCCTCTAGTTTCTCAAGCCTAGCCCTTTGACTGAATCCAAATTTCACAGAACAAATTCCCTCAATAAAAGGACTTGTTCCATCATCCTTGGATTCTGTTAAAAGGCTGCCACATGGACCTAGAAGGCCACATGTGACCTCCAGGTAGCAGGTCCCTCACCCACAGAGTTACCTGAGACTCAGATTAAATTATTTGCTCGTGATCACAAACCTAGCAAGTGTCAGAAGTAGAGTGTGAACTCAGGTCTTCCTAACTCCAAGGCCAGCACTTTATCCACCAGGCCACACTCTCTCTCATAGGACATAGTTATATACAGTCCCAAAGCAAGCCCTTGGGATATTGGTTCCAGTTGATCAAGGAACTGGATTACGCCATGGTCAGTCTACTTCAGCCTGGTTATTTCTCTTTGTCTCCCATACCAAACGTGTGCCCAGTGCTATGGTGGTATATACCCTTTTTACCTGGAGGTAAGGGTAGAGGAGAACTTAAACTATCATGTTTCAACTGCGCCATCCCAGAAAGGGACAGCAGCAAGTTGATTTGACTGAAGAGCTCAGAACTGTTGTGCTGCCCCTCATGTGGCTAGAGCCTTAATGAATAAATGGGAGCCAGGTGGGCTCAGCTCAGTTCTACAGTGATTGGCCAATTGACCAAAGGCATGTCTAAACAGTGAACACAATGGGAAGCCCATCTGTTTCCTTTCCTCTTTTTATGTTTTTTACCTCAAAGACAGATCTTCTTGCCCCTTTCATTTCTCTTTTTGGCAAATGCATTTGAAGGGCATCCCAAAGTCCCTTCTTTTTTTTTTTTTGCTTTCAGAAATTTTGAGGGAAACTAATTTCTGCTCATTACATAATATGGACAGTAGGTTTTTGAAAAATGTATATCCCTTGGCATTTTCCCTTTATTTCTCATCTCCCCCCCCCTCCCCATCTTAACTTGTTTCTTCTTGAAAAAGAAGAGTAATTCTCTTTTTGAAGATTCTGACCAATTTTACTTCCCTCTGTTTCTAGGTACATTCTAGTATGTTGACAGGTGAAGCTTTTTTTTTTTTCTCTCCCCATACTTGCCCTTCCCTTTTTTTTTCCCATTAATTCTCATCTGGTTTTTTATCTCTGATATCTGTATCATTTTTCCTTTACCTCACCTTCCTGGATTCAACTTCTCCTCCATGTTGAGTGTTGATTCTGTTCTAACTTATTGGGTTCCCCCATCAATTGTAGTCATTTTCAGAGGAGAGCTAGGTTTCTGGCCCCTCTCAGCTAAGCCCACTCAGGCCCTATCCTCTCTTCTCAAACTTCTTGACCTTTCCACAGTAAATTGGAACATCTAACCTAGTGCCTGCCATACCTAAAAATTCTACTCCTACCATAATATTGATGCTTCCTTGGAAATACCTTTGACCTAGTGGGATCTACTAATGGTCTAGTCTCATGAACTAAAATTGAAGTAGTTGATTTTGTTAATCATAGCTTTTTAACTTATCTGAAAATTCAGAAGCTGCTTGGGTATAAAAGTCTGACTCGATATTTCATCGTGGCATGGAAGTGGCCTTGGTTATTCAAGGACAGTGCTAGTGGGGCACAAACCCTGACAAGTCTTACTAAGATGGGATACCAAGATGAGTACAAGACCAGAGAAGGCCTACATGTCTGCTGTCCAAAGACCAGCCTGGCTGTTCGTAGAGGTTTATCACTAGGATGGACATCAGGTGAAAAATTGTGGGGGAGGACACAGTCCCTCACCAAAAATCCATCAAATAGACTGGAGACATTAGGATCTACATTTTTAGAGGGCAAACCCACACTGATGACATCACAAATCCCAGAAGTGGAAAGTATTTACATCTATGGAGACAGACAAATGAAGCAACTGGTTGAGGCTGTTTTTCTCATTTGTGGCCCCATTCAAAAGTGGAGTTCCCAGGACTGGGGTTTCCTTCATCTCATGCAAGGGGAAATCTCTGAAGTTTCTAGTGTAGAAATCTGGAGACAAGGACATGACGGAAACTGCTGGTTCCCCTCATGTCTTTTCCTTCAGCAACCTGAAATGGGAACAGTTTCTTCCATCTTTCCTCTAGAAGTTGAAAGCTGGGAGCACCCAAAAGAGACTCACTGGCTAAAGCATCCTGAAAGGGACAGGCACCTGAATCAGATTGGCTGAGAACTGAAGCTCTTTCACCTCTCATCAACTCCGCCTCAGCCCTCACACAGGGTAGGGTCTTCATCTGCCCTAGTAAGGAGAGTCTTCCTTATCAGTGGCTCTTGGGACAAGGTTCCATCACCTAGGAGTAGTTGATTGAGCACCTCACCTGGTCATCCACTTGTCTATTGGAGGGCTCAGTCTTCCTCCCTTTCCTCATTTCTCTAAGTGCCCACTTAATCCATACAGCACATTTAATTGGGGGCCTAGAGGCAATTTTAAGTTTTCAAAGCAAGGGCAAGTTATATCCAGAACAGTGTTTAGCAACAGGCATGAGGAATATATGCTTCATACTGATTGCCAATGTCCCTGATGGGATCACACTGCTCCATGACAGCAACATTATGGAGCCCCCATTTTGTCCATGATTTGGTTGTTCATAGGAGTGTTATGGCTAGCTGCCAGTTACCTATCCATATTCCTAGCCCTGGCTCATATCACTTTAATTGCTAAGGCTACCTTACTGCATGAGAAGGAAGGAAAGGAGTAAGCATATAAAGCCTACTATGTGCCAGGCACTGTGATAGTTACTTTACAAATATCATCTCATTTGATTTAGCATGGATACTAAGAAAAGCCTTCTTTCAAATCCCTTGTGGGGTGGGGAACCTGTGGCCTCGAGGCCACACGTGGCCTAGTTCTAACCCACTTTATTACAATTGGAAGAAACTGGTCATAAGAGGTCATGTTCAACGACCATCCTAAGGTCACACAGTCAATTAGCTAATGGAAGAGTCAAAACTCAATCGCAGCTATTTCCAAAAGTGGCCCCAAGTGTCCTCACAATTCCTTGTGGAAACATATACCAACTACTTCTGGGTTCTCTAGGCTTTGCTAAATGTAATCAGAAATGAGAGAAGAAAAGAGGTAGCATGACCCAAAGAGGAGACTGCATCAGTCATGCAGCGTGGGATAAATCCATTTGGTTGGGTTCTATGTACTAGTTCATTCTTAAAAGACAAAAAATGAATGTGGTTTTCAGCTTTCAAGGCCCAGAGGCTGATTTTCATTAGAACCCTGATCTAGGTCTTATCTACAAAGCTGAAACCTCTGACTCTTTGGGAGTGAGTACAGTGAGAGAAAATGAAGTACGTGTAATCTTTTTTCTTCTTCTTTTCTTCCCCCCTTAAATGTAATTATTTGAGCAACTGCAGTACAGCTGGGCAGATTCAGTTTCCTTCACTATCAGTGATGGAGTTAGTGGTGGCTATTTCTATAGCAGAGGACAGCTTAGACTACTAGTCATTCTCGTGTAGTTTTTCTAGGTCTATCTTGAACTTGAGGAACTAGGGAAGGGCCACATGTTTTATGGAGCAATTCAGCAACATGATTCTTGGGGACATTTCAGAAAGTGTCCTCGACCACATTTTGGATGACTTGATATTTTTTTAAAAAAAGATTAACATGTAGGCAATTTATCTTGGCCAAATTTCCAGCTAGTTATAGATCCATTGGGTTTTTTATTGAAAAGGATGTTCATTTCCATATGCTCAAAATAAGGAGACTGGCATCAGTGATCTTTGAGAGCTAAAGGAGTCAAGCAACTTGCTCAGAGTCACACAGGTAGTGTCAGAGCTGAGATCTTGTCTAATGCAATTTGTACTGCACCATGTATCCTAAGAACAAGACAAAGGAATCGTGGTATAGCAGATATGGTTCAATCTTTTCCTTCATCTGGAAAAGGATAACGTAGTGGAATTCCAGCTGGCTCTGGAGTCAGTAGCCCTGGCTTCAAATACTGCAGGTGACACTTTCGTGGTTCAGTTGTTTCAGTTTTGTCCAATTCTTCCTGACCCCATTTGGGGTTCTCTTGGCAAAGATACTGGAGCAGTTTGCCATTTCCTTCTCCAGCTCGTTTTATAGATAAGTAAAAAGGGTCAAGTGACTTGCCCAGGGTCACACAGTCAATATGTGGCTAAAGCTAGATTTGAACTCATGAAGTTGAGTCTTCCTGACTCCAGACCCATGGCACTCTGTTCATGTGCCACTATCTGTCCCCTTCCCCATCTTAATGGTAAGGACATCATCTTATTTATTCTTGTGTCTTCTAGAGCACAAATGCAGCAGCAGTTTAAAAGCAACAACACAAATCTTTGATTTTTATCCCTGTAGGGACTTCCTAATGAGGGAACTTTTCCTATGGATTGTTCTGCAATTTATGATCTTAAAGGGTTGCCTGGGACACTAGGAGGTTGAATCAGTCAGTCAGTCAGTCAGTCAGTAAACATTTATTAAGTGCCTACTGTGTGCCAGAGTGGTGGGGATACAAAGAAAGGCAGGAGGCAGCCCCTGCCCTCAAGAAGCTCATGGCCTAGTGGGGGGAGACAACACATAAAAGGAAGTGGGAAAGTGGCTGGGAGGGTACCCGACACAGGGGCATGATGAAGTCCAGAGTATGGATAACTTGGCATGATATAGGCCTTCCCACCAATGGAAAAACTACCTAGTGGACCATCTGCTACAGCATCATTTGTGACAGAACATTATGAAACAAACACACACTAAGGATTTCATAACTTCCCCAGGTCCATTTTTGAGTTCAACTCCATATGGGTTTCTAACGAACATATTTTCTGCTTTGTAATCCTTTCAAAGAGAGTGTCTCTTTCCCAGAGACAGGATGGGATCATGGAAAAGTACTATATTTTGAGACAAGTGACATCAGTGATTTTAACCATCATTGACTCAAATGCTCCCATTTTACAGATGAAGAGACTGAGGCCCAGAGAGGCAGCTTTACTTACCCAAAGTTGCAGAGCAGGTCTAAGATTAGAAGGCCAAGAGAGGCATCCTGACATCTTGGTCCAGTAGTAGTAGTCCTCCTCTGGTCTCCTGCTTCATTTTGCATAAAGCCAGAGTGCAGTTGACTTCATTCAACTGTCATTTCATTGATTTTAGTAATTTTTAAACTGTCCTCACTCAAAGATGAGAGTAGGACGACCACACCTGAACGGGGGAAACAAGGCTGAAACTCCTAACAACGAACTTGGATCCTTTCTCTCCAAAATATGAATGCATTAATATGTTAATGCATTGGCAACTTACATGTTTAAAAACCGTATGCCAAACCATCTTTTTCTGTCACTGAATCAATGAGAATGCATCACTGCAAGGGAAAAAATTAACTATGAAGAACAGACTAGGACATGTGAGCCAAATTCCACAAGAACACCCTTGAGCTTAGGGTCCTTGTTTCCATCCTTTGATAATATTTAGAAAACCAAATGTGTCAAAAATTTAAAAGGAATCTTGGATGGTTTGCAGAAATAGTAAAGTCATCCAAACACCCTGTGGATGTTGCATTTTTATAGGCACATTTATCCTGACGGATTGGAGCTGTGTCCAGGGCAGTAGGGATAAAAGATCAAGGGACTCAAGAGAGAGAGGGATAGCCATCCTCATAGTTGAGAACGCTCTTAAATCCTTCCAAGGATTTAAGGGTAGAATTCCTACCTTGAGTAGGCATGTCTGCGTGTATGGGAGCTTGGACTAGGTGACCTCTCATCTCCCTTTCAACTCTAAATTCTAGGATTCTCCAAGGTGAGGGATAAAATGGAAAATATAAAAAAAAAGTAGGGGTTGGGCAACTTGTGAGTTCTAGGTCCAGTTTGGTCATTAATATATGAAGTATGACATTAGGCAAATTCCAAAGTCTCCCTGGCCCTCAGTTTCCTTATCTATACAATAATGGGGTTCAACTGGGTGATTTCCAATGTCTCTTCCAGTGTTGATTGTATGATCTAATCAGTGCAATGACGATTGCGATTCCAGAGGACCAGTGATGACGGATGCTCCCCATCTCATGACTTAATGGTGGTGGTTTCAATAAATGGAATGAGGCACACATTTTTGTACATGGTCAATGTGGGAATTTGTTTTGCTTGAGTATGTGTATTTGTTATAATGGTTTTGTTTTCTTTCTCCTCCAACACCAAGTTGAGAGGTGGGAGAAGAGAACAGGGAGAAAAAATAAATTCTTGATAATTGAAAAAAATTAATTAAAAAACTTTTAAATTATTCTTTTTCTTATTAATTAATCAATTTCTTTTTAGTTTTCAACATTCACTTCTACAAGGATTTTAAGTTCCAAATTTTCTCCCCATCTCTTCCCTCCCCCCACCCCAAGATGGCACGCATTCCTGATTACTCCTCCCAATCTACCCTCCCTCCTATCACCACCTTTCCACCCCCCTTTTCTTATCCCCTTCCCTTCTGTTTTCCTGTAGGACAAGATAGATTTCTATTCACTATTGCCTGTATATCTTATTTCCCAGTTGCATGTAAAAACAATTCTCAACATTCATTTTTAAAACTTTGAGTTCCACATTCTCTCTCTTCCTCCCTCCCCACCCACCCTCATTGAGAAGGCAAGCAATTTGATAT
>CM053585.1:466459767-466488490 GCA_028646515.1 Pseudochirops corinnae
CACCCCCCTTTTCTTATCCCCTTCCCTTCTGTTTTCCTGTAGGACAAGATAGATTTCTATTCACTATTGCCTGTATATCTTATTTCCCAGTTGCATGTAAAAACAATTCTCAACATTCATTTTTAAAACTTTGAGTTCCACATTCTCTCTCTTCCTCCCTCCCCACCCACCCTCATTGAGAAGGCAAGCAATTTGATATCGGTTATATGTGTAGTCATGGAAAACACTTCCATAACAGTCATGTTGTGAAAGGTTAACTGTATTTCCCTCCATCCTATCCTGCCCTCCATTTATTCTATTCTCTCATTCGACCCTGTCCCTCCTCAAAAAAGTTTGCTTCTGATTATCCCCTCCTCTCATTTTCCCTTCCATCTACCATCCCCTTAAATTATTCTATGATCTAGGTGGGGTGTCAATTAGTATAGTAATAGTAGAAAGTTCACTAAATTAAGGGTCAGAAGTCCTTGGTCCTAAGTATCTATTTGGGTACTTCTAGCTGTTTGAGCTTGGGCTATTTATGGTTTCTTTGAACCTCAGTTTCCTCTTGTGTAAAATTCAGATAATAATACTTGTTCTGTTTACTTTCACAAAATTATTGTAAAGCTGCTGTGAGGTACTATATACAATATGTAGCATATAAATGATATATTATATTAATATATGTATGGTCCCTTGACTCTGTATATATACATAAGATGCATTAATATACATGTACTACAATACTTTATAAGACGTAAAGAATTATAGCTAATATTAATTATAATGTGAGAAGAAATATAGTATAGCAGAAAGAAAGCCTTGAATCAATAAAATTGTAGATCTGATCCCTTAAATTAATTATAATAGTTATTTGTTTATCATAACAATCAATAGTGAATGGAAGGTAGGATCCATTAGAGAAATGTCACCTGTCCAACTCTACTGGAGCCCTTTGTTTGTAAGTTAGATGGGCCATGAGTAATCTTACAAAATTTTCATTACTCTAACTCTTTTCCCACATAAATAATAAACTTACTCATCTGCTATTATATTGGGGAATTGCCAAAAGTAAAAGAGAATAAATAGTTTAGTCTTCATATTCTTAAAAAAAAATCAGCCTTTCCTAATGGACCATTGCCTAGAAAGGGGCCCACTAGTGGAGGCTAAGATTTGAGTTTTGAAAGTAGGCATTTATTTATTTGAGCAAGTTTCTTTGACTAGAGTTTTTGTGAGTCTAAAACTGTCCAATCCCATGTCCTTATTGGCAGAGCTAAGTCAGGAAGTGAAAAACAGTAGACCCAGCCTCTAAAAATGGAAAATGGTAAGACATCCTCACAAGGTGAGGGTAGATATTACTCATGCAGATCCCATAATAGGCTACATCTTTGATGGGGGTTTGAGGGGGAGGGGAGTCAGACAATGAGCTCTCCCTTATTTCCCATATCTTGCCCCTGGACTTCCTAGTCAAAAACCTTCCTATCTACAACTAATTTTCTGCAGCCATCCAAATCCCTTGAATCTTGGCAATCTAAAGAAACCTTAGTACTGCTCTGACCTGACCTTTTAATTTCTATTTGCTTGGATCCCAGTTTGAACCATTGCTCTTTTCCCTATGAGGAGAAAGGAGTATTACTCTTCTCCAGTCCAGGGACTTGGCCAGTGCATGTGAGTCTTCTCCAAGGCAGGTATTTTGATTTTGGTCATCTTCATGACCCAAGATTGATAATGGAAGAGACCATGAGATAGCAGCGACCATGAACTCTCTTCTCTGAGGCAGAGGTGTCAAACATTCCCTTGTGTGGCCAGAAATCAGATTAAAATGAAAATGAGAAATTTGAAACAAATTGAATAAAAATACAATAGAATACAGATAATGTTAATACGTTGTTTTCTAAGTCAATATATGGCCCATAGGGATACTTATGTATGGGTTTATTCCCCTTACTCCTTCTTTTTGAGTTTGATGCCACTGCTCTAATGAATTAACTATGCTATAAAGTCTATTTCCTATACTGTGAGAAAGCAAAGTCCTAGGTCATAAAGTATATGGAGTCACAGGAGATCCCTGGCCTCTGTCTTCTCCATCATTCAAATGATAAGTCTTAGGGACTACCAACTGGAGCAGTGTTTCTCAACCTTCCTAATGCTGAGACCCTTTAATACAGTTCCTCATGTTGTGGTGACCCCCAACCAGAAAATTATTTTCGTTGCTACTTCATAACTGTAATTTGGCTACTGTTATGAATCGTAATGTAAATATCTGATATGCAGGATGTATTTTCATTGTTACAAATTGAACATAACCCACAGGTTGAGAACTGCTGAACTAGACTTCCCTTTCCAAGTCTGTATTCACCCTGTGTTTCACTATCTTTTCCATAAAGGATTTACTTCAGAACTAGACTCTGCCTTCTAAGTGACCGCCCACTATAAGAGCAGGCAGTTTCTAGGGTTCAGGATGTCCATGACTCACAGAGGTGATGGGGACATTTCCAGACCTAGTAAACTGGCAAAAGAGAGGACCCAAGGATAGGATATGGGAGAAAGAACACAATGGGTTTGCTCCCTAGAATTGGTAGAGACCCTTCACAGTGCCATCCCACTAAGCCACACTGCAAAAGTCTTCAGTGGTCCAAGTCCATGGTCTTACAGGTTCAGCTGAGGCAAGAGGAACTGGCCTATAATTGTGTAATATGTCAGCCCCTGGTAAGGAGTACACATGCCTTTCATGAATGAAATACTAAAGTTTGATGAAGGCGGGTTGCGTCAGACAAACATTTCTTTCTCCCCTGAAATTGCCTGGATTTCGTTTATGATCTAGGAGGTATTGACCTCCTGGCCTAAATCTCTAGTCTTGCAACTAGTTTTCTGTTTCTGGCCCAACACTTTAGATAGTGACACTCCAAAGAAGCCTTGGTCCTGACCTAGGCTGGCCTTTTGTTTTGAGCTTGCTTGGATCCTAGTTCAAATCCTGTCCTCCCTAGGAGAGGGCTCTCTTCCCAACATTGTGCTTACCTTAATTACTGCCATATATTGGCCCTTCTCTAGACAGGCAGGCAACAAGCATTTACTGGGCACTTAATCTGTGCCAAACACTCTACTAATTGCTGGAGACATAAAGAAAGGCAGAAACCAGTCCTTGCCTTCAAGAAGCATACATTCTTGTGGAGGAAACATTTAAATAGTTACTTACATAAAAAGGTAAAGGCATTTATTTAGGTGGTGTAGTGGACAGAGTGCTTGCCCTAGAGCAGGGAAGATCTGAACTCAAATCTGTCTTCGCTTATTAGCTGTGTGACTCTGGGCAAGTCACTTTAAACCTTTTTTGCCCTAGTTTACTCATCTGTAAAATGAACTGTAGAAGAAAATGGCAAACCACTCCAGGATCTCTGCCAAGAAAACCCCAAAATGGGGTCACAAAGATTTTGGCATGACTAATCAACTAAACAACAAAATCAAAAAGATATCTACAGAGTTGATGGAAGGTGATCTGAAAGGTGGGACAATACGCCTGGGGGAATGAGGAAGGGCCTCTCACTGAAAGTCATCTTGGAGTTGAGTCATGAAGGAAGCCTGGGAAGGCAAGAGGCAGGGGTGGAGGGCTCCGAGATGCTGAGCACGAGGAATAGCCAGGACAAAGATTCAGCATTTAGGGGCCTATAAGTAAGCCAGTGTGGCTGGTAGATGGAGTGTGGGGAAGGGAGTAAAGTATTGGAGCACTAGGAAGTGACCAGGTCTTCCTGTTTTTAAAGCCAATTCTCTTGTCATTCACTATGCCTCGCACCTCTCATACATACCTTACATAGTCTTTCCTGGTGCATTTAGTACCTCGAGGCCACAGGTTCCCCACCCCTGAATTTTGGACTATGCTGGCATGATAACAAATCAAATGCTTGGAGGTGAAAAAAAAGTGCCCACATGTTTCATCTTGGACTATTTAAATCTTTTATTTCCCAAACCTTTTCCACCTGTGACACAACTAGAACTTGTTGGAACAGAGCGGGAAGATTTATTTCCCCTCCTGTACCTGGCTAGAGTACGGACAGTTTTATGTCTGTGAAGATTTAAAACAAACCCACCCTCAATATGGCATACATTTGGAGTCCCTGGGCCAGTAACATATGCAGGCTTGGGTGAAACATAATCCAGGCTCTCGTGACAAAAGATACGTATTTAATTATCTTTAGAGTATGAGCTATCTGAGGGCAGAGACAAGGGTTTTTGCCTTTTTTTGTATCCCAAGCTCTTAGTACAGTTCCGGAAACATAATAAGTGCTTAATAAATGAATGCTTGTTAACTGATGGATTGTCGGTCTGATCTACATTTATCATCTTTGGATCTCAAATAAAATGAAGAGAACTGGTCCACTCAGGGATTGAAACTTAGCATAGACAGGCAAGTCAGAGATTGTCACCATTTTCTAGTACTTAGTTCCATTTTTCAGACAAGGATAACTGAGTCACAGATAGGCTTAGTGACTTAACTCAGGGGCATATGGTCATCATGGAAGCCAAAACTGGTACTAGGGCCTCCTTATATCCAGCTGCAATGCTCGTGTGTCTTGTGTTCATGTGGTTACTTTTCTGTAACATAGGTGCATATTATACTTCAATTCCTGACCTGACTCCCTGCATTTATTAAGGGCTTACTACATACTAGACCCTGTGGTGAGTGCTGAGGATAGAAATCAAGGCAAAAATGTGGCCCCCGACCATGAACAACTCACATGCAAAGAAGGCAGAAACTAGTCCTAGAGGACAGGGAAAATGTTCTCTGCTCAAAACTACTTTCCAGTTGGATAAAATCTCTTGAGATTTTCCTCCCGTGCTAGCTTTATAGTCTGAAATTCCAGTCTAGGGGCAGGGCCAATGGAAGTGCTTTGAGAGAGAGAGAGAGAGAGAGAGATGACAACAGATTAGCTTAAATTACATTTTTTTAAGTATTTGCAAGCAGCCTAGTAAGATCTGCCTCTTGGATAGATTAGTTTTGAAAAAAAAATTGGTTTGTTTTTTATTTTTCAAAAAGCAAGTTATTAGAAAAGGCCAAATTTTCCTCCTTTGCTCTTTGCTGTAGAGGCCCAGACTGGACATGTTCTAACCCCAGACCATCCCTCCCACTCCCTTTACTGCCGATTGGAGAAGAGTATTTTAAATTGAAAGGGTCAGAACATTCAGAATTTGCCATCCCAAATATGTGCCTTCCCCCCCCCTCTAAAATCCAAAGCCCTAAAATATAAATCCTTTTAAAATGGAAAGAGAAATGCCAAAGGGAATGGAACATTTTTGGTCCCAATCCCAAACCAAAAGATAGCAGTGTAACAGGAAGTACATGATTTAAATATCCACTCAGCATCTCAGTAATATATTTATATATTCCAAGGACGCAAGGTTAAAAGTTTTTAGTGCGGCCTGGGAATGTTCCAAACTGCTCTGGCTTCATAGCTTCAGGGAAAACTTTTAAGTGACTACCAAATATTTGCAAGTAACCATATTTCTTAGACAAGAACAGTTAAGAAGAATGACACAGGGCAGAGTTTCTGGCATTTGCTCAGTGGCTGTGGAAAAGGCATGGTTTTGATGCATGCAGGCACATTTCTTTTCCTTCTTGAAAGAACTTTTTGGGAGATCAACCAATATAGAGGTGACAAGGCCTCTCCCACCCTTACATCCTTTCAAGAAACAAGGCACTAAAGAAGAGCCATCGAGGTCTCACTAGTGACCTTAGTCCTCTCCTCACCATCCCTACCCCAATCCCTCTGTCTAGAGGACTATACAATATGACTGTAGGCAAGCAGATTATGAGCTTAGGCCTTGACCAGCTACGGACATCTTTTGCATGGCAAAGGACAGGGCCACTGTGGGTGATAAACAGCCTATCGGTGGGGGCAAACTAGTTGATTCACTGAGACATTACTCCCTAGACTTGCCTCTGTGTCTGTAGTCTTGACTGCATCCTGACTGCTAGTCAAGCTTCTCCATGGGAGCAGATGGAGGAGGGAAGCCTACAGGTGGCCTTGGTTACTGAAGCATTTTTAAGAAGGACAAGAGTGCTTAAAGCATAAGCTAGGCAAGTGAAGGGATCAAGGGAGCACCAAAAAATCTTCTGTATCTTGGAACACAGAAAAAAGTGCCAAGGAAGACTGCTTATATACATAGGAAGAATAGGTGGCCGCCTATGTGATGGATAGGACACCTCCCAAAGAGGTCCAAAACACAGTCTCCCAGAGGTTCTGTCATGGTGGCTGAAATTTCTGCAGTGTGTGCCTTTGGGGGCTGAGGCCCATGTCCAACTCTCTGTAACCCCATCTGGGGTTTTCTTGGCAAAAGATATTGGAGTGGTTTGCCATTTCCTTCTCCAGCTCATTTTACAGATGAGGAAACTGAGGCCAACAGGGTTAAGTAACTTGCCCAGGGTCACACAGCCAGTAAGTGTCTGAAGCCAGATCTGAACTCACATCTTCCCAACACCAGGCCCAGTGCTCAATCACTATACCACCTAGCTGTCCTACACAATGTATGTTACTCTATATTTCTCAGGATGACCCTATGGATAACAGCACATCAGGCCCTTCTGTCTTGCATATCTCTTGAAGCTTGTCCAACATTGTTTCCATGACATTATTTATTTCATCCTCTGCCATCCCCTTCCTCTTTTGCCTTCAATCTTTCCCTGTATCAAGGTCTTCTCCAATGAATTCTGTCTTCTCATTATGTGGCCAAAGTATTTCAGCTTCAGTTTCATATTTAAGAAACCTTCTAGAATATCTTTGTATTCCAAGGACCTCACAAAGTATCTAACATGTAGTAGATGCTTAATAAATGTTCAACTAACGGAATGGAACTGAATGTTGATTATAGTACCAGAGTCTCTTGGGGGTGGAAGGCAGTATTTCTGACCAGATACTATCTGCCTCACAGGTAGATGTGTTGGCTTCACATTCAAGAAAACAATATTATGGATTTCCTAGGAAAAATGAAAAATCTTCGTGGGTAAGCAGGCCCAACAACATTAGAAGATGATTCGGTGACTCTATCATGTACTTTGTGTATGTTGACTATTAAGAAACCAACATATGGGACTTATTAGACTATGTCCCCCTTTCAAGGTAACTTGTCTGAGTGTATGGGAAAAAGGAAGTGGGGCAAGGCTATGTGGCAGTCCCTCCCTGGGTCTTCATGTCCATGATTTCTATACCCTTATTTTGTGTCCCTGAAACTAAGTGCTCTAACTAGGGTGCTTTTTTGTTGCTGACGATGTTCAGAATGATAACTAGCATAGGGGAAATAGGATGGTGTCCCAGAGGACTGAGATCTAGGGAAAGGGGGCATGCCCAGTCTTCTGACTTGCAAATCCAGAGTTATTTCCACTATCCACATTGCTTTTCTGGCTGAGGGTAAGAAGGGGGGGGGGGGGGCAAGAACTTGGAAACTGGGCCTCTTTGAGCCCCAGGTGCACTTGGACTTTTGTGTGAGTCTCTGTCTACATGCCCTCCATTTTGTAAATGGTTGCTACTATAGAGCCAGATGGTATTTAGCAAAGCATTTATTGTGCTGGATTATTTGTTGTAACCAGTTCAACAAGCATGGTAAGGGGACACCATCCGCCACAAAGTAAGGATCATCTCCTTTTTATTTGGGCTCTTTGTTTCTTGCTTCTTCCAGCAAAGTCTGAGTAGATATCTACAAGATTCTAGCGGAATTTGGGATGGATAGGCTTGCTGGAGGACTTTGAGAGGAATCTGCCCATCTAGAAAATAATACTGTTACCAGGAAAAGTTTTGCATGAGAAAACTATTTCCATGCTCTCAGCATATGATCCAGAGTAGCAGAGCTACATTGATCTGGTTATAATGGATACACAAATACACACATACACACACACACACACACACACACACGCACACACACCTCTGTGTGTGTTTATTTATTTTTTTTACATGGAATAATCAAGTACCTCGAAAGGTTTCTCTGGTCCCTCTCCATGTAATAGCCACTCTATAATGCCTGATCATATGTTATTTGCAAAAGAAAGTCATTTACAGAAGAAAGCTAAACTCTTTCTTAACTATATTTCTTTAAAGGATTCTATCCATAAACCTTGACATCATGGACACAACAAAGCCAATGTTTCATTTACAAAGTACACAAAGTCAATGATACAAACCATCTGGGAAGATAGAAACCAGTTGGTATTGAGTAGTTATAAAGTCAAGAAGAGTGCACATTGGAGTCACAGAACTTGAGTGCTTTAAAGGACTTTGGCAAACATTGAGTTCAATCCTTGATTTTGAAGTTTAAGAAGCTGTACCTGAAGAGAAGTGACTTAGCCAAGGTTACTCAGTGACTAATCAGGAGAGCCAAGATCTGAACCCAGGTCTCCTGACTCCCAAATCCTGTACTCTTTCCATGACACCACACTGGTTCTCCATTCATGAGACCATTCCCAGGTCTTTTTTATATATCCTGCATAGGGCTTGCCTGACTTAGTTGCTAGGATCATGGATATGCAGTGATGAGACTGGAATTTTGACCAGTTCTTTTTACTAGTAATAACTTTTTTACTAGTAATAACTAGTAATAACTTTTTACTAGTACTACTAAATTTAATTATTGTTTCATTTGTAATGAGTATATAATATTTTGCCCTGGTGCATTGGTCACATATTTTGGAGTTATGTAGATAGGTCTAACAAAATTGTCTTTCTGGCAGTAAATACACCTCAAAATCTTAACTTCTCACAGCATAAAGACCAAAATATTCAAGAGTATAAAAGACTCAAGATTCACAAGCTATAAATGTGTTATTAGCCATAAATTTAATTGAGAAAAGAAGGGAAACGGCAAATTTATGGACCTCATACCAATGTGACAGTTCTCCCTTAAGATCAATCTTACGGTACAAACTTGTAGATAGACTAGATGTCTATTTCAATGCTTCAATGCCACAAAGATTTGTGATTTCACCCTCCACTTGCATGGATGTTCATTACTCTATAATGTGGTCTCTGAGAGTTGTTACGGCCAAAAAATTCATTGCCCTGAGATCAGCCTGCTAGTTTAAACTATTCAGAATGGTCTAATCTACATACAAAATAGCAGATTAGCATGAACAATGTGAACCAGGCTTCTGAGTTTCTGATGAATCAAGCCAGTCCTTGGACAATAGACGTAGTCCATCACTTGGCCTGTGCTTGGTACTACATAGTAGGGCTATATCAGACCTTTAACTCTCTGGGCATTTGGCCTTTGAGAACTCAGAGTCACCTCCATATTCCAATAGGGTATTGGGGTGGAGATACAGTTATACTGTACTTCAAAATTACAAAAAGTTTTCTATTTATCATGTCATTTGATTCTTGCAACAGCTCTAGGAAGCAAGTAGTTTTATCTCCATTTTTCAGATGAGGAAACAGGGGTGAAGTGACTTATCCAAAGTTCCCCAGTTATTCTGTGGTAGAGTCAGGGCTTGAAGCTGCCTTTTGACTCCATTGTCAGTGTTCTTTCCATCACATCACCTTTGTTGATGCTTTCTAGATTTAAGTCTGAACTGGAGATCCAGCTAGCACCTCATCCAGCTTGTTAAATCTCCATGCTGGGTTGATAAGAGGAAAAGTAAATTCCATCCTGATAGCTGGTTAATAAAGAAGAGTGTCTGTTTGACATAATGCCTGCCTTTTGTTTGTACACGTTCGTGGTGTGTTTGAAAGGCTCTGTGTTTATTCGCCAAGGCTTATTTCAATTGTCTAACTGAAAGCAGACCCTAAACTTGTGTCAAAGGTAGGTATGGCCCACTTCAAAGGAAGGTCACATGTGTCATTATACAGATTAACCCCAGTTTTTGTAGTGAAGAGCTAGTTAATGAAATTTTCTCTTTCAGAGCCAAAATTATTTTTAGGCTAAATCCAATGGGTTGGGTTTCTCTGCCCAGTGAATCTAACTATTAACATTCCACTTTGGAAAATGTAACTCAATGACATACCATGATGCCAGTAGCTTCTGTGGGTCACCACAGTAACAGACCAGATGAGAACTGTGCTCTAAGAAGCAAATGGACGTAATGTGGAGTTGGTGTACATGTCACCCATCCAGGATTTAAAACAAGTAGTCAACTAAGTAACTCTGACTCCACATGCCAAAATTTTTGTTTATTTGTAATGGAAAACTTCAAGGACAAGAGGGGGACTGTACACCAGTGGTATTTAGTCACATTCAAACTCTGAAGAAAACCCAAACCAAGCCATCCTTTGTCTAAGACCAATCTCAAATTCCCAGAACAAATCTTTAGCAGCCATCTGTTCTTCCCTTTCCTTTCTCTTCCCTTCCTTTCCCTCCCCTTCCCTTCCTCCTTCCTCCCTTCCCTTCCTTTCCCTTCCCCCTTCCTCACCCTCAATTTCTTTCTGCTTTTGCACAAAGAGAAAAGGAAATGGGAATTAGGAGAACTGAGTGAAGTAGTCTCCAACTGCAACCCTAGGAAAAAGGAATCTGTCCACCCTCTGAATGACACTTTATAGACAGGCATTGCCATTGCCATGTTTAGGTTACAAAGCCAAGAGATAACATTAATATGGGCAACACTGATGATAATTCCAGATGGTTGAGTAAGTGTCTCTGGGCCTCCAACCCTTAACCCAGGTCAAATATCATGGGAACTTTGATTCTAAAGCTTCAGAAAGTTTAATCAGCAATTATAAAGTCATCTTAAAGAGCAATACAATATCCTCATAATGACTTCACAGAGAAAATATGTCATTGAAGAATGGATTAAGACAAACATGAAATTAAGTGCTGGCCTACGTATTCACAGCATGAAAGAGATCAAGACGAGGCAGAAGGAAATTAAAGAGCAGGCCTGATGAATATCAGACAGTGGTCTTAAAATGAAATTAATATATACTGTCTCTCCCCTTTCTTCACTCCTGTTTAATTTTCTTCACTCCTGGGAACTTGGGCATGTGAGGAAAACCCTGAGTCATTCCTCTATGTGTGGCAATTGGAAACTTCTGAGAAATGTTCTTAATGTAACTGTGAGTTAAACTGCTCAGGGTGGTCTGTCTACATCCTGAATGGTAGATTAGAGTAAGTGTTACTTCTGAGTTTCTAATGAATCAAGAAGATAGACCATGCCTGACTGATTTGACCTAAGAGTTATGGTTGCACTGGTCCTTAAAAAAATTTTCCTGCTTGCTAATCCTAGGCAGACAACTAATTTTGCACATTAAAGGTGATTTCTTGTGTACTACCTTAGTTGAAATGGGTATCTACTGAAAGTGAAGACAGTTAAATGGGATAAAGCTGGAGTTAGATGTAGACTGAGTGAATTTTACAGGACAAATTAAATTTTGTGGTTCCTAAAGATTATGGAAAATTCTTTATAAGACTGGATGAATTCCCTTCTTTCATTAGAGGGCGGGGGACTGTAGATGTGGATTATGGCATATTTTGTCAAAGTTAATGTATAAGGTTAGTGTGCTTTAAATTTTTTCTTTGAAGAAAAATTTTAATGAGGTGGGGTGGGTTAAAAGTAAATGACAATCATGTAAAAACAAAAAGTAGCAATCAAGCTTATTTTTCAAAAGGATAAGAAAAAAAATCAACTTAACCAGACAACATTGTGAAGAATATGAGAAAAAAGAAGGAGTGTTTTATTCAATGAAACATAGAATTATATTATCTACTATTGGGTCTGCATGATGCCATTTTGTCTGCAACAAACATTTGGGTATGATGGGATTCACTTGTTCTTTTACTTTTTAACTTTCTTCCAAAATTAGAGAGGTAGCCTTAAAGATTTTATTTCAAGAATTACTTAATACAAAAGAAAGCTATTTGCTATGCCAGTAATACCAGTCATTTTTTTTCCCCATTGGGAATAGGGAGAAATTGTAGTAAATAGTCGTTTATAAAGAGATATATTAATATTTTCCTTGTTTTAAGCTCTTACAACAAAGCTGACCTTGTAACATCTGGATAGTGAAATGAATACCTTAGAATGAATTGTAGACTATATCACATGAAGCCACAAAAACTGATAGACTAGTTAGAAAAATAGTCAAAACAGTTACATGGCACCATGTAGCAACAGCCATAAATGGCTAAAGCACATCTGTACTGCATTAAAGAAATTCTAGGGAGGAAAAATTCTTGGCCTTTGAGTTAGAAGATAAGGTTTTAATCCTGGCTCAGCCACTCATTTGATGGGTGACCTTGGGTTACTTATTTAACACAATTCAATTTAAATCAGCAAGCATTTATTAAGTTCTTACTGTTTACAAGGGACTGTACAACGTAGGGATACAAAGACTACAATAAAGTAGTCCCTGGTCTTGAGGATCTCACATTTGAACTAGAGACATAACTGTCAGAGCCTCTATTTCCTCACCTGTAAAGTGAGGAGACTGAATTAGATGAACTCTAATCTCTTTCTCCTTCTGATGTTCTACAAACCTCTGATGCAGCTGTTCGCTGAAAAACTTGAGCTGAAAATGCTGAAGAATTGACTCAATGAATCTTAGAATGTGTAGACACAACCTCCCTACCATCCTAACTGTTCAACATTGAGTTCCTCAACTCTGCCTTTTTAGAATACTTAGCTTCCTTCCAGGCTCAGTTCAGGTGTCCCCACTAATGGAAAACCTTCTACGACCCCCCCAGTTGTTAGGGATTGCTAGGTCCCCATATTATCTTTTATTTACTTCTATGGTTACATATGTTCTGTCCTTATAGAAGATAAGTGCCCAAAAGGCAGGGACTAGATCCCTGCCCCCCATCCCTCCACCTCTATCTTTGCCTTGGTATCCCCAGCACCTAGCATAATACCTTGTACACAGTTGTTACTGTTTAGTCATTCTAGTTGTGTCTGACTCTTTGTGGGGTTTTCTTGGCAAAGATCCTGGAGTGGTTTGCCATTTCCTTCTCCAGCTCATTTTATAAATGAGGAAATTGAGGCAAAGAGAGTTAAGTGACTTGCCCAGGGTCACACAGCTAGTACACGTCTGAGGCCAAATTTGAATTCAGGTCTTCCTGACTCTAGGCCCTGTGCTCTATCCATTCACCCACTTAGCTACCCCACTTGAACACAGTAGACTTAAAAAAAACACTAATATTTTATTGAAATATTTTTTATTATATTACATCCATTTCCCACCATAGACTAAATATGTATTATCTGTAAAAACATTAAAATTAAAACTTGAAAAGAAGAAAAAGTTCAACAAAACTAACCAACATATTGAAACATTTGATGTTACATGCAATGTTCCATACCCATGGTACCCCACCTTTGCAAAGAATCAAGAGGAGGTATCATTTCATAGTTCTTTGGGGCCAAGGTTGGTCATTATAATTTCAGAGCATTCATTTTCAATTGTTTTGTTGCTCCTGCTGTTCACTTACATGATGGAAGTCTGTGCATTTTGTTTTCTTGTTTCTGCTTATATCACTTTTTTGATCAGTTCACAGAAGTCATCATATATTTCTCTATAGTCATCATACTCATTATTTCTTACAGCATAGTAATATTCCATAATTTGTTTAGCCATTTCCCCATTTATTTCCAATTCTTTGCGGATACAAAAATAAAATGCCACTGTAAATATTTTGGTGTTTATGGGCCTTTATTTTTGTCATTGATTGCATTGGGGTGGATGCCTAGCAATCAAATTTCTGGGTGAAAAGGTATAGACATCTTAATCATTCTATTTACATGCTTCCAAATTGTCTTCCAGAATGGTTGGACAAATTCGTAGCTCCAACAACAGTATATTAGTGTGTCTGTCTTTCTACAACCCCCGGACATTGACTATCCTTATTTTAACTATCTTTGTCAGTTTTCTAGGTGTGGAGTAAAACCTCAGCATTATATTGATTTTTATTCTGATTATTGTTTTGATATTTCTTATTAAGAATTCATGTGGTGGTTAATGGTTTGCCTTGTCAAACACTGTATTATTGAGTTCAGTGATTTCTAATTCCTGTCTAATCTGTTCCACTGATCTATTTTTCTATTTTAAAATAGTTTTGATAACTTATTGGAAGTATCATTTCCTCTTTATCCCTACTTTTTCCCCCCACTATTTCCCTTAATTGTTTCATTTTTTTTTGTTCCTACTAATAAACCTTGTTATGATTCTTCCTAGCTTCGTAAAATACTCCTTTGGTAGTTGGTTTGACATAGCACTAAATCTTTAAGTTAACTTTCAGTATTGTTATCATTTTTATTGTATTGACCCAGCCTAGCCATGAACACTGAATATTCTTCCTGTTAAATTGCTCTTTGTTTCTGTAATAGAGTCTTAATGAATACTTGTCAAATTGCAATAAAGGAAACTGGACAATTTACTTCCCTGCAGAGAAAATGAATAGAAACACCCAAGGAAAACACCCATAAAAATACTACTGCCAAAGCTTTGTTACCTTAGGTTAATTAAAAGTGTTAACTCATATGTTTTTTGATATTATTGTAACAGAAAGAGCTCTGAAATTTACAGTCAGAGAAACTGAGTTTAAATCCTAGCTCAGCTATTTTCTGTGTGACCTTGGATAAGTTACTTTTCCTTTATGGGCCACAGATTCCTTATCTATAAAATAAAGGAGTTGGATTAGACCAGAGGTGTCAAACATTTGGACTGTGAGCATCATGGGGCCCACAACACATAAAATGTAATTGAAAAATACTTAACAAAATAAAAACACAATGAAACATAGACAATATTACGTTTTAAAATTAAGTTGATATGTACCCACAGGGATTCTTAACTACAGATTTGTGACCCCCATTTCTATTTGACTTTGGCACTATGGGACTAAATGGAGGATCCTTCCAGCTCCTACCTGGTTCTTCCTAGGACCCATCAGGAAGAATAGGAATTCACACATTTTCCATTTTAATTTGTTCGGCTGAATTGTCACATTTCTCCTTTAGAGGTTGCCCTGATAAAAGGCCAATTGCTAAGTATCTCTAGGCTGAGAAAGCTTGATAGTAAGCCTGAGTATTGTGTAACCACTTAAGTCAAACACTGAAGGGGAAAGGTCTATCGTGTCTTCTTCTCAAAGAGAAAAAAATACAAATGCAGGATGATATACCAGTGACAGACACGGGACTGCTTGAAGACTAATGTATGTGAATTTTCTCTTTTTTTTTCTTCTCCATTCTTACCTTTGGGGGGAGAAAAATGTGTTTTCTCTCTTTCTTGCCTGTCTTGCCTTTGAATGGAGAATGAAGGATGCAGATCAGCAAGCCTTGCTAAAAACTACTAGGAGAACTGGTCTAGAAAGAGGTCGTGGAAGAGGCTGGAGGAGGAGAGGTGGAGAGGAATTACTGCTAGAGCTGGGTAACAAGTTGAGATGCAGCCAGGTTTTATTCATTATGGTTTCCAATTTACGTTAAACTGGGAAAAAAAAAACATAGTAAATACTAGCTGAATTGAATTGAAATTTTAAAGTGAAATCATTGAGTGAAAAAAAAAAAGCTGAAAATCTTTACAAACGACTTCAGAGTTAAAATTGAGTTGGGGGGAAACTCTAAGAAGGAAAAAATAATTATTAATAATTAAAGAGGCAAGCTATCTTAGGAATGAAGTTTAAAAAGTTATTATTTTTTTGTCTTTTTGGAGGGGGAAGGCAGGGCAATTGGGGTTAAGTGACTTGCACAAGGTCACATAGGTAGTAAGAAAAAGTTATTCTAAAATATTTGTGCATATCATGTAAGATTTACTTGAGTTTAAGCTGTTTTAATAATATATGTATATATCATTATATTTCATTATACTTATAAATATCACATTATGGGATGTTATATGTTGTTATTTGGTCACTTAGTTGTGTCTGACTCTTTGTTACCCCATGGACCATAGCACATCAGTACCGTTCATGGGATTTTCTTGGCAAAGATACTGGAGTGGTTTGTCATTTCCTTCTCCAAATATGTTATATAGGGTTTCCCCTAAATAACATAAAAAGCCTTAGTGTAGTAAACTTGCCTAAGACTCTGGGAACACCATATTTATTTGAGAAAGTTAAATGGTGCTATGGATAGAATGCTAGACTTGGAGTCGGGAAGATCTGAGTTCAAATTTAACCTCAGCTACTTAGTAGCTGTGTGACCTTGTGAAAGTCACTTAATCTCTTTCTGCTTCAGTTCCTTTGTCTATAAAAATGGAGATAAGAATGGTGCCTACCTCCCTGGGTTGTTGTCAGAATAAAATGAGATGTTTATAAAGTGCTTTGCAAAATTTAAAGTACTATAAAAATGCTAGCTCTTATGTGCATAGTGTTAGCATATGTGTAGTGTACTCACCTATGTGCACATGCATATTTAAAGACTTGGAAGTTCACAGGTATACAGAATTCATGATTGTAAATCTAGGCAAACTCATGTAGAGATCTAGGATTCTTTTGGATCTCAGGACTTGTAATTGGCAGACTGTATAACTGACACTTTCCCACTACCTCTTTGGGGGGGAATATAAATTGAAAGAGAAAAGTCCTAATCAGTAATACATCCCACTTGAGCCTAAAGCTATAAAACATATCAGGTGATGTTTGTTGTTGTTCATTCATTTCAGTCACGTCCAGCTCTTTGTGACCCCACTTGGGGTTTTTTTGGAAAAGACACTAGAGTGGTTTGCCATTTCTCTCTCCAACTTATTTTACAGATGAGGAAAGTAAGGCAAATGGGGTTAAGTGACTTACCCAGGGTCAAACAGCTAGTAAGTATTTGAAGCCAGATTTGAACTCGGGAAGATGTCTTCCTGACTCCAGGCCCAGCATTCTATCCACCTAGCTGACCCATATCAGGTGACAGTTTATGACAATCAGAAAAACCCATATAAAGCAGAGGTTTCACTCCCCTCTCTTTCCTTTTCCTTCCTTTTTCCCATTCTCCCAAAACAGGAACAGTTACTAACAAACCAGCTTAGGCAACCATATGCAACCTTTGATACTCATCCATGCTGCTTAGAATATTAAAGATTTGTTTTGTAAGAATATTGGAAATGTTGCTTGCTAGGACTTTCCATTTGGTAACATCTCTGCCAAAAAAAAAACATTTTTCAAAAAAACTGTACATTTGCATTCTAAAATGTGCTTCACCAAATCGATATAGAAATGCTATCTATGTTTAAAAAAAAAATGAAAAAAAAAAAAACCCAACAGGCTATATCCACTCAGCACCAAAGAAACTTGATAGTGAGTTGTCTTCTAAATCAGTTAAGTCTGTCATTTGGTCCAACTTAAACAAAATTAATGGGCTGAAATCTTCAATATTCATCTTATTACTATAGTACAGAGACTTTCATGGACTACTTATCATTATTACTATATTGGAGTCAGGATGAGCTTCATTAAAGTCCTGCCTTTGATACCTTAACTGTGTGGTCCTGGATATGTCATTTGATTGTTTAGTGCTTCAGGCAACACTCTAAGACTATGAGTTGGCAATCTGTATCAGTAGAGCGATTTTCTACTGCTAGAGTTCCCTACCCCAAAGAAATCAGATGCGGCCCAAAATCAAATACCAATAATTCTATTTACTCTTAGTAGTTACTCTTATAATGAATTGAGTTTATATTGGACTTTTCTTGAGGAAATTTTCAAAATATCATGTTTATTCTATTTTAATGCTTACAAAGCATACTATATGCCTTATCTCTTTCAATCTTTACAACACATTTGTTGTTGTTGAGTCGTTTTAGTCATGTCCGACTCTTCAGGATCTCATCTGGGGTTTTCTTGGCAAAGATATTGGAGTGATTTTCCATTGCCTTCTCCAGTTCATTTCATGGATGAGGAAACTGAGGCAGACAGGATGAAGTGACTTGCTCAGGGTCACACAGTAAGTGTCTGAGGCCAGATTTGAATTCAGGAAGAAGAGTCTTCCTGACCATAGGCCAGGTGTTCTATTTACTGCATCACTTAGCTGACCCTGAAAACCCATTTAGGCCCTCCAAAATGATGTATATCTGTTAAAGCTCACCAGAAATAATAATAAATCTTTACCCCATAAACTCTTCCCGCTTCCTAACTCCTCTCTTACTGTACCCTGTTATACCACCATCCTCCCAATCACCCAGAATTGAAGACTGGTCATCCTCACCTCCTCACTCTCACCCCTTATATCCAATCAGTGTCCCTCTCTAGCTCTGCTTTCTAAACTCTAAAATGAAGGCGTTGAATTGGATCACCTCTAAAGTTCCTTCTAACTTTAAAAATCTATGATCTTGTTACACCAAACCATTAATGGTTACATTTAAAGAACCATTAGAACACCATTTTCACAGCACTCAAAGTTTTCCTTAAGTAATAGCTGAGCATTTCCCTGGTCATGTAACTCTTGAATCCATTAGACAGTGACCTTATTTCAGGTCTTATCCTTACCAACAATGCCATGACATTTTTGTACAACCAAGACAATATCAGAAAGGACCTCTTGGCCATTGTTAACTGACAATTACGGTGAAAACCAACCCATTCTTTTCATGTTCTCCTGCCCCCTGGGCTGCTGGAACAGAATTTACTTATACTTATTTACTTATTACTTATACCTATGTCTACCCATTTATTGGCTATCCTCTCAAGACATTATCTCTAGAGTAGAACTTATTTTTCTCTACGAGGGCAATATTAAATAGCTGAGGCCATAACCCAGATAAATAAGAACCAAAGCATTATTGAGGAAAGAAGATTATTCTGAAGGGCCCAAATTTGATTAAATCACAGTCTGGGTTAAGAAGAATCATTTAAAAATTGTTCACTTGACCATGCCCAAATGATCCCCAACATGTAGATGAAAAGTAACAAATTCAGCCAATTATCTCGGTGTTTCCCACTCACAGGATAGTGTCTGCTATGTGCCCCAACAGCTGAATAACTAAATGTTTCACCCTTTAACCACATGGTGGGCAGGCAAGGTGCGGAGAAAACCTGCAGAATGTTGCTCTTTTTATGGAAGTGTATGGTGCCATGTAGGTTCCTTTCTATTGTTCTCTCCTCCCTCTTACCATTGTCTGGATCTCATTAGAGACCATTAGTGATGTAATGGTAAACCTATGGAATCTTAAATATGCTTTTAAAATCCTGTGGAATAAAGATGTCTCCCACCAAACCAAAAATGCAGCAGGAATAGACAAAGTTACGTTTCTTTTTAAAATGACTCATTTCATCGTTCCCAAATTGTTTTGACTGAAGCTTCTCAAAATAAACTCTCTGAAATATCTAGCCTTTGATGTCTCTCTTTGAAAAATGTTTCATTTTTTTTCAAAGATACTTAACTCACTTTTTTTTTTTTGAGAGTGGGGGAGGGAATTTTTTTCTTCTTTTGACTCAGTCTGGTTTTCTCTCCTAGGATGAGATTGGCCTCTTTGAACCGCCAGTGTCATGATATCAAATAACCATTAGTTAAAGAGGGAAAAGCATATTTTAATCCACTTTAGCCCCTATGAAAATGGAATCTATAAAGCAAATACTTTGTGATTTTTAAATTCTCACAAAAATAGAATTCTCAGAACATTACCAGAAGGAGGATTTGGTCCATTAAGAATAACAAAACAGTTTAGATGTCACAAGAGTCCAAGATTAGAGAGACCAGTCAAGCTTAGTCATGATTTCTTAATTCATATGCCATTTCCTAGGCCTTACAACTCTTTTATACTTTCACTGTCAAAAATCTTAATCCTGGAGGAGTAATTCAAATCTTTGGTGCTTACATATTACAATTTGTTTGGGATGGCAACTTGCCGCTAAAATGTCTCTGGCTTCTTTTGTATTCTTCCAGCTAGAAAACTCCAACAGTGGTCAATTATTAAGCCCAGTTCTATAATGGCCACTGAAATTACTGGTTCTCACTCAAATTTTTATTTTTTCTTTCTTTTGTTTTGCTATTTAAACAGCCAATTGCAGCAGGAGTGCTAAATATGGTGGCAGCATCATAGTACAGTAGAGAGAGCATTGCATTTGGGAATAGAGAATCTTGATTTGATTCCTGGTTCTGCCTCATACTACCTTTGTGCACTTGGGCAAGTCATTTTTAACCTCTCTGGGCCTCAGTTTGCTCAAGGGACCTCTAAGGTCTCTTCCAACCCTAAATCTATGATGCTAAGAATGGTTTATGAGATACCATATCTTTCTGTCATTGATAGATAAAAAGTATATGCTATTAGTTACTATAGGTACCAAGTATTATTTTTTTCCTATTGTGAAATCTAGAATCCAGAAGCACCCTGAACTCGGAGAGTATATCTAAGGATGAATCATTGAGGATGCAAGAGATAGAGGTAGAACAAACACCTAGGACTGGGAAAGGTGTGTATCATTCATTGGTCAAAGGGTGTGCCAGTTATTTCAACTCTACTAATGAGAGGGGAGTCAGTGAGCCTTAAAGGAAAAAAGAATTTCATGGGAGGATCACCAGTGGTCACAGTTTGAAAAAGAAGAAGTTGAGACTGGAGGAAAATCCAAGTTAGAAACAACATAAAATTTCTGAGCTCAAGGAGTGGAGTTTACAGAACCCTAGATTTCTTGGTCCCAGGGCCTTTTGAGCTCTAGAGGTCTAGGTGCCAACTAAGGTAATAACTAGGGTACAGTCAACTTCACCACAAACAGCAGAATTAGCCATTTAATTCAACTAGTGAATTTAATTCAAGCAAAGCAACAACTCAAAGACAAGATGGACCAAAGTCATCAAACATCATGGTGAAATAGTCAGCAATCGCTTTTGTTGTTTAGCTGTTTCAGTAGTGTTTGATTCTTCATGACCCCATTTGAGGTTTTCTTGGTTAAGATACTGGAGTGTTTTGGCATTTATTTCTCCAGTTCATTTTACAGATGAGGAAACTGAGGCAAACAGAGTGAAGTGACTTGCCTAGGGTCACATAGCTACAGTGTCTGAGGCTGAATTTGAGCTCAGGAAGATAAGTCTTCCTGATTCCAAGACCAGTGCTCAGTCTATAGTATTACCTAGCTGCCCTTACAACTAGCAATTGCTAGGAGTCAGTATAGAGAGGCAAAGGAAGGAAATCTTTGGAAGTCAGATAGGGAAGTGTCTTTCTTATCTAAAAAGCTATGGGTTAAGGACGTGGTTATGTGGCCAAAAAGTCTACTACTTCCTGGCAGTATGAAAATGGAACTCCCACAGTTATTAATTTTTTAAAAAGTATTAAGAGAAAATAGAAAATTAATTGAGCACTCTGACCATGATAAAGACTCTTTAATCTGTCCTTCACTCAACTATCAAATCGATTGTCCCAAAGGGTATGTCTAATCATGTTGCCTCTCTTACTCAACCAACTCTGATGGCTCCCTATTTATTATCTCTGAGATCAAATAGAAAATCCTCTCTTTGACTTTTACACCCCATCATAATCTGGCCCCTTTGCCTTTCCAGTCTTCTTTCACCTGACTCTGAGAGACCCAGGTCTTGGCTAATATTCTGTCTTCTTCAAGAAGCCTTTCCTGATTTCCCTTGATGCTTCCTTTGTAAATACTTTCCCTTTAGGATTATCTCCAATTTCTTCTGTCTATATTTTGTACGTCCTTGGTTGTTTACATGTTGTCTTCTCTGGTGGAGGGGGAGCAAGGAATGTTTTTTGGTTTATGCCTTTTTTTATATTCCCACTATGTCCCCGGCACATAGTAGGAGCTTACTAGATGCTCGTTGACTTGACTCATCAGAGGCGAGTCTGTGTGGCATGTTGATGGCTTCCATACCTTCCCACAAAGATGCTGGTGTCCTTCCTCTCTACAGACCCTATATTTAATTACCTTCTGTTTATTTGCAGTTACTCTTTTTATACTTACATAAGTCCTTATTGTCTTCCCATCAGAATGTAAAGTTGTTGAGAGTAGGGAGAGTTTCTTTTCTTTGTATTTTTATTCCTAGCACAGTGCCTAGCATATACTAGATGCTTAACCAAAGCTTGATTGATTGATTGAGTCTGTTTTCAAGCAAAGCCACATCTTGAAGTAATGACTATCACATATTTCTTCTGCCTATCATGAAAGAGAATTCCTCCTTTATTTTATTCTGAAACTATCTCATTCAAGATTCGGAAGGATCATCTAAATATTCCAAGATTTGGTGAACCAGTTGATATTCTCCTTCACCAAGTTCTTTTCATGGTTTTACAAACTTTACTCATATCATCTCTCAATCTTAGACCTTCCAGAATGATGGGTGAGAACCTTTTAGTCTGTCTTCATGTCAAAGCCTATCTAATCAATCAATAAGCCCTTATTAGGCACCTACTATGTGCCAATCACTGTGTTAGTACTGTGGATACAAAAAAAAAAAGAATGCCCCTGCCCTCAAGGAGCTTATTTTCCTAACAGGCAAAAAAACATATGCATATATAAATATACATTTCCAGCTCCTGGATTATTTTGATTCCCCTTCTCTAGCCCTATTCTATTTCCATTACTTTTTTTCTTAAATAGCGAAGACCAAAAAAATGCACTTAGGATTCTAAGTGTAGCTACTCTGTGATTTAAAAAATAGAAAAATATTGTGCTTTCTGTTTTATTGCTAATATTTTCTTGATAGTGGCCTGTATCCTGCTGTCTTATTGGCACTTTGACCGTGGTAATACATTGGGCTGGTGTCTTCAAAGGCAAGACCTCAGTGATTTCCAGGTTTTGATTTCCTGGGTTATAAGCTAACTCACAGCCATTCATTCAGTTAGTAGAGTTTGAATTATTTTCCCCTAAATATATTACCCTATACTTACAAAGACTATTGTTAATTTGCTTTTTAATTATATAGCGCTATTGGAATTTTTGTAGATTTCATAGTGCTCTCCATCTTCCAAATAATTTTCTAAAAATGCTAACAATCCTAATATCAATTCCTTAGTGGAAAGGAGTGAACCAAGACAAGATAAGAGTGACTTCACATTAATATGTCTCCATCCAGAAAATGTCCATTTCCCCCTAAGCTTTGTTTCCAGTCTTTCAGCATGTTATCCATGACAAAGTAGCAACACATGCATACACACACATACACACACACAATTTCATACTCATTTCATCTTGCTTTTTTTCAGTATTTAAAGTGAAATTCATCAAATAATCTTGGAAGGCCTACATTTCTTATGTCCCTATTAATTGGTAGACCCCATTCTGAAAGAATCTCAATGGCTAGGAGAACTAGATTATTCAAGTTTTTAAAAATCTAATTAAAGTACTGGCCATATATTGAAGAAGTAATTATAAAAATTCTTGAGTCACAGGCAGAAAATCTTTTGCAGATGTAATGTAGATAATCTGAAAATAAGAGAGATTTAAATGTATGTGTTTTAGCTCTTGGCCAGGATAGCTGTGAAATGTCAACTTATTAGAAAAGGGTGAATGACGGTAGTACTGTTATCTTTAGATATGTAAACTACCAGGGTCTAATTTTCCATTTTTTGGAGGTTTTTATTACTGGACTTTCTTTAAGTAAAATATGGACTTATCTTTTAGTGTTGTCATTTGGAATTGTTTGTTAGTTTGGGCATATAATTCATATAAATATCATGTAATTCATATAAATATCTCTAATGACATAATAGCCAAATGGCATTTTGTAATTACACTGGAAAATTATTCAGTGCATTGGCTCTTTCCATAGTTTTAGTCCTTGAAAAGTTTAATCATCAATATTCAGCCCAATTCTCAGAGGCCAGACTGAATAATCTGAGGCAAGGCACTCTATACAAATTTATGTGAAGAGTAAGGAGAATTTGTGCAAGTTTCCAGGTTGTTCCTCATATATTTCTTTTTCTAAAAAGGGAGAAATTTTGAATCTTTAAAAATTTTTACATTGCTATCATTCCCCCCACCTCCTTCCTCCACCTCACCACAGAGAATTCTTCTTTGTAACAAAGTGCCTTTAGTGGAAATGCCTAAAGGTGTATGCCTTCTTCAACACCCATGTTCCACCACCTTTCTGACAAGAGTAGATCTGCATAATTATTGGCACTTTCAAATTGTACTTCTTAAATATCCTTCTTTTCCACTCCTACTGGCATTAGCTTTCAGGCCTTATTGGTTTTTTCTGTGAATTATTGCAAAATGCTATAACTGAGCTCTTCCTTTCTAATACGTCCTACTTCTAACCTTTCTTGGATATCACTACTATGTATTCCTCAAAAAAATGTTACTTTCATGGAAGTCATTGTGCCTCAATGGAAATAACACTGGGCTGAGAATTGGGAGTCTCGAGTTCTGATTCTACAATATTAGTTTTAAGCTCCCTTAAAGATTTTATTTGGGGAGAGGGGAATTGGGGTTAAGTGACTTGCTCTGAGTCACATAGCTAAGTGTCTAAGGCTGGATTTGAACTCAGGTCCTCCTGACTTCAGGACTGGTGCTCCATTCACTGTACCACCTGGCTGCCTCTTCCTTAAAATTTTAATGAAGGTGTCCACCCTATGTTATTAAAGGTAAAGAATTTCACCACTGGCAGTATCTGAGGACCCTGAGTATAGAAGTACAGAACCAAGTACTGATAGGTTTGATGTGGCTCTCCTTTCTCTTCTAAAGAAACCTAGGGGGCAGCTAGGTGGCACAGTGGATAGAACACTGACTCTAGAGTCAGTAGGATCTGAGTTCAAATCTGACCTCAGGCATTTGAAGCTTACTGTATGACCCTGGGCAAGTCACTTAACTAGCCCCAATTGCCTGACCAATGATAATAATAATAATAATAATAAATAACAGAAAGCTAGGAGACAAATGATCCGAGGCCTGTTATTCTTGACTGACATCTTTGAAATCTTCATCATGTGTTCAACTCAGTGCTTTGTAGGTTTTCACTATTTTATTGCACAAAATACTTGAGTTTCCCTTTTAGTTGCATCAGGCTGGATAATCTATGTTGAAGAAGGGCCAGTTAGGTGGCACAGTGGATAGAGCACCAGGCCAGGAGTCAGAAAGACTCATATTCTTAAATTCAAATCTGGCCTCAGACACTTACCAGCTGTGTGACCCTGGGCAAGTCACTTCATCCTATTTGCATCACTTTCTTCATCTATAAAAGATCTAGGGAAGGAAATGGCAAATCACTCCAGTGTCTCTGCCAAGAAAACCCCAAATGGGGTCATGAAGAGCCCAATACAACTGAACAACAACTCTGTGCTAAGAGCTTTATAGATATTATCTCGTTTGATCCTCCTAACAGCCCTAGCAGGTAGGGGCTATTATGATCCCTTTTGTACAGATGAGGAAACTGAAGCAAAAAGCAGTTAAGTGACTTGCCCAGGGATGTCTTGAATGGATATAAAATTATTTCCATATTACTTCCCCTATTAGACTGTGAGCACTCTTAGAGAATAGGGACTGGCTTTTTTGTTTTCCTTTGTAACCCAAGCACGTTACTAATCAATCAACCAGCATGTTTATGAGCCACGATCTAGACTAGATGCTGGGGATACAAAGTCCTTGACAAAGGGCACCCAGACTGAGTTGCCATTTCCTTCTCCAGCTCATGAGAAAGCTGAGGCCAATAGGGTTTAATGACTTGCTCAGGGTCACACAGTTAGGAAGTGACAAAGGCTGCACTTGAACCTAGATCTTCCAGGCCTTCCACTGCTCCACTTAGCTGCCCCACTTAACTTTACTGAACCTCCTTTTCTTTACCTATAAAATTAGAGGATTGAACAAGATGACCTCTGAGGTTTCTTGCAGCTCTAACTCTGTTCCAATAATTAGATAATCTTTGAAGACCCTTGTAGCTCTGTGTCTTTGTCCCATGGCTGAGCTTTGGTGTCTAGGTGCCTGAGAGGATGCTGATTGGGCACTGTCAGAAACTGGGGGGATCAGAAAGGAGAGTGGGATTGATAGTGAAGATGAGTCCGGATTTAAACAGTTGGTTCAACCAACATTTATTAAGTGCTTCAAGGTGGTAGGCAATGTGATACAGTAGAAAGTCAGCCTTGGTGTCAGGAAGGTCCTGTCTCTGACTCCCATTGTCCGTGTGATCATAGGGTAAGGGTGATTTGTTCTATGAAGTTTGGATTCAGTCAAAAGGCCCCACTTGAGACCTTGAGGCCACAGATTCCCCATCCCTGTCATAGCCCTTTACCTCCAAGAGATCTTGGTTATTCCATATGGGTAGAGGGAGTTTCTGTACCATGAGTTGCCTACATTGATGAAATCGTAAACCCGCCCCATCTATCTGAGCCATTAAAAAAAAAAAAAAGAACAATAGTAAACCCTGGGCTAAGGTTCTAGAGATACAAAGACAAAAGTTAGGGGTTTGCTTGCACTGAAAAAGCAAAGACCTGATTTGAGGGTAATCAGGCATTTGCTTGCTCTCCCCAAGCTTCCATTTTGCTGTGCGCTGGGGAATGAGGAGTTAGAAGTGCCAGGGTCCAGAAAGCAATGGCTTCCTTTCCTTCTTTTTCTCCACTGGGAAGGAGAAGTGTTTTGCAAAGCAGGACATTTTCTTTAGAGCATCTGGGCTGGGAATATCCCAGTCACTTCTATATCCCAAGAAGGAAAACACACTCGATAGACAAACTCCAAGAACCTTTTTTGGTGGCTGATGTTTATTCATCTTCCTTGTGAGTAGGCAAGAGGGACAGGTATCTGGTTTTCATTACAGAAGTACAATTATGGCTTAGTTGATGTGAATGGATAATCACTGCATCTGAACTGAAATTATATTGAGTCTAAACAGAGGGCTCTGTGGCATTCTCCTCACTAAAAAGCTGTCAAGTTTGGCACTCTTGCTCAGTCGCAGCCAAACATTTTCTTAGCCATATTAGGTTATGTGGAAATTGGCCAACATTAAGCATGGTGTGTGAAAACATTTTCTATACCAAGGCAGGAGCTTTTCCCCTGCCGGTTGAAAAGGAGCAAAGATTAGGGAAGTTGTTTTTGGTGAGTATGTTTTTGGAACTCTTCAGTCAAATTTTAGCTCTTGGATGAAGCATTTACTCCAGGGCAGAGGAGGGAAAACTCCTGAGTAAAAGAATAGCAATTGGAATTGAGACAATTTTTTTAAAAAGAAGATTTAATAAGAGTCCTATCCTCACTGAGATTAGTCAGGGCTTGGGCTGCTTTTCTGTTTTTGAAAAGCTGGCTTTTATTTCTCAAATTTTTTTTATTTTTAATTTATGGGATAAAACAGACATTTCTGTAATATAGTATAATGAAAAAAAAAGATGGTACTCTTTAAAAAAAAAACCCTTTACTACCATTTTGAGGATTTCCTCTTCCTCCCAGGGTGGGAGGGAAGAGCCAAAGGGCTACTAGATGCCATCGTCTGTTCATGACCATATTATAGGACCCTAGATCCAGAGCTGGAATAGACCTCAGAGATCATTTTGTCCATATTCCTTCATTTTAGAGATAAGTAAACTGAAGCACAGATGTGATTTGACCAAGATGACAGACATAGTAACTTGGCAGAGCTGGTTTTCAACTTAGCTCCTATGACCCCCAAATCTAGCACTGTTTTCAACACACCTCTCCGTTTCCCAAATTATATCATTTAACGCTCTTCAGATTTTACTTATTACCCAGCATTGGTTGATACATTGGACCTGAAAACACAAACTGATTTGAGGAGACCTCCAGATCAGAGAAGTTCATTAATGGTTTTTGGTGGTCATGGTTTAAAAAAAAAACACTAATTAGTTCTCCCTCATCTTACACAGGGTAGCTAGGTGGGGCAGTGGATAGAGCCCTGGACCTGGAGTCAGGCATTTTCCTAAATTCAAATCTGGCCTCAGACCCTTATTAACTGTGTGACTCTGGGCAAGTCACTTAACCCTGTTTGCCTCAGTTTCCTCATCTGTAAAATGAGCTAGAGAAGGAAATGGCAAACCACTCCAGTATCTTTGCCAAGAAAACCCTAAATGGGGTCATGAAGAGTCATACATGACAGAACTACAATAAAGAACATCTTACTCAGGCTAGAAATTCAGGGACTACTTAGCATGGTCTCACATAGGAGCTTTGGCCTGCTCTATTTGCCCTTCCTGACCAATTTGTCCCTCCTTAGGCGTCTTAGTGGCTCCTAACTTACCCCCCCCACATCCTCTCCTCCTATTAATACCTAATTTAGTGGGGACACCTAATCAGCTTAGCCCACTGTAGCTCAGAACTCTCCAACTCGAGAGATCCATCAGCCTCAGTCTCCCCAGGATCAGGAATTATTGGTGTTTGCCATGGCCTGGCACTCATGGCTATCTGAATAACACTTGAATACAGATCTGATATATTGAAATACATAGCAGTTTTCTTATTTGGTTAGAAGATGGCTCTTGTAAGGCTAAAGCCCATCCACAAACTGTGATAATTAATGGTGATATTACTATGAAAGTTCTGGGAGATATGCCTATATTTTAGATGAGGAAACACGTACAGCTGAACAAACCCATGTCATCTCTGTCACCCTGGAGATGAACCAAGATAGGAAATGAAATTTCATAGGACAAAATGCAATGTGCTTACACAAAAGTCTTACTATTATACATTTCCAGGCTTCTGTCAGAAGAAAATAGTACCTCTATCTTTCTCTTTGCAGGCCCTTCTATTTTGGTTTGTCATGGCATTGAGGAGCTCTCTTTACTGCTTTTGTGGTTAATGGACTTGGACTGTTGAATCTGAGAAGGCTTAGTTATCTCCCCACTAATTACTGGTACCCCCTGGTGGCCAGAAATTGAGCTGAGGAATTTCTTCCATAGAAGGAACATAGATTTAGGATTCTCCCCATTTCTTTCTTTCTTTCTTTCCTTTTCTTTTCTTTCTTTCTTTCTTTCTTTCTTTC
>CM053585.1:466488990-466539068 GCA_028646515.1 Pseudochirops corinnae
TTCTTTCCTTCCCTCCATCCCTCCCTCCTTCCTTCCTTCCTTCCCTTCCCTTCCTTTCTTTTTTGAAAAATATTCAAGATTAATTTTTTATTTAGCATTTTCTTTTCTCCCAATTACATGTGAAAACAATTTTAACATTTGTTTTTAAAACTTTGAGTTCCAAATAATCTCCCTCCCTCCTTACCCTGCTCATTGAGAAGGCAAGCAATTCAGTATAGGTTATATGTGTGTAGTCATGTTTCCATGTTAGTCATATTGTGAAAGAAAACACAGACAAAAAAACTTAAGAATAAAATTTAAAAAGTATACTTCTATCTGTAAGCATCCATCTGTAAGAACACCATCAGTTCTTTGTCTGGAGAAAGACAGCATTTATTATCATAAATCCTTCCTTCCAAGCTGTCTTGGTTGTATTGCTCAGAATAGTTAAATTGTTTATCTTACAATATTTTTGTTATACTGTAGATAGCACATTTTGCTTTGCATCAGCTCATATAAGTCCAGGTTTTTCTGAGAGAATCCTGCTCGTCATTTCTTATAGCACAATAATATTCCATCACTATCACATAGCACAATTTTATTCAGCTATTTCCCAGTTGATGGGCATCCCTTCAATTTCTAAATCTTTGCTACCAGAAAAGAGCTGCTATAAATATTTTTGTACATATATATCCATTCCCTTTTTGTTTTTAATCTCCTTTTTGGATATAGAGCTAGTAATGATATTATCAGGTCAAAGGGTCTGTGTGGTTTTATTGCTCTTTGGGCACAGTTCCATATTGGTATAAAGAATGGTTGAATCAGTTCACAACTCCACCAACTATGCATTAATGTCTCATTTATCCCCACATCCCCTCCAATAATTGTAATTTTCTTTTCTGTCCTATTACCCATTCTAATAGCTATGAAATAGTACCTCAAAATTGTTTTAATTTGCATTTCTCATTCTCTTTCTCATTCTCATTCTCAATAGTGATTTAGAGCATTTTTTTCATATGGCTATAGATAGGTTTTATTACTTCATCTGAAAACTGCTCATATCATTTGATTATTTTTCAATTGGGGAATGGCTCTTATTTTTATAAATTTGACCCAGTTCTCTATATATTTGAGAAATGAGGCCTTTGTCAGAGAAAGTTGCTTCAATTTTTTTCACAGTTACAAATGCTAAATGTATTTCCCTCCATTCTATTCTGCACTCCCCCTCCACCCGAGTTTATTCTATTCTCTTTCTCCTTTCCCTGTCCGTTTTCAAAAGTGTTTTGCTTCTGACTAGAGCCTCCCCCAATCTGCCCTCCCTTCTATCCCCCCTCCTCCTTCTCTTATCTACTTCACCTTCTCCTTTCCGTAGGATAAGATAGATTTCTATATCCAATTGAGTGTGTATGTTATTTCATCTTTGAGCCAATTCTGATGAAAGTAAGGTTCACTCACTACTTCCCACGTCCATCATTTTCCCCTCCATTGTAAAAGCTTCCTCTTGCCTTTTTTTATTAGATGATTTACCCCGTTCTACTCCTGCCTTTCTCTTTTTCCCAATGCATTCCTCTTTCTTACCCCTTAATTTTAGTTTGGCCTGAGACCAGTTCCTATTTTCCTTGGAGGCTTTGGCTGTGGGAGCTTTGACTTTGTTGTCTTCTTCTCAGGGTGTGTTTTGATCTTCCCCATCGCCATAGTAACTTTCTACGGTCCGAATTTTCTTCTGTTGTTTGGTTATTTTTTCCAGTCTATTTCTTGACTTTTAGCTCTATGCTAAAGTGGAGCTTTGCTTCCAGGGTAAAGGGTTCACTGTCCCAAACTTTTGGTGTTTTGTACAGCTGTTTTCAGAGATACTTCTAGGGACCTGTAAGTTTTCAGCTCTTCCAATGTTATATGATCAAAGGAGAGGTGCCTTTAGTAACTCTCCTAACCTTGCTCTGGTCTTTAAGCAACCATGAGCATTCTTTTTCTGCACTGGAATTTTGAGGAGGGCCCCTGCTCCACTGTGGTCACAAAGCTTTGGTATGCTAGTGTTCTTCCTCACCTTGGGATTACCCCCCAGGCCTGCAACCCAGATTCAAGTGTGGGCAAAGCAACAGAGTTCTGCCTCACTGCCAGCAAAGAGATCCCTGTAATCTCCTTCTGACTAGTTGTTCAGGGTTTTCCTACACTGATGCTTTTACACATCCAGACCGTAACTAAATAAAATTGCTTTGCTGACGCTGGGGTTAATGTTCCAAATTGTTGGCCTAGAGTAGGCCCAAGAGATCTAAAGCTGAGAGAGCATCTGGTCCAGTCCTCTCTTTTTACAAATGAGGAAACTGAGGCTAAGTGAGGTGAAAACTCTTGGCCAAAGTCACAGTGCTAGTGAGTGGTGGAACCAAGGTGAGAGTCTAGCTCTGCCCACTCCCAGGGTCAAGAACTGGCTGCCCCTGCACTGTGGACAGTCATCACTTTCCTCCTCAGAGTGCTGGCCACCCACCAGTGAGGTGAGAATAGCTATACTTTCTTTTATTTCTCTGTTTTCACTATTCATCATGTGCTATACCAGTAAATACAGATGGGAAAAATTGGGGATAGATGGAAAAACAAGACTCCTAGTCAACCCTGACCTCAAAATAAGTTTTGTCCAACTCAGCTTCCAACCCAACAATCCAAACCAAGAAGCAGTTATGAAGGGCCTCCTGGGGCCAGGGCCCTGTCCTCAGTGATAGAGATGCAAAGACTGAATGAAAATGAGCCCATTCCCTCCGCAAGTTTACATTCTTCTACCCACTGAGTTTAGCCATTTTCTTTTTCTTTCTGTCCTTACTGTGGTGCATTTCCCAGTATGCCTTGGAAGTGCTTAGATCGAGAGCTCATGGCATTTTTAGATTGGAATTTAGACTGAAGGATTTGTTTTTCTTTTACTGTCTTCTCTGCTTACTCGGTTTTTATTCTTCAAACATATTGTGTCACAGTCACATTTTTTATGTTCCAAAGTAGCATATTAAAACTTTTTTTTCATATAAAATATTCTCTGGAAAATATGTTCAACACTTCCCCTTGGTGTACTTTTGAGGATGCAGGACACACTGTGCAGTAGGTTCATACCAGCTCTGTCTAAGGGCTAAGGTGGAATTCAAAAAGAGACCCTTGAGGCCAATCAGCACTTTGATGACAAGAAAGTTTTAATAATAAAGGGAAAGAACCCTCACAGCTGCTTGACTGAACTAATCCTTGTGTTTTTTAAAAATTTAATTCAGTCCAAGGAGTTGTGCAAATATGCAAGTATTTATTAAATATTAAGGGGGGCGGGAATCTATGATTTCCTCTGGGTGCTGCAGTCCTGGTGAGGAAGCTCTCTTCCTCATGCAGATTGGCTTCTACTCTGCAATTAATAATCTTAGAGCGTTATTGGTCACTATGAAGTGATTTGGGTAGGTTTGCAGAGCCAGAATGTATCAGAAAGAGGATTTGAACTCAGGGCCTTGACTCTGAGGCTAGCTTTCTATCATCATTACCAACAAGTATTTACTAAGTGCTGGGTATACCAAAAACCAAAATAAAAACAACAACAACAACAAAAACATGGTACCTGGTCTCAACGAGCCCCTTTTCTAATGGGGGAGCCAAACATGCAAACAACTATGAACGTACAAGGTATATACTCTGTAATAATAAGAGCTAGCATTTCTATAATGCTTTAAGGTTTACAAAGTGCTTTATAAATATATAGGCTAGGTGGCACAGTGAATAGAGCACCAGCCCTGAAGTCAGGAGGACCTGAGTTCAAATTTGACCTCAGACACTCAACACTTACTAGCCATGTGACTTTGGACAAGTCACTTAACCCCAATTGCCCTCCAAAAAGCTAAAAAAAACTCCTCCCTCCCCCCCCATTTCTCTTTCTCTCTCTGTCCACCGCCCTCCCTCTCTCCCTCCCCCTGCCTCCCTCTCTTCCCCTCCGTTCCTTTCCCCCCTCCCTCTCCCCTCTTCATTTCTCCCTCTATCCATCCCCTTACTGCCTTCTCCTCTCCCTCACTCTCCATCCTCCCCCAACAGCCTCATCCTTCCTGTAACCAATGGCACAGATTTATAAGACCCATGATTGGTGGTGTCTCTGGACATAGAATCAAAGAAAACTCTGTAAAGCTTGAGGGTTGAATTGATAATCCAGTCTTTGGTTGCAACATGCACTAACCAAATAGACCACATTTGACCACAGACGATGGCTACTTCAGAATACAATAACTATGCCAGTGGTCACTATTTCCTCAGTTCCTGTTATAGCCTTGGGAGGGAGGAGACCAGATAGAAATGTTTCCATTAGGATTTAAGAAATAAAAAAGGTTTAGCTTCTCAAGACTGCCCCATCTTAAACCCTCATTTTATTGCACTTCACAGATAATTACAGTTTTGTTTTTTTTTTTACAAATTGAAGGTTTGTGGCAACCCTGTTGAGCAAGTCTATCGGCGTCGTTTTTCCAACAGCATGTGCTCACATTGTGTCTCTGTATCATATTTTATCATTCTTACTATATTTCAAACCTTTTCATTATTGTTATATCTGTTAATATTGTTGTATCTCAGGGAATAGGGACGCCCAAGGCGAGGGAGAACAGCTGGTTGATCAGAATGTGTGTGTTCTGATCAATCAGCCATTTCCCTTCTCTCCCTCTCTTCAGGCATCCCTATTCCCTGAGATACAACAATTTTGAAATTAAGCTCATTAATAACCCTACCATGACCTCTAAGAGTTCAAATGAAAGGAAGAGTCCGTTGATGTGGCAAACTTCATTGTTGTCTTATTTTAAGAAATTGCCACCATCTCCCCAACCTTCAGCAACTACCACCCTGATCAGTCAGCAGCCATTGACACTGAGGCAAGACCCTCCACCAGCAAAAAGATTATGACTACTGAAGGTTCAGATAATGGTTAGCATTTTTTAGCCATGAAATATTTTTAAATTAAGTATATACACTATTTTTCTAGGCATAATGCACATTTAATAAACTACAGTCAACAACAAAAAAATAGGGTAAACGTAACTTCTATATACACTGGGAAACCAAAAATTTCATGTGACTTGTTTTATTACAATATTTGCTTTATCATGGTGGTCTGGAACCGAAACCACAGTATCTCCGAGCTATGTCTGTGCTCCTTATATGACCCTAGGCAAGTCACAACCTCTCTGTTTTCTCCTTTAGAAAGTAGAGACAATAACTTCATGACCTCCCCAGGTTGTTGTGAGGGTTAAATGAGATAATATTTGTAAGGTCCTTCATAAACTTTAAAGTGCCGTGTATGTTATTAGCATCACTAATAATATCATTAATTTATTAATAAATATGATTTGTTAGTAACGATGCATATTAGTAATGAACACTATTATTTGTTAGTAATAATGTATATCATTAAATTAATAATAATCTATGTTGACGATATTATCGTTACTAATGATGTTTCACTGATTCATAGCCAAACAACCTGTACAGACTCGACCCATGGATGACAGTGAGCCGCCCTGTAACAACCAACCTTGTGAGTCTTGTTAGCTTCAGACATTCCAGACATTTCAGTCTCGTAACAAGGTCTATGGGAAAAAGTCAAGAGGAGACCAGTGAGAGGAATTTCACTGGCTCTTCCCAGGACCCTTCGAACATAGTGATCCCAAGGATATCGTTATTCCAGGGTTTTGCTAATATTCAAATCCTACAAGGCAAAGGCTGACAAATATCTGGGTGACCATGAATAGGGGGGAATGGAAGCCAAAGCTGGAGGGAGGAAAGGATCATGACTCTAGATATCCTAGATATCTGTGCTTGTTGGATAATATAAAGCAGAAGTCAATGCCCTTTAAAATGCTGAGGAATAAGACCCCTCTGAATGGGGCCAGAAGCAAGAGACATGGATTGGCTTTGCCAGTTATTAGTCTGGAGGAGTTACTGACCGTATCTGTACTTCAGCTTCCCCATCTCTAAAATGGGAATAATAAATAATAACAATCTAACAAAAAAATAATAAATAGCAATAATAAATGATAAAAATAATCATAAACAATAAATAAAATTAATAATAAATAAATAATAAGCAGTAATACAGACAGAACCTGAAAGACAAAGCCGATGTGAAAATCAAATGAAATAATGAATGTAAAGCACTTTGCAAACCATAAAGTGCCATATAGAGTTCAGATATTAACAGTAATAAAGATTGTTTTAATGAGCAAGGAATGTTGATACTGTAACAACCAGGAAGCCTCCCCTAACCACTCTCAATTCCAGTGTTTTCCCTCTTTTAATTACTTCCTATTTATCTTATACGGAGCTTGCTTTGCATATATTTGTTTGCACATTGTCTTGCCGATTGGATTGTAAGCTCCGTGAGGGCAGAGATTGCCTTTTGCCTCTTTTTATATGCCCATCACTTAGTACAGTGCTTGGTACATGGTAGGTGTTTAATAAGGGTTTACTGAATTGAATTAAACCTCAGGGATGTAGGCAGCGATAGCTGGTCTCAGGATATGGATCCTGTTCTTTCTAGATGCTCCTTCGCTGACGTAGGTTAGGGAGGGGGGTATATCAATTGTAGCATAGAGAAAGGTGTAGACAGGGTTCATTAAAACTGGGAGGTGGAGAGAAGCACAGGATCACAGTGATGTGGTCAAAAGAATAGTGACCTTGACCTAGATTTGAGTCTCAGTCCCTTTAAGAAATTCACCGATCGTCTCAGAGCCTCAGTGTCTTTCTTCATCTGTAAAATTCAAACGATGAGGGTTGTTGTGAGATAATGTATGTTAAGTGTCTTAGGACCGTTTCAAGTCAAGGTTTTTAAATATTGGCTTTATTTTGTCTATTTCAAGGAGCTGGTTAGGAAGCTTAAAATTATATGAAGAAATAAAAATATCTAAAATTCTCCCTAAAAAGTATCTAAGAATCTTTACAAAGAAATGATAACTGATGTCATGAATTTGAAAAAGCTCTAGACCTGCCTGTAGTCAGGAGAGACCTGGGCTTGCATACTACCTGTGATACTTACTAGCTGTTTGAGTCTAGACAAGTCACTTAAGTTCTGAGTCTAATTCTTTATCTGTAAAATGGGAGTCCCCATTGTACCTACCTCCCAGCTTTGTTGTGAGTGACTTCACTGACCATTTGTGACTTTCCATCACATTCTATTATTTACTTCTGACCTTCCTTCATCTACCTTCCTGATCCGCCTCCTAGCTATAAAACCAAACATGCTTTACTCTGTTTTGGGGGGCACACATTTCTGGGTGTGCATGTGCATTTTGTGTAAAACCATGCATACGTGTGCATGTGATTCTCTGTGTGAATGTATTTAGCAATATCTTACAGTTTAGGAAAAATAATACATTATTCAAGAGAATGTGTCATGGAGGGGAGGGATTCTAATCAAATAGATTGGCTATTGGAAGTGATAAAATTTACAATCATTTCCAAATTTCTGATTCATTTTTCTTATGTAGACACAGTCTGTTCCTTGTTCCTGAAGCACAGGAAATGGAATAACTCAACTCCTTAGTCTACACTTTCAGGAGAACTACAGTAGCAAAGGTGAGAAAGGCAAAATTGTCAAATCCTCCAAAGAATTTTGCAATATACTAACTTAGAGAAAGGGATTCAGAGAGACCAAATCTGGAGAAGGAAGAAACAATCGTTATTAATATCACATAATGGAAGAAAAGGAAGACTTTAAAAGATGCAATCATATTAATATGTCCATGTGTTGATGCATTTCCTGTATTCTTATTAAATTGAACTATTATTTCATTAAGAAATAGTCATAATATTATTTTGATTGCCTAAAGTCCTTCTTTTCCTCTACTGAAATATAAGGATAGATCTTAACAGGATATAGATATATACATATATGTACACATATAGAGATATGATCGATTAGTGATATATACATATATGTATATGTACATGTATGTGTGTGTATATTCAGAGATATATACACCTGGCATCTGGAGACCAGATAGATTCATTGGGGCCAGGAGACAGGCAAGGAAACTCCAAGTAGCATCAGTCAAGAGATATATGTCTTAACAGGCAAGGAATGATATGATATCAGGGCAGAGAGTTTGGCAATAGGGAATGGGTAGAGGTCTGAGCAATCAAACTTTTAACATCAGGGAAATTTGGTAGTGAGCAAATTTGTGTACATACATACATACATACATATATATATATATATATATGTATGTATGTATGTGTATAGCTACTCTGTATCTCTCTATAAAGATCTAGTCAGAGAAACATCAATCAAAAGTTATATCTGCTATGGAGGAGAATTCAGATGTTTGTTCTTGGGCTCTGAAAAATTCCCTGCTTGTCTGCAGGAAATAGAAAAGGCAAAACTATTTATGGTATGGTAAGATTTCTGGGCTTCTCATGGGAAAGTAGCTGATGTCAGTGTCTGAAAGTCTTCTCTCTGCTCTCAACCCACAAAATTCCTTCTTTGTTGGGAGCTGGTGCTGCCGATCTCAGAAATAAAACAGAGAACATTATCTTAACCTGTTATAAAAGCATGCTGCACCTACACCTGGAATATTGTATGGTTGCCACACCTCAAGGAAGAGGTGGTGTAGGAAGGAGTTCAGTGATATCCAGGAAGATGAGTGCCTGGAAAGAGTATTGGTCTTGGAGTTGAGGACCTGGATTCAAATTCTGACTCTGACACTTATTACCTGTGTGACCTTGGGCAATTCACTTCATTTCTATGGACCTCAGTTTTCTCATTAGGACAGTGAGGAAGTTGAGTCATTTGACCAAGCCCTACTGAACTCTAAATGATCTTGAGGAGTAGAGAGGTGGTGGCAGTCATTATTTCATCATCCTCAAACATTTATTGGGTTCCAACTAGGTACACAACATTTTGTTAGGTACTGGGGACACTATTGGATTTAACAAACATTTATTAAGTACCTACTGTGTACAAAGCATTGAACTAGGTACTTGAAAAGGTATAAAGTTAGAGATGATAAGGAGGTAAAAAGCAAACCATGCATGTTCTTACAGAGGTTGCATGGCTTCAGAGAGTCTGGCCATAAAGAACAGTTGGAGGTCCAGACAAGCAAGCTCTTAGCATCAGGGAAATTTGGTAGTGACCAATTCATGAATGTTCCATTGACAGAAATACACTCAAATGCTGTCTTTTCCTTATCTAGATGTAATCTGTCTTGCATTTAAACTTTCATAATGTTTAATTTGCCTCTCTTTTGCACTTTTTACACTACTCCTTTCCTAATACATTGCCTTCTAGTGTTTAGCACAATGCCACATAGTAGGTTCTTACTGATTTGACTTGTAGCACCCAAGTCACCCGAGTTCAGGGCTGCCTTACCTTTTCCCTGGATTACTGGAATGGTATTCTACTACTGTAACAACTCTCCTGCCTCTAGTCTTTACTTCCTCTCCAATCTATCCTTCATGTTGTTGCTAGAGATGATTCTTGATCTATTCCCATGGTTATCAGTTTTTTCTGGCCCCTGAATATGGGAAGGCAGCACTTTCCTAGGTTGGAGCCAAATATTGGAGGGTCTTGAATAATTCTTTCTTTTTTCTTTCTTTCTTTCTTTCTTTTCTTTCTTTTTTTCTTCCTTCCTTCCTTCCTTCCTTCCTTCCTTCCTTCCTTCCTTCCTTCCTTTCTCTCTATCTCTGTCTCTCTCTGTCTCTGTCTCTGTCTCTTTCTCTCTCTTTTCTCTCTCTCTCTCTCTCTCTCTCTTTTGCTTTTTGGAAGGGGGAAAGGCAGGGCAGTTGGGGTTAAGTGACTTGCCCAAGGTCACACAGTAAGTGTTAAGTGTCTGAGGTCCCACTTGAACTCAAATCCTCCTGACTCCAGGGCCGGTGCTCTACTCACTGTACCACCCAGCTGCCCCTGGGTCTTGAATAATTAATCTGGCATTCAGTACCTTCCAATATCTGACTCTGATCTAGAAAAGCACTGGATTTGTAGTCAGAGGGGCTGGGTTTGGATTCGGATTCTGGTTCTCTTTCTTACTGCCTGTCTGACTTTAGGAAAGAGTCTTCACCCCATCTGGGCCTCAGTTTACTCATCTGTAAAAAGAGGGAGGGGATAGACAAGACAATCTCAAAGCTCCCTTCCAGATCTAAATCTATTTTCCTATGAACCTATGCACCTATATTTCCCTGTGCCAGAAAGGGATTCTCTCTGCATTGCCATCCATTGAAATCCTTCCCCTCCTTTAAAGACTCAGTTCAGTTCTAGCCTTCTCCATAAAGCCTCCCCTATTTTCCCAGCTAGAAATGAACCTTTCTCTCCCCAAATGTCTCATGACATTCTGTGTGACCTCTCCCTTGTACTTGTCACAGCATTATCCTCTGCTCATATACATGCCTTTGTCATGAATCTATTACTCCTGCTCACCCACATCTAAGCCCTGATCATTCTGTGCAATTTCACCACACCCTTCTCCCACACATTCTCTTCCCCAAAAAAACTAGGAGAAGCCATAACCCCTTCCTTGATTCAGATAAGTTGTATGACACAAAGTCTGATTAATAGCCTCTTGTCACTGTTTTTTTCTTCTATAGTTTAGACTGCGTGGTGAGGTCAAAAGAACCCAGATCATAGGGTGGTAGACTTTTAAAAAATCAAGCTAACAAGCATTTATTAAGCACCTTCTGTATGCCAGACACTATTCTTACTTAGAGCTGAATAGACTCAAAGGATCATCTAGGCCAGCTTCCCCCATCCCAATTTAACAGAAGAGGAAACTGAGTCTCAGAGAGATGAAACAATTTATCCAAAGTCACAGTGCTAGTGAGTGATAGGGCTGAGATCGGAACCCCAGTCTCCTGCCACCAAATATTTCCAATTTGCTGCATTACCTCTCAAAGAACTTCCAACTTCTGAACTCACTGATGTTACTCTGACCAAGGCCAAAGCCCAAATGGCCCTTGCCAGCCCCGTACCTCCTGCCTCTCTTTCTCTGTCACTGCTGTACACATTCTCTAAATTTTCTCACTCCAGATTCATTCTCTATTCACTTTATACCAGTTCCCAAGACCAAACTCCTCTTCCTGAGGAGGACAGTGGAAAGGGTGTTAGATTTAAAGCCAGAGGAATTGGGATGGATACCTAACTCTGCTATTTATTACCTATATTCTCTTTGGTCTCATTCACTTCATATTTTAAATCAGGGGGTTGGACTGGATGACCAATAGTGTCTTCCTAATCTCTAGCTATGATCTGTGACCTTTCCCCCAAACAAACTATTTTCTTAACCAAAATCCTAACTCTTGGATCCAGTCTAGGCCTTGCCACTAAGATGCTTTGTTCCCTGGGGCAAATCTCCTCACCTTCATTTTTCACCATTTCTTTATCTATAAAATGACAATATTGGACAAGATAATACTTAAGCTCCTTTCTGACTTTATAATTCCATCACTCTGTCTGTATGAAAGGCATGGTAATTCTCTATTTACCAGTACCTTTTCATTTTTTAAAAAATTGTTAGCTGTTTGGAGTTTGCACAGCTCAATACAAGCGTCTTTCCAGTAGAGAGGTATTGGAGCTTAGGAAAATAGATATAGGAGAAGATACAGTCTTGCATGACCCGAACTGGAATTAATTCCATTTTAAAACAAAGTTAAGTGTTTTTTTCAGAGTTACAAAATTTGGGAACTCAAATTATATCCTCACATTAATGTGTCAGCCATTGTCATTGCTATGGTACCCAGACATCCAGACTGAAATACACAGAGTGACAGATAGGAAGCAACTTAGGACCTAGCACATCAGGACACATCCTACTTATTAGACATCGCTAATGCACATTTAGGCTAGGTATGGATTAAACGGTATCAAAGATGCTATCAGCACATTTTCCTAGCTTGCTAAGGAAGGTTACTCAAGAAAGAAAACTGGATTATTCTGTAGCAAGAGGTTGTTACGTAAGATCTTGTAGGAGTTTTGCCCTTACAGTGTCTGGGATTCCATCTTGAAGGAGCCCCTTTGTGCAAATTCTTGTGTTCTCTGGGTCACAGTTATAGGCTCTGACATAAGAGGGACACGCTATGTCTGTGGGTATTGGAGGATGAAGACCCCTTTGTGGTGGATGAGGGAGGTATGTCTCTGTGGGCAGCTGGAAAGCCTAAAACTTGTCTGAGAGGCTGAGGAAATGGGGTAAGTAGCCACTGATGAAACTGGCTCCAGACTGGGACAAAAACATTCATGTCTGAAGGTGTGTCTCTGAGGATCCTTCAATCTCTACGGTTGGGGAACCTTACCCTAGAGGGAAGAAGGTAGTACTTTTTCATGCTCTAATCAAGCAAGATAACAGAGAGTTTACTAGACAGACCTAGGAGCTGTGCTCTAGCAATTTTAATGATAATACTTTGCTTTAAGGAACAAAAGATTCTGTGATTTACTAAGTGACTTGAATGATAGGAATGTTTTAGATTATCTGATATCTTATCTTATTCCCTATAGTGAGAGTTTTAAAAATTTAATTTAATATTTCAATTCATTTAAATGACTTAAATTAAGATTACAAGAAATGCCTTTGAATGTTTTCTTATTATTGACTCATTCTTAATAAATTGTGATCAAGAATAAGTCTTTAGGCCTCAGTTTTCTCATCTATAAAATAGGGACAATAATTACTTATACTACTTACCTCACAAGATTATTATGAGGAAAATCTCTTTGTAACCCATAAAGCAAGATATAAATCTGAGCTGCTTATTTATTCCAAGTATTTTATTTTCATTATCAATCTGTGGGCTGGAGACTGAGATCATGTAAACCTTAAGGAGGAAGTTGCCCACAAGGAGTTTACCTGAAAGGAGGGGAAAGCCAAAAGCTGTGGAGAAATGAAACAATTCTTCATGGAACTTTTAGTATCTGATAAACTGTAGGACATATAAAGGTCACAAATATTCTTCCATATTGTCAAGGGAGCAGAGAAACGAACAGTAGACAGAGTGCCAGACGTGGAGCCAGAAAGCCCCGAGTTCAAATCCTGCCTCAGATGTGTACTAGTTGTGTGACCCTGGGCAAGTCACTTAACTACTGTCATTCTCAATTTTCTCATCTGTAAAATGGGGACAACAATGGGACCTATCTCCTAGGGTTGTTGAGAATATCAAATGAGATAATATTTGTAATGCAATGTGTGAATCTTTAAGCACTATATAAATGCTAGCTAATATTATCATTCCCCTGGGATAGAAGACCATAGCATCAAGACATGGTCAAAGGTAAGACTGGAACCCAGGCCTTCCTGACTCTTTAGTTTGGCCTGCTTTCTCTCATAATATCAATCATCTGTTATTCCACTAAAATTTCTTTGGAGCTTCTTTTGGTATCATGGTATTGTCTGGGATTGTAGGGTATACTGGTATGTATTATATGATATATTGGGGTTATATGGTATTAGTATCTTGGTATTAATTTGCATATTTTTATTTGTTATTGTTGTTCAGTCATTTTAGTCGTGTCCAACTCTTCATGACCCCATTTAGGATTTTCTTGGCAAAGATACTGGAGTGGTTTGCCATTTCCTTCTCCAGCTCAATTTTCAGATGAGGACACTGAGGCAAATAAGGTTAAGTGACTCATCTAGGGTCACACAGCTACTAAGTGTCTGAGGTCAGATTTAAACTCAGACCAGGCACTCTATCCACTGTGCCACCTAGCTGCCCTTTATGTTTATTACCTACCATCTAAAGTAGTGCAGCCTTTTTCTTTTGTTTATCCTAAAACTCTTTCCTTCAAGCTTACAGTAGCGTCTGCTCATTCTATACTTAGAGGTTTTTTTCACTGAAGTCCCATGTCTTCATATCTTTCAAAATTTTATAGACTGGGTATATCTCAGTCTTTGTCCAAATTAGAAGCTTCATCTCTTCGAGTCTGTCTGCATATGCAGGCTACCCAATCCTATTAAATCCTACACTAATACTATGCCTTGAAGGATTTTTTTTTTTTTGGCACTTCTCAGACGTACAGAGAAATGTCTGTGTCAACAACCACAAATGGCTCGGCATTTCCCTTCCTAGGGCTGGAAATAGATGGAGTGAGACTGGGGAAAAGGAACTCCAAGGAGAGGGTAGGGTGGGGTTCTCTTCTCTTTAAGACTGTGGGTATAGTTTGTGCTACAGATTGCTGAGAGGACTTGGGACAGTGTTCTATCTGCATTATCCATTAGACTGTGAGCTCCTTGCAATCAAAGATGAATTTTTTGCCTTTCCTTCTGCACCCCCAACCCCCGTCCTCCCCTCTGAGCTTAGCACAGTGCTGGCAGGTAGTAAGTGCCCAATGAATGCTTGTTGACTTGACTTTACCCAGTGGCTTTTTAGGATAGCAGTAAGAAGGCCAGTTGATGATATTGGGTAAGAATGTGGTTTTTCCTTAAAAGGACATATAATCACAAAATGATAGAATTTTAGTACAAGAATCGTCCTTAGAAATGTTCTAGGCCAACCCCCTTATTTTATAGATGAGGGAAATGAGATCCAGAGCTATGAAATAACTTACTCAGGGGTCATGCAGCTAGCTAATATTTATTTAGATAACAAAAATTCTTAAGATAGGGCATTTCCCCCACTTTTCAATGAAATTTAAAACCAAGAACATTTGCAGCATTGCAAGAGACAGTCACTAATGTTTTATTGTTACTGACTCATTCTTGATGAATCCCATATATCTATTTTAAGTATTTTATTTTCGTTTTCACTCCCACAGATGATATGAATTTCTGCCAGGCAAAGCTTTAAAATAACTACTCACCATTTTTTTCCCTGATTCTGAGAAATGTCTTCTACAGAATTTCATTCTTATAGTTACTATGTCAAAACATTCTGCCCTATCTCCAACCCACAGGCCTGGGATTGGGTTCACATCTACCCACAGAGGGCAGCACATCTCAGGTTTATACAGAGAAAGATGAGGAAAATCCTTGACCCTCCTAGCAGTTAGATGCCCATTCCCACAACCCATCACAAGTTCTGTTCTTTGAAGAGGGGATCATTCATGGATGTACCCCAATACTAATGGAATACAGATACAGTCCCTGATCCCCAGCTCCCATTCTTAACTCCTAGAAGCTATATTTAGGTAATTATTTTGCCCAGACGATTCCTAGTACTCTGCTAATAAGCATTTAATGCTTTGAATCCCAATGGGTCATCTCACAACCTTCAATAGTCACCAAACAAGCTTTTAAGCCTGGCCAATCTTCTTTCAAACATCAGCCACTACACACAAAAGGCGTCAAGGTAGAAGAGTTTGCATGGCTTGATGTCAGTTTATTCCCTCTACTAGGAAAACAGCTCAAAAGCATAAATCTCATTGGAGGGTCATTAAAATTACCTTCATGCTAGAAGGGCATGGCAAGTGGTCAATGAATATTTATGGTTATAGTATGTGATATGGTGATACACACATTACATAAATGTGCATCTTTGAATCAAGAAGCTACAGATACATAAAACAGAGCCATAACTAGCCATTTTGGTACCTTGGCAAGTATGGGGATGGAAAGGACATGTTGAGGAGAAACTTTGGATCTAAGGGAACAGATTCCCAAATGTTACTCTCTTTGGGGGAAGAAAGAAGCACCAGAAAACCCAATGTGGGGAGATTGTCACTGAAGGAGGCAGCAGGGCTGGCTAAGAAAGGGAGAGATTGCCTGTATTATGGAAAGGTCTTGGTTGAAGGACAATGTTACATATACAATAGAAAGAGTTCTGGAATGGAGGTCAATGGACCTAAATTCAAATCCCTTCTCTGCCATTTTCTACCTGTGTGACTTTGGGTAAGTCCTTTAGATTTTCCGGGCTCCAGTTTCGTCATCTATAAAATGAGAAGATCGGACTAGGTGGTTTTGAAGGTCCTTCTCGGCTTCAGATCTTCCAATCCTGTAATTCCACATTGGCCATCAGACCTGTGCCTTCACTGCGCCATGATTAGCTTTCATGGGAGCTGTTCACATTCAGGAACAGTCACTTTGGAAGAGAAGGGAGATTGGTTGCCCAGAGTTTAACCCAGTTCCCCCCTCCCAAACACAGCCATGCCCATGCCACTTTAATTTTGGGGGGCTTCTGGGGGCCAGAAGTAGCAGAAGATGGAGGGGAGCTCAGTAGTGGTTTGAGGGACTGAGATGGTCATCTCTCTGAACCCATGATGTAGCAAGAACAGAACTACTATGTACCAGGCAGTCACCAGACCCTTAGAAGACAGATGTAAGAGTGTCAGAACTTTTAAGGGATGGCAAAACATAGCGGCCCTACTAGTCACAGTTCTCACAGAAGGAACAAAAAAATTAATTAAAACCCAGCTATTCCTTTTGTCTCATTATAAAATCATAGCTTTAGAGCTGGAAGGGGCTTCAAAATCCATTTGGCCCAACTCCCCATTTTACAGATGAAGAACTTGTAAAAGTTGAATAGGTAAATGAGTGTCAGAGGCAGGATTTGAACCTGGGTTTTCAGACTTCAGAGCAATAAGTGAACCACTTTTAAAAGAGCCCTTAAATGAATTTTTTCTGATGCCAAAAGATATAGAAGATTCCCCATGATCCTAGATTTTCTAGCTTTCATTTAGGGCCCACCTCCACCCACCAGAAGGGAAGAATGCTGCGAGTGCTTGTGTCAACAGCTTTAAGGTGAGATTTCAGCCATTTCAAATAATAGGAGTTAGCAATATTTTCCCATATGTATTCTCTTAGAACAGGGGTTAAGAAACTAACTGGAAGAAAGGACGTTGCTCACTTAAACATAGGTTTTCCATAGATACATACCTATGGAAAATTCCAGCCAAAATAAAGGAATGATTTTATAATAGAATGTTGACTCACCTCATTAACATGGAAATACCAGATAATCTCCAATGATAAATAAATAGCCTGGAAGTGAGTAAATCTCTGGTTTTGACCTTCTCAGGCTCATAGGATCATAGATACAGATCTGGAAGAGCCTTCAGAGGTCATATAGTTCAATCCTGGCAAAGCCAAGATTCAAACCCAACTTGTCTAACTCCAAACCTAGAATTCTCTCCTCTAAATGATTCTGCCTCTCCTCTTTCTCCCTCATGTCCAAAAGTCTTAAGCTTCAGATAAGGTTTAACACTTAGGAAGGATTCTTCTCCTTTGTCATTGCCCCCTTTTGACAATCTCTTCCTCCCTTGCTGCTGTGGCTGCTGCTATTTGTCCTTTCTCCTAACTGTGTTTCTTCTTTTCCCATATCTTAAGCTGTTGGAGTCACCTTTTCTCTGCTTTCCAAAAGGTCAATTAGTGAATCTATTAAATTCATTGTAACAGTATCACAGTGGGAGAAGATAGTTCCTAACTCCTTCATGTACATTATAACAAAGGTCTTCTGGACATTTATTATTTGATCTCTTTTCTTGAATTGTATTAATTCATATATACAAAATAAAATGATACAAATTTACAAACCAGTACAGACAAGATTGATATAAAATATGTCTGGAATGAATTTTCTCTCTTAACCACCCAAGGGATACATACAAACATATGTGTGTATATACATACACAGTATCTATAGCCATATCTGAATCTACAGAGATAGATAAATAGATAGATATAATAGATATAAAGTGTATGATCTGATAAGAATGTGGTAAGATCAAGAGAAAACCAATGGACCATCCATGTTCTCTGTGGTAATCCATACAACATCAAGAGACCTGAAAAAAAAAAGGTCCCCAGTATGTTGGATGGACCCTCCTCTGAAGGATCCAAGAGGACACAGACAAGAGTGACACAGAGTCAAAAGGGAAAGATGGCTTAATAAGCCAACAAGAATTTATTAGGTGCCTACCATATGTCAGGCCCTGTGCTAAGTGCTGGGGATACAAAGAAAAGTAAAAAATTTTCTATGCCAGGGCATACCAGAAAACTAGATCAGAGGAATCCACAATCTAAAAAGGATGCAACATGAAAACAACTTTGTCCATATTATACGTATATGCATCTATATCTATAGAATAACTTGGAAGTAACCTCAGAGGAAGGCACTAGCAGTGAGGAGGGCCTTGGTGAAGGTGGGATTTAAGCTGAGACTTGAAGGAAGCCAGGAATCAGAGAGAAGGGAGAAAAGAGGAGGCTAAATGAAGGGAATCCCTGAATCAACTTACGAATCCATTGAAATAATAATTTATAAAAATAATGCTGCTCTTTCAAAAGTAACATTCTAAGATTATTTTTTTAAGATGTGGGTTTTTTTCTTCCCCCTTCCCTTAAAAGTTCAGGATCTCTGATCTAGAAAGATGCCATGTGCTATTCCTGATACTGGTGGATAGCTGCCAGCAGAGGCTTCCTTGGGGGCTTTGAGAAGATCATTAGTTTTATAGTTGGAGGCAAAGTGATCTAGATAGAGTATAGGAATTCCTCCTTGCACTATAACTCAGTTCTTCCATAGGGAATACTTTCACATAAAATCCAACATGTTTTTTCCATGCCAGGGTACACAGAGAACTAGATCAAAGGAGCAGTAAGCCACAGTTGGCTGCTTGCCACTAGCTGCTATAGGGAAGGAGAAGAGCAAGACTGTTCTCATCCCCCTAACCCTGACCATCTCTGTCTCCCTGCTTCCCATATCCTCATGCCTTTCAGCACTGGGTTGGGACCATACACTGTGATGACTGCCACTGGGCTGGCTCAGCCAGAGGGCATGATGAGTAATGGTGGCCATGGATGTTTGCTTGACATGCCAATGCACTTCCAAGGTCATGGAGAGAAGCTGACACAGTGAGCTAGGGCTCAGTCAGCTTCTTGGTAATTCTTCCCCTGGACCAAAGATGTTAAAAATTTCCAAATTGGAAACTGGAAAGGCAGGGAAATTCTCAGGGTAAATTTCAGTGTATTATCACTTTGCTTCTTACTTTGCATTGTCTCCCCTTCCCTTTCTACTTCTCTCTGGAAAATTCACAAGCATGCTGGCATGAACGCATACAAACACACATTATAATATCTGATTTATAGTATTATTTTTATCTGAATGCTAGTAAAATATTACCTTTTATCTCTACTCTTTCCTCCCCACTCCCAGTGAAAAAGTGAAACATCAGGGGAAAAGGAAGCAAGTTACATAAGTAGATACTAAACTTGCTAGAGAAAGATTCACAGGCTACCTCAGGCTGCCTACACTTTCGGTCTGTGCTCCTTTTGTTTACACCAATTGTAAGAAGTTTTGAAGAGAAACAAACAAACCAAAATGTGATTCAATTCAATCGATATTCATTAAGCCTACTCTGTGCAGGGCAAAAAGAATGTAGTGGGGCAAATATTACAAGTTGGGAACTCAACAAAAATGTACTTGGGGTAAATTGAAAGTGGTTTTGGGGATGGGGCAGGGAGTGGCACAAAGGTCAGTCTAATGGGAAGAGGCCAGGCACAGAAACACATAGACCAGTGGTTCTCAACCTTCCTAATGCCGGTGACCCTTTAATACTCGTATGTGGGTGTATCTGCATGTGGGCGGACCCTCCTAGAGACATAGAGGAGCAGTGTCTCGGTTCCTATGATCATTGGAAATATGTGTTTTCCAATGGTCTTAGGCGACCCCTGTGACCCCTGTGAAAGGGTCGTTCAACCCCCAAAGGGGTCGACTCACAGGTTGAGAACTGCTGACATACACAGTCCAATGGCAATTGAGGTCAGGGGAGAGGGATGGGTTGTAGGTTGGGAGCTAGGGAGAGCTAAGCAGGAATCAGGACAGACCCATACCAAAATGGGTGGCTTCTTTTCCAAAGAAATTGTTCTCTAAACTTCCAGGGTAGAACTCAAGATAATGTATCCGGATTACAGTTGCAATTTTTTCTTAAAGAGAAGGCACAAGCACTCCTCCCACATCAACAATCCCTTCTGGCTTCATGCTTATTTGGGTCCATTGGTATCCAGACCTTTTGCCATCACCAACCTCAGATATTCAGGCCCTCATTTCCTTCTCTGCCCAATGCCACTCTGGATATGTGGATGTTGAACTGAATTTGGCTGAATTGGGGGAAGAGATGCGGATAACTAAAAGGGGGTGATCTACTTAGATTTATACATAGGGCTGGGCTACTACTGTAGCTTTGTCCCAGTCCACCAAAATTTAGAGAGAACAAAAATTTAACATATAATCTTTCAACTACTTAAAACCATAGTAACCAATTTCCCCCTCCAGCTAAATCAAACTGGCCTTAGTTACTTCTTGTATTTTGTTTTCTATCGTGAATTATAATGTTGATTTGAGACCTCATTTCAGACTATGTTCTCCTGTTTGCCCCAGGCAGAAAAATTTCTAGGTAAGGTCCTGGAATATCTCTGACAGACTGTAATCAAATATAAACAATCTTTGTATTATTCATTTTGTGTACTAATGATTCCATTCCTATGAAAAATCAAAACTACAGTATTCTTGTAAATTACATTTTCATTGAACGACTCATATAACAACCACCAAAAATGAATTTCAAAAGACAGATAGAAAATAAACTCGATAGTCTATTTTATACAAAATTAACTTTATTTTAATATTCCTTTTTACCTAGGCATCACTAGAGATTTCTGGAATCATCATTTCAAATCCATCAGGAATTGAGCATTTAGTCCAAAAGTTTGGAAGCGAGCATCTGTTTGCTTAGTTGTAAGTAGTATATTTTGTGTTTTCACCATCAGATTATTTGTGTGATTTCTGGTTCTCTGATCCCTGGAGGCATGCATATCTTATCTAGAGATTGGGCTTTGGGAAGAATTTCACTTGGTATAAATTAGATAAGCAACTCTAAGCTAAAACCTGTAACACAGGTAGCATGGCTAGATAGTTATAAAGATTTGCAACTTCTCAATCCAGTCCAAATGTAGTGAGTCTGTCAGTAAGCTATTCTGCCTTTCAAATGATAACAGAAGGATTCCTGGTTCCATTCCAAAAAGAAACATGACTATGTGTGATGAGTGTAAAGACAGTAGGTGTTCAACAAGAGATATAAGGGCACGGATCTTGTCTACACACAGATACTCCTGAATTATTTATTTCCCACTTCCCCAAATGTTTTCCTCACTCAGATATGAATCTCTCATCCAAGCAATCTCTTTTTCCCCCCTTCCCTCCCATCTCCATCTGTTGCCAGGCCCACCCTCTGTCATGCATGCCTTCAGGGAGACAAAGAGAGGGAGGGTGAAGGGGTAAATTCTCCAGCACATGTTACAGTAGTAATGGTTTACATTTCTATATAACTCTTTAAGGTTTTATAAAGTCATTTTTCTCACAACAGTACTGTGATGAGATAGGGCATTTTGTTATCCCCATTTTTACAGATAAAATATGAAGATCAGAGAGACACAGCAAGCAACCCATGGTCACACAGTTCTGAAGAATCAGAGGCAATCAAAAAATCCTGTTTGGTGTCTCTTCTAGTTTTAAAGTATGTAAGAAAGGAGGCAAAGGATGTCCAAAATCACATAGACTTTAGACTGCTATAAACATTAGCTTAGTTGTTGGTCCTCTACACATGAGGCATTTGTCTAGTGACCAAAAGCATGTGTAGAACTGGGGATGAAGATCGACATTTTCACAATAGATAATAAATGTTCACCAAAAGATGAGCGGCAATTGTTGTTAAATGAAAGGATGGCTCATAGGTTTTCCTTGGAGTGACAAATAAAGATAGGGTTGTTGTTTGTTGTTTTTAAATACGTATCCAAAAGCAGAAAGAAACATTCATAGGATTCTTGATCATTGCTATCTTGATCAACGCAGTGTCTCCAATGAGTACTTGGGGGGGAATAGAAAAGAAAACCATGGAGATAATTGCAGTTAGAGGATGAAGAAGTGGGAATATCTAGAAAAAACTCAAGAAAACATTTCAAATTAATCAGCAAATAAATACTCTGTCATTTAATTGCAAAGGTGGGCATAGGGAGAAGGGCAAAAACAAAACAAAACTATTTTAGAAACTTTGGCTCAAGAGTAAGAAAAAAGAAGCCAAAAGCTTGGGGATTGTACAGAAGCCTCACATCTATATATCATTTTATTTGAGACATAAAGGAAATGCTGAACCTGGCAAGCACCAAAAAGTGTCACAAGGAATGAAATCAATTGTCTTTTATCAGGCAAGAAACCACTACCAATATGGAAATTATTTCTGAATCAGATGAACAAAAATCAGAAGAGGACGTGGTTAGCCAGTTAGGCAAGTCCAGATTGACCAACTTGACTGGGACTTTGCACATTGCCTAATACATAGTAGATGCTTAATAAATACTTATTGACTGACTGGCCTACACAAACTGTTGAAAAATGAGAATGGATAAAAGAACAAACACCAACACAGGTTATCACCATTTTCTAAGAAAGTTTAAGCTGTGTAAATACTGATGTATTTGCAAAAAAAAAGACCAAAAGAGATGAGAAGCCACCTTAGCCAACAAACGCTTGGCTTCCTTGCCAATATGGCAGATGAAGTGACCAGCACTTTGTAAAATATTATGGAAGAGGTGTCATGGTGTGGTTAATAGAATATTGAACTTGGAACGAGGAAGACATGAATTTGAATCCTGTCTCTGAAACTAATTAGCTGTATGAAGATCGATAAGCTAATAACCTGCATGTGTCTGAGTTTCTGCATCTGTAGAATAGGGATAACACTTTGTACTTGCTGTCTACCATACCTGCAGTGCTCTTTCTCCTGACTGCCACTTCATGGAATCATTTACTTCTTTTAAGACTAAACACAAGCTGTTACCTTTACATTAAGCCTTTCCTGATCCCTCCACGGGCAGGTGGATGACTCAGTAGCCTGGAGTCAGGAAGACTCATCCTTCTGAGTTCAAATCTGGCCTCAGACACTTTCTAGCTGCATGGCTCTAAGCAAGTCACATAACCCTGCCTCAATTTCCTCATCTGTAAAACAAGCTGGAGAAGGAAATGGCAAACTACTCCAGTAACTTTGCCAAGAAAACTTCAAATGGGATCATGAAAAGTCAGGCAGGATTGAAACAACTGAATAAAAATCCTTCCAGCTGCCCTCCCTCCTTAAACTATCTTGCATTTATTCTTTACATACTTAAAATGTACACATTGCCCTCCTATTACCTTCCCCCATAGAATATAAGGTCCTCAAAGGCAGAAATTGTTTGACGCTTGTCTTTGTATGTCCAGTAGTTAGCACCATAACTGGTACATAGCAGTCCCTCAATAAATAGTTTTTGATTGATTGGTTAATCAATGATTAATCGAATACTTGCCTTGATTGGGTCAGAGATATACTGAAGCAACAAAATATGTGTTTATTTGTAGAAGAGATCAATAAAAGACTGAATGTCACTGAATTTGAGGTCAGAGGACAGGGTTTGAATCATGGCCATGTTCCTCACATCTATGTGACTGGGCAATCCAACTTTCTTGGTCTCAGCTTTTTCATCTGGAGAATGAGATGGTTAGACTGAATGATATCTAGGAAAGCTCCCTTTATCCTCAAAATCTATTGATCCCTAGGTAAGGAAAAGCCATGTGAACATACCCTCCCCACCTCTCTTTCTTATAAGAACTATGTCCTATTAGATCCTTTCAAGTACTTCTCTATTCTCCACTCCCTTTCCTACCTGTAGAAGGCTCTCCTAGAACAACCTGGTTCAGAATTCCAATTTTCCTCACAGTTACACAGAGCAACAGAGATGCCTGAATCATAATTCAAATTGTATTTCAAGATAAAAGTGGAAAAGGAGTTTGGAGGGGCAAGACAACTAACTGCTGTTTTCATATCAATGAACATCTCAGCTGGCATTTTCTATTAAACAAAAGCAGGCAGCCAGAGAAAGCAGCCTACTTTCCATTAGTTTCAGTCATTTGAGAGAGAAGGCTACATTTCTAAAAAATGTGTAAAAGAAGTGTTTTTATAAGTCCAGTTATAAGCACCCAGCTGGCCCCATCATCAGTACAGAACTCCGTAAATGGGAGGTTTTACAATCACAGCGGGCCTGTTGGGGGGAGTAAGTTGAAGGGCCGGATGGGGAAGGAAAAGAAACCTTTTCTTCTTTTCCTTCTTGAGTTTTGTGGAATAAGACTCCTTGAGTTTCCTTGCCAAACTCTTTGGTCCTTGCTGTATTTCATGCCCCGTGTGGTCTAAAAGTGAGTGTGAGACCTGACCTGGGGACTTTCTAATGAGGAAGATGATCCTGTTTTTGGTTCGGTTAGTGCCCTCCACAGGAGGACTATTTACTCTTCTCCATATACGTATCGCCCACACTTTGCCCACTGTTCATGCTCTGTCCTAGGCTTAGGATACCATCCCCTCCATCCTACTTGCTGAACTCAAATGCCTTGGGCAGCTAGGTGGCTCAGTGGATAGAGTGCCAGGTCTGGGATCAGAGAGACTGATCTTCCTGAGTTCAAATCTGACCTCAGACGATTACTAACTTTGTGTCCTTGGGCAAGTTGCTGAACACTGTTGCCTCAGTTTCCTTATCTGTAAAATGAGCTGGAGAAGGAAATAGCAAATCACACCAGTATCTTTGCCGAGAAAACCCCAAATGGTCTCACAAAGAGTCAGACACAGTTGAAATGACTAAATAACAATAAATGTCACTTCTTCTAAGGAGCCTTCCTGGATTCCCTCTAGCTGGGAATCATATTTGCAATCTTAGATCTCAGGTACCATTTTATATGCAACACTTATTTTGGATTACAGTTCTTTATGAATGTACTATATTTCCTAATGGCACTGTGAATCCCATGAGAACAGAGACTTTGTCTTCTCTAAATTCCTATTTCCTTCAGTGCCTAATACAGTACTCTACACAAAAAGGACAATTAACAAACATGAATTAAATTGGAAAAAAGTAATAATAACAATATATGTGGGAGTTATGGTTTATAAAACATTAGATAAATTTTACTTTCCTATTTTACTTTGCATTTTCCAAGTGAAAAATGGCATGTAACCAAAATAGAAATGAGAAATTCCACCTTGCTCCCCAACCAAAGTGCCACTAGGTCTATCTCTGTCAGCACAACTCCTAACTATTGACCACATGCATGCATACGGGGCACCTCCATGAGAGCAGATGGGAAGATAGACATATTTGCCCAGGCAGGGAGAGAAGCCAAAACAGGCAGGGAGAACTATGAAGACAATGATGATATTTCAAATTCCTGGCCAAAACAGTCAGGGAGAACAATGAACACGATGATAGCAATTCCAGTTCCTAGCCAAAAGTGGCAAGAGAGACAATGAAAACAATGACCACCATCCCAATTTCTAGCCTGTTTCCCTCAGGGAGCACATAGCAAAGAAAAAGAAAAATTTTTCTTTGCTTTTGGGTAGGAAATAGCAGAAATCTCACCTAAAGTCTGTCCTTGGGAGGATTTGTACACCTTCAGGTATGTGTATAGTTGGCTATATTTCAAATAAATTTCTCTGATTTGAATTGCTTCACTGAATTAAATTAATGTTGGGCTTTTGCCTTACTCCAGGTGACAGAGCTTAAGTAAAATACAACCTTCCAATCTGGAAATTCTTAGGCAAATTCCTTTCTATCATTCCCAGTACCCTAGCTCCTACTTGATGCCAAATAAAATGTGTATTGTTGGCCTATTTTTACTAGAGAATGAAGGAGAGATGCACTCTTTGAAACTGACAGATTCCAAATTAAAAAGATGTGCTCTATTAAGTGTGCTCAGCTTAAATACTTATTACTGCCTTTTGTTACCTCTTGGTATTTTTTTTTCTTTTTTGCTAATTCAAAGCAAAATGTCCATCGTTCATTTTATGTCTGACTTTAAAAATTTGGAGACAAACTGAGTCTGAATATTCACGCCAACATGATACAAATGATCTGTGATTTTAGGATGCTGGCTTTTTGCCTGACGGAGGAAAGAGCAACTAAATGGTTTTAACATATTTGGCTGAAACATCATTGCTAAAGAAGGAAGTAAAAGGTCTTTATTAATATTCAGTCAGAGCTGCTAAATACTGCAAAGGACATGTCACTGAAGGGACATCCTACCTCTTTGAGGATGTGCTAGCCTTAGTACATTTGTCAGATGGGTATGGGGGGGGGGGGTGATAAAAAGTAAGAGCAAAGGCCTTTAGGTAAAGAACCATAGGATGGAAAGGATCTTAGAAATCATCTAGGCCCAACCCTGGAAACTGAGACCCAGGGGAGTGAAACAACTACTATTACTACTACTACTACTACTACTACTACTACTACTACTACAATAAAAGCTAGCATTTCTCTAGCACCCACTATGTGTCCGGCACTGTGCTAAGCACTTTAAAAATATTTATGGGCAGCAGAGACCAGTGACCTATGTGTAGATCCTTGGGAAATGAGGGTAAAGACTTAGGAAGTATTGATAGATTAGGCAGCAGATATTTAGAACTCAGACATGCAGTGATCAGGGATGGGAGCTTAGGCAGACAGTAATCCATAATAATAATAATAATAATAATGATAATAATAATAAAAATACTAACATTTATGTAGCACTTAATTTGTGCCAGGCACTGTGCGAATAGCTTTACAATTAGTATCCCATATGATTCTCACAACAACCTGGGAGGTAGATGTTTTTATTATTCCTGTTTTACAGTTGAAAACACTGAGGCAAATAGATGTTCGTTGACTTGTGTAAAAGGTCACACAGCTAGTAGGTGTCCGAGGTGAGATTTGAACTCAGATCTTCCTGAATCCAGGCCTAGTATTCTATCTACTGTACCACTTAGTGGCCAAGCTTTCCTGAAGGAGGGCAGAACTAGGGAAAAATGACCTTTCTAGCATACCACGTTGATTCCCTGTCTTTAGATTTGATTGACTTCTTAGAAGTGGTGCTACAGAAGAAAAAAAAGATAACTGGATTTAAAGTCAGAGGACTTGAATTCAAATGTTGGCCCCTTTACTTACGATTTGTAAGATTTTCAGCAAGCTGAATTAACCTCAGTCTCCTCATTTATGAAATTAAAAGATTAGACTAGATAAGGTGACTTCCAACTCTAAATCTATAAACCAAATAGCTGAACTTGGTTTTTCTGCCCTTTTCTACTTCTGTCAAGTCCCTCATGATCTGTAAACAAATACTTAAGTGCACATATTGACTTCACTATGTATAAAGGAATTCTGACAAGAATGATCTCAAAGCAGATTGAAAAGAGTGCTGGTCTACCAGCCAGCTAGCTAGAAGAGGGCTCTTGGAGTTAAAAGACCGAGAGGTTGAATCTTGACTTTGTCATGTGTCTACTTGTAATTCCTTTAAAATGTCGGAGATGATGGTATATTTATTACTGATGTTGCAGCACTATTATGAGGAAAGTGCTTTGCCAACTGGAAAGTACTAGATAAATATGAGCTTTTATCAGCCCTCTAATGAACTCTTGGCTTAAAATTCTTTTGTGACACAAAGGGTCACCCCTAATTAAATTGGTTCCTACATTGAGACATTCAAAAGCCTTCTTCCCCTGAAATCCGTCAGCATACCATGAGTTTCAATATGGAATACAAGCTCCTTGAGGACAGAGACAACTTTTGGAGGGTGTTGTCTTTGTATCTCCCAACAGTTAGGACTGGCCCTTTGCACATAACTGGTGTTTGATAATGCTTATTCAATTAAATTGAATGCAATTGAAAGATGAACAGTTAGCATGATACAAAATAATGCTTAGGATTTTTTTTTTTCCTAATAGAATGGTTTTATTCTAGCTGGACTGTCAGACCAGATATTTCACTCCAGGTCATTCACAAGAGTGCACCAGTGGAAATGAATGCAAACATGCCATTAAAAAAAAAAAAAACAAAAAAAAACTGACTAGCTGGATCAGCTGCATAGTCCTAAATGAATTAGATGAGAAAAGCACAGAACTGGTGAAAACGAAAAGGAGAGAGTGTTCTAATATAGCCAAACTTTTGGTTTACTCATGCATATTTCACGGCTCTAATCACATGAGGACATTTGGAGTTATTGCCCCATTTGGGGAAATACAGTCCTCCACTGATGGTCTCTCCCCTCCCCATATGACTTATTTTGCTCTGTGTCCCATGATAGGAGCATTTTTGCATATAGCCCTGGTTTATTTTTTATGGTATTACCAGCTGTGTGTGAAAGGAAAGGAACTTGATGATGGTAGCAGTGACCCCTAAAAGAGTAAATCAGATTTTCCAAAGCATAAACAGGAATGAACATGATGCCCCAGCACCAATAGTTTATGAGTAAACAAACAGAATCATAACTTATTTTAAAACCATGATGGACCAGATTCTCCCGATAGAGAAAACTGCACCGAGGCCAATAGCTAGGCATTTTTAGGAGAGTGTGGACACTTCAAAACTATCATGTTACCACTTGATACATTGCAGTTCTTTTCATGGCTCAATTACCCTGGACTCCTGAGCTCAAAGTAGTATATAGTCAATGCGAGTCAACATTTTAAAGGGGTAGCTGGGTGGCCCAGTGAATAGAACACTGGTCCTAGAGTCAGGAGGACATGGGTTCAAATATGACCTCAGATACTTAATAATTGCGTGACTGTGGGCAAATCATTAGCTCCCATTGCCTAGGGGGGAAACATTTTAAACCACTTGCTATACAGAATACATTGGGAGAGATGCAGAGGTAAAATTATAGTCTCTGTCCTGAAGGAACTCACAATTTAATATGAGAAGAGAAATATAATATGTAAGTTCCTTTACCCCCCTGAATATCAGCTACTTCATCTGTAAAATGGAGAGGGGGGATGACTTGATTGCTTCTAAGGTCCTTTCCAGTTCAAAATCTATGATACTAGGATCCCTTATACGCAAATATGATACATGGTAAAGATTTGAGAGGGTCTAAGGAGAAATTCAGATAAAGTATTATCAGAAAGTTTGGGGAGGGAAAGATCACTGAGAGCTAGAGGATGGGAGTAGAGTGATCAGGGGAGGCTTCAGAGGGGGGATATAACTTGATCTGGGCTTTGAAGGAAAGAGAAGGATTCAAAAAGCAAAAATAATGAAAAAAAAGGGAGAGAGTGCCAAGCACAGGGGATGAGTTATATGAATGTATAGAGGTGAGAGAGAACAGGATGAGATCAGAGAAGACCTCATAGTCCATTTGACTGAGACAGAGAATACATGAAGGGGAGTATTTTGAAATAAAACTGTGCAGTAATGGAGTCAGACTGTGATCAGCCTTGGAGGTTCTTTGCTACTGCATGTGCATGACATCATGCTGAGACTTAGGAGGGATCCTCTGACCTCACACTTATGAAATACCATGATAAATAAAGGTTAAAAAGAGCCATAAACCAAATTACAACCAAATGATACTATCAGAGGTCTGAGGAGGCAGAGATTCCTGATGGTTGGGACATCTGAAAAAGCTTTCACAGAGAAGGAGCAGAGCTTTGAAGGAAGGTACTCATGGAAGGTGAAGTCTTAGATATGTCAGGAGAGGTGGGAAAGGAATTCTGGGCAGAAGGAACATGGAGAACCAGGGCATTTCAGGCAGGAATCTGCATGGCATGGTATCACAAAGAGAGATAAAGATGGAAATGAGCGTAGTGTGCTTGTGGGACAGCATTGGTAATGAGAAACAAGGCTAAAGAGGTAGAGTGAAAGGAAGTTTTGGAGGCCCACCAGGTAAGAAAGGAGGAGAGGATTGGAAAAGAAATGGATTTCTCTCCATCTCCAAACCCACAAATAGTCTCTAAATCACCAGCCCTCACTTTCCCACTCATCCCCAAAGCCTCCCATACCTGAAGTTCATTCAGTCAGGGAGAGAAAATGCTAAATCTGATGCTACCTCCCTCTCCAGGATGAGGAATCCTTTATGGGTCTGCTGCTAACAATGCATAGTCAAGTTCAAGTAAAATGGTCCTATTATGGCCAGGGGCAGTACAACCCTTCACATCTGTTTTTGAAATTCATTTGAGACCCTGACAAATCTGTTTAACTTTAAAAGGCAGCGAGAGAACATCTTGTTTTCATGAATGTCCAGGGGCCCTGTGTCAACAAACAAAAGGGCTGTTTGTGGTATTCAGCATGGGAAGGCTGGTTGGGGGACTTTCAGCCATGAGGACTTCTTTATTAGGAACCTTTTGTTTGTCCAAACTTTTGGTCCAAAAAGCCAGTTTGGAGAGTGTCTTGAGCCAACCAGATGCTTCCAGGTGCTTGTGAGCCACCTGAGGAACCCATGATTAGCATCACAGATTCTTAGAACTATGGAGTTAAAAAGGAGAGTTCTAGAAAGTTTCTGGAATCAACCAATCAATAAGCATTTATTAAGCACCTAATATATGCCAAGTATTGTACTAAGTGTTGTAATGAGCAACAATGATATTGAATGCCTGAATATTAACATAAGAAGGACAAGCATTAGCAATTTGCAATAATGATAATATTTAGCATTAAAGTAGCACTTGAAGCTTTGCAAAGCACTTTATGAATATTATCTTGTTTGAGCTTCACTACAATCTTGTGAGGTAGGTGCTATTATTATCGCTGTTTTATAGAGGAGGAGACTGAGACAAAGAGAGGTTGAGTGATTTGCCCAGGATCACACGCCTGGTAAGTGTTTGAGGCAGGATTCAAACTCAGGTCTTCCTGATCACAAATCCAACAGTCTGTCCACTTTACCACCTAGGATATATCTGTCATTGATAATCTATTCATTATTACTTGATATTTCACTTTTCTTTTCCTTTTCTTTCCATTACACAGTTTTATAGTGAAGGAAAAGGAGGGATGAACCATCAACCAAGGGCTGGAAGGGACTTTAGAGGTCATCTAGTCTAACTTCCCTCATTTTCTGTGGGAGGAAGCTGAAAGCCAGAGGTGTCAAGTGAAGTGACATATTGGCAAATACAGGGGTCAGGTCAGGTCCTTCAATTCCAAACTCAGTGCTCTTTCTACTGTACTTTGTTGGTCAAGGGGGAGGAGGCTCACAGAGACCACCTGACATCTGTCAAGCCATTTGTGTCACTGGGGCCAGAGATTGGAAACTATTGATTAAAACAAGTCATAGAAAATTGAGGGTAGAATGAAAGATAGTATATTGTTTCAACATAGTCACAGTGTAATACCTTATCTATCTCCTGGTCTACTTTCCTCCCTCAAAAAAACCGTGTTCTATAACCCTGCTTGTTTTCCTTTCCTTGAAGTCTTCAATCTACCCCAAAGGGGCATATTTCCTTATTTCTACTGAGGTGCCACCATCCTTTTGTTCACCCTGGTTAGCAACCTAGAAGTCATTTTCAACTCTTTGCTTTCACTTACTCAATCGACAAGCATTTATTAAATGCCTATTAAGTAGCAAGCTCTGTGCTAGGCATTGAGGATACAAATAAAATGAATGAAAAAAATGACTGCTTGCAAGGAGCCTATGCTTTGATGGGAAAGACAAGTATGTATATAAATAGATACACAATACACAATACAAATTCCCTCCTTCCCACATCTAATCACTTGTTGTCTTGTTGATAATACTTCTATAGCATCTCCCAAATCTGTCCCTGTCTCTCAATTTACAAACCAGAAAGAGCCAAAATAGAGAAAGAAAATTATAGACCAATTTCCCTAATGAATATTGACGCAAAAGTTTTAATTAAAGTACTACCAAAGAGATTACAACAATATATCATAAGGATCATACACTATGATCAGAAGAGGTTTATACCAGAAATGCAAGGCTGGTTTAGTATTAGGAAAACTATCAAAATAATTGACCATATCAATAACAAAACCAACAGAAATCATATGATTATCTCAATAGATTCAGAAAAAGCCTTTGACAAAATACAGCACTCATTCTTATTTTTAAAAATACTAGTGACCACAGGAATGTGGAAAATAAATGGAGCTTACCTTAAATTATAAATAATATTTATCTAAAACGATCAGCAAGCATTATCCATAATGGCATAAGCTAGAAGACTTCCCAGTACAATTGGGGTGAAGCAAGGATGCCCGTTATCACCTCTATTATTTAATATTGTACTAGAAATGTTAGCTATAGAAATAAGGGAAGAAAAAAATTAAAGGAATTAGAATAGGCAATGAGGAAATAAAACTATCCCTCTTTGAAGATGGTATGTTATATTTATAAAAATCTAGAGAATCAAAAAGCTACTTGAAATTATTAATAACTTGAGCAAAGTTGCAGGATATAAAATAAACCCACATAAATCATCAGTATTTCTATATATTACCAACAAAGTCCAGCAGCAAGAGATAGAAAGAGAAATTAAATTTAAAATAATTATAAGCAATAAAAAGTGCTTGGGAGTCTACCTACCAAGAGAAACCCAGGCACTATCTGAACATAATTATAAAACACAAATAAAGTCAGATCTAAACAATTGGAAAAATATTGATTGCTCATGGGTAGGCCTAGCCAATATAATAAAAATGACAAATCTACCTAAATTATTCTATTTATTCAGTGCCATATCAATCAAACTATAAAAAATTATTTTATGGAGCTAGAAAAATAACAAAATTCAACTGGAAGAACAAAAGCTCAAGGATATCAAGGGAATCCATTAAAAAATGCAAAAGAAGGTAGTCTAGCCATACCAGATCTCAAAATGTATTATAAAGTGGTAATTATCTAAACAATCTGGTACTGGCTAAGAAATAGAGAAAAAGATCCATGGAATAGATAGGTACAAATTACATCATAGTAATCTAGGATATGTTAAACCCAAGGATCTACCTTTTTAGAACAAAAACTCATTATTTGACAAATACTGCTTGGAAAACAGTATGGCAGAAAGTAGGTATAGACCAACATGGCATACCATATACCAAGATAAGATCAAAATGGGTACATGATTTACAAATAAAGGGTGATACCATAAGCAAATTAAAAGAGCATGGAATATTTTGTCAGATTTACAAATAAGGGAAGAATTTAGGACCAAAGAAGATATGAAGAGCATTATAAAATGTAGAATAGGTAATTTTGATTATATAAAGTTAAAAACCAATGCAACCAAAATTATAAGGAAAGCAGAAAACTGGGGAAAATTTTTTGCAGTATCTCTGATAAAGGCCCCATTTTGCAAATATATAGAGAACTGAGTCAAATTTTTAAAAATACACGTCATTCCCCAATTAATAAATGGTCAAAGGACATGAATAGCAGAATGTGAACAGTTTTCAGACAAAGAAATCAAAGCTATCTATAGTCATATAAAAATACTCTAAATCACTATTGATCAGAGAAATGCAAATTAAAACAACTTTGAAGTACCACCTCATACCTCTTAGAGTGGCTAATATGACAAAAAAAAAAGAGGAAAATGTTGGATGTTGATGGCGATGTGGGAAAACTGGGACACTTAATGCATTGTAGGTGAAGTTGTGAACTGATCCAATCATTCCGAAGAGCAATTTAGAACTATGTCAAAGAGATGCCCATCAATTGCAGAATGGCTAAACAAGCTGTGATATATGATTGTAATGGAATATTATTGTTCTATAAGAAATGATGAGCAGGATGATTAAAGAAAAAACTGGAAAGACTTACATGAACCGATACATAGTAAAGTAAACAGGATCAGGAGATGGTACAAAGTAACAACAATACTTTTTCAGTGAGGAATTGTGAATGACTTAGCTATTCTCAGCAATACAAAGATCCAACACAATCCTAAAGGACTAATGGTGAAAGCATAATATCTGCCACCAGAGAAAGAACTGATATTGATTGAATACAGACTAAAGCATGCTATTTTTCACTTTCTTTCATTTTTTTTCCTTTTATCTGAGTCTTCTTGTACAAAATGACTAATATGGAAATGTTTTACATAATTGCACGCATATAACCTCTATCTGATTGCTTACCATCTAAGGAAGGGGGGAGGGAAGGAAAGGAGGGATAGAATTTGGAACTTAAAACTTTAGATAAAATGTTAGAGAACTGGAGGGTGGGAGTGTAGAAAGAAAACAGCTAACCAGGTGTAACATTTGCAGTTTGGCTGTCCAGAAATCTCACATCATCACTGTCCAGCTACCTAACCTGGACGTTAACACAATCCAAATAAGCACCTTCTGAAATGAATAGCCCAACTGAGTTAAATCCATCAAAGCAATCTGATGAAATCCTCAGAACTTTGACTTTTTAATGACTGGCCAGACTTGGGGGAGTGGCCCCACTAACTTTTATTCAGTCTATTCAGTCAAGTTGTAAAAACACAGTCCCTGAATGAGCTTTCCTAGTCTCCCTGGGCAGTTTGCACTGTGTTTTCCTCAGGCTTTGTAGCAGTTTCTATTACAGCCCAATTCATTCTTGGGTAAAATAGTAAAAACTACAGAATGTAAGTCAATTTGACTTTATAAGCAATCATTTTCTTTAAATAATTCCTCTGCAAAATTCATCTGAAATGGCTTTTGTTTATACGACATAGAAATAGGCAAAGCAAGTGATAGAAAGGTTGGTGAGTTAAGTGGCCTTTGTTTATATGGTAAACGGGCCTGGTAAATGAACAGGGAACTATATACTTCATGCCCCCTTGGAACATGGCCTTCTTCCAAAATATTCTCCAATTTTAATCCCTTTGGAATGTCTTTATCCTGTGCATCTGCACTATAGTGGGAACACATTTTTAACATTTCTCTAAGTGGTTTGGATTCTTTCCCCTATCTTCCCCTGTTCTCCCCCCCCCCCCAAGTCGTTCTTTTTTTCTTTTTCTTTTTTTGTACTGAACTCTGTGAGGTTACTGAGGGCCAGACATTCTATTTAAATATCTGAGAATCATCGCACATCTGCAGACTGGAGAAAAACATCATTACCAAAGTTCAAATGTTAAACATGATTGACGATTCCTTGAAAATAGGGATTATGTCTTATGCTTCTTTGCATCTCGTGATCTCTTACCATAAATTGAAATCTTTTAGACTTGAGAGTCTATCTGTTGGGGAAACCAGGACAGGGAAGTACTGCTGCCATTTGATAAGAAGAGTTAGGGACAAGGAGAGGGGGAAAAGAATAAGCATTTTATAAAGCACCTACTATGTGCCAGGCACTGTGCCAAGTACTTTACAGATCTCTCACTGGACCCTCACAACAACCCTGGGAGATAGGTGCTTTTATTAGTCCCATTTTACATTTAAAGCAACTGAGTCAAACAGAGTTTATGTGACTTGCCCAGGAACACACAGTTTTTAAGTATCTGAGGCTGCATTTAAATTCAGATCTTCCTATCTCCAGGTCCAATGCTTTTATCTACTTTACTACCAGCTGCCAGACTGGGTTGTGAGAACAGGCTAATTTTATTTCTTGGGGTGTTAATGAGTACTATCCAATTCACACTCACTGTTCACCTGAGGTTCCAATAAGTTAAAGCCATTGGTAGAACCCATTGTGCAAAAATAATTGTTGTCTTTCGGAAATGAATCAGACCCTTTTCTATGGTGCTTTAATATCAACAAAGCACTTTTCCTCCTAACTACTTTGAGCTTGGTAGGCAATGCACATGTTATTATCTCATTGAGTGTGAGAAGACTGAAGTAAAGAAAATTTAGGTGATGAGGACTCCTTTAAGCATGGGGCATGGAGGGTGGAGAATGAACCTCTGACTCTCAATCTAATCTACTTTTTATCATACCAGTTCAACCTAAATTCATTAGGTTATGGTCTTTAAGATGATCTTCCACTATGATGAAAAGAGATTGTACTGAACCACATACTCAATCAGTTGTCCTTTTAATGGAGTGACTTATTTGCAGAACAGCCACTCAGATTTAAGATAACAACATAATCTGTGGCTGTGCAATGTAGTTTTCCCTGGATAAAACTACCGGGCTTCTGTGGGAACCAAACATGGCCTCAACCTCATTAGCTAGGTTCCACTTAGTATAAATAATGAATCCTACTGAAGTGGTTTAAGGGCATTCAGGTAATATAGTGGACAGAGCACCATTGTGGAGTCAGAAATGCTCATTTTTATGAGTTCAAATGTGGCCTCAGACACTTACTAGCTGTGTGACCCTGGGCAAGTCACTTAATCCAGTTTGCCTCAGTTTCATCATCTATAAAATGAGCTGGAAAAGGAAACGGCAAACCCCTCCAGTATCTTTGCCAAGAAAATCCCAAATGGGGTCATGAAGAGTGGATCATGACTGAATAACAACAGCAACATGAAATGGTCACATTATTTGAATTTGCGTTGCATATTCCTATTGGGCTGGGACCATTTACTATATTTTACATATGCTTATAATTTTGAATAGTATAAATTTGAATATTAGTGAACATTTCATGGGATTCATTATTCACATGGATTGGGACCTGACTGTAGTTCAATTCATTTTTAAAAAATTTATTAAAAGCACTCTACAAGTCAGACAAAGACAAAGACAAAAAAAAAATCCTTGCCTTCAAGGAGCTAATATTCTACTGGATAATAATAATTGCTAGCATATAGATAGAACTTTTAAGGGTTGCAGAATACTTTACTTGTGTTGTTTCATTTGATCCTAAAAACAACCCCTACAAGTTAGGTGCTTTTGTTATGTTCATTGTACAGATGAGGAAACTGAAGCCAATAAGTGTCTGAGGCAAGATTTGGACTGAGATCTTCCTGGACTCCACGTTCAGTACTTTCACCTGTTCCGTCACCTAATTACATAGATAGAACACATAAACAAAAAAATTAGTCAAAGATAATTTCAGGAAGGATAGAACACTAACAATTTAGGGCTATCAGAAGAGGTTTCCCATCAGAGGTGGCATTTTTGGTGAGCTTTGAAGGAACCTAATTTGGAAGGATTCTAAGAGTTGGAGGTAAGGGGCACATTTCAGGCATGGTAGGCTGACTATGCAAAGGCACCAATCCAACTAAATGTCTTAGCCAATGGAGTCTGTTGCCCCTGGTGCAATTTTTTTGGTCAATTCTGCCTTCCCAGGAGCCAGTAATAGAAAATATATTTGCCCCTTGATAACCTTGTAGACTCAAATACTCATTACATAGTAGCCAACCACTTCTGATCCATTTGTTTGGGAAGCAAAGTGTGAATAGAAATGATTGTATTCTCTTGCCCCTCTCCTTTGGTTGGCTGGCCAGTGCCAGTTAGAGAAGACAATTTTCCAATAGTGGAATAATCTACATTTCAGGGGCCCTCAGGGAAGTACTGGTGATTGTCCACATTTGTCTCTTGCTATTGTATGCCTGAAAACATTCCCAAAGAAACAAAACTGGATGCAGAGAAAATAAGAGGAGAGAAGAAAAATAATATTCTTAATGTTAAACAGTTCTCTCTCCATGGACTGTGGCTCTCTATGCCAGTTGGCCACAAGGTTGACTTCTTGCACTATAAATGTGGGGAAGGCTCATGTAATCCATGGGACCATTTACACTGAATTGCAGTAACTGAATTGTTATAAAACTGGTAAAGAGTTTCTTGGTTACTTAATGTTAAACTTGCTTAGTCATCTCTATAGACGGTGTGGACAGCACGATTTGAGTGTGGAAAAACTGGGCCATCTGATACTGTTTTCAATCAGTCCAAGAAATAAGATGGCATCATTTGTTAAGAACTCAGAAGATGGGGACAAATTGGGTGGTTGTCCAGGCTGATCACCTCTTTATCAAAGATGCTTCAATATTTTGGGGCCCTCCATTAGGAATAAAAACATTGCTGCTACTTTGATATTTTGGAATCCCTCATCTTCAGAGGTAGTGGCTGCCTAGAATATAGTGAGAGGAATGTTCTATGAGGCCACCATCAGAAGATTTATCTTAAGTCAGAAATTTATAGCTAAAATTCAGCTCGTTTTATGGATGAGGAAATGTACGTCCAGAAAAGTTGTAACTTGCCTAAAGTCAAAGGAACATAAATGTAGGACTAGAAGGAAGCTTTGAGTCCATCTAGTTTAATCATCTTATTTCACAGATGAGGAAACTGAGGTATAGAGGGGGTAGAACAGTATCCAAATGCAGGTCTTGTGACTATACATCTAATCTTCTTTTCATCATAGCAATCATCTATCTTCTTTAGTTTTGTTTTTGTTTTTGTTTTTTTAATTTTAAACAGAGACTTTCCCTCCAAATTACCATGGGGCTTGAATAGTAATCACACAAGTTCATTGTCCCCTGTCATCAAAATGCATTTCCAAGACAGAGGGAGTTTTCCCAGAGATATCAGACTTTAGAATATGATGTTTTCCACTTTGTTCTTTCTAGGATTGCACAGAGCTACCTTGCCAGCTTACTGTGGGGAGGAATGGAGAGCGGGGTATAGGGGAGAGAGAGTAGGCCAAAAAGGTCATCCAGCCAATGAGCAAGCCTTCATTCCTGAGAAGGGGGAGGTTCCCAAGGAAACATGAAGAATGGGGCCTTATGTTTCTAATTACTGAGCATGGCTGCAGAGCAAAATCAGGCAACACTTTCTTTAGACTGATGGAAGCATTTAAATCAGAACTGAATGTCAGGACAAAAGGCTGTCAGTGTTTTCTAATTGTGATGAGGGAGTGGTGAGGAGCCTCCCAAGGCTATGGGAATTTGGGTTGTTTCAAATAAGCCCCTGATTTTCTGCTTTTCTTATTCTTCATCTGCCTTCTTTCTGTCCCTGTATCGCTCTTCCTTCCCATGAGCTATAGGCTCATAGATCAGAGCTGCAAGGAACCTCAGAGATTGTCTAGCCTTAATCTACTCTTGTTACAGATGGGGAAATTGAGGCCCAAAGAGATTAAGTTACCTGCCTGATGTCATACACGGGACCCCCGATGATGGTCAATGATTAATGAGTAATAAAGCCTTTTTTACAGTTCTGCAGTATTTGACCTGTTGAATACCTTCTTGCTCTGCATACTCTCTCCTTTGGGTTTTCATGAAACAGCTATTGTCTCTTGCTTCTCCCCCTCATCTCCCTGATTTCTTTTGTGGGTTGGTCATCCCCATACTATCTCTCAACCATGACTGTTTCCCAAGGCTTAGTTAGTCCTGGGCTTTCTTCTCCCTTGACATACGTTCTTCAGCGATCATGTCAGCTGCTATGGATTCATTTAGCAAATGCCCAGATGATTATACCCGGATCAATACAGCCAAGCCTGGGCTCTTTCCTGAGTTTCAGTCCTGCATCTCCAGCAGTCTGTTGGACATTTCTAAGTGAATGTATCTTCTCCAGATTACACAGAAAATCTCATGCCCCAAGGCATCGAGAGAGCCAGCTGTCCCTCTCTGCCCAGTTATTTTCAACATACGAGAGAGGAACTGATTTCATTTTAGGAAACCCATATATCTCAAAGTACAGTTGACCCTACGGTCAATAAAATGCTGATCTGTTCCAAAATTTAATTGATTAATTCATCTGTATAATCATTTATTGAACTGATAGTAATTGCAAGGCATTGTGGGAGACTAAAAGTTATATAAAAAAGAGTGTCTGCAATCAAGACAATTGACCACAAGGGTAGATATTTAGAATCTATTTGGGGAGATGAAGTAGAGATAAGCCACATAAATTTGCTGTCATTCATTCAGTTCAGTTGTGTGTGACTCTTTGTGACACCATGTGGGATTTTCTTAGTGAAGCTATTGGAGCAACTTGTCATTTCCTTTTCCGGTTCATTTTACAGATGAGGAAACTGAGGCAAACGGGGGTAAGTAAGTGACTTGCCCAGGGTCACACAGCTTATAAGTGTGGGAGGCTGGATGTGAACTCAGGTCACCCTGACTCCATACCTAACACTTTATTCATGTAAATAATTAAAATATCATTAAGTTTCAGAAGTCTTTATAGAATATTACATATCACATAACACACAATATCAATAACATGAAATTAGGTGTTTTATGATGAAATTTGTGTTGTATAGCTAAAACCCACAAATTCCAAGATTTGTGCGTGCTTGGTCCCAAGGAGACAAGTTTATTAAACTTTTACTGAAGAATCATAGCTAAGTGATTTGCTCAATCAGTTCTGCAAGGCCTAGAATTTGAATATTTGAATTCTTACTAATTTGTCACATTGAACTGAATGTACAAATTTTATTTACATTCTGTTGTTTAACAAATATATTAAATGTAGGATCTGCTATATCAAGGTAGTTTTATTTCAAGATAATTTAGTTAAACTTTTAATTTAGTCAAAAGTCTTGTTTTCTAGATCTTTGTCTTTAATTTGCTTTATATTTGGGATAGAGCACCGTGCATGAAACAAAGAAGGTCTGAGTTCACATCCCACCTCAGACACTTCCTAGCTGTGCAACGTTGGGCAAACCTCTGTCTCAGTTTCCTCAGCTGTAACATGGGAACAATAATAATAATAACACTTACCTCCAAGGGTTGTGGTGAGGATCAGATGAGGTAATGATTGTAGAGCATTGGGCAGAGCGCCTGGCCCATACTAAGTGTCATGTAAATGTTAGCTTTCATCATTAATATTATTATTTTTGTTGTGGTTAATTATTATAATAATAGAAGGGACCTGAATAATCTACACAAAGGTTATTAAAGTGACTGAAGGTAAATAAAGTGGTTTCCTTCATCATCAACAGGGCATGCATTTTGAGTTGTTTTCCAGTTGAGTTCTTTTCCATTTTACTGATCCATCTATGCCAGTGGTTCTAACCTTCCTAATGCCGTGACCCTTTAATACTTGTATGTGGGCGTATCTGGGCGTATACGCATGTGGGCAGACCTGCCTGGAGATGGGTAGAGGAGTGGTGTCTCTGTGCCTAAGACCATCAGAAATATGTGAATGACAGGGTCGTTCGATCCCCAAAGGAGTCACAACCCACAGGTTGAGAACCGCAGATCTATGCCCTTTCAACTAGTCCTCCTCTTGTGACCAACGTCTAACATTAGTGGGACAGCTGGCCGTTTGTAGGATAGTAGAATAGCTAGGGTAGACATACAAAGTTCACTAATCAGCTGGAAATTAAACCCCATATACAGTTATGTTGGACTCAGAGCCAGAAAACCTGGATTCAGCTTCTATTTCTTTTTTTAAAAATTTATTTATTTACTTTTAGTTTACAACATTCAATTCCACAATCCCTTGAGTTCTATATTTTCTCCTCTTCCCTTTCCTTCCCCCTCTTCTCCCCATGGCAGCATGCAATCTGTTATAGGTCCTACAAATACCTTCGCATTAAACATTAGTCAAGTTGTAAAGAAGAGTTATAACCAATGGAGTGAACAATGTCAGCTCTTATTTCTACCAGCCTCTAACTGTATGACCTTAGTCAAGTCATTACTTCCCTGAAACTTGATTTCCTCATTCTTATAGAGAGGAAGGAACACTATTGTGTGTGTGTGTGTGTGTGTGTGTGTGTGTGTGTATGTGTGTGTGTGTGTGTCAGGGTGTCAGGACTCTGGTTCCTGTTAGACCCTCATTTCTACCTTGGAAGAGATACTTCTCAATGGATATTTCTATGGTTAGAGAAAGGAAGGGAAGGAAGGAGGAAGAGGATAAGAGAAAATAATGGAGGAGGGGAGAGGAGAAAAGAGGGATAAAGGAGAGAAGGAAGAAGAGGAGGAGAGAAGGAGGAGAGTAAGAAATTTATAACTTGTGTTCCTTGAGTCACATAAGATTTGGTGAAATTTATACTCCTGATTGTAGACTATTGATGCCCCTTTCTATCATTATGGATGTTATTAAACTTATCTAGGAAGGAAGAGAGGAAGGAAGGAAGGAAAGGGAAGGGAATAGAAGGGAATGGAAGGAAGGAAATATATATACATACATATATATACATACATATATCTTGACTATGTGTGGGTGGCTTCCCCGTGTTAGTCTTTGTTTAATCAGGGGATGGTTTCCTCCTCCATCTGACCCCCTCTGCCCAACTTCCTGCCCTCTAAAGTTGGGGAAAATCTTAAACAGCTTTCAATACTTAGGGGAGTAAGTTGGTTCCTCCCTCAGTTCCTTTCTCCTTGTCTCCAAAGTCTCCTTCCTACAGCTAGGAAAATCCCACCCAATATCAAACATAACTTTCAAAAGCATATCTAATGAAAATAATCTAATAAAAGATCACTAAAAGGAAGCCTAACTCTGCCTAATGGGAAAAACCAATGATGGTCCTAGAGATGAGATACTGAACAATACTAGAGATGAGATACTAAGGTGAAGGGGTAGGATGGGTTTTACAAGGATAGCATGAAGTATGTAGAGTCACAGTCTATCAAATGTTTCTGCTCAGTTGTTTTTCTTTTTCACAAGGATGGGTTCAATTTTGAAGGAAAGAAGGCTATGACACAATGACCAAAAGTATCAATAAAGCTTCTTTTTCCCCCTCTTCTTTATTCTTTACTGTAAAAGATAACTCTCTGGGAGAGGCAAGGGGAAAATATAATGAGACATGCAGGTGCTATTAAAAGCTATCAATAAAAATGTTTTTAATAAAGATGAAGTGTTATTATTATTTTAAGAAGCCACCCAAAGTCACTTAACGCATGGGTTCTGCTAATTACCAGCTTCCCCAAGCATCAAAGTCACAGGTCAGATATGATTTAGACAATAAGCATTTACCATGTGCTAGACTTTGTGGGCAATGTGTTCACAGATATAGAGCTGGAAAGCATCTTAGAGACATTTAGTCCAATCCCCTCATTTTATAAATGAGGAAATTGAGGCATAGAGAGATGAAATGACTTGTCCAAGCTCCCTTTCACCAACCCAAAGAATACGTGGTAGATGAATGGATTTGAACTCAGGTCTTATGAATCCAAATCCAGTATTCTTTTCACTGTTCTTGAGCACACACTGTAATTTTAGAACATCAAAATATTTAAAATACTCAGGTCTCATATGGCCATAAGCAAGAATGGCATTTGGACAATGCCCTTGCTAGTGTGGCCCGTTCTTATGGCAGACCTTCTATCATACATATGAAGAAAAAGGCATAGAAAGTTAATGGAAGTAGTGTTAATTTATAAAAGTTTAGAAAGTTAATTTGTAGTGGAATGCACTATAAATGAAAGGAAAATCAGGAATAGCTGCTTCCCAACTCCCTACCTTGCAATTTTGCAGATTTTATACCCTTTCTAAGCCAAATGTCGTGAGAAGGCAATTCCCACCCCCCCACAAATATGATCCCATAAAACCTTATTATTACATTGTTAGTTTTGACAAATGTATGATTGGGCAATTTTGCATTTTCTTTCTTTCCTTCTTTCTTTCTTTCTTTTTTCTTCCTTTCCTTTCTTCCTTCCTTCCTTCTTTCTTCCTTCCTTCCTTCCTTTCTTTCCTTCTTTCTTTCCTTCCTTCCTTTCTTTCTTCCTTTCTTCCTTCCTTTTTTTTTTTTTAAGAAGCACAGTCCTTTGGAACAAGATTATAAAGGGGAGGATGAAACTCAAGCCAAACTGTATGCTAGCCTTCACATGTTTATTTCGATTTGAGTTCCAAATGTACCATCCCATTTAGGAAAGAGCAAAACTGTTTGATAAATTGAATTTTTTTAGAGTACAAAAGTTCATTTTCAGCAGTCACATTGAAAACCCTGCCAAATTTGCTATTCCCACTGAAAATACAGTTTTAATGAAAATGTTGTGGTCAGTTCATATTCTGTCAGCAAGGTCTTCAAATTACTTTATAGATATTGATAAATCAACAATAGTGCCCACCTATTATGTGCAGAGTTCCTACCCCAGGCACACAAACCTCACAAAGTACTAAAAAAAATATAAAATCATACCTATTTGACCCAAAAAATGAATCATAGACAAATAAAATGAAAATTGTGTGATTCAAGCAGATAAAACCAACTTAACATCTATTTGTTGAATATGTTTAGTGAAGGCATATTTATGTAGTTCATATATTCACGTATTTTATGTATATATATACATATACATATTTAGTAGAGTAAATCAAGCCCCAGGTGTAGTTGTGGAGAAGGGGAGACGATAGTTAGCAATTGATGAGTTGAGAGGAGTGAAGACTATAAAATAGTAGTTGTAGAGAATATGCTAAGGAATCAGCCAGGGATAAATAAGGAAATTGCAAAGCAGAGTGGTCACATTTAAATGTATGAGAAATTTGTAATGTAACATGTCAGTCAGATCAGAGACTTTTCTTCAGCTGTATTCTGAGGCTTCATAGCAAAAAAGAGCCAGAGAAGGCAGTAGGGATGACCAGCCCTTACCCTCCCAGCAAAAAGGGTTGACTAAAGCATTAATGAGAGATCCTTTTCCATTTGTAAAATGGACTATTACAATATTTGCCTTACCCATCTCATGGGGTTGGTATGAAGAAAAACGTTTTGTAAACATTAAAGCAGTATAGACAAGTAAATAGTACTTAGTGTTGTTATTCTTTGTGGCAAACCATGAAGCGTGGTCTGTGCAGAGTCAAGTATAGCCAAGAAGGGAGTGTATGAATTGGGAGAAAATTACATTGAAAGCAGAGAACCAGTCGGGTGGGTGTGGTGTGGTATGTGTGTGTGTGTATGTGTGAGTGTGTGAGAGACAGAGAGACAGAGAGGAAGGGAGAGTAGGAGGAAAGGAGAGAGGGAAGTTAGGGAAAGTAGAAAAGGTGGAATGTATCACATTTGTGATGGAGAGAAATCTCCAAAGTTTAGGGTCCTGGAGAGGGAAGACTATGGTGATCCAGTCTGTAGTGTGGCCACATGCTGGTTTATGGTTAATGCAGAGTAGAGATGGATCTTCAGAGTTAAGGAAATAAGAGAAAACATGATGCAAGAGTTAGTTTAGGCCCACAGTTTGGGCAGTAAAGTTGCTGAGGACAATGGAGAGAAAGAACTTTGAAGTCACCAAGGGATGTGGACGTGGGTCTGGAAGAACAGTAAAAAATGGTGATTTGGAGAGAGTAGCATAGATGAATGGAGGAGGGTTGGACTATAAATTATGAGAATCTGAGGGGAGGAGCATTTAGAACATCTCCAGCTGACACTAGGGACTGTGGAACAAGCCAACAATCTCTCTTTATCTGTTTAGTTGAGGACTTGGGAGATGGCACCTTCCTGAGAGAGGGCAATGGTGTCTAAAGAAAAGTAGTATTCCCATGAAGTCAAGGAGATGGTTGCAATTGAGAGAAGAGGAAGAAAGTTGGAGCAAGTGGTAAGAAGAGAGAAATTGGTTTAGGATAAGAGTGTTTGCCAACTAAAGTACAAAGAACATTATATGTGATACAATGTCAGAAGGTAGCACACAAGTGGTGGTGAATATGATAAATAAATGGGAAAAAACAATTATTAAGTGCTCGTTATATGCAAAGTGCTGTACCAAGCACTGAAGATAAGAATAATGAAGATAGTCACTTTTCTCAATGAGCTCATGTGCTAACAGGAGGAAACAACACGAGAGGCAGGGGCTATAGCCCCTGCAGAGTTTGTTTTTAGGTCAGAGGGTCATAGGATCATAGATTTAGATATGGAACAGATATTAGAAGTGATCAATTTATAGATGATCAAGTGGGGCTGAGAGAGATTAAGTGACTTGTCCAGGGTAATAGAGCTAGTAAGTGTCTGAGGAAGAATGTCACATCTCTATGGGGATTGCTGCCCTGGACAGTGGCTGTTGGGACTGACCTACAAACAGATTCAATGGCCAGGGCCAGGGAGAAGGGACACTGCTATTTCCAAGGCTCTTAGATTTACCTGGCCATTGGTGACGGTTGGTGTTGGTTGTGGCTAAATGGATAGCCCCATTTCCACAAGCATTCCTACATTGTTGACTGTGTTGATGGCTGCTAGTGATGATGAGATTGGGTGGATATCCACAAGATCCATTCCATTCAATCCAATAAACACTTATCAAGCACCTACCATAGGTAGAGAATTGTTTGGCTATAGGGGAAATAACAAAGATCATTAAGACATGACACATACAATCTAGTTAAGGACAAAGCATACACATATAATTGTACTACAAAACAAAACAAGATGAGGGCATAGGGCTATATAATGATAGAATGGTAGGGATATGATGAGAGTGCCTGTCTCTAGGAAGGTAGATTTATTCCTGAATAGAGAGATTGGAGAAGGCTTCATAGAGGAGGTAGAATTTTATCTCTATTTTTAAAATGGTCAAGGAATTCATAGAACTTGTATGAACAAATGTCTAGAGGCAGAAAAGTAAAAAACCTATGTGGAGAAATAGTAAGCAGTCCAGTTCATGATGGAACATAGAGTGAGATGCTGATGCAAAGGTAAGGGAGCATTGTTGTATGTTGTTGTTCAGTCATTTCTGACTCTTCATGACCCCATTTGAGGTTTTCTTGGCAAAGATCCTGGAGTGGTGTGCCATTTCCTTCTCCAGTTCATTTTATAAGATGAGAAAACTGAGGCAAGCAGGGTTAAGTGACTTGTCCAGAGTCACACAGCTAGTAAGTGTCTGAGGCCAGATCTGAACTCAGGGAGATGAGTCCTCCCAACTCCAGGTTTAGCACTCTCTATCCATTGTGCTACCTAGCTGCCCAAGGATAGCATCAGATTATGGAAAACCTTGATTATCAACCTAAGGAATTTGGACTTTATTTCATAGGCAATAGGAAGTCACTGAAAGGTGCCATGATGATATGACTAAATATCTGGTAACAGTTTGATGTATGAGTTGGAGTGGAGAGACACTATAGGCATAGAGGTGTGAAGGGTCTATTGGAAAAGTCTAGGGGCAATTGGTAATGAAGGCTTTACTGGAGCTTTGGCAGGGAGAATATAAAAATAACTAAGGTGATGCAGGTAAGGAACCTCAGGGATAAGCAATTTGCCCCCTAAGTGGTACATGTAGGTAACAAGGATGATGGAGAAATTATCGGGGTAGGAGAAAATTGAAATATATGTTCCAACACAAGACAGGAAAAAATGAGGTAATAGGCTGAAATTACCGATGTTCCAGATAGAATCAAAAAGGTAAAGATCAAATTCACTGAGATGAGGACAAGGGGAAGGGAGTTTATGAATAAACACTGAGATAGACACATAGTTGTAGCTTTCCAACAGTAACATTTGTATGGTAGACCTTCAACCATGGCTGTGGGCAAGAGGAACCAAATGCAATGATATGATGTTCAATATCTTAAGTGACTCTGTGACTCAGAGACTCCAATGACCCCTTTCTGACCACTGACTTGTGTGGTCCAAGTGGTCCAAGGAGAATCTTTGTGGCTATATTTCTGTGGCTTGACAAGCCAACTAGACTATGGTGCTCCTATTTATTGTTGTTGTTTTTAAGCCATCATCACAGCTGAATCAAATTCAATGAAATAATAGTGTGGTCAATGCTATTTATTCACTGAAATAGGCCAAGTGTTCATTTTGGTTATTTCACTGGACAGTGAAGCCCAAGAGGGCTTCCTCCAGGTATCTGAAGGACTACCATATGGAAGAGAGCCTAGACTTATTCCACTTGCCTCCTTCCCCCAAAGGATGACTAAGCACTGTTGGTGGAAGCTGATACAGAAGGCAGATTTCAGTATGATGTATCTTTCAAATAATCAGATCTTGCTGGAAGTAGAATGAGCTAACTGGGAGATAGTAAATTTTCCATCACTGGAAATCTTTAAGCAAAGGTAGGATGATTGCTTATTGGGGGTATTGTAGAGAGTATTCTTAGTCGTGGCATAGATTGAACTAGAGGATCTCTAGAACTCTGAGATTCCATGGTTCTGATAGTTAGCCAGCTTCTATAACCTGCCAGGAGTCCATGCAAATGAACTGGTAGACCCAGACTGTGCCCCCATTTCATTCTCTTGCATGTGGACTGGATATGTTAGGATACATTCACTTGGAACCACTGCTGATTCTCCATCCCCATCAGATATCACCAATTGCCTGTTTCCAATTTCAGAACTTAAACCAACTCTTTTGATTTGTGATACTGGAACTAGAAATACAAAGATGAAAAAAATGACAAGTTCTTGGTCATATAGTTTTACCAATTCCTGTTGTTTACTTGGTCTGTAAGTTTTGAAGTATGACTGCCCTTTGAAATTGCAATTAACGGATGAATCACCATTCATAGTTCTTGCCCACCCTCAAATGTCCAAAGGCTCTACTATGCATGTGATAATCACAGTAACCCATAGGTGAAAATTCTCTGGGTTTTAAGGCATATAACAATGAAGATCAGATAAAATAAAGTTGTAGACTGATATGGTCCTAAGTTTAAAGATTCTCTGTCCCTTCCATAAGCATATCAGAAACAAGATTGGCTATAGCAATTTTTCATTATGTGAAGGAATAGAAGGTAGGACGGAGAAAAGAAAGGGTAGGAAAAGGAGAATATTTGAATTTTAAAATCCGAGACACAGAGTTATTACACAGGCATGGGGAAAATGTGTTGGCAATAAGAATATGTCTCATTTGAAGAAAATATGACATGTAAAAACCTAAATGTAATAAACATAAGCCAATATGTGCTTATTAGCATCACAAAAATGTTCTTCACTTTTCAAAGGGAATCATTTTAAGTAGCAAATCTCTCCAAGAACATAAAATTCAATTTCAACATTCAGATATTTCCAAAAACTTTTCAGAAAAAAAAATTTTCTTGAGTAAATTAAGACATACCTTGCATGCATATTATATTTCTCTGATGTGTTTTGTGATATTCAGAATTTGCATTGTTCAAGAAAACATCTCTGAGCTGACTTTACATCATTTCATTGGTTCAAAGATTCTTCCCTAACCAATCATCATACCATTCTCTCCTGTTTCCTCTACCCCCATCCCCCAGTGTTTTTGGAAAGAAGCCAACACTGGCTGGGGGTAAGAGAGGAAATGAGGGATTACTAGCCAGGGCACGGAAGCTGCTGCTCCCAAAACAGAGAAGGGTGGGGGGAGAGAAAGAAATAATATTTAAAAGCCTCCCCAGGCAGGGCCCCCTGTATATGGGAACCATGCCAGAAAACTTTAGGGTAGCTGTGGAAAAGAAGGGAGCAGGGATTAAGGTGGCCCTGGCACAGGAGACTGAGATGTATTGAAAGTCACACTCTCACCAACTCAGAACCTCACGTCCTTACACACACACACACACACACACACACAAATACACACACTCTCTCACCCACAGAGAATGCACAGAAAACAAAACATACCCAAAGACAGACACCCATACACAATTAATTCAATACTAGCCTTCGCTTCCCCAAGAGATGCATCCCACACACATACACTGAACCACATTCCAGATGAACAAAAACACATCCGAGGCACAAACCTCATAAATATACGCATGTGTGTAGGTGTGTATATGTCCACCAATGTGTGGATCTCTGCATGCACATATGCATACTTCTTTGTCTTTCACTGTTGTGTGTCTTTCTTTCTTTCATTTTATTCTCTTTTTCTCCCACATTCTTCAGTGCACATAAGCACATGAACTCCAACAAATAGATCACAGCTAAGTTACAAAATAATTTGCTAAGTAGGCAGATAGAAGGTATGGGTAATTGGCAAAGAATTCAGTATGGGCAGGGGGGAGAGGTTTGAATGGGTAGAAAGCAAGGGAGAGTGGCCACAAGGTGCCCAAAGAGCCGAGGACCAAGTCAAAAAAGATCTTCCTATATTAGCTTCAAGAGATAATACCAGGCTTAGGCTTTGTCACACAAACACATTCCTGAGTGCCAAGTGTTAGCACCTCCATCTGAGGGCAGGCAGAGGAAATAACAGAAAAACAAACTCTAACTACAGTCCCTACTCAGTGACCAAAATGACTCATTTAAAGTTGGATGAGGAAGAGAGCAAACCTAGTGGTTTGGATGATTTCAGTCATCCTTGCAAGCTACACCGAAATCTCATAGTTCGTCACTGTCAAGCAGAAATGAATTTCTGTCTTGATCCCACTTCTCCTTGTGGTTGATAGATCTATCTGGGAACTCTACACAGACTAGAAGACGCATTCCATGAAGGAAAACAAATAGATGGCTATCTGTGCCTGGAGTCCCCTCTCCCTCCCTCTTAAGTCTGGGGAGCTAGAAAGGGATGCAGCAACCTCCCCCACCCAAGACATTATTGGCGTGGGATATGGGAGGAAGAAGAGACTGGTACTATCTATCCAGGGTAACTGGACTGCCTGCCTATTTCTACATTCACAAGACTGTAGGGGCAACATGCTGGGAAACGCAAAGAAGCTCAGTAGTTATGGAAAACTAGGGTTGTCTTTCTATCTCTCTAACCATTAAAAACTTGTAAATTATATTAAAAACTCTCTCTCTTTCTCTCTCTCTCTC
>CM053585.1:466539568-466580892 GCA_028646515.1 Pseudochirops corinnae
ATATATTTATATATATGCAAAATATGTATATATACTTATATGATATAAATACATATACGTTTATATAAATGCATATATATACATATATATTTATAATTTTTTATTGCTGTTTGAGAAGTGAAGCTATCAGGTAAATAATGATTTTGGCCAGCTAAAATAATTTCTTCTGTCCCAAAACTAGGGTAAGTCCTCAGAAAAATAACAACAAAAGATCTGATTCCTTAAATATCTTTATTTCTCACTATATCCTTGTGAGATAGTCTGACAATAAGTATTCACATTCTCATTTACATTTCAGAAACCTGAGGACTGGAGTTGGTCAGGGTCTGGCCATGAGGCAGTGGTAGAACAGGAACCAAAGATTTCTAAGAGTCATGAGAGGAAGCACTTGTTGAGACAAAGTACATGCGCATCATTGTGTGGGATAGGAGAGCAGGAGATGCAATTGCTACCCCACCCCATAAGGCATTTGCACTCTATTTGGTTTTCCCTTAGAAAGTAAACTTTTTGGGAGTAGGCATAAATAGTTCTGGGAGGGAGTCGTGATCCAGCAGTAAAATTAGTCAAGGGAAGTTGCTTGGGGGAGGTGGGCCATAAAGGGAACAGTGGGCATAGATTGGTTGGAAAAGGAGAGAAGGGCTATCCAGAGAATACCCACAGCAAAGGGCATACAGAAACAAGAAAGATGTTCAAGAATTACAAGAGACTCACCTGGAAAATCCTAAAAAAAATGGAGTCTATGAGGTATTAAAGGGTAGTGATAGTGTGAACCAGTTGATGAAGGACCTTGATGGCCACTTTGAGGAATTCCGATTTTATTGAAAAAAAGGGGGGTATGTACTTTATACTCATGAGCAGGAAATGTTTTGTTTTTAGAAAATCCTGGCAATATTTGGAGTAGGGATAAAGTAGAGTAAAGACAGATTAGATATATCAGCTATAGGGTTGTTGGTAACAGGCATAACATAATGAGAATCTGGAGTAGGACAGGAGCCATAAAAATGGAAGAGGATGTTATCTAAGAGATATTGTAGAAGAACAGTCAGTAAACCTTTGTAGCTAGATGGATTTGAGGGGCAAATAGGATAGGAGATGAAAAGATAACTTCAAATTACCAAAATCTAGAAAATTAATAACAACATTGACAAAAAAAATTAGGGAAGTTGAGATTGGGTTCAGTATTTAAGGAGCTGGAATGGAAGGAGATGATGATGTTGGTTTTCTAGTTGTTAAATTTAAGGTATTCAGAATATATCTAAATGGAAGTTTAATGTAGGACTTTAGTGGTGGAAGATTTCCACTTTTGTCCCTAAAGAGGACAGAATTAGAAATGCCAATTTGGGAACCTTCATCACAGAGATTGTATTGGAAAGATTAGAGATAGGTGAAAATGAATGTTTCACATGTAAAAAAAAAATATGTAAGTGTGAACTACTAAAAGGGTAGGGAAAAAGGAGGGCTGAGAATAGAGCCTTGGGAAGAAAAAGAAAAGCTATGAAAAAACAAGAAATCAGAGAACCCAGTGCCACAGTTACACGAAAGATAAGAGGCATAAATGTAGGCAAGGATTTCACATCATGCTAATCAGATTTGGGATTTCAAGGAACACAGGGATGATCTTGCATTAACTTGATCCAAGTGTTTATTGGAAGCACACAAACCACCAGTGGACAGATTTACAACAAAGGTAGATCACATGTACATTTGGCCCTACTGCCATCCTTTGGGTCTTCATTTATGTTTGACTCAGGGAAATGACACTGTACACATAAAGGGCTCCCATAAGTGCTCCATCCTGACATAGAACAACCCTTGGATAGCCCACAGCTGTTAGGGGTTCTGATTTTATATTGAGATAATCTAGAGGAGCTGGAGCCTTTTAATGGATATACCAATCTATGATTGGTCAGATAAGGCTAAACACAAGGGTTAGAATTCCTTTGGAGTCAGAGGTTGCACTCATAGATATTCATCAGTCACTCTAGCTGTCTCTATCTCCCTGGCCCTCCCCTCCCTCCACAGGAAGGGGCCCTACCTAACCAATTTATATCACCAGGGATATGGGAAGGGGCACAAAAATCCAGTAAGGGTATTTTCAGATCCAAGAATTATATCCCCTTTTTTGTTCAGGACTCTGTTATAATCTAAACTGAAGGCTCTCTCGCTCTCTCTCTCCCTCTCCCTCCCTCCCTCTCTCTCTCTCTCTCTCTCTCTCTCCCTCTCTCTCTCTCCATCCTTCTCTCTCTCACCAATTTTGGCTTCTGAGGAAACCAAATGGTCTATCAGCACAGTGGACCAGATCAGAAGAGTCAAATATCAGGAATCAGGGAATTTCCTATGACCCAATAAAGAGACACGATTCATAAACCAGAGTGCAGCTTTGACCTGTAAGGGTCTCTTAGTCTCTTAATAACTAGCGACCAACCACTATATCTCATGGGGGGAGCCAAGTCAAAAGGACACTACAAGCTGAAATAAGTGACCACAGCTAGTCAGGGAAAAGCATGAAGATAAGAATTGGAATGCTAACTACCCTGTCAAAAGACTCATGAAAGGAATTGTTACCAGAAGATGAAAAGACTCTTCTGTGGTCCAGTTCCTTCCAATTTCATATCCTTGTCCAGCTCTACCTTGCCTAAAGCAACTCTAGGTTATCTCTAACCCTGACCAGCTATGGACTGGGAAACTGTGCCCTCAGGAAGAGTAGACAGTGATGGCGGTCATGGCTATAGCTACCTGGTGCTTCTCATTCCTTCTGCCTCTGCTGTGATTTCCCTTCCAGGATCTACAGTTGTCCAGGGTAGATCACACCTGACATTCTGGGCCTTTGCAAGACAAGATCATTAACTATGATGATTGAGAGGAGAGACTGGAGGTTTCAGGAGCAGAGAATATGTTTCAAACCATTGATGTGAACAGAATATTAAGACTGCCTTGGGGTGGTTGGGGCCAGGTTGTAAGTAGATAACATGAATTTAGAGTAATCCAGGATTTCTCACACTTTAATTAGGCCTGATGTCCTACGACAGGAAATTTCCAAGACTTTATATCAGAATTGCCAGACTAGGTCATATTTATAGCCTACTTAACCCTGTTTTCTGCCTAAGGAAGTGTCATCAATGGAAGCTTTGTGAAAGGATTTTCCTTCTTTGCTGTCAATGTCAAAAGGTGCACCTAAACTTCTTAGCTTTCCTTAACATCCTGCTGGGGAATTAACCATTCATGAATTAATCCAAACCCTTCATGAATCTATATCTTTGTCTGTGCCACCTTATCACTCTTTAACATGGTATTGTGAACAGATTGCTGTACTTGAAGTCAGGAAGAACTAGGTTCAAATCGCATCTGAGATTTTTAGTAGCTGTGTGATTCAAGACAAGTTAAGGGGCCTCTCTGTGCTTCATTTCCATCAATCAATCAATAAACATTTATTAAGCACCTGCTATATTCCAAGCACTATGTTAAGCCCAGAGGATACAAAAGAGATGAAGGACAGTCTCTAGGAGAAGCTAGGTGGTGCAGTGAATAGAGCACTGACCCTGGAGTCAGGAGGACCTGAGTTCAAATCCAGTCTCAGACACTTGACACACTTACTAGCCATGTGACCTTGGGCAAGTCACTTAACCCCAATTACCCTACCCTCCCCCCTCCAAAAAGAAAAAAAAAATACAGTCTCTAAGTCAAGGAGTTTATCAAATGGTAATCAATCTATACAAGGCAAGTTATGTATTGGATAAATAGGAAATAATTAACAGAGGGAAGACACTAAGGATAAAAATAGCCTTGACAGAGTTGTTGTTAACCTCCAAGGAGATTTTATATCATACATGTTTGTGTGTGTGTGTATATATATATATATATATATATATATATATATATATATATGTGTGTGTGTGTGTGTGTGTGTGTGTGTATGTGTGTACACAAATCTTAAATTTATATGTCAACTATTATGTTTATTATTGTTGTTATCATTTGCTGCCTGTCATATTAAAAAAAAAGGATTTCTTTTTATTTTTCCCATGTTCATCTCTCTTGGGCTTCAAGAGGGGATCTTTAGTTCTAAGTAGCTGAGATTTTGTGACCAAATCTGCTTTTATGATTTTATAAACTTGGAACGTAGCCCCTCTAAGCCTTCATCTTCAAACTGAAGTACCATGTAAGGTTATTTTTTCCCATTTCTGCTTTTATAGAAGCCTTCTCACCCCCCTTAATCATTTGATATTGTTTTCCTCTGGACTATTTCCAGATCTATTCTGGCTTTCTGGAGGTTCAGAAACCAGAGCTCATAACATTATCCTATCTATGCTCCACAGAATGCACCCAGAATGGGGGAGGTCAGAGGAGGGTTGGTGATTACTCCAAGGCAGAAATGGGGAACCTGCAGCCTCTAGGCCACCTGTGGCCCTCTAGGTCCTCAAGTGCTGTCCTCTTTTGTTCTGTGAAGTTTGGATTCAATCAAAAGGCCATCGTTGAGGCCCTAGAGGGCCTCAAGGCCACGGGGTCCCTATCCCTGCTCTAAGGGATAGAAATTAGGGAATAGCAGAAAATACATTAGGAGGAGCAGTAAAAAGGAAGTTTTAGAGATTCTAGAATTCTGGAGAAAGCCATGTTCAGGTAGCAAAAACCAAGAGAGGAGTTTCAAGAGAGTGGGTGAGGGGTCACTTTAGCAATATGACTACAAGGTCACAGAAAGTGAGGACTGAGAAACGGCCGTTGGAGGACATCAGCTCCCTTCTTGACCTTGTGTTATTCAAGACTTTTAACTGATGACTTGGATGAGGCGTATTTATTTATACTTTTAGATGACACAAAAGGCTAGCTAATATATTGGATGACAATAAGGATTCAGAAAGATCTTGGCAGATTGGGATAAGAGGTTGGAACTAGCAAGATGAAATGTAATAGAGATAAATGTAAATTCATGCATTTAGGTTCAAGAATCAACTACACAAGTATAAGATGGGGAAGATGTGGGTTACTCGTGGTTTGTGTGAAAACAATTCAAGGATTTTAGTGAACTGCTAGCTTAGCACAGTGCCTTATGCATTGTAGGTGCCTGATAAATGTTTATTAACTGATCAATTGCTAGTTCAATGCAAGTCACCAGCATGGCATCATGGCCAAAAAAAAAGCTAATAGCAAAGTTTGGCTGATTTTTTTAGAAGAATGATGTCTAAAACAAGTGTGGCAACAGACCTACTATACTCCACACAGTTTAGACTACAAATAAGGGATTGTGTTCATATCTAGGTGGCATATTTTGAAAGAGACATTGCCTGCGGCACATCCAAAGGAGTTCAGTCAAGATGGTAAGGAAATCTAGAGAATATACCATGTGAGGAATTATCTGTTTAATTGCATCAAATTGATGTTTAACCTGGAAAAAGAAAATACAATGGCTATGTTCAAGTAGCTACTATGAGAGACAATAGAGAGTAGCTGGAAGTGCTGATTTTATCGTCTGGAAAATTGAGTTCAAGTTTAGGCAACATATATATCCCTGGTCATGTGTGTTTCTCCTCCATGAAATGGCCATTATAATAAATATGCTGTCAACTTCATAAGATATTTGAGGGGAAACAATTTTTAAGTCTTAAAAATCTATAGAAAAGTATAGAGATAGGAGTAGAAAAGGAAGGTTTATTTGCCTTTGGAGAGGCCATAAATTTGAGTGGAGAGAAGACTGGACTTGAAGCTAAAAGACTTAGATTTGATTTCTGCCCACCACTGACTAGTTGTTAGATTTAGAGCACAGTTATTTAACCTCTGTGAGTCTCAATTTTCCCCTCTGTAAAATGTGTACAATTATACTTACCTTCCAACCCTACAGAGTTGATTTAATGATGAAATATATATATATGTGTGTGTGTGTGTGTGTGTGTGTGTGTGTGTGGATGTATATACCTACAAGGCTTGCATATATATGTGTATATGAATATATGTACATTTATATATGTATACATATATGTACATATGCATATATGGTACTTTATAAACCATAAAGCACTAAACAAATACGTTATTTATAGGATAATCAATGCAGCCCTGGAAAGAGATCTTAGAGACTATCTAGTCCTACCCCTTCATTTTACAGAGGAGGTAAATGAGGCCAAAAGTGATTGAGTGACTTGCCCAAGGCTCCACAAGGAGTAGCAGAATTTGAACTTAGGTATTTGGAATCTAAATCCACTGACTCTCCTGTAGGAGTATGATTAGTAATACTACCATTAAGAAATATGTAAAGCATTATTTTGTGGCTAAAAGTATTAAATGTATTCTGCTTTCCTCCAGAGGATGGATCCAGGACCAGTGGTTGGAAATTACTGGGGAACTAGAAGGTCTTACTAGCAGTGAGAGGTGTCCCAAAATGGACTGTGTGGCCTGCTTTAAGTTTCCATCTTTGCACATATTCAAGCAATAATTGGATGGCTATGTCTCAAGGATGTTATTAGTAGTAGTATTGCTAATCATACCTTTCTAATGCCACTCTTCTTCCAGTAATCCAGCATGTCTCTGAATCATAGCACTCCACAAAATCAGAAGGATCAAAATACAGTGAGACAGAAAAAGGTAACACAGGATGGTGGGGAAAGCTTTGTCTCTGGAGTCAGGTGGTCTGGGTTTGAATCCTAGCTCTTAGACTTTCTACTTGTCTGAGCTTAGCCAAACCTTTTCACTTCTCTGCCATTGGGGTCCTCATCTATAAAATGAGTGGTTTGGATTAGAAGAACTCTAAGGCTCTTTAAAAAAAAACAACCAACATAATAAGTAAGAGCAAATAGCTATAAGGCATTTCAAGAAGGAGGGGTCCCTTTCAGTTCAGAAGATGAGAGGAAACATTCTATAGGAGATGATTCCTTTGCCAGGTCACAAAGGGTATCTCAGTGTATCTCACCAGGTCTCCAGTCTGTGTGCATCTGCCTCTTCTTCCTCCTCTGCTCCAAATGAATCTGTCTCCTCCAGGAAAAAGTTTGGATTGTATGTGTTTCTGTCTCCTCAAGGGATCCCTGAGAAAAAGACTTCATACTTGGGAACTTGCATTCAGCTCTACCCTTGTCCAATGAGTGCAGAAATGATTGTATTACTTTTGCAAATGTTTGGCAAAAATAGATCTATCAAGCACTAGTAATAGATACATGTAGTGAAAAGTATTAAAGTTAGGTTTCTTAGTCTTTATTCTACATTTCTGGGGTGTACAGAAAGTAATTAGGACTAGTAAACTTTTGCATAAGCATAAAACATCATATGAATGCCACTTGAATGTGCTTTCTAAATATTACTAAAAGTCCAAGCAAATCCCTAAGGAGAATAGAAATTCAAGCATAAAGGTAGGATCACAAATGGGCAGAGCAGGAAGCTAGGTTAGAATAGGGTTAGGGTTGCATTATCTGAGCTAGGAGAGAGTACATGAAATCAAGTTGAGACTCTGAATCAAATAAAAATCCTTTTAGGTTTCTTTAAAAACTTCCTGAGTCCATGTGCATCTTCCAAGAAAGCTGGAGGGCAATTTTTCTCCCTATGGAAATCTGAAGCCGTGCATTGTTTTGTCTGGCATTGGACAGACTTTCACAACACACATTTCTCACCTCTCCAAGAGGTGTACTCATTACATTCCCAGCCCATGCTCTACACCCAGTGTGAGCTCCCCATTTTGGTCAGAAGAAAGACACCTTTGTAGGGCTGCATTATCAGATTCAGAGATTCACAGGCATAAATTCATGGAATGAAAACACCCTAACTGTTGTCATCTTTCATACATTTTTATGAGCTTCTGCCAGAGACTGAGGATTGTAAATTGGAAACAAAATTCTCACGATGTTGGAAAAACAACTTCTAAAAATCCTCTGGGCATATGTAGTTTACTCTTAGACATAAGCCACTAGAATTTTTACTTAAGTTAAAGTAAGTAGTTTAATTAACTAACTGTATTAGGATTTTTTTTTAAAAAAAGGCTTCATGATAGTGAAAACAGTTTTTGTTACTTTGTTCCAAAGGTGATGTGGACAAAATAACCAGTTTATTAACTGAATTTTAAATTTAATTTTAAACAAGTTATTTTAATATTAGGTAGCCAGTCTAAGAACAATGATGAAATCTTTTTTCCTGAAATTTTTTTCAGCTATTTCTATTTAGGATGACTTAGGGGCAATCAAGCTTGGATACAGAAGGATGAATATGATGGAATCAGAGAGAACTCCCATCCCCAAAGTTATTTAATTCTATATGTGTGTAGTCAATCACATGCAGAAGTCTGAAAATAGATCTCATTTTACATTGCTTTTAAGTTCAGAGCAAGAATGCTTACTTTGACCAGTTCCTTAATAACTAGCAAGCTCCTCTTTCCTACAAATAATGATAGATTACAGGAGCCAGAATTCATTCAACAAGTCACCACCACTCATTGTTGCACCTCAACTTTAGGAACAAAAACATTTGAATTCCTGAGTCCCCAGAGCCTCCGATAATCCATTGTATTCTATTTTCACCTTAAAATCTATTTCCCACCAAACCCAAATTGATTGCAATATACAACCTTGGTCCAGCATAATAGATGTTGAAAAATATTTCCCTATTCTCAGTAGAGAGGTAGGAGGCTGTGGGAATGGAATTTTGGGTACACTTTCAGACATGGTCATTTTGTTGGTTTGTTTTGCTTAACTGGTTTTCTTTGTTACAAGAGATGGTTTGAAGGCAAAGTGTGGAGATGAGAAAGAGACATAATGGATGATGATTGTGATGTAAAAAATAAAATAAAAGACATCAATAATTTGTTTAGAAACTGGCCTATATATGAGTCAATATTTTCATAACATATATTTATAATACTTCAGAACTCACCTACCTTCATTTTACTAAAAACAAATATTACTTCTGTTTTTGTAGACATTTGTTTCTAATGTTTGGTATTCAAAGCCTTTCATAACCTTACCTTGCCTTCCTCCTACCTGTCCAGTCTTCTTATACTTTATACCCCCTAGTAGTGGCAACCCCACTGGTATACCCAGGATGGCTGCTAGCACAGGTTTCTTAGATCTGCTTTACTAGGAAAGATAGCTGTTTAAGGGGTCAACAGTCTTTTTAAATTACATTCACTAGTTCAGGGGAAAAGTCAGCACCCTGAATTTCAGAGAAAATACAAGCAGAAAAATAAAGACCAACAGACAGGGCTCTGACTGCCTAAATCAACTATACATTTTACATACATTTCTTGCTCAAGACAGCCTTTACATCTGAGCAGTAGGGGAGCTCTGAACATGAGGCCACTCAGAATCTTGACCAGGGAATCACAAGATCCTTCTCATAAGTGAGCCCCCAAAGCAAAAATACCAACTTAGAGTATATCAACATTTCTTTGAGACAGAAGGCATCTCAACCTCTTGACTAAGTACCTAATTAGAAATTAGCAAAAGGTGTGAAAGCCTTCTTACAAGCAAGCCTCTCCTAAGAAAGTTTCCCTTAATGGGCTCCCTGTGAGGTCTATTAATGGGCAGGGAAGAGCTTAAATCCTATTAACATTATACCCCTCCACCTACTCTTTGATTCTGTGATACTGGCCTCCTTTCTTTTCTTTAAATAAGACACTCCTTTCTTCTCTGGGTCTCTTCACCAACTGTCCAGACTTGCTAGCCCTCCTCCTCTTTGCCATCTGGCTTCCCTGTTTTCCTTCAAGTCCCAGCTAAAATCCCATCTTCTGTGGGAAGCTTTTCTCAATTCTTCTTAATTAAAGAAAGATTCTAAAATTCTCTGTTGATCATTACAGATTTTATAGAATTGTTGTGAAGGAGGTATTTCATTAACCTTAATAAATTCCTATACAAGTAGAAGGCATCACAATTATTCCTGGGGTTTATTCTCAGTCTATTTTTAATTCACTATTAATATTATCAATTGTAATACTCTTTAAATAACTTTTTTGCAATAAAATTCAGTTTCATAAAATGTGATTCAAATTCACATCAGGAAAAATTTTGGTTAATTCAATGGGAAAATTATCAGTAAAATTAGTTGTTGATCAATTGAGTTTTCTACCTTTCAGTAAATTGGTTTTGCTTTGTATGTATATGAAAATAACCAGTTGAAATTCAAAGAATTTAATCACGTCACTTATTTGCCATCAGGAGGCTACATGGTACAAAGGAAAAAACCCACTGTATTTGAAATCAAAGCACCTGGTTTTAGATCTCAATTCTTTCACTACTATGTGATGTTGGGTCACTCACTTAGCCTCTCTTGGTCTAGTTTTCCCCATTTGCAAAACAAGGAAGTTGGACTAGATGACCTCTAAAGTCCTTTCCAGTATGTAGACACAAGAAACACTGATTTAATTCAGTCCTTCACCATAATGAAGACTGATTGTTTTACATGTGTAGACATAGCCACCATCTCATTTGCCTGCCTAATACTCCTTTTTTAATTCCCTTTTCATAAACAGAAAAATAGGCGGAGATCAAGTTTCTCCTTTATGTCAAACAGGACCATGAATTTAATTGTTGCTGACAGTAACTTCAGTCAAAAGACTAGTTTGCTTATCTTTTCTGTAATTGGACTTAAAATTAGGTAATCAATCTCCTTGAGGACTGAGGTTGCCATATAGAAACACAGTATCTGAGACAAAAATTGTCTAGTCCAGTCCTTTTATTTGAAAAATGAGGAAACTGAGAACCAAATATAATTTACCCAAGGCCATAAAGCTAGTCACATAGTGCCACATTGCTCTTTCAGACCCCTCACGATAGCTGGTTCCCCTACACAAATATTTGCCAAATTGAATTGACTGGTTGGTTGACCAAACTGGAATAGATAGAAATAGTAACAGTTACAAAAATAGGTAATGTGGCATGCTTTTTGTAAAAAATATTTTGGGTTCACACTCCAGCACCCAGCATTTCTAAATGTTCCACCAAATTTTGTCCTGGTCAAACCACATCTGAATTATGGTGCTTGGTTCTGTGTGCTATATTTTGATGAGGACGTAGGTTTAGTTGGAGAACACCCAAAGAAGGCCAGTAAGATTGTCTAGGATCTTGAGTTCATCTCCTGTGATCAACCAACAAACATTTATTAAGCCTCTGCTCTATACTAATTCCTGTGCAAGGTGATGTTGAATACCAAAACAAAAATTAAACTATCCCTGCCCTCAAGGAGCTTCCTCTATTTGAAAAGAGAAGAGAGAATAAGCATTTATTAAACACCTATTATGAGCCAAGCAGTGTGGTAAGAACTTTATAAATATCTCATTTGGTCCTCCCAATAACTCAGTGAGATAGTTGCTAATGTTATTCTCATTTTACAGTTGAGAAAACTAAGGCAGACAGAGATTAAGGACTTGGCCAGGATCATGCTGCTAGTAAGTGTCTGAGATAGATTTGAACTCAGGTCCTAAACTCTATTCACTATGTCACTCAACTACACATATATGAGCATAGATAAAATAAAGAAAAGGTAGTTTAGGGATGGAGGGCACTAAAAAGTGGGCGGAGCAGAAAGCAATTATGAGAAGGCTTTAAATATAGTGCTTACCATATTTTATATCATTTGATCCTCACAACAACCCCATGAGAAAGGTGTTATTATTTCTCCCATTTTATGGATGAGGAAATAGAAACTGAGAAATATTAAATAATTTCCCCAGGGTCAGAAGCAAGATGTGAACTCAGGTCTTCCTGACTCTAAAAATCCTGCACTCTATCCACTGTGCCATTTTGCTGCCACCCAGTTGAAAGATTTGGGGTATGTTTAGCCCAGCGGTAGGGAACCTATGGCCTCGAGGCCACATGTGGCCTTCTCGGTCCTCAAGTGTGGCCCTTTGACTGAATCCAAACTAGAGGCCCACCCCTAGTTTAGTGCAAATTTGGAGTATGGGTAGAGGGGACATGGTATCTGTATTCAAATCTTTGAAAGGATGTCAAACGCAAGAGGCATTAGTCATGCTCTGCTTTGACCCCAGTAGGTAGAAATTGGAGCAATGGATAGGAGCAGAGAGGTAGATATAAGCTTGATATAAGGGGAAATTTCCTAATAAATTGCTACCCCAAAGTATAATTGGCTGCCTTTGAAAAGTAGTGTGTTTCCCCATCATTGGAAGTCTTCATACAAAAGCTGAAAGGCCACCAGTTGGGTATGTGTAGACAGAATTATTTTTCAGGTACTGCAAGGCCTCTGAACCCTCTTTCAACTCTGAAATTCTGTTACTCCCTAAATGTGCAGTTCACATTGATCTTGGGAGTTGTTTTTTTTTTCTGTTAGTGTGAGGAGGTTAATACCTTAAACTCTTCTTTTAAAGAAGTCGAGAGCATCTTTCTCCATAGTGAGCAAAATGAACAGAAAATAGAAGTTTTATATATGAATAGGCAGAAAGTACATTAGTAGTAAATTGCTGGGAACTGGGGCCAAGTTCTGCTCTCCAAGCCAAAAAAAAAAAAAAATGTGATGATCTGCAAAGGAAACTCCATTTTCAGCCCAGCTTCTAAAGCCTCTTATTTAGTATACACGCCTCCTTGGCTAGGCGTCTTCATACAAGGCTTAATTATGGAGATAAGTATTAAATAGAATTCTTCTGTGCTTGTCAGGGTTTCATTTTAGCAACTGAAGCTAACCCAGGAATTCTCTGCCTCCAAAGTCGGTTACTTCTTAGGCAGGGCAAGTAAAAACAATGCCAGGTTCTGAAAGTGCAATTCCCCACCCACCCCACCCCTTACCTTTAATTTACCAATCCATCAAAAAGATTGATTGATCACTTACTATATGCTAGGCATTCTGTGATAGAGATTGGAGGAGACAACTCGCAAATGACCAAGTATTTACAAGCTAGATGCAGGGTAGATGGAAGGTAGTTTCCAAGGGGAGGGCATTTCATGCAAAGCCAGGGTGGACAGTGTGGAGAATGACCATCAATCTCCCATATTTACATGCCTCTTTGCAGTTTTACAAAGTGCCTTTCTCACAACAGCCCTGTGAAGTAGATAGTAGATAATGCAAGCATTAGCATTCCCATTTTTAGATGAGGAAATTAAGGCTGAGAGGCTTTTTTTTGTTTGGATCTATAATTTCATGAGTGTAGGAAACTTCCTCAGGCATTGAGATCCCATCCAAAGTACCCAGTTCTACCCAGTTGGCTCAGAGATTTGCCAAGGGCACAGAGAAGTAAGTGCCTTGCCCATAATTCATAACTCAAGGAACTGAGATCTCTTTTGTCTTCCACCATACTGTCCTCTCAGAGAGAAGATGGCGATGATACAACAACGGTATGCTGTCTCTCCAAAGAGATGATGATAATAATAATAATAATAACAGTTAAATATAAGATCTGCAAAGCACTTTACCTATAGTATTGCATTTAACCCTCACAATGATCCAGTGAAGTAGGAGCTATTAAATATCCCCATTTTATAGATGAGGGAACTGAGCCTGAGAGAGATTAGGTGACTTGCCGCAGTTACACAAGTAAGGGCCTGAGGAGGAATTCAAACCCACTTTGCCTGACTATAAGTCCACCCCTCAGGCAACTACCCTATGCTGTCACCCTAATAAAAACAACAACAACTGAACATAAACATAAGAAGACCCCAATCATTATCCTTACCATCAATAACACTTAGTAATAACAGTAGCTAGCAGTTTCATATTGATCTAAGATTTGTAACTCCATATATATGTATATGTAGACATACATATATACATAGATAAATGTCAAATGAAATAGACACGTGCATGTATCTATGTGTATATATGTATGTATGTATGTATGTATGTATATATATATATATAAATTTGATTCTTGTGGAAAAGGGCTATTATTATCCTTATACAAGCATACCTCGTTTTCTTGCGCCAAGCAAGTCGATTGGTACAGTTTTTCCAATAGCATGAGCTCACATCATGTCTCTGTGTCACATTCTGATAATTCTTGCAATATTTCAAACATTTTCTTTATTATTATATCTGCTGTGTTGAACTGTGATCAGTGATCTTTGATGTTACCATTGTAATGATTTTGGGGAACCACAAATCATTACCATAGAAGGCGGTGAACTTAATTGATAAATGTTATATGTATTCTGACTGCTCCAGCAACCAGTTGTTCCTGTCTTTCTCCCTCTCCTCTGGCCTCCCTTTTACCTGAAAAACAATATTGAAATTAGGTCAATTAGGACAATGGCCTCTCAGTGTTGGAGTGGAGGAGTCAGTAGATGTGACAGGTTCACAACTAGGGATGATTCTAAGGGTGAAAAAGAGGGCCAGAGGAAATGCTCTGTGAAGATTTCAAGTAGAGGAGTTCATATCCAGCTAGGGAGGGTTATGAGAACCTTATTGGAAGTGACCTCCAAGCTGGGACTTTACAGAAGATAAGGATTTTGTAGACTGAAATTGGAGTTTTTAAAAAATGTACCTATGATTTCATTTGTATAGGGAACACCCAGTAAGGAAACTCTCTTGAATAATGCAAATCAGCCCCTCATCTTTAACTTAAAGTCTTAAGAGTATGTTCTATGGCACTGAGTGGTTAAGTTCCTTGTATAGAATGTGTCAGGGATAAGACTTGAACCCAAGTCTTTCTGACTCTGAGGCTGGCTCTCTAGACACTCTTCTGAGATTTTTCATAATTATTAGATTTAGAGGTAGAAAGAAATCTTGGGGAACATCTTTTTTTTTGTATGCCATGAACCCCTCAGGCAGTCAATACTTTCTCAGAATAATGTTTTTAAATGCATAAAATAAAAAAAGAATACATAGGATTACAAAGAAAAACAATGATATTGAAATAGTTACCAAAAAAATTAAGTTCACAGATGCCAGATTAAGAATCCCTGATCTAATCTAATCCCTTTATTTTTATACTTGAGGGAGTTGAGGTCCAGAGGTTAAGTGAAGTTAGCCCAATGTTACAGATAGTAAGTCACTGAGCCTTGCTCTATCAGCGGTTCTCAACCTGTGGGTTATGTTCAATTTGTAACAATGAAAATACATCCTGCATATCAGATATTTACACTACGATTCATAACAGTAGCAAAATTACAGTTATGAAGTAGCAACAAAAATAATCTTATGGTTGGGGGTCACCACAACATGAGGAACTGTACTAAAGGGTCACAGCATTAGGAAGGTTGAGAACCACTGGTAGATGGAGGTCCTCAATCCAAATCTAATGTTTTTTCCAAAACTGTACATTGTTTTCATTCTTATCTTGTTAGAACTATGTGTGCATTTTACAGTTCACCGGATCCCTTCTTTACAACATCTCCATGAGGTAGATAATACAAGTTCAGCCAGGTCCCAATTAGTGTGAATAATGAATCTCATGAAGTTGTCTCATTATTTGAATTCACACTACATAGATTTCCACTAGGCTGGAACAAAATACCATATTTTACGTAATTATAACTTCAGATAGTGTGAACCCAAATACATGTGACCCTTCATAGGATTCTTTATTTGCACTGAGACCTATCTATATATAATTATTTCCATTTTACAGAGGAGATAACTGTGACTTCAGCTGAAGAGATAGTTTTCAGGTTGTCAGATGGCTAGTAAGTAGCGGAACCAAGACAGGATTCAAACTCAGATCATTCAGTTCAAAGATTAGTACCCTGTCCCACTACACAAAGCTGTCTCTCCTAAAATCACAACTTCAAATTTTGCTGATCCTTCAAATAATTTTTTCTGAATAATGCTTCAATTTGAGCTGTGCCCTCATTTTGAAAATGATTTCTTTTTTTAAAAAAAAATAGCATTTTTTCAATTATATGTAAAGAAAATTTTATTTTTAAATTTTTTAAATTTTTTATTTTGAATAATTTTTACATGCATTTTTACAAAATTTGGAGTTCCAAATTTTCTCCCTCCGTCCTTCCCTCTCCTCCTTTCTTCCTAAAACAGTAAGCAATTTGATATAGGTTATTTATGTGCAATCATGTAAAACATAGTTCCATATCAGTCATGTGAAAGAAAAAACAGACCAAAAGGAAAAAAAACCACAGAATAAGTGAAAATAGTATGCTTCGATCTGCATTTGCACTCCATTGGTTCTTTCTCTGGATGTGGATAGCATTTTCCATCATGAGTCCTTTGCAATTGTCTTGGATTACCATATTGCTTAGAGGAGCTAAGTCACTCATAGTCAATCATCACACAATGTTGCTGTTACAGTGTACAGTGTTTTCCTGGTTCTGTTCATTTCATTTTGCGCCAGTTTGTGTAAGTCTTTCCAGATTTTTCTGAAATCATCCTGCTCATTACTTCTTACAGCACCATAGTATTCCATTACATTTATATACAGTTTGTTCAGCCATTCCCCAAATGATGGGCATCCTCTCGATTTCCAATTTTTTGCCATCACAAAAAGAGCTCTATAAATATTTTTGTGCATGTGGATCCTTTTCCCTTTAAATGATCTCTTTAGGATACATACCTAGTAGTGTTATTGCTGGATCAAAGGGTATGTGCTGTTTGATCGCCTTTTGGGCATTGTTCCAAATTGCTCTCCAGAATGGTTGGATCAGTTCCCAACCTGCCAACAGTGCATTAGTGTCCCAATTTTCCCATATCCTCTTAGAAACTGTTTCTTTGAGGACTTGTGATCTAAGAGAGAGTATCTCTAAATGTTCTATCATAGAAAACTAGTTAAATGTCTTAATGAGAGAACATCAGTTCCTTGAAAGGATAAAAATTACCTTTTCTGAGCACTCAAGTAAGTACAACTTACAGAAAAGAACATCGGGCAGGGAATCAGAAGATCTAGATTCTAGCCCTGATCCTTCCATAAATCAACTATGACTTGAAGCAAACCTGTTGGGCCTCAGTTTCCTTATCTGTCAAATGAAGGTAACCATTGCTAAGCATTCTATGATTCTTGGCTAAAGGGGAGTGGGCTGGGGTGGTACAGTACTGATACAGTGCTGTCTGTGGCATCCTTTGAAGAGCCAAGGCATTTTCCAGGTAATTACATTTAGTGAAATATCTTCCAGTCATGAGGTAATTAGAACTTCAGAACACTGACATTACTGCTGTCTCAGGACCCATTACTGCTAATTTCACATGCCATTCTGTACCTCGAATCTAAGAAACAGAATCCAGGAAAGGACCAATTTTGAGGAGATGGAAATTACAGACTTCACCCAATCAGTTCTTCCACAGCCAATCAGCAACTTTATTTTTCTTTTTAGCTAGTTGTTTCTATATCTTAAAATCTGCCTTTAATTCCTCTCATTTGAAGGGCCACAGTTACCGTGGAAACAATGATGTAATCAGCATCAGTTTGGTGGCCCCCTAAGTCCAATATACAGTTGTTATATTTGAAACTTAAACTGCACTGTGTCCAGAGAATAAATTTTATGGGATAGGTTTCCTCTGATAGACTGCAATATTACACATACCCACACTCCAAAATCCTCTGAAAATGAGCTAGGATAGAGTAGAATCCTGCCTCTAGGAAAAAGGGCAAGCAAAGGTGAAGGAATTTGGGATTATTTAGCCCAGAGAAAAGAAAACTGATGAATAGCTTAGTAATGTCCTACCAGATTAATAAAGGGCTTTTATATAATGTTGTTCTCCATTTCCTCTGCCTCACCAATGAAAATGAGTGAGTTGAAAACTGAAGTAGAAGGAATTTCTGTTAGAAGAAAACCCTAACACAGCACACTAGCATTTATGTAGTTCCTACTATGTATTAGGCACTGTGCTGAGCACTTTACAAACATCTCTTGTGGTCCACACAACAACCCTGGGAGGTAGGTACTGTAATCATCCCCACTTGACAGTTGAGGAAAATGAGACAGAGGTTAAGGGACTTGACTAAGGTCACATGGCTCACTCCTCAAATAGGAGTTAGAAATTTATCAGTGGGTGACAGATACTCCAAAGGCTCCCTATTGCCTCTAGGATGAAATAAAAATCCTGTTTGGCTTTTAAAGCCCTTCACAACCTGACCCCAATCTCTCTTTTCAGCCTCACTGGATATTATCTCCTCTTCAGAACTTTGCATTCCAGTCAAACTGACCTTTCTGTTCACACATGGAGCTTCATCTCCTATCTGTGGACCCTTTGCCCTGTTCATCCTCCTAGAATTCCTTTCTTCCTTCAAGATTCAGAACAAATCTACATGAAATCTTTCCTACTCCAACTGCCAGTAACCATATATTTAGCTACCTTGTATTTATTCTATATATACTTATACTGGATATGTATTTACTATCTCCATACCCACCCCCACCACTCCACCCCCAGGAAAATGTAACTTCTTTGAGATTTAGGGATGATTTTCTTCTTTGTATTTATTTCCCCAGGGAAAATATAGCCCTTGCAGAATGCTTACCTGGCACAAAGCAGGTACTCAATAAATGCTTACGAGCTGATTAGTTGACAGCTAAGAAATAAATTTGTCTGAAATCAAGAGAATTGATAAGTGGCCCTCTGGAAGGCTCTTCCCTGCTTAATGTTGTTTTAATGGGGGTGAACACTAGCCCTAGTTCTTATAAATGGTGATGGAAGGTAAAGAATACATTGGTAGGAAAGTCCAGGGAAAGTCAGTAAGGGCTCAGGAAGAGAAGGTCATTTTTTATACCTTTTCCTACAGCATTGTTTTTTTTTTTTCTTCCCACTTCAGTATGAGAAAAGAGATACTGACACTGTTTCCTCTAGGAGGAAGCATGGCATAGCCAATAGGGCTAGCCTCAGAGCCACTAAAGGGGAAGCATGGCATAGTCAATAGGGCTAGCCTCAGAACTAGGAAAGCCTGCATTTAATTTCCACTGCAGGTAAGTGCTGGCTGTGTGACCCTGGACAAGTTACCAAACTTCTCAGTGTTCTAGATAACTCTCTTGAGACTACAAACTGTAGGGAAGAAAGTGACCTGCAATGGTAAAGGGAGTTTATTCATCTGGAAATTTCTGTACATCAATGAAATCACAGATCCAATTTCTGTTCCTTATTTGGGCTTCTCAGAAAACTGGTATTTAGACTACTTTGATGGGACAAAAGACCCTTATCTATTTCTGCTTGTCATAATCACACACACACACACACATCTTGTTCTTATCTAGTTAAACAAACTTTTAATATGATTATGTTTTAAATATTCAGGATATTTTGAGATTTAAATATGCAGTTGAAAAAACAAAAAGATATTATTTTTTAACTTAAATCAATTGGTGGAGCCCTGGAGACCTTCAGGGACCATCAGGAAGTAGTCTATGAACTATACTTTGAGATTGATTGTTTTTTAATATGATGACAATAAGACTAATGTCCTTAGTTTAATCACCATATAATCTAGCAGTAAGCTTCACTGAGAAGACTCTTCTTTAACTCCAGATTGCAAATCCATTTCCAGCTAGAAGTTTCACTAAAGGTCATCATTATTCCTAAAAGAGACTGAACAAGAGAGTGTGGATGGATCCCCACAACCCAAACCCTCTTCTCAAAAGCAATGCAAAGGATATTTCAGGCATTGGCTACCTTATCTTCAAATAGGAAGGACAGCATGTTCTTAAACCAAGCCTCCAGAAGATTAATTTTTTTTTCCTTTTTGTTGTGATGTACTAGCATTGCCAAACACAGCTTCCAGGGAAGCCAGAGTCAAACCAATTCCTTTTATCATAAACATGAATCTCTGAATGTGTAAAATGGATTCTTGCAGCAAGACCAACTAAATGAACTGTTTAAAGCCAACTATTCAAAAGCAGAGAAGTAAGGCTTTCAATCAGAATGTATTGGAATAATAATTCTGTTGTTTATTTGTTTTAATCGTGTCTGACTCTTCATGACCCTATTTGGCGTTTTCTTGGCAAAGATACTGGAGTGATTTGCCATTTCCTTTTCCAAATTATAATTCACAGGTATTTTATAGTCAACTAAGTTCTTAATATAGGCTATCTTATTGGATCCTCACAATAGCCTTGGTAGGTAGATAGAACAGATATCATTATTCTTATTTTGTATATAAGGAAGCTGAGGCTTAGGAAGACTAACTAATGTGTCCAAAATCACACAGAGATAGTAAAGGGTCCAGATGAGATATGAACCCATGTCTTTTGACTGTAACTTTGCTTCATCACTGTGCCTCCTCAACTAGTAAGTGATATTACCCAGGTTTTTGGACTCATTATTCATTCTATTATAGCATTTTGCCTTTTTTGGTCTTCTCAATTAGCCTGTCAGACACTGGAAGCCTATGTTTCCATAAAAGAGTAATGGCAAATGGCCTTAGGGGAGCAGAAAGAAGTGACAAACTTTCACTTAGCTATTAAGCTTTCTGGTAAACATTAGTTCTCAACATCTTTAAAAAAGAAAAGCTATATTGGGATTGTAGATGGGTGAACTGGGAACCAGACCTGTGACTTCAGCAATATAGGGAAGTGCAAGCGGAAGAAACTCCTCCTAATGCAGGCTGTCACTTCCTTTGTAATCTACAGTCTGGGAGAGTTGTCTACAGAGCAAGGTCAAATAGAAACAGAACTATTAGATCATCGCTGTCCCTGTATGGGGTATATTGATTTAGAAAACTACATAAGAACATTATCCGTGTTCTATTTTATTTTTATTCATTTTGTTAAATATTTCCCAATGACATTTTAATCTGGTTCCCCTTGGGTCTCATGTTTGACACCTCTGGCTACAGCCCTGAATGTTAGCACACTATCCCCTATGCTACATTACATCTATGGAATTTAAGAATTCAAATTCTACTCATTTAGAATGTGTGTTAATATAGACAGAGGGTAGATTCAAATGCTGTGAAACTGGGTTAACTAGGCAAGTTAATAGTATAGATGACTTTGTTCTGGTTCTGATTAAACCACATAAGAAGAAAAAAAAATTTCCTCAAAGGATTGTCATCATAAATTTAGATCTGGAAAGTCATCTTACACTACACAGATAAGAAATTAAAGTGGAGAGAGAGTAAATGACTTGTCCAGGACTGTACTGAGAAGGAAATGGCAAACCACTCCAGTTTCTTTTCCAAGAAAATCCCAAAAGGGATCACGGAGAGACAGACATGACTGAAATGTATCAACGGCATACTGGAAATAAGTGGCAGAGGAAGGATTTGAACTCACATCCTTTGACTCCAAAGCAAACATTCCTTCTATTGTACCACTCTACCTCCTGAGTAATTAGAATCACCTATTATATAAATGGTTATTAATTAGAAGCCATTTTAACTTCATTAAAGCTGGTTTCCTAATGATCCCTTTAGCTTATTATCCTGCTTAATGTACTAAAATGTCACAAGACCACATTTCTTTGAAAAATACTACCTAATTCTACCTTTCTGCTCATTTGTACTGGCCACGCCTTAGTGAGGTTAGATTATATTCTTAACCAGTTCTGATTGGGTGATTTTAAGTATGATCCCCACATTCATATACAGTTCCTTTGTTGGAATAAAAATCTTTGTAATTTTCGCATTGGCTGCTATAAATAGTGGGGATGAGCCTGCATGTTCAAAGAAGTCTCATGGGGCAGTATTTTTAACTGCATATTGTTTAGAATAGGAAATTCTTCCGATGTCCATATTTTCCAGGGTGGATAACACATCTGTACCATCTCCACTGCCCTCCATTTTTCTGTAGAATTTAGGATTCCAGCTGATTTGTTCCAGGGGATTGCTAAAGGTTTGTTTTTATTTTTCTAAGGCTGACTTTGGTCTTTTACTACCTTGTGGGAATACTGCAGATTTTGTGGGGCTCTCCAAATGAAAGCTGGATAACTCCCTGAGCTGTCACCAGAAATTGAGTAATGAATGAGGCCTTTCTTTCTTGAGCTGAGGGAGAGCCTGCCTCGGCTTAGAATAACAGTGGTCAATCCATTTTCTACCCCCACAGAAAATCTTACACTCGGCTGGCAGGTTTTTCTGAGGCACTCCTGAGACTAATGTGGAAAATAACTGAGCTAGAAATTAACCAAGAAACAAGTATGCTCACCGTGCTGTTTCAAAGACAAGAGGCATCTCCAGGCATAATCACATTGCATCCTTCCCATGATGCTATTGGCAGTAAGGGTTGATCTTAGTCTCTTCCCACTCCTTCCTTGAACAGTGGTCTTGTTCTGTTTCTCTAATCAGTTCTATTTGGTTTATCCTGCTCGTTCAGTTGGATTTTATTTCAAGGATCTGATGTTCACTTATTCTTTGACTCCCTCCAAATGAACAAACTGAAAGAGACATATATGACAGTCAAGGGGCCCAAGATAGAATTAGAATCATAAAGCAGACAATGTCTACATTTGGTAACTTCTATCCCATTTTGAAATCACACCCACCACAACTTTTAAATATACTAAGTTCATTCTTCTTTTTAGCTCTTCTCTACATTTCTGTGATTGCTAAGCCTTTAAGACTTTAAGACTTGTTAAGACTTTCTTTATCATCCCTTTCCCCTTTCATTTTTTATCTTCAACCTTGATTTCATCACTGTGGAAATTCTCATTATGGAAACTTTCTTTCACTGATGCAGAAAGGCAACTCTTTCTCTTATCATTCTCATTAGGACTGTTTTATTTAAGGGGAAAAAAATATCGTCCATAGCTTAAACAGACCTCTAGGTCGCCAGTATTGAGTGAGTAGAATAAAAATGTGGTTTTTGTTTCTTTTGTTTTTGATTTCTGAAAAAGCAAAGCTGAAGTTGTCTTCACTCAAGAATTTTTTCTTTACAACAAACTAAGTCCCATTCTCTTCCTTCTTCTTAGTGGTCAAGAGATAATGAAGTCCAAAAGATATCTTCATTATCACAGTATATACTATAGAAATATATGTCAATGTATAACATATATTGTACATGACATATTACAATATATAGTAATATAGTCTAATATAATAGTAACCATTTTTGTTCTTGTGCGCCAATGTCCCTAATAATACTGATATGATAAAGATACCTTTATTCAGAGGATCCTAGATTTAGAGCTGGAAAGGGCCTTAGATCTCATCTTCCAGATGAGGACTTGTTCAACATCTCTCTCTCTCTCTCTCTCTCTCTCTCTCTCTCTCTCTCTCTCTCTCTCACATACACACACACACACACACACACACACACACACACACTCATTTATGTCACACACAAGTGACAAAGCCAGATTCAAACCCAAATCTCTGACTCCAGATTATGGTTTAGCACAGAGGTGTCAAACTCCACCAAAACAGATTAAAATGTAATTGGGAAATGCTTAACAAAATAAATTAAAAATACAATGAAACATAGACAATGCTAATTTGTGTTTTTCCTGAATCAATATGTGGCCTTTGGGCTCTGTTTTGATTTGTATTCGGCACCACCTGAGTGTCTAGAAAGCTTTGTGTTCCTAAACTGCCTCTGACACTTGCTACCTTTCTGACCTTGGAAAAGTTACAGCTCAGTGCCTCAGTTTCCTCTCTGAAAAAAGAGGGGCTAGGACACGATGATCCCCAAGGTTCTTTCTAGTTCTAAATCTACGCCCCTGACCCCTTTGCTGCTTCTTGACATCCTTTTTTGTTTGTTTTGTGCCTTTTTTCCAGTGTCATTATATCGACCTTTCTGTAAGATCAAGAGACTCATCTAAATCCTAAACAGATCCATAGATGTTCAGCCCTAAATAAACTGTAAAAGCAAGTAATTTGGTGTTTTTTTAAATTAAAAGACAACATTATAACAACCTTGGATAATTCTCAAGAGAGACTACTCTTATACTAATTTAGTTATTGTCATTTAATTATAGAGTTTACCCTAATTCTAAGTAGCTCTTCAAAACATACTAATTGGGCTTAAACTGTGAATTTAAGTATTAAAGAGGTAGACAGGAATGGAACGGAGTGGACTTCTTTCTCCTAAGCCTTCACAGCCTATTTAATTCAGAACCCAATTTAGAGGATTCTTGGGTCAAAGAGGAGAATGATTCCCCCATTGGAGGACACCATGGTATAGTGGAAAAAGTATTGGATCTGGAGTCAAATGACCTGGGTTTAAATTCTGACTCAGCCACTTGCATCTATGTGACCCTAAGCAAGTCCTCTCTCTAGGCCTCAGTCTTCTCAGCTGTTTGAAAAAAGAAAATGAAGACTAGATGATCTTTAGCTAGATAACAATCCCTAAGGGCCTTTTTAGCTCTCACTTCTATAATTCTAGTATGTTCAGAGTTAAAGTCAGGACAGACTGCTTCCTTCAGGAAACACAACTCATTGTCCTTGGACAGCTCCTAGCTATTTCTTCTGACCTCAACAGGGCATTTAACTCATGATCACTCCATTGACTCGGGTCCTGACCTCTTTCAGTGACCACACATCCATCTATCATTTCCAACATCCACTGGCCATACTGACTCAATGAGGAACTTAGCCTTGCCTCAACCCATCTCAAACTCTGACCTGTCTCTGGGCTCAGACCTTCTCTGGCTTTCAGTCTAAATTCTATAACCACCACAGTACCTGATCTTTAGGTGTCTATACCTCAGTGGCTCTCTGGAATAACTATTTATTAGTTGTAGAATCTTGGTAGAGTGGGTTTATTCAGGGCCTGAGATGTGTTGGAACTCATCAGTATTTTAATTACTTTATCAATTTCTAGTCCTGAGGTGGCTAGGTGGCCCACTGAATAGAGCACTGGCCCTGGAGTCAGGAGGACCTGAATTCAAATCCAGCCTCTGACACTTAACACACACTATCCATGTGACCTTGGGCAAGTCACTTAACCCCAATTGCCCTGCCCTCTCACCTCCAAAAAGCAAAAAAATAAAAAATAAAAATAAATTAATTACTAGTCCTATAAAAAAGTACAAGGTGTTTTGTTGTCTTTTCAATGACAAGTGTTTTTGCACTTGCAAAAAAAGAAAGAATGAAAAGGGAGCAAATAGCTGAAATATAAACCTCAAAGGCTTGCAAAGCGCTTTATTTAAAATTCTTTCATCTGATCCTCACAACAGCCATCTGAGGTAGGTACAATTTTACCTCTATTTTATAGATAAAGAAAGTGAGCTTTTAAAAAAAAAAAGCTAAAGCTAAGGTCACAAGAGTTAATAAGTATCTGAGGCATGATTTGAATCCAGATTTTCCTGATTTTAAGTCCAAAATTCTGCTGTGTGTGCCATACCACCTTAGCATTGCTTAAAACACTAAAATTAAAAATTATAAGCCTGTTAACTAGTAGTAAAGCCTGGATCTTGATGTGACATTTCTCTAATGCCCTGATTTACCCATGTAGGCATGGCAGATGAGAACAATCTAAGCCAATATTTTAGCATGTCTCAGAGAGAGTATTCCCAGACTTCTAATTGCTGGCCCTCTCTTGGCCCTATAGATATTACTGAAGAGAATTGAATAACACTAAATTTAGGCTAGAAAAGAAGTTGGCAGCTATAGTCCACTACTGCTTCCCTACTCTTAAAGGAAAGAAAAGAAAGAAAAACCAAAAATCTTCCCAAATGAGGACTTTTGTGTGGACTTTTGCCTTTTGTGTTTGTGTTAGAAAGAGGGAAGGAAAGAGAAAGAAACAATACCAGAGAACTTTACAGGATGCTTTCAGAGGGAAGGAAGAAGAATCAAAAGTAGACATTAAACCTCAGCTTGAGGGAAAGGGACCACTAAGATGCTTATTTGATTTGATGAGAAAAGGTGTCAAGCCTAGATCTCAGGACCAAAGAATGAGAAGAAGTAAAAGTAATAGTGATTGATTATGGAGAGAAGAAAGTGAAATCCCCAGCAATCAGTGTAAGAGTAGTTCAACTCATTAACCTACCTCATTTTAAAAGAAGTAATTAATTACCTTTGTCACATAAAAACTCTTTTTGATTTAGTCAATCAGAGCTAAGTGTGAACCAGGGCTGTACTTTTTCTTGTACCAAAAACATTTCAACTAGTTATGACAGGAAGTCCGTTCCCATTGGGTGAGATTTAATCATCCCCTATGGAGGCTATATAAAACCTAAGTGTTACTTTGAAATCCTGGAGATTTCAAGGCCTGGCAACAGAGAGCATTCTAGCTAACCTCTGAGAAGGAATTCCCTGGGGGAGGAGGAGAGTGCCACAATCTCTTCCTCAACCCCCCAACTCTGATCAAAGAAAAACTTTATAAGCTTTAAAATTCGGAAGAATTTGGACCTCCCATCTTCCTGATCATCATAGTATTAGTGTCCATGGAACAACTAATGGTAGTGCCTTCACTGGAAGTCAGAGACATATTAGACACAGATTCAAGGCTCTACACAGAGCCTAATAGAAAAACAAAGTATACCATACCTAAAGAGAACATCTTGAGGACCTCAGTAGAAGAACTTCCAGGAGCTCTGTTACGCTACATAAATGTTCATCATCATCATCATCATCATCATCATTATTATTACCCATTTACTATAGTTCTCTCTAAACTTGAGCTTACACTTGACTCTGTGGGAAAGCATGTCTTTTTGGGGAATATTTTGTACCAATTGTGCTTAAATATCCTTTTCTAAAAACTAATTTAATCTGGCTGACAGATGGGGAAAAGCATACCAGTGGGGGCTCATAAGTTATAACATTAGAAAACATACCCTAGATGCTACAAACATAAGCCTGGAGCCTTCAGTGAATATAATAGTCACATCCTAGGGACCTGATATCAGTGAGAGGGGCAGTTGGGATACTCACCACAGATCTACAATAAGTATAGCTTTACCTTCTTATAGAATAACTGACGTTTTAAAATCATTAAAGTTTTAACATAGAATTTATACAGCTAGACCCTGATTAATGCAAATAATAAATCCCATGAAGTAAACTGTGTTATTTGAAATCACATTTTATAATTCCATTGCACTGGAACCAATCATCGCATTTTACATAATTGTAACTTTATTAGTGTCAATTCAAATGCATGCTGCCACTTTATGGTACGTGTTATTTGCTGCTAATAGGGACCTGGATGTAACTCATATTCCAGCTACAAAATCTACATTCAAATGTAATATCCTGATATTTAAAGTAGATACAGTGAACCAATCCATTTAGCTTAGTTTTTCTGAAGAAGATCTTTAAGATCTTCTAGTCCAGTTTCCCCATTTTAAAGATTAAGAAACCGAGATTCAAAGAGGTTAACATATTAAATATTACATAGAACTGGGCTAAGAACCTGAGTTTCCTGATTTCTAGTCCAATACTCATTCTACTTCACTTCTTATTTTTCATTTCTTATCTATTTCAGGTCTTATGGCATTTTGCCCACTGTTTCTTTAATACTTCACAAAAACCTTCCTCATCAGACCAGATTTAAATCTTGAAATTTGTGCCTAAAATAAGTTACCAATGCCATTGTTCACCCAGAGCAGACTAGAGCTGGAAGACAGACTGGGTAATCTTAGCAATGAAATTGCAACTTTCAGAAAATTCTTAAATGAACTGGAAAAAGAGTTAGAAGGAAAGATAATTTGAAGTTCACCTAGAAAGACCGGGAATTCTGAAATACTATGGAGAATCTCAAATTACCCCAGTTCTCCATACCCTGTGACATGTTTTAGGAAGTCAAATTGATATCTCAGATCATTGGCTTTCAAGATTGGAAAGACTGACAGGTTCTTTGGAAAAAGAGCTTTAAGATTACTTTCCTCTTTGTTATCTTCACAAAGTCTTAAAATTAAAGGGCTTTCCAGATGGTTCTTTATCTTTTTGTATGTGAGACTTTGAATTTATTTCTATTGCTGCATGTTTTAGCAAAAAGGGCAGCACCAGATTCCCTTTTCTAGCTTAATAAGTAAGAAGCAACCATAACAAAATGCTTCTGTGTTCCCAAATGGAATGTAAGCTGTTGGAGGGTAGGGACTTTTTCACTTTTGTCTTTGCATCCCCAGTGACTAACATAGTACCTGCACTTAGTAGGTGCCTAATAAATGTTCATTGATTGATTCTACCTGCCTCTCCTGGCTTAATCCTAATCAATGTATTGTACAATTTGATAATTTCAAAGAATAATTAGAACCTCATTTTTGCCATACAAGCAAACCATCTTTTTCACTTATTTCTCTGATGACTTATTTTACATATGCAAAATTCAGAAGAATTTGTGATTTCTTCTGTGTAAGGAACTTCTTTTAGCAACTCAAACCATAATCCATCTGTGACTTAATAGATAAGTCATAAAGGGTTCCCTGAGGCACGTAGATATTCAGTGACTTGGCTAGGGTCACACAGGAAGTAACAGAAGAGGGATCTGAACCCAGTCTTCCTGGCTATAAGCTCATTACTACCCATAAGTGGGAGCTGGGGGCACAGTGGATGGAATTCTGCAAGTGGAGGCAGGAAGACCTGACTTCAAAGACTGTCTCAGATACTAGGTGTATGTAGCTTCAGTTTTTTCATCTAGAAAACAAATGGGTTAGATTAAATGGACACCAATATCCCTTACAGCTAATCAGTCCTATTACATTATGCAGCATTGCTTTATTACATCCTGATATAATTTACAAAATTATATGATGACAGCTGTAATGGAATAATATGAGAAAAGGTACTAATTGCACAGTATAGCTTTACCTAAACTATGCAGAGCACATGGTTATCTATCTCAGGAAAGATCTGCAGAGATGAGTATAAATCCACATCTGAGACGGGATGTTTGTCTTTTTTTAAAAGACTGTATGTGAAATCACTGGAAAAAAACCTGGCTCATATCCCAGCTGCAAATTCTATATGCAAATGTAATGTCCAGACATGCAAAGTACTCCTAACCAATCCAAATGGCTATGAAACTATCTGGATAATATAGATTAGAATCCCATGACTTGAGACCTACCATGCCTCCTTCTCTGACTTTGTCATCACCCACCAAGCTCCTAGGTTACGTCTTGCATCCCCCCTAAAAAACCCAGTGACTCAGACAATACCTTCCCAAACAGAAGCTAGGAAAAAAAAAAGCTGAGACTATCATGATTCAAATATACTATAGCAATATGTATATACACACACACACACACACACACACACACACACACACACACATATAATTATAGCATAGACGTTATTCATATCCCCCATCCCAGCACTTAGGTTATATTAAAGTGTCACGTGTTTGTGTCTTTATGGTTTGCTTAGTAACTTTGTGCTGTGAGTAAACTAGTATGTTAGCATGTTTAAAAATTGTGCTATATTCAAATCATGTTTTTAAGTGTTCAACATTGGGACAAAGCTGTGACCCTTTTAAGAAATAAACTCTCAGCAAAAATACAGATAGTCAAAAAAACTAGAAGGTAAAGACCTTAGTTTAAAAGTAGCATTAAGAAATTTAAATAACGGCAATGAAAGCACACATTTATATATTTTGTTCCAACTGATGAAGCACTATTCTCACAACAGCCATGAACTATAGGTAATTATTCTACTCCATCATTTTTATAAACTACCTTTTATACAAAGAGAACCTTGAAGGCAGAGGGAAGACACTCCCTGAATGTGGTAGTCACATCCAACCTCTTCCTGAGTAGAATAAGACTGTCTTGTTGTTGTTGTGACAGATGGGTGGCTCAGTGGACAGAATGCCAGGCTTCTTCTTCCTGAGTTCAAATCTGACCTCAGACACTTATTAATTGTTTGACCCTGGGTAAGTCACCTTAACCGTGTTTGCCTCAGTTTCCTCATCTGTAAAATGAGCTGGAGAAGGAAATGGCAAACCACTCTAGTGTCTTTGTCAAGAAAACCTCAAATGGGGTCACAAAGAGTCAGACATGACTGAAAACAACAAACAACAACAAGGCAACTGGGAAAAAATAAACAAATGAAAAGTTAAGTAATAATACAAGAGTTAAAATAAGAACAGCATACAAATGATTATTTCTGTCTGAGTGGTATAGAGGGAATAGTCAAATCACTATTAACTAGATGTGCTGGATTTGAATATGGGAGGAGTAAGAAGAATCTAAGTAGGAAAGAATGGGATTAGCAATGGCATAAAGGAGGAAGAATATTGAATATTACCAGGGGACAGTGACTCAACTAGAAATAATCCCTACCTTACACTTCCTTCAGCTTCATGTTAAAGCAGTGCATCATTAAAATTTGTCCTGGATGGCTAGGAGTCTTGGGATGGCTAGAGGAGTTTGGGGATGTTCAAGACTAAAGAAAGGAGTTGTCTTTTCACATTTCACTCTGAGTGGTGGTACCATGATGAGAGAATTTTACCATAGGCAAAATGAGACTTGAACCAGGGTGAAGCAGAACACACACACACACACACACACACACACACACACACACCTTGCCACTACCACCACACACATAGCCATTTCATCATGGAAATAACCAACGGGGCATGGACTACTGTAGCCATTGATGGTGACCTGGTTTGGAGGGATTAGAGATGAAAGAAGAGCAGATGAAAAAGACAAGGGATCATCAACTCAGTCATCTTTACTTACTAACATCTTTTACTAATATGACATTCCATCTTAGTAGAAAATTGAAATGGTCTGGACTCTTCTAATTGGTTTCAAATACATCGTATGATTTGTTCCAGTATCTTCCCAAGTATTTAATGTGTGTGTGTATACATACACATATACATATATATGTATGTATGTGTGTATATGCATGTATATGTAGGTATGTATACACATATATACATATGTGTGTATATATGTCATATTCTATATCAATCACACAAAGAGCGTCCTCCATCAATTAAATGGCAGATCTGAACCAAAACCAAAATAAAACATGATATTAAGTTGCATTATCATGTTCATGGTGCATAAGAATAGGGAATTTCTCCTACTGTGTTTGACAGAGCCATAGCTAGCCATTTTTGAGCCCTAGGCAAAACAATCAAAGTTAGGAGAACTCAAAGTTTTTGCTGAGAAGGTTCTGTGTGTATTTGTGTGTAGTGGAAAGGAGCTCATTGGGAGAAACAGTCACTTGGCAGGGAGAAGCTCCTCCAACTTTCTATTCAAACCAATCATTCTTGCTAACTAAGTATTGTTGTCAGGTTTTTCAGTTCTACTAGACCATGGCAAGGAGTCAATATCCTCTAAAACTGGGCACCCCGGAATAAAACTCTGGTCACCTCACCCTAGTGAGGGATAATTGGAATGTTTGGCATCAGTTAGGCCTTTTTAAAGAGTGTTGTGTCTAATTTTAGTCTCCTTTTTTGAAATTATATTTCTCAAAAGGTATAATTAAGAAACTGAAAAATAGAAACTCTGAAAAGAAGATTAGAGACGCTGGCATTTAGCCTAGAAATGGCAAGACTAAAGGCTGACTTAATACCACTTATAGCCTTAAATTTCAGCAAGAGAATTTGATTTGTAGGAACTATAATTGATAAATCATCATTACCATTGTTTCTGGAAAAGGGCGTGTCAACTCCCCTGTGACCCTACTCATCATCTCTTTGACTCCCCAGACAAAAACATTCTTCACTCCACCAATTTCCTTCCACGTGTTGTGTTCCCCTATTAGAAGGCAATTCTTGAGGACAGGAACTGTCTTGCTTTTGTACTTGAATTCTCCACCATTTAGCACCTTACTGGGCAAGTAATAAGCACTTAATAAATGTTTATTCATTTATTCCAGGGTGATTGAATTCTGAGACAGGCTAGCTTACATTTACATAGCACTACAAAGTTTGCTTTCCTCCTAACAATTCTGCAGGATACATAGTTTAAGTATCAACTACTATCCAGATTGCATAGTGTCAACTCTCACTCTGAAGTGAGGCTGAGACCAGAACTCAGGTCTTCTGACTCCAAGATCATTTGAACTTCTACTAAACAATGCTTTATTCCCTAACTTTCCTCCTGTGGTCGTGGGTAGAACTTGTTTAGGAGATAACATGCCACAGAGAGGACAGGGAGTAGGAGAAAATTGAGGAGCTTCAAGAGATCTTATAGGATTTCAGACAAACAGCCTAGGTTACAGGGGTGGGGAACCTGAGGCCTCCAGGACACATGTGGCCCTCTAGGTCCTCAAGTGTGGCCTTTTGACTGAATCCAAACTTTACAGAACAAATTCCCTTAATAAAAGGATTTGTTCTGTAAAACTTGGATTCAGTCAAAAGGCTGCACCCAAGGACCTAGAAGGCCACATTTGGCCTCAAGGCTGCAGTTTCCCCAATCGTGGAGCCTAGGAGATAGAACGGGCAAAAATGTAAGCAAAGACTCCAAGCAGAATTTAGTGGAGAAGGACAGAGACCCTCAGACTTGGGCAAATTTGAATATGTAGAGAGCCTACCACTATGTTCATTTTCCCTCCCCACCACCACAGCAAGTCGGGGTAGGATGCATGTCCACTATCAGATGCAAGAGTAGAAACTGAAGGAAAGGAAGGACAGAAAAAAAAAAACTGAAGAAGCTGAAATTATTCAGTGGAGAGGAGGTGCAGAAGAAGGAGGAGCAAGAAGGAAAAAGAAGGGTAGCATATTCTGATGGACTTTTTGGGGAGTCTTCCACAAATCTGCTAGAAGGCATGAAAACATGCAGCCTTCCAAAGGAGATACAGGCAAAAGGAGAATTCCTCCAAATGAAGACCTTTCGTGAGAATCCACTCCACAGTAACACTACCCCAACTACATGACAGTATAGTATAACCTGAGGACATACTCACCAGGAGAGGAATATGGGCCAAAGGAAAGCTCTTGGGTGGGTGGGACAAATCAGGGCAAGCTCCTGGGAGGAAACACAAGGACCAGGGGAAAAAGGAAATAGGATTGTCTGTAAATGTGCAGGAAAGTCTTTCTCCATCATCCTCACCCACCTCTCAGCAAGTACTCATCCAGGGAAAATTTCTTGGCCTGATCCTACTAGTGTCATATTTGAAATTACTTCCTTTGTGAGGCTTTTTGGTTTTTTTTATTGGATATTTTTTTTTAAATATAGTTCTATGCCAAAGCCACACCTACGCCCTCAGATAAGATGGGAATCAGCAGTCAGGAAGCAGAGATGGGCTTCATTCCCAAAACCCTGAGGAAAAAGAAGGGGCCCATTGGTAATCATTTTTAATTCTATGAATGAGTGAGGAAAGAGAATAAAACCACTTATGCCAAAATGGAGAAGGAACAAAATGCCTCTTGCTGGATATACATTTCTATCTCATCCTTGAAAATCAGACTCAAGTTAACTCAACAAATGTTTCTTAAGGGCATATTCTGTTGAAGACAGAAACCATGTCTTTAAATGCCTGCTAGGGGTAGCATGATATAATGTGAAGAGACAGAGCACCTGAGTTCAAATTTAGTCTCTGATGTTTCTTTACTTATGTGATCTTGGGCAAATTCCTTAACTTCTCTAGGCCTCCATTTTCTCATCCCTTTCATTTTAAATATGTAATCGTGCAATAAGAAATGCGGTTTAATAAATATGACATCATAATTAAAATTATTCCCATTTGTATGTAGGAAAAAAAAACAATGTGGCATCATGCAATTTGAAGTTCAGTTCATTCTATAAACCATTGCCTCAATGCTGCTTAACCCATGAACAAGAAAACAAGTTCAATTCCTAGTTAACTAAAACTAACAAGAGAATTTAATCCACTAGAACTGAAATCATTTAGCATGAACACTGAGCTAGGAAATCCAGGTTTTTCAATCAGGTTCTGCCTCTAACAAATTGTATGATTTGGGACAAATCACCTGAACTCTGTACCAGTTTTTTCATCCATAAAATGAGGGAGATTGGATTCTATGGATCAACCCCAAAGCTTTTTTAAAGTATTTATTATGTGCCAGACACTGTGCTAAGCATAGAATCTACAAAGAAAAAAAAGCAAAAGAAAAAAAAAACCCAACAACCAGTTCCTACCTTCAAAAAACATACATTTGAAATGGGGAAGGCATGGAAGGGAATAATGTATAAAAAGACTGGAAAGATAGAAAAGGGCCAGGACATGAAGAATTTAAAGGCTCTTTAGAATCAGATGAGTCTCAATTTGATCCTAAAGATAATAAGGAGCCCCTGGAGTTTATTGAATGGAAGTGACCTAATCTAATCCAACAAGCATTCTTTTTCAGACCCTACCATGTACAAAGCACTGTGAGATATACAAAGACGAAAAAAAATGTTCTGTCCTCAAGGAGCTTACATTTTATCGGCTCCTCCTCAAGGTCTCTTCCAGTTTTGTGGTGCTATGACTTTATTATCCTATATACAGATCCCTCCACTTAGCCAAAATAAATCTGTGTTGCAAAACCCAGGTTACTAAAGAGTTTAGTTTTTCATCCCTTTTGACAGAGTAAAAATTCCATCTGTGCTTCAGGGTCAGTTGGTCCAGTTCACATTAGAGTTGGGAAATGTTTTTATCTGCAGAGGTGGAGTGTAATCTCCAGACAGAATCCACACCAGCACCAGCAGCACCTCCTCCTCCTCCTCCTCCTCCTCCTCCTCCTCCTCCTCCTCCTCCTCCTCCTCCTCTTTCATGAGGGCAGAAATCTGGTCTCCATCCAAGCTCACCTTGCCCTGGCTGAGCTGGTGAACTCACAAACTGAGGGGCATGGATGCAATCTCTGCTGCTGGCTGTTTGTCTCAACATGTTCACAGGCCTCCTCCTGCCTCTCTTGTTCAGAGGGGGATGAGCACCCAGCGCCTCCAGTTACTCAGTGGGGGAGTCTCCATCTTTATTGCATTTGGTTTGCATTTACATTTCATGCATCCTTTCCTGGATAAAAGGGACAAGAGAGGTTTCTTAAATTCAGTTTCATAGTGGGAACTGTTTACTTTGGAGGCCACCTACACCAATACTAATTGAGAACAGATCTTAGAGCAACTGCTGGAGAACTGTACCCAGATGAACTTTACAGGAGGCTAATCCCCAATGATCCTTTCACAATTAGATTGTGTGCATTTTATGTATATAAGAAAATTTTGTTCAGAAAATTTTGAGAATGTAGAACTGCATTTTAAAAACTCCCTTTAATGGTTACTGACTCTGAAATAGGAGTTATTTGTTGGTAAGCATTTCTATTCCTCGCTGGAATTCAATTCCTATTTGGTAATGATAGTCTTGGGAAGTTTGAAGAAATATGGGGGCCTTTGAGGTACAAAAAATGAGGGCTTCTATTAGAGAGATTACAGTAAAAAATAACAATCAGCTCTCTGATGATCATATGCGGAGGGGAAGGCTTGGGAGGAGTAGATTTGGCAGAGGACAAGCTCAGACTTTCGTCACAGGGGCAGACCAAAATGTTAACACATAGGGTGAACAGGGGAGCATCCTGCAAATTCCATTAGGACTGAAACGAAAATGACATTCTTCCTGTCCCATTCCACACCCTAACGATTTGTCCAGTCCCTCACTGAACCTGGCAGCAGCCACCACTGATTCTCAGTTGTAGACATGCTCAGCAGATCGCAGGGAAGACGCAGCCTATCCAGTCTCTCTCAGTGAGTGCTTACTTTGTCTTGATTTTTTGTCCCTATTACTTCTCTGCATTGAATTTTGTATAATGGCGTTGGGGGAAAGGAGGTTTGGAAGAGCAGTAGAAACCGGGAGGGGGTAAGAAGTCAAAGAAGTTACAGTAAGTTCTAAAACTATGCAAAACTTGGGTCTAAATGCCATATGTGTTCTAACATCTCTTATTTTCCTTGTTCCCATCTTGTTGTGTCTTGTAATACTTGATCAGAGGTGGGCTCATTGTCATACTTAGGGGCATACTTCTTGAGAGATGTTATATATTACAGATCAGCATTCTAAGATTAAAAAAAAAAAAAATCTGCGGTTAATTTAAACCCAGTCCTTCTGTTCCGAGTGATCACTTTACAGGACACAGATTTCATCTAAGTCCTTTATTGCCCAATCTTCAGAGTAAATGGCAAAAAGCCTTCATTATACAAGCTATCTGAAAAGGGCAGGAAGAGTTGAGCGTATATGATATCGATCAGGGAACTATTCAGATAACAGGCTCCAAGGTCAGAGAATTAATGGAGCTATAGAATATTTCAGCTAGAAAGTACCATAGAGGGCAGCTAATCCAACAACCTGGTTAGTTATAAGAGCAAACAGAGCCTGGGGAATTCAATGACTTGGTGAAAGCTGCATGGATAGTAGAAAAGTCAGGACTAGAACCCAAGGTTTCTGATGCCCTGTCCAAAGTTTTCTTGTACTGTGTGAACAAACAATAAGCTCATGTGAAATGTAATTGTAAAGAGGCTGGAGGACCAAGCACTAGAATTCAAAGGATCATAGATAAAGAATTAGAAGGGCCCTTAGAGGTCAACTAGTCCAACCCCTTATCTTAGGGAATACTGACACTAAAAGAGTTTAAGTGACTTGTCTAAGGTCACCCAGGTAACATGTAACAGAACCTTGTTCAAACCCAGGTCATAGGGTTCATAGAGCTGGAGTTGAAAGGTACCTCAGAGGCCATTTAGTCTAACCTCCTATTTACAGATGAGGAAACTGAGCTTCAACTAGTAAGTGTCCGAGGAGGGATTTGCACTCAGGTCTTCCTGACTTCAAGTCCAATGCTTTTGCCCACAGCTTCAGGGAATTGTCATTGTAATTGTGTACATAGTTACAATTTGATAGATCTCTTTGCCTTGGAGGTAGTATTAGTCTATGATGGGCACATAGCTACCCGAGTTCTAAGTTCTCCTGTCTTCCTGTAAGAAGATTTACTTCAGTCTTAACAGTATAAAAAAGAGTTTGGTAAGATTTGACATGGAGAATATTAACCTTCTTGAATGCTGAGACCTACATAAGAGCTTTGTTATTATTGTAGGCGTGTATAAACTGGCTGAATTTTGAGATGTTAGCACATAGGAAGCATTTAATAAATGCCAGCTGACATGACAGACTGACTATGTAAATTTTTAGTAAAATCACTGAGAGGTACTTTGTCCATGATAACAAAATGCTAATAACTTCACTTCTACATAATTCTCTGCAACAATGAGCAGCAAAAACATAGGTTTCCATATGGTGAAAAGGACAGAGTTGAAATTTAGGATACACTGTATTCAGGATCAAGGCTAAATAGTTATTGCTTTAGCCAGTAAAAATCAGCATTCTTAGTGAAGAAATATGCTTTTAAGTGGCATGATGATTTAAGAAAGAAATTTTTAAAGCTTTTGTTTATATACGGTATTCATATAACAAAAGAAACTTTGAAGGATATTACGTGTCTTTAATACTTTTGTTCCAAGAATCCTTAATAATCATGTATTCTATTTTCCTATTGGGGGACAAAGCCTTTCCAGAAAAAAAAAAAATCTATCTGTGAATCTCAGAGTTGGAAGGAACTCTACATGTTCAACCCATGCCTGAGGAGGAATCACCTCTACAATACAATTGACAAATGGTCATCCAGTCTCTGAAGATTTCCAATGAGGAGGCACATACCTCCCAAAGCAGCCCATTCTATTTTTGGGCAGCTCTCATTTTTAGGAAGTCTTTCCTTTTATCAAGCCTAATTTTGCCTATTTTCCATTTCTGTCCTTTATTTCTATTTTTGTTCTATGGAGCCAAGCAGAGTAAATCTAATCTCTCATCAATAGGCTGTCAAATGTTGAGATAGTCATGATGTTTCTATTAGGTTTTCTCTTGTCTGGGTTAAAATCCCCACTTCCTTCTCCCCGTGTTCACTTGGCATCATCTCAGTGTTCCTGCTTGTCTCTCCTCTAGACATGCTTCTGTTCATCAACGTCTTTCTTGAAATATGGTGCCCAGAATTGAACATAGTGCTGGTCTGACCAAGGCAAAACACAATAAAACTACAACCTCCCTTGTCCTGCTTGAGGTAGCCCAAGGTGGGTGGGGCATCTCCAGTTGTCCTGGTCTATATCTTGCCACTGGACCAGATGGCTCCAGAGGAGAAAGTGAGGCTGGTGACTTTGCACAGCCCTCCCTCACTTAAGTCCGGTTCACCTGCAAGTCCTGGCATCACCTTCTTGATGTCATGGTCCTCTTCAAGAACCAAGGACAAACAACAGCGATAACAAGCCTAAAGTAGCCTAGGCATTAGGTTTTTTTGGCTGCCCTGATAGGATATGATATACCGTTGGCCCATATTAGAGGAGTAACTTTATTGTGGTTCTTTAGAATTGGAGCAGGTCTATTCAGATCTGAAGAAATAAGTGCAATAAAACTGTACTTATCAACATTAACAGGGAAAGAATTATTTCTCCTAAGTAAAGTTTTCAGATAACAAGCCTACTTCAAACAGTGAAATTCTTATTTAATTACAACCTTTTTTTTTTTGGAAAACTTTCTAAAATGTGTCACATACTCTTGTGGCCTATTTAAAATGGCATTCTCAACATAACTTAAACTTTCCTTAATAACTTAGTGTTGTGATTTTGAACATTGGGCAAGAGGATTGGAATTGGTAATATCCAGTGATATCCTTAGCAACTACTGAGTTTTATAGGACCATACCATGTTTTCTTAGTTTTTGTTTGCTTTTTATATTTTTTTCCTATTTCTCTCTTCACTGTGAGGCTTTCTGACTGTTGCCATTTTTTTTGCTAGGGGCAGAATATATTCTGGTAGCTTCCCACTTTAAATGCCCATTTTCCTACATCTTTAAAAAAGAAAAAAAAAGCTTCCCTGGATCGTACTATCCTGATCTTCAAGCTATCTTCCTGTAGCTCTTTTCTTTTTCACAGGGAAATTATGGGGAGGAACAGAGAGGCCGGAACTACATTCTCTTACCTCATCTTTTTCTCTTACTCACATCTCAACCCTTTTGAAACTGGCTTCCATCCACACCATCTGACTGAAACTGCTCTCTCCATGATCACCAAGGATCTCGTCGTCTTCCTCGTTCTTCATATTTCTTGTCTTTTCTGCATCATTTGACACTTGACCACCACCTCCCTCTGAATACTTTTTCTTCTTTGGGTTTTTGTGACACTGTTATAATATGGTTCTCTTCCTACCTCTCTGATCTACTCATATATATTGTCTCCCCACCTGCCACTCCAACCTCCATAGGCACAACTGTGGGTACATTCCACAGTTCTGGCTTGGTCTCCTCTTTCCTTCTCTTTCTGCATTCTTTCTTGGTGATCTCATTAGGTACCTCAGATTAAACTGTCATCTTCTTGCAGATGACTCCCAAACAAACATATCTAGCTCGCATTTCTCTCCTGAGTTCCAATTCTGTATCTTCAACTGCCTACTAGACATCTCCTCTGGAATGTCCCACAGACATTTCAAACTATAATAGAACTAAAACAGAACTCCTTATCCTTCTCTCTTTGAACTCCTTATCCTTCTCTCTTCCCCACCCTTCTTGTTTCTGTTGAGGTCATCACCAGTCATTCATTCAGTCACCAGGTTGACCACCTAGGAATCTCACTTGTCTCTTTACTCTCTCTCCATAGCCAACCAAGTTGCCAGATTTTGTTGTCTACTTCCATAACATCTCTCACCCCCGTTCTCTTCTCCTCTCCACTCCCACCACTCCAAATCAGGTCCTCATCACCTCTCACTAAAACAATTGCAATAACCTCCTAAGTGGTATACTTGAATCCATCTTCTCTAATTCATCTTCCATAAAGCTGCCAATTGATATTACTAAAGGGTCTGACCCTTTCCCTACTGAAGAATTTTCAGTGGCTCCCTATTGCCTCTAAGCTAAAATATCAACTCTTCTGTCTGACATTTTAAGCCCTTCCCAATCTGGCTCCAGCTTATCTTTCCAAACTGATTACTCATTTCTCTATTCCATATGTAGTCTGCATTCCAGTCAGTCTGGCCTGTGAGCTATTCTTAGTACAAAAAAGTCCATCTCCTGCCTCCATATTTTTGCCCAGGCTATTCCCCAAATCTGAAATGTTCTTCCTCCCTACTTCTACCTCCCGAAATCCTTACCTCCCGAAAACCCTTCTGGGCTCCAAACACCATTCGCTTCAAGAGATCTCCACCAATTCCCTCCTGAGCCCTTTGTAGCTTCACACCCAGTCATGTTGTGTTTATTTTTGACATATTTTATATTGTCCATTTATGGACTTGTAATATCCCCTCAGTAAATTATAAGGTCCCTCTGGGCAGGCATTATTTCCTTTTTCTATTTTTATCTTTAATGAATGGCATAGTTCTTCACACATAGTAGGTATGTTGTTATAGTTCAATCATTTTTCAATCATGTCATACTCTTTGTGACTCCATTTGGGGTTTTATTGGCAGAGATATTGGAGTGTTTAGCCATTTCCTTTGCTGGTTCATTTTAAATGAAGAAATTGAGGCCAACAGGGTTAAGTGACTTTCCCAGAGACACACAGTTATTAAGTGCCTGAGGTTTTAACTCAGAAAGATAAGTCTTTCTGATTCCTGATTCCGGGCTCAGCACTCTATCCACTGCACTTAAGAGAAAAATAGATCATTATTTGACTGTTTATTTTTAATAAAGTTAAAACTTAGTATGTAGTAACTTGAGTTTTCCCTTTTTATTACAACCCTTATATTAGATTCACAATTTAATTAGAATGTTCTTTTCCAGTCCTTATTGAATCCTTCTTTAGAGTTTAAACTCTCCCAGAGCTTGTGGCAACTTTATTCTCCAGGTATAAGGTTAACATGATACTAAAATGACTCCAGCCTGCTTCTTTCGACCTTTGGTGTCTTTCCTTCTGGAAGCAAGAGGGAATTACAGGGAGGACCTTAGTTTGCCTATTCTGGTATCCAACTCTTCAGTCTTTTTCTTTTTTTCTTTATAGAACAAAAAAGAAGAAAAAAACCATAAAAAGTATCTAACAATACAATACCCCTATGCCTAGATTCTCTGATCAGAAGGAAACATTTGTTTTTGGTCACTTTTGCCCTTGGAACAAAATATTCCTTCATCCTCGGCACTCTAGCTTCATATGACTTTAAATCTATATAACATAGTCAATCTATCTGTAAGTTGGACTTTCTTGGACCTGTGGGTTGGAAGACTGAGCTTAGGTAAACCCCTGTTAGGTGGACCTCAGAAAGGCACCTACCATGCAGAGGATGGAGAGACCCCTACAGTGAGAACCATGAGCATCCCATTTCCCATGGAATGTATTTCACTCTACAGACTTTATCTAGGTTGCAGAGCAATAAGTCTTAGGTCTCTCCTACATATGCTTACCAGATACCAGAAGAGTACCAGGAGAACAGCAAGGAAAGAAAATGGAGGACACGACTAACTAAACATTAGACTTCATCAGCAATGATATACAACAGTACATATTACAGGACATGTTTACCCATTACGCACAATGTCAGATGATGTTGAAGGGCCATCTGTAAGATTAATTAGACATACCCTCTGCTGCCACTAAAGGCATGAAAAAAAAGTCAAAAGATCATCCCAAAAAAAAGATAGAAGTAATCCAAAAATGTCACTTGGAAATAAATTAGAATCATTAGATCTTGAAACTGAGCACTATAAAATTTCAAGTAATTTTACATGAATTCTTATTCCTAATTAACA
>CM053585.1:466581392-466616356 GCA_028646515.1 Pseudochirops corinnae
ATATATATATAAATGGAAGGTAATTTCAGAACCTGGAGTCAGGAAGACATCTTCCTGAGGCCAAATCTCGTCTCAGAGACTTACTAGCTGTGTGACCGTGGACAAGTCACTTAACCCTGTTGGTCTCAGTTTCCTCATTTGTAAAATGAGCTGGAGAAGCAAATAGCAAACCACTCTAGTATCTTTGTCAAGAAAACCCCAAATGGGGTCACGAAGAATCAAATGAGATTGAAAAATGACTGAAGAACAAAATTTCAAAGGGAAGGCACTAGTAGAAGGGGACAGGAGACTGTGAAAGGCCTCCTAAAGAAGGTAGGATTTAGACTGAGTCTTGAAGGGAGTCAGAGAAGCCAGGAGGCAGAGGTGAGAAAGGAGAGTAATTTAGGCACGGAGACAGTTTTGCTCTTGGAGCAAAATATTCCTTCAAACAGCAGTTCCTTCAGGCACACGACTGGGAGATGGAGTGCTATGTACAAGGAACAGCAAGACAAGTTTTGCAGGACCATACAGTACAAAGAGGAAAGTAAGGTATGAGAAGACTGCAGAGATAGGAAGAGCCCAGTTTGTGATCAATGCCTTAACCCTAAAGGTAAGGGGGAACCACAGAAGTTTATTGAGTGAGGGGTAAGGGGTACATGCACTTTAGAAAAATTGCTTTCGCAGCTGAGTAGATGGTGGAGGAGACTTGAAAGGAGAGACCTGAGACAGGGAGATCAACCAGCTGGTTATTGCAATAGTCCAGGCATGAGGTGATGAGGTGACTGTTGGACATTGTTCTGTCTCCTTTGAGAAGGCTTAGGGTCTTCTCTTCATAGGTTTACAATGGCCTAATTATCAGTGTCTGGTGAGTCAGTGAAGCTCACTGCATTCAAGTTATTACATTAGATTGTAATGATGAATAAGCTGCTCTTGAGGTGTGAGTCATATGCATGGATCCTTCAAAACAGTGAGATTTTTTTTTTTACCAATTACCAGCCTAATAGCTAAATGATAATTTAGTGACCCAAAGTGATTATGCATGCACAGCTATGAGCCTCATTTTCCCGATAGGGAGACAGGCTGTCATGGAAAAATAAACTCTGCTCTCTTTCCTATTATTCTTCTCACATGACCTTTTCTATAAATTAAAACAACCCAAACTTAATTTTTAAAAATTTTTTATGTTTAACCATCACCTGATCACCATTTCTAAATTATGCCTTTATCCGTATTAACCATCCAAAGTGAGGTAACCAAGTTCCCCTTTATTTTATATCACCTGTTTCTTTACTCTTTCTTTCCTCCCTTTTTCCAGAGTTATCTTGTCCGTTTCATTCTATTCATTACCAATTTTATATTCTATTTCACTTTCAATTGGCAATGACTATCATATTTTAATTTCTAACCTCATTAAAGTGGGGAATTTGTAATCTGGAAGCCCCAACAGGAACAGGATAGAACAAGCCCTGCTTTCAATTTACCTGACAATCCTCCCCTATATCTCCAGAGCAGGAGTTATAAACTTTTTTGTGTGTGTCACAGATCCCTTTATGGACCCCTTCTTAGAGACATATTTTTAAATAATTGGAGGAAATTCCAAATTTCAGTAAGAGTTGGTGAAAATAAGGATGTATTTTTTTTTCCTATTCAAGTTCACAAAGTCCCTAAAATCTCTCTGTGGGCCACTTTGTTAAAAAAAAAAAAAAACCCTCCTCTAGAGTCTTGTCTACTAGCTGCCTAGTCCCTACTTGATCTGTAGGGATCAAGTCTAGAATAACCATGATCCAAGAGGTCTTTGAGCAGACACAAGAGTTTGAATCCTCCTAAGAGCTTTGTCTGAACTGAACTCCCTGCTCCAACTTAGAATATCCTTGAACTTATGAGATGTCTCTGAAAGTACCTCAATACTGGAGTTCTTTGGAATAGAGTAGTGCAACTAGGACGGGGGGAAAGGGTGCCCTGGCCACAGGCCTGAAGGGATTATAGAAAGGACTCTTACTGCCTTAAGTTGCATAGACAAAGGTCCATTTGGAAAACAGTAATGATGGAAGAAGAAAAAGCTAAAACATTGATTTAAAAAATAATAATAAAAGATTCAGTATGGCTGAAGGTTGAGGGTTGAAGGAGTGGGATATGAATATCAGCCACATGGGGAGGAAAGCATAGATATGGTTCTTACAATCTACCCAGAAGTCCAAAGGGAGCTGGTTCTCTTGCTGATACTATGGAAACCCACAGAAGGGAAAGACTTTGCTTCAAGGCTGTTCAGGATTGGTGAAGACCAGTTGAATTCAACCTCATCTAAACCAGTAATCCTGGCCAAATGGATTTTGGCCTCCCTATAATCAATTCCCTCTCCACTCTCAATTGAAGCCTTCTCTGAACTGAATTTCCAAGGAAAGCTTCAAAAACACCCTTCCTAAAAATGCTTTTGAAAAAAAAAAAGTATATTAGTGCTTTGGTTTATTTTTTTTCTTTTCTTTACAAAACCATAATTGTGGCCTATACCAAATAGATTGTCTTCCATCGGATGAGGCTTTAATTTTTCCAGTCCCCTCCCTTCTGTGTCCATTAGCCGCTTCTCTTTTTGCTTGATGAGCAGCACATGTTGTCGAAGCCACTCTTGGGGCCATCTTGCATGGCCAGTCTTTCTCTCCACTGCCAGTGTCCTAATAAGGGAATAAATGAGCCCTTATTGGTGAGGTAAGAGGAGTCAGGCAGTGGATAATATTTTTGCTGATTGAGAAGGATAAGGTGTGGTTTGGCAGGTATTTCATTGGTTTGGCTGACTCCCGGCATAGTTTGTCTCTTTTACAGTTCAAATCCCATAGAACAGACTGTCAGGCAGGCTGGTTTTTTTGGTATTTTTTTTTTTTTTGCAGATGTTTAGCTAAGCCATAAAAATTTCATCATGACACAGATTGTACATGCTAAGGAAAGATGAGGATTCTTAGTGGCATGATGTTTCTACCATGCACACAAAAAAGGGGAAGGTTAAGATTATAAGACATGTCCCATAGAAGTTCTTTTGTTTTATTTTTTTCTCCAAGGGACAATGGCTATACCTCAGGTAACTGCATTCAACAGACTGGTGGGGCATGCTTTAAGTAGCAAAGGCAAAGTAGTAAGGTTGACTTAAGGCTTGAGCATCCAAGAGAAGTAGAGCTAGAATATATCTCTCAGTATGGTCACACAAGGTTTTGTTTGGTTTTTTTTTTGGGGGGGGAAGGAACAAAATCATAGATTATTGATTGATTTAGAGCTAAAAGAAACTTGAGAAGTCATTCAAGTCTATCCCCTTCATTTTACAAAGGAGGAAATCGAAGCTCAGAGAGATAAAGTGATTTTCTCAGAATTAAACTATTAGAAATCATGGGATTTGATCCTATCTTTCAGACTGAGTCCAGAATGCTAGACTGTTTTCTGTTTAGAGAAGAACATGTATTTAGTAACTTCTCCTCTCCACTGGTAAACCTTAAATGTCTTGTCACTTAGCTATTGACAAGTGCTAGTCCTCTGGTTTTGAATTTTTCTTTCTCCCTTGGTGGACCCATTTCTCTACCTAGTAAGCTAGCTACTAAGTCTCTGACTACTAAGCCCAAAGCACCTATTTGGAAGAAATGTGCTAATTACTTATTAAAACTATTTAAAACTATTCTGTATACCCTGTTATTGTTCAGTCATTTTTCAGTAGTGTCTGACTCTTCATGACCCCATTCGGGGTTTTCTTGGCAAAGATACTAGCGTGGTTTACCGTTTCCTTCTTCAGATCATTTTACAGATGAGGAAACTGAGGCAAACAGGGTTAAGTGACTTGCCCAGGGTCACACAGCTAGTAAGTGTCTGAGGCCAGATTTGAACTTAGGAATATGAGTCTTCTTGACTCCTAGACTGGCACTATATCTACTGAGCCACCTAGCTTCTTCTGTGTACTCTACAATGCCCCTAGCTGGCTCATAGCTTCTCCTCAAACTTAGCAGTCTCTCCTGCTATCTAGGGCTTTGGGGTTCTGTAACTTCTTTCTCTCCTCACTGCCTTCCTAGTGGCTTGAAAATGCTATTTTAAAGGCATGCATCCCATCTGGCCGTTCTTCTTTCTGAATTCTCTGTTCACTCCAGCTTCTTCCTCCAGATGAATGATCCCGCCATTTTGCTACCTCATTTCACCAATGGACCAGACCTTTATCCATTCTGACATTTCAAAGCCAGGAAAGAAAAGAAGACAGGATAAAATTAAACAGTTTTCTTAAGAGATTCACACGTTTACTGAGGCTGATCTATTCTTAGTGGCAGAAGGGTACTTTTGAGTGAAATCAACTGCACATGTTTGAATTTTTAATATCTAATGAATAAAATCAGAGATCTAGAATTGGAAGGAACCTCAGAATCCATCAAGTTCAATCCCTCTATTACAGAGGAGGAAACTGAGATCCAGGGAGATTAAATGACTTTTATATAGGTAGTAAGTATCTGACTTTTATATAGATAATAAGTATCTGGTTTTTAACCTAGGTTTCTGAGACTCCAAGTTCAGGGCCCTAGGTTTTTTCAAAGCAATTGAGGCTGAGGGGAAGAAGGGAAGCACAATCCTGCCACAATTGAAAGTATTGACATTATATGGCTTTGCTCTTTTCTGAATATGCACCCCGGTGACTTTTGACTTAATTCAATCTCTTTGCATTTTCTTATATTTTAAGCCAAGCACAGATCTGAAAATAGTATTGCATGTTATGAACTTAGAATGTATATGAGAAGAAAAAAACATCCACCTTGGTTCATAACCAATCAATAGAGATCTTTCACTCTGTTTGCTCTGTCTTAGTTGCCCTGCTCTTTGCTCCAAAGGACCCACACAGGTCCTGACTCTTTTCCAGAGCTATTGAATGAGTTCAGGCCCACTCATTAGGTACTCATTATGTGCCAGGAGCTATGCAAGATACTGGGGACACAAAGAAGAAATGAAGCAGGTCCTGCCCTCAAAGAGCTTATATTTTAATGAGAAATCAACATGTACATAGATATGTGTATATGAAATATGTACAAGAAGGAAATGACTAGATACATATGAGATACACCAAAGCTAATAATAACTTAGTATTCATACAGTGGTTTAAGGCTATTGTTCCCATTTTGTAGATAAGGAAACTGAGGCTGAAGGAGGGTAAGTGACTTCCCAGGGTCACACAGTTGGTAGTATCTGAAGCTGAATTTGAACTCAGGTCTTCCTAACTCTACAAAACTCCATCTACTACTCTAGCTAGCTGCCCGAGTGCATATACACACATACGTATGCATATATATGCATGTATAATATGTATATGTATGTACACGCACATATACTCTCAAAAGGAAGTCACTATCAGTAGGGGGAGGTTTCTGAGAAGGCCTCTCTTGCAGATGGCAGGATTTGATCTGAGCCTTGACAGAGGCACGGGAGGCTAGCAGGTGGAGGTGAAGAAGGAGACCCTTCCAGATATGGGAGGCAGCCCGTGAAAAGGCGTAACAGAAAGGAGAGATAGACTATTGAGTGAGAATCAACAGCAAAAAGGCCAGTGCAATAGGAATATGGTGTACACGAGGGAAATAAGCCTGGAAAGGTAAGAAGGGCCCAGATTGTAAAGGGCTTTAAATACCAAATGGAGGATTTTATATTGGGTCTTGTAGGTAATAGAGCCCAATGGATTTTATTGCATAGGGGATTCCATAGTCAGACCTCTACATTAAGAAAATCAGCTTGGCAGTTAAGCAGAGGAGAAATTGGACTGGGGAAGACTAGAGGCAGCCCAGGGGGAGTTATTACTATAAGGGATACAACTGGGGAATTAAGCAACTCAGGAACACTTTCTATGAAGGCATTGTGTGGGAGTTGGGATGTATAATCTACAGTGTTGGAAGGTTTCTGGGAGGCAGACATGAGGAAAGAGTTCATTCCAAACATGGGAGAAATGTATAAAAATTGGGACATGTGAGATGGAATGTCATACATGAGGATCAGCAAAAAGGTCAGTTCCTAGTGATGCCACTTAATGTGTAAAAGGAAGTAGCTACAAAATAAAACTGAAGAGGTGGGTTGGAGCCAGGTTGTGAAAGGCTTTAAACACCCACAAGAGGAATCTGTATTTAATCCGAGAGGTAATAGGGAGCTACCAGAGTTTATTGATCAGGGGTGTGACATGGTCAGAATTGTGCTTTGGAAATCACTTTCCCAGATGGGCTAGAGAGGGGAAGAAATTGGGATGAGAAGACTAATAAGTTAAAACAACTGAAATAGTCCAGGTAAAAGGTGATGAGTGTCTTGACTAGACTGGTTATTGTGTAAATGGAAAGCAGAGAGATGTGAGAGAGATGGTATACAGATAGAAATTATAAGATTTGTCAACTGATTGTCAGTATGGATTGAGGGAGGGTGAGGAAAACCAATGACCACATGAATAGTTCTAGTATAGCATGTAATAAGTCCATTTGGACATCTCATTGATACACTGAAAACAACCACATTATCAATCTGGCAGAAGAACTTCAAAATCAGTGGAGTAAAAATTAACTTTAGCAGAAGTTTCTCTTAGTATCTTTTACTTGCTTTGAAGCCTCCCACATGCCTCCCCCCCCAGTGGCCAAGGGCCCACCTTTAGCTTCAGAGGAGTATGAGGGAGTACTCTGAGGAAATGGGGAGACAGCAAAGGTAGGGTAGTAGGTAGAGTGAGGAAAATTCCTTTAGAGAAGCATGAAAAGACATTGCTTATCTGCCGGGCAAGTTAGGTAAACAAGCATTCGAATGGAAATAGTTTCTCAGGCCAACATCAATGGTCAAAAGAACAGTCAAACATTAATTCACATTGGCTAGTTTGACTTCAACCCCTGAGTATTGACAAAGAACTAAAGTCAAAAAGTGATCTCATTACAACTGTTAAGATGACCTGTAGGAAACTGGAACAACGGATTTCCAGTAGCCCAAATCAAAGAGTTATAATCTTTGTCTAGTTGCAGTGCAACCCTCAAGCTCAAGAAGCAGCATGAAAATAAGAAAATTTTTAAAAAACTTAGATGTACTGGCTAGAATTTCACACTTTTATACTTTAACTCAGAGATTAAAATTCTTTATGATCACAAAAAAATCACTGGTGAAAAAGTTTGCTGCTAATTTTCAGTTACCACTGAAATGACCTCTTATCCAGAGAGGGGTAAAGGAAGGAGTGAAGTGTTTTCATTAGCTCTCTGGAAAGGACCTTAGAGATCATCTAGCCCAGTTCTCTCCATTTATGTATAAGGTTCAGTCACACAGGTAATGAGTGCAAAACTGGGATTTAAACCAATGTCCTCTAACTCCAAATTCAACACTCTTTGTGTGGTTCAGGGCTGCTTCCATCTGCATCATCCTCAATTTTTTTTCTCCTTCTCCAATCTCACTGGACTGTGTCCCATCACTATGGGACTGATTCTGACTAGTCACAACGAGAAGACCATGGCACTGGAAGAAAACCAAGGCTACCCTCTCAAGATAAGGCATTTGTCCGTGGCTTGCCTCATAGGATCAGAGAACTTCTTGGAAGGTTCCTTAGCAATCATTCATTAGATTATAAGCTCCTTGTGGGAAGGGACTGTCTTTTGCCCCTTTTTATATTCCCAGTGTCTAGCAGTGTCTAGCACATAGTAGGCACTCAATAAATGTCTATTGGTTGATTAATTGAATATCTAGTCCAACAACCTACTTTCTGCAGTAATCTCCAATACAAAATCCCCGAGAAGCACTCATGCAAGTTCTGCTTGTATGCTTTACCACCTTACAAGACAGTCCATTCCATTTCTGACCTGACCCTAGTTCCATTTCTTTGCTTCCATTAACCTACTTAGAATTTCTCTTATCCTAGTGAGCAGAAACATTTAGCTTTGAGCCAAGAATGAGTGAACATTGCTAAGATTTAGAGTGAGTAGGAGACCAAGACATGGAGGCAGTGAGTGTAGACTATGCTTTTTAAAATAAAAATTAGTATTTTATTTTTTCCAATTACATGTAAAGACAATTTTAATATTCATTTGTTATAGAACTTTAAGTTCTAAATTTTTTTCTCCCTCCATTACCTCTCCCCTTCCTAAGACAGTAAGCAATTTAATATCAGTTACATGTGTACAATCATGTAAAACATATTTCTACGTTAGTCATGTTGTGAAAGAAGAAAACAGTTTGAAAAAATTAGTTTACAAAAGCAAAAAACTGAACGTAGACTATCCTTCCAGCAACTTAGTGTTTTGTAAAAGGAAGGTCAGGAAGATCACATTAAGTTGGTGAAATAGTAAGGTCAAAGGAAGGTTTTTTTTGTTTTGTTTTTATATTAGCAGAGCATGTTTGTAGGCAAAAGGGAAAGAGCCGTTGGAGAGACAAAATCTAAAGATGCAAAAGTGAAGATAATAAATGGAGCTATGTCCCAACAGGATAGGAGATACACACACACACACACACACACACACATACACACACACACACACATACACAACTTTTTAATGTGATCACACCTAGAATGCTTTGAGAACCTATGCAATTCCAGTCCTGATCAGATGCAAAATAAGCTCAAACTCAATAGTGCTTCCAAGATAATTAAAATAGAAAATATGGACTGAGGAAGGGAAAGTAGCACTCACTTGCAGTTTGTCTTTTAACATAGAAATAGAAGATGTTTGTTTAGAGCCAGTGATGATGAGATATGGGTGACTTAGAATACTGAAAGAATTGGTTGTCTATGGATAGCTGTAATCATGAGTCTTAACTTGCCCTCCATGGATTTATAATCTAGGTTAGAGCTAGGATATAAACAAGAAAAAATAAAAAGTAATACCTAAGAGAAATAACATTTCATAAAGAAACATAAGCAATGTCACATTATTAATTATCAAATAAATGGTTCAGATGATAAGTCCTATCAGAGTGCAAAAGAGAGATTGTTATGTGCTAAATGCAAGAATTCTTAACTGGGGGTTGGTGAATTATTAAAAATTATTTTGATATCCATATTTCAATATCATGGGTGTTCTTTGTAATTCTATGTGTCTTATTATGTTCATTTAAAAATATTCTGAGAAAGGACTTTACCATGCTGTCAAAGAGGTCCATGATAAACTTTGTGAGAAAGGAAGAATTTTATCCAAATCTTAGAAGAAAGTTTGAGAAAGATTTCCTGGGTTACATTTAACTTGATTTACAATGCTGGGAAGAAATTAATTGAGACTATAAAGTCACAAGATGGTTTTGTTCAGGATTCCAGAGCTTTGGGTTGGACTAGGTGGCCACTTAGAACTCTTCCAACTCTGAAATTCCAAAAAATTCTATCGTGTGTGATCTTAAAAGAGAACTAAACAAGAAACCTCCTTCCCTTTAAAAGCTAGAATGGCAGAGTTGGATTTAGGAAGACCAGGCTTCCTGTGCCATCTTTAACAGTTACTAGCTGGGTAATCATGCGAGGTTAAATTCCTTAATGGCCTTATGCCTCAGTTCTATTGGCAAAATGTGTATATAAAATAATTCCATTGCTTTGGTAAAATAATATATCTGTGGTAATTATCTCAAAATAATTGCTGAGAAGATCAAATTGCATATAAAATACTTTGCTAACTTTAAGTACTATTTTGTTGTTTCCAACTCTTCACGACCCATGTGAGATTTTCTTGGCAGAGATACTAGAGTAGTTTTGCCATTTCCTTCTCCAGCTCATTTTACAGTTGAGGAAACTGAGGCAAACAGGGTACAGTGACTTACTCAGAGTCACATAGCTAATGAGTATCTGAGGCTGGATTTGAACTCAGGTCTTCCTGACTCCAGGTCCAGTACTCTATCCACTGCACCACCTGACTGTCTCAAGCTTAAAGTGTTATAGAAATGCCAGTTATTATTACTAGTATCAGCCAACTAACTACTCAGAAGCTCTGTGGCCTTGGGCAATTCCCTCCCTTTCTCTGTGTCTCTGTTTGCTCACCTGTAAAATGCTAATCCCTAAAGGACTTTCATCTTTAAAGGCTTTGATTTTCCTAATGCTAAGGCCTCTCCCGAATCCCTTAACCAGGGGCACTCCGCTGGAACTCAGACACAGAGATCTGACCTATCGGGATGAAAGGATTGCTTAACCTTGCAGGCAGCGGAGGGGCCTTAGGAGTCAGGGTGGGGGAGCGAGGAGAATGACAGGGAAAATATTGCATTCTGAAAAATGGAAAGCTGTGTTGGATTATTCACGAAGGGTCCTCTGCAGGCCTACTGTTCAAAACGGTTTGTAGGATTTGCTAAAGTTAAGTCTCCTTTTGTTACTAGGATTTATGGAGCCCTTGACAGTGAGTAGCTGGACCCAATGTTTTATTTCTTTGATGGGATGTGAATACTGGGAGGGCTGAGGAGTAAAACGAAGCAGCTGGAACATGAAATGAAAATAGAAGCTAGACAGTATGCTAACTTGGAGGGCTTCCCGAGAAGCATTACTCTCCTTGGACTTGACCCGACTTCCCTTCCCTTACTGACCATGTCTATATTAGATTTAACTAGCCTTATGGTTCCTAAGTCTTGGAGTCTAATGTAAGATATAACTAAAGCTACAGTAACTCCTTCAGGCCACTAGGATGCTAGCTAGCCTACTGGAGCAGTAATTGATAAATCGGGGCAAAATCAAACTTCATCCCTATCTTTCTTCTCTGTTTGCAAAAGAGGATCAATTTCAACCTCCTGGCACACCCTCCTCCTCCTGCCAAAGACATTCTTCCTTCATCCCCCTTGCCAGCCTTCACCAATCATTACTACACTGTAGGCACTTCTTGTTGGTTGTCCTAAAAGAGAACCATGGCACTAGGAAGGTGATGCCATGACTTGCATGTGAATTGGATTTAAGTAAGGGAGAGCTATGCAAAGTGACCAGTCTCACTTTCTCCTCAGGAGCCATCTAAATCCAGGATTTTTATAGATCAGGATGACCCTAGGAACTAGGGTAGAGTAAATGAGGCTTTGGCCCAGGGTTCTGACATTCAGAGGGGCATGCTTTGCCCTGGTGGCACCACCACAGTCCCTCCAAGTAATTTGTGTTTGTTTGTTTTTTTTGTTTTGTTTTGGGGTTTTTTTCCCCCTTAATGAAAAAATTCCTCATTATACTTCTGTATGACCTGCAATAAGTCATTGTTACTATTTCCACCCTAACTGGAGCATCAGTTTCCTCAATTGTAAAATGAGAGAACTGTACTAAATTATTTCTCAGTTTTCTTTCATCTTTAACAAAAATCTAATAAAGATTTCTTGAGTATAGGATGATGACCCACAGTGAGTAAAGCACATGTTCTAGTTTTCTTTTCTAGTAGTAAAGGTGTCCACCTCACTGGCCCAAGTTGATCCCCAGGTCACCTTCAAGAATGAATGGTCTTCTCATAGGACCAGTATCCAGGATGCGGCCTTTTATTTTCCATTTCTTGCCTTCATCTATGAAGAATCTTCCTCTTGTCATCAGCTATTATCATATCTCTACAAGCTTCTGCATAGGAGTGTGGTAGACGAGCCAGGGAAGTGTCAGATATGTGGAAGAATCTCACGTTAAACACTCTGTAGTTGTTGGGCTAGTAATCACACAACAATAGAGTTCTGTGTAAGACTGGCCATGATCCCTGCAACCTGTGGAGCTAGAAATAACACCTCCAAAGACCTCTCTCTGAGTGACCTGGTGCTTCCTGAAGGAGAGAGGTGACAGCCTAACTGAAAGGGAACAGCACTAGGTGCATTTTGGGAAAGAGGAAATAAATGCTCAATCTTTTTTTTTTTTCTACTTTAAAAAAAAACAAAAGCAGAGAGAGCTGAGAGCTAAATGGCATGTTTTCGGTTTGTTTAGGGTTGTTGGGTTTTTTTTTTTTCTGGAGGGAAAGAGTGGTGGGCCTGTTATAGAAATCCATTAGTACATGAATCATGTTGGAATCAGTCTCCATGTTGGAGCCATCTATCTTAAGTTGGTGGGGAGAAGCCGCTGAACTGACACAACGCGTGTGATTTGAGTTAGCGACACTCTACACGCCATATACAGTTTGGAATGTCACTGTCCCCTGTCTGGTGGCTCATTTAAATTAGTCACAAGTTTTTAATCCCTTCGCTTTAAGACTTGGTAGTTATCTTGTTTTTGTAACTTTAAAAGTCCTTTCTGTAATGAGATACATGGCAGTCTGGTAGCACAGAGCGGAGCCCCACTGTACACATTACATGGCACAGAAAGCCAATGCCATAATCAAAGTCTTTTGAAAAGGGACTTAAATTTCTAATGACAACAATAGCTAACATTTAGATAGTGTTTATTATGTGCCAGGCACTATGTTAAGTACTCTGCAATCATTCTCTCATTTGTTCTTCATGACATGCCTAGGAGGTAAGTGCTATTATTATACTTATTTTACAGGTGAGGAAACTGAGGCAAATAGTGGTTAAGTGACTTGTCCAGGGTCACACAGCTAGTAAGTGTCTGAGGCTCAATTTGAACTAGAACAGCCATAGATAATTCAAGGAGCCAGATCCTTCCAAAGTATACATGATCAGTCAGTCAGTCAACAAAGCGTTTATTAAATACCAGGAATAAGGCTAAGAGGTGGGAATTCAAAGCAGGAAGATAGAATCACAGATTTAGTCCTGGTGCAGATTTTTGTCCCTAATCTCTGATCTCTTGGTCTAGTTTTATACAGATCTGATTTATACTAAGTTGGGTTTGGGGCTGGGGGCAGGTGGGTATACAGCCTAATCTTGATATATGCGGTGGCTGAATGGAAGCTAGCTTTGTGGTTTGATCACTTCAAATATACTATGGTGTCAGTTGGTCTGAACAATGTTACACCCATCTTTCAACTCTTTGTGAATGATATGTTCTATCCTTGACTAATAGGGAACAGTCTAGTCCAACCTTTTCATTTTACAGAAGTAAAGTAAGAGATTTGTCCAGAGACACACAGGTTTCTTGTAACAGAACTGAGATTTGAACCCAGGCCCCCTGATTCCAAATTCAATTTTCTCCACTATACCATTCTGTACCATTTAAAAAAATAAAACATAGAAAAAGAAATTTCCAAATGTTTCCCCAAGATGCTCATTTTGGCCTTTTAGACTATGTTCATATATACATGGTCAAATGAACTTGAGTCCTTAGCAATTGGTGAAAAGTTGCTTTGTTGCATTTGGGTACAGGCAGGTAGTTGGTTGCAAGCTTCACTCTGAATAGGCCTCCAAGGGGAAAGGTTGAAATAGCATGTATTGTATACTGTTTGGAACCTGGCTTCTTTGGCCCCACTTCCCTTTCATTTGCCAGCATAAATACAGCCTAAGTTTTATGACCATTTCACAATAAAAAGAAATTGTGAGTTTGGCAAAAATCCTGGATTAGGCACAAAAGAGGAATTCACATTCCCAAATGCACAGTGAAGATGATCTCGGTGTTCATTGGCCAAATTTTCTATTTACTGGGTCTTAAGTCAGGGAGAAAAAATTGGGCTTTTTGGAATTCCATTAAAATACTAACCATACAATCTACCCCTCTCAATCCCTCATCTATACCTTTATTAAACACTGTCTTGGAATCATAAAATATTTGAGGCGCCTTATAGATAACCTAACCCAACTCTCTGACTTTCTAGAGGAGGAAGCTTAGGTGCAAAGAGTTCAGATGATTTGCCTAAGGTCACACATGAAATAAGAAGTAGGATCATAAGACTACAATTTTAGAGTTGAGTGACCTCAGGGGCCTTCTAGACCAATCCCCCTCCCTTTAACAGAGGGGGCAAGTGAGACCCAGTGAGAACACCTGGGCATTAGTAAGTCAGAAAGAAGATTTGAACCCAGGCCTACTATGTCCAGATTCCCTCTTCTGCCTCTCAGTCTTGGTGTTCTTCTCACCACATATAATAACCTATTTATTCTCTATACCATCAAGCATCACTTCCTAGCTGTCTGTACCTAAGGCACTTTTTTAAATCCATAGAAAACTACTTCTTGGAGTCCTACTGCCATGTTGCTCCAGGTAGGAGATGATAGAGAACACCAAGCTCAGGGAATATTAATACCAGAGTTGATACTGTCAGAAGGCAGAATGTTCTAGAACTCTGGTTTCTGGAATCAGACAGTCTGGTTTCAAGTCTCGTTTCCCAAACTGAAAATGTGGGTGAGTCCTCTCAGAGCTTTGCTTGACTCTCCTATAAAATGGTTTGTACTTGAACTAATCTATTGCTGAAAGAGCCAGGAAACTCAGATAAGATATGGTATGCGTAATGCTTTGTTCTAGAATGCTTCAAGGTCTAGAAATATATGAACTCTTTTCGATCTAGTTGAATTTACTGCTAACAGCAGAGTTTTGCAGAAAAGTGTTTATTCCAGTTCTCCTTTGTACTTCCCTCCTGCCTCAGTTTACAATTGTTAGTGGTGTCATTCAAAAGAGGAAAGATTGAAGGGCGTGGGACACAAGGGGGAGGAAGGGGAGACAGAAAGAACATCAGAATGCTGTGCACTTACTATTTACTGCCCTTGCTAAGTCATTTTGCATGTTTTCTACTGCCTGTTTTCCTCATCTGTTAATATTTGTTTCATGCCTTATTCTAGGACCCTTGCCAGTGGGGATGTTTTATTAATGCAAAAAGTAAACAACATCTGACATTTTCTTGGAGATGCTTGACAAGTGTGGATTGTAAGCAACTGCTATATGATGGATAGGCAATGGATTTTTCCTTCTCTTTGAGTGTAACACCTGTGTCAGGACCCAGGACCAATTATTACTAGGAGAAAAATGAAGGTGTTGGAGGGCAATTCACTCTCCCCCCTTTGCTAAAATAAAGGCTCTTTAGAACTTGACTTTGTCAAATTTGAAATCCTTGCATTTAGGGTCTTCTTCTGCCTCTGCTCCAGTGTTTTGTAATTAGTAGAGTTCAGCAGTTAGTACAGTTCAAGGCAGCTAGGTGACTCAGTGGATAGAACGTTGGGCCTGGAATCAGGAAGACCTGAGTTCAAACCAGCTTCAGACACTTCCTAGATGTGTGACCCTGGGCAAGTCACTTAACCTTGTTGGCCTCAGTTTCCTCTTCGGTAAAATGAGCTAGAGAAGGAAACGGCAAACCATTCTAGTAACTATGCCAAGAAAGCCCCAAATGGAGGCACAGAGAGTTGGACATGACCAAATAACAACAAAGTCATTATGTATATTGTTTTCTTAGCTCTGTTTAACTCATTCCACCCCAGTTCATATATATCTTTCCATATGTAATTTTGGTCTTTTCTTACAACCTGATAATATTCCATTGGAACAGCAAGGTGGTACAATAGATAGAGTGCCAGGCCTGGAGTCAGGAAGATGAGTCTTCCTGAGTTCAAACTGGCCTCAGACACTTAATAGCTGTATGACCCTGGGCAAGTTACTTAACCTCTGTTTGCCTTAATCTACTGGAAAAGGAAATGGCAAACCATTCTAGTATCTTGGCCAAGAAAACACCGAAGACAATATGGTCCATATGGTCACAAAGAGTCAGACACAACTAAATGACAATAACAACAAAGAACTCAACACTTGCAGGAACCATGATTTCATAAATGTGGGTACACACTTCCCCAGCATATATCACACTGTTGGTTATTTAAGGAGATGCTATGGCAAGTGATGATGATGATGATGATGATGATGGTGATGTAATGAAGATAACCAAACATAACTCATTTCCTAATTAACAGATCATAGAATCGTAATTTAGCAGAGACCTTACAAGTCATCTCTTTTAACTCCCTCATTTTGCAGATGAAGACACTGAGACCCAGAGAAGGTGGACAAGTTGTCCGAGGTCACTTAGTTAGAAATTCTCAGAGCTGGAATTTGAGCCCAGCTCCTCTGACCGCCAACCCAGAACTCTTTCCATTGTACTACAGATACTTTGTCATCAACTCCCTAGGAGATACTTAATAAATATTTGTTTAATGTGACTAAATGTTTGCAGAAGATTTGGGATCTAGTAAAATCCTAACTAGGTTTTACCTAGTATCCATCGCTTGGACTTTGTACAAACAATAAAACTTCCAATAGATAAAATCCTCACCACTTCCTAGCTATCTATACACAAGGCACTTTTTTAAACCCATAAAAAAGGTTTAAAATCTACTGGAGCCTTAGTGCATTCACCCCCTACCAGACTTTTCCTATCCTTTTTTGGTGTCCCTTCCAGGACTGCGTTGTTCAGAGGCTCAGAATAAGGATAGATATTCTCCCTTCTTCCTCCCCACCCCCTAACCCAGCCTATTTTAACCTGTTCACATAATCATATGTGAGTTAAACTCTATACAGCCCTGAGCCACTTAAACTCTTCAGTCTTCTACCCCTGCAAAGGCAAGTTCACATACAGACTTACAACTTGCATTGAAGCTAGATCTGCTTTGCAAAGATAGAGGAAGTGATATTCCAGTACAAGTCTCTAGCCCAAGGTATTTCCCACCATCTCTTTGTCCCAGCATTTGCTCAAGTTTGGTGACATGGCCAAGATTTACATAAAGGCCCTTGGGAAGACAGCTAACATAGTTAAAGGAACTTTTGGAGTCCTGGTGCAGGTGACAATAAATTAAATATTGAGGACAATGTTTTAGGGAGTTTAGATCTTTCTTTCCTTTCCCCAAGGAACTTTCCATTCTGCCCAGGCTTCCTGGGACATAGCGTTTCTACTCACTCCTCTGGGACCATCTGAGATTCTCATTAATTCTTCTACATTCATACATTCCCCTTTCTGAAATTCTTTTTATTTTTTTCCCCCCCCTCACTTAAAAATGCTAACATTACCATAGTTAGTGATTAGGATGGAGTTGTCCCTACCCCATACTGGGAGTAAACAGCAAACTTTCTGAAATCTCATTACTTTTGCCAGCCCCTTAGTTGTACCTAAAGAATTCACTTACTAAACAGTGCAATTATCAGACCCACAGAGGGAATGATGGCTTTGTGGTGTAGGGAGCACTGTATCTGGAGTCAAAAGATCTGAGTTCAAACTTGACTCCGCAGTCTCCTAATTATGTAGTACTTAGGTAAGTCACTTCTCCCTGGGCCACAGTTGTTCCTCCTATCAAATGAGGGCATTGGACTAAATGAACTTCTAATGACTCTTCTAGCTCTAAATCCTATGATACTAAGTCAGTGTGAAGTCTGGGTCCTGCTGCTTTCGATGCCTCTCAGAAGCTTTTGGCTCACCCAAAGAGGACAGATAGACTTTAGCATCTCAGTTCTGTGCACCTCACCCCTGAATAGGAGCAGTTAATATCAGTTACTGTTCAGCCTAGTCACTGTGCAACTTCTGGTTGTAATGAGATGGAATGGGAGTATATACCAAGTGAAGAGGTGCAGCCTCACTGGAGTACAGTGGGAAAATACTAGCCTGGAAATCAGACGACCTGGTTTTCCATCCCTGCTCTGTGTGATTGTAGTTCCATAGCTTTCTATGTCAGAGAGCACCTAGCATCAGGAGACCTCTGGGGTCAAATCCTGGATTAGACATCATAGGCAAGTCACTTAAACTTATCTGGACCTCACTTTTGCTCATCTGTAAGATAGGGACAATACTGGAAATAACTAAGTTACAGGTGAGGAAAGTGCCTCAGAAACTTTAAAATGCTATAGAAATGTTAATTGGTAGTAATATTTTCTAGTGGTAGAGCATGAACTAGAACCCAGTTCTCAGTGTGATGTTCTTTTACTGATTGCGCTGTTGAATATGGAAAATTGAGTCACTTAATTGATGACCTGAGGGAATTAAGGCATCCAAAATGTTCGTCCTAGTCTCTTCATTAATAATAGTTGCAATTCTTTGACCCATGAACCAAGAACTAGCTGTCAAACCCATGAAGGCACATATGGGAAGGTCTTTAGAGCCCTCCAACAAATTATAAAGTCCTTCATAACTGAAGCTACTTCATTAACTGAATCTTTGTTGAATTGAATTTGAATGCTAGAAAAGTCTGCTCATTTGTCTCTTAATGGAGAATATGGTGATAGAAGTGGATGAGTAATTAATGGGGTGGCTGATGCCTTAGAAAATATGGAGGAGCTAAGAAGGAGGCTTTTCTGCCCTTCACAATTCCTGTGGATGTACCATTGCACATTGTGGAAAATGAGAGGCACTCTGGAGACCAAAACAGGAAATTAAGACCTTTTAGATAATTAATACTGAATTCTTGGTGTTCACTAAGTCTAAACACAAAAAGACCTCATCTGAGATGTGTATATTTCTTAATGCATAATATTTCAAACTGAAAATTAAAGCTAAGGTTGTGTTTCAAACCTAAGAACTCTAATTTCATTGGTATGATTTTATTTATGTAAGGAACTTCTGGCATGGAAATTCCCCTCACCACTACAGATCAGCTACTGATCTATAACTTACAGTTTTACAGAGACTGGGACACTGAGAAACAAGGTGACTTATAGTATGTGTCAGAGGCAGGATTTGAACTCAATTTTTTCCTTCCTCCAGGACCAGCCTTTGCTCCACTTCCCCTATACTGTGTCTTTCTAGTTATATAGGAATAGCATTTTAAAAAAACTAGACTCAGGAATAATGGGTGCATGGCTAGAAAGAATGGAGTTGGACTAAAAAGAAGATAAATAATTGACTAAAAGAATCAGGGCAGGTAGGAGACAAAGTGAATAGTCAAGAAAGAAACCACAGGATGTTAGGTGTAAGCAATTTGCTTCTACTTAGTCCTGCCCTGATTGGTTTTTTTTAACTTTGTTAAGCAGTTATGTAGTGGGCTGTGGTTTATTTAAACCATGGAATGTCAGAACTGGAAAAAACTACAGAGGTCAATCTAATCCAATCTTCTCATTTTATAGATTAGGAAACTGAAACCCAGAAAAACGAAGTGACTTGCCCTAGGTCACTCCAGTATTAAAAGGCAGAAACAGAATCCAAACCTAGGTCTTTGGACTCCAAAGCCAGTGATCTTTCCATAATATTGCATTGTCTTACCATATATGGCATATCTATGAATACTGAAAGTATGTTCACAAGCATCCAAAGAGCATATTTCATCCCAGATCTTCCTAACTTCAATCCTGACCCTCTCTCCACTGTGCCAGGCTCCTCCTCATCCTGAATATCATAGGTGCTTTTAATAAATGTTTGTAGAATTGAATTACTATAAATAGTGGACAGAAATCACTCATCTGTTTGACATCAAAGAAGACATTTCAACAGTACAATTATATCCTCCTAAACTGGGATTTTATCAGAGCGTAATCACTCCCCTTTCTCATTTGAATATTCCTTCTTTCACAGAAGAAAAGAGAACTCGGTTATTCAGTTCTAGAATTCTTCCTAAGTACAATCCATCAGGAAGAGGAGGAGGGGTAATGGTGGTGATAGTGGTAAAAATTATAATAATAACAATAATAAATTATAACAACTATATTTTAAATCCTGTTTTCTTAAACCCAGATACTCAATAAAACAAATAAGTCAAGCTAAGATTTATAGTTTTTGCTGATTTTAGAGGTGTAAATGATCCCAGTAAAAATTTAGCAATTGGCTCCCATGAGCTGGTTGGAGCTGTCTCCCTCACAATTCTAAATTTCATGATTTGTCCTGTGAGGCACCTTGCAGCTCTAAATCTATTATCCAAAGATCGCTTTGAGCTTTAATTGTCTCTTCTGTTAAATGAGAATAATTCATGTTGGAAGAAAAGTTTTATAAACCTTTTCAGCGCTACCAAAACATGGATTATTATAAATTATTATAAATAATAATAACAGTGAATAACACAAAAGAACTTTTAAAATAAAAAGATTTATATTGAAATAGAATGAGTTGGTCATTTTCAGTTATTCAATGGTTGCATATATAGCTCAGAAATATACTTCTGAGACTACATGTCTAGCCCAAAGTCAAAAGACCTAACTCTAAATCTTGACCATTTTACTACAATGTGAAAAGACCTACTTCTAAGCTTAGTGTGATGACCTGGCTTGACCTGGTTCCTAAGAGTCTTTAAATTTTCGGTCCAAGTAAATACTTACTTCCTTGGAAATTAGCAAACACACAAATCAGAGCTTGATTTATTATTTTGTTGATGGCCTAAGCTTGAGAAAGTAATGGACAAAATGCTAATAATGCAGATTAAGCTTAAAAGTATGTCATGTAGGGGAATCAGTTGTTAAAACGTTTACCAGCATACCCGTGTCTAACAGTTTTACATGCATGACAACACCATTACCAAAACTCTTCCCACCATGATGGTAAAACCATTCCTAGAACTCTTTCCAGTGAGCTTGATAATCATGGAGGCAGAATCAACTGAAAATTACAATTGTTCACAGTTCTCAGAGACATTCTGTGTGTATATCAGACTCAATTAGAGTTTTTGTTCCCCAGTATCATTTATCTTTCTGCTTTGTCTAGAAGCCCCATCTTTTCTCATATCATAGTCGATTACCATAAATATCCTTGTGATTATAGGATGTTGTCAATCTCACTTCATGTGAGCTTCCTATAAAGGAAATAGGTTGAGATTCTTTGATGGGAACATAATTAAAACCATGTTTATATGACAATGCTGTTAGCCAGCAAACCATCAATTTCAGTTACTAGTAGTATTTTATTATGTCCATTTTAAACAGTAAGAAATGGATCAGCTTCAGGGAACATTTGAGTAGGAGGCTCCAATTTAACCAACAGGGTCTTAGGAACCAGTAATCCCACCTCTCAGTCTATACTTCCCTTCATGGACCAGCTGCAGACAAGCAAGGACGTTACGATAGCTAAAACACTAAACAGTGACAAATTAAGACTGAGTTTTGGGGGAATTTAAGATATTTTTTGTTTTTTTAGGAAGAGGGAGAGAAAAAAGGAAGGAAGGAAGGGTGGGAGATTAGTCAAGAAAAGGAGAATGAAAAGAAAGGAGGGAAGGAGTAAGTGAAATCAATTCTTGCCACCAATATCTGGCAAAACAGATAACTAGTTTCTGGGGTGGACAGTCTTTCCACACCCAGAATGTTCCATTTGACAGCATAATAATGCTTATATTTATACAGTATGGAATAATTTCTTATATTTATATAACCCGTTATGATTGCAAAGAATTTTTTTTCCATTGATCTCATACACTTTCCAGGTTTGTTGAGCCTCTACATGTATAATTCTATGAGATAGGTGTTGTCGTCATCGTTATCCCCATTTTGTCAATGAGTGTATTAAGAATGAGAGAAGTTAAATAATTTGGCCAAGATTTTACAGCTGGGAGGGTTCGAGTCAGATTTCAGACTCAAATCTTCCTGTACCAGGCTGATCATTTTTCAGATGAGAAAACTGAGATTCCACATTTAACAACTGGGCCTAAAGGCATGTAGCTAATGAGCAATAGATCGAGCCTTGAGCTTCTGTCTTCTAATTCCAAATCTAGCACAGTTATCCCTTCCACACTGCAGGGGCTAGAGGTGCCATGCCCCCACCCCCAATATCTGGAAAATCCACATCAGATATTTTGGCCCTCCCTTCATATCAGAGAAGAAGTCTGAATTATTATTATATTAAAAGATAAAATATGTTGATATTATATAATACCATATGTATATATTTTATGCATTTCTGAGTTTTTAAACAGTTTTTGTGTTATCTACTAGCCTTTGTGTGGTATCTACAGCTTCTGCAAAACAATCCAAAAATTCCCATTTAATTTCTTATGCTGACCCATGCTATATGAATAACAATACTCAAAAGAGACGAGAGTCTTTAAAAACGTTCCTTTAAAAAATCTTTTAAAAATAACAATCAAATAAATAATTTTTGAAAAAGTTAAAAAAAAAAACAATGACAATCTAGATTCAGAAGATATTCAGTTACATCTGATGAACTCTCCCTTGAAAAGTCAGGGTATTTTCAGTTTTTTTCTTTCTACAAAAGTAGGGATAATAAATGCCCTGAGACTATATGATTTATTATACCAGATCTGGAACAATATGTCTGTGAGCCCTAGGCAAGTTTTAAAAATCACGTCCCTCTAAGTTTTACTGTTGTTTAGAGATTTTGAGCCCTTACCATCGTACAACAAAACTAATTATTCTGCACCAGCAAAATTTTCTAGCACGAAAAGTATGTGCATTTAAAAAAAAAATCCTCTGTGCTTCCCATGGCATGAAGATGACCCTGGATTCCCAAAGGCTGTGTCAGCAAAATATAAACTTTTCAATTCTTACTAAGAGGGAAAAACTTCCACTTGGAACTTAGTGATGAACTGAATGGGGCGAGATCAGCCTTGTTAAGTCCGAGGAGAATCATAATAAGGTTGACTACAAAGTGATTCATTTTTCAGCCATAGCAGTTCTTTTGTTGTTGTTGTTATATTTGATTCCAAGCCATTTCCCTTCCTCCCTCCCCAACCCTTCTCTAGAGAAAGCCAACATTTGACAAACAATTATATGTGAAACTATACAACACATAACTCCATATACCAGTTCTTTCTCTGGAGGTGGATAGCTTCCTTCATAGGTCCTTTGTAGTTGATTTGGACACTTTTATAACTCAGAATAGCTTAATCACTTATATTTACTCTTTGAATAATATTGCTGTTACTGTATAAAACATTCTCTTGGTTCTGCTTCTTTAACTGTTCTGCAAGTCTTTCCATGTTTTCCTAAGATCAACCTGCTCATCATTTCTTATGACACAGTAGCATTCTATCACAATCATATACCACAATTCATTCAGCCACTCTCTCATTGATAGGCAATTTCCAGTTCCGAGCCACCACAAAGAGAGTTGCTATAAATATTTTAGAACATGTAGGTTCTTTTCCTTTTTCCCTGATCACCTTGGGAAACACACTTAAGAGTGGTGTTACTGAATCAAAGGGTATACGCAGATTTAGAACTCTTTGGGCATAATTCCAGAATGCTCTCCAGAAATGGTTAGATCAGGTCACAGTTCCACCAATAGTGTATTAATGTTCCAATTTTTCCACATGCCCTCCACATCTGTCATTTTCCCCTTCTATCATTTTAGCCAATCTGATATGTATTAGATGGTATCTCAAAGTTGTTTTAATTTGCTTTTCTCTAATCCAGTGGTGGAGAACCTGATCTAATCAGTAATGATTTAGAGCATTTTTTCACGACTATATGTAGCTTTTATTTTTTCCTCCAAAAATTGCCTGTCCATATCATTTGATCAATTGGAAAATCAATTGGAAAATAACTCATATTCTTATAAATTTGACAAAGTTCTCTATGTATCTGAAATATGAGGCCTTTATCTAAGAAAGTGTCTGTAAAATTTATCCCAATTTTCTGCTTTACTTATCATTCTCTTTAGTGAAAGTTTTCATTGTTCCTATGACTTGTTCTTTAACCACTCATTCTTTAAGAGTGGATTATTTAGGCTCCAATTAATTTTTAATCTGTTTCTATGGCCTCTTATTAAATATAATTTTATTGCATTATGATCTGAAAAAGATGCATTTAAGCTCTCTACTTTTCTGCATTTAACTATAATGTTTTTAATGGCTTAATATATGGTCAGTTTTTGTAAAGGTACCATATACCACTGAGAAAAATATGTATTCCTTTCTATTCCATTCATTTCTCTCCAGATGTCTATCATATCTAGCTTATCTAAGGTTCTATTCATCTCCTTGACTTCTTTCTCATGTATTTTGGACTAGATTTATCTAGTTCTGAGAGAGGAAAGCTGAGATTCCCCCACTATTGTAGTTTTGCTATTTCCACCTTTTCCTTTAAAACTTTGAATGCATTTTGTTCATATATGTTTAGTAGTGATATTACTTCATTATCTGTTGTACCTTTTAACACAATGTAGGCTCCCTGCTTATCTCTTTTAATTAAATCTGTTTCAGCTTTAACTTTGTCTGAGCTCATGATTGCTACCCCTGCTTTTTTTTTAACATCAGCTAAAACACAATAAATTCTACTTCAGACTTTTATTTTTACTCTGTGTGTGTTTTTCATTTTTAAATGTTTCTTATCAACAACGTGTTGTCTGCTTCTAGTTTTTGATCCATTCTGCTATCTGTTTCTGTTTTGTGGGTGAGTTCATCCTATTCACACAGAAAGTTATAATTGCTAGTTGTGTCTTTCCCTCCATCTTATGTTCCTCACTGTTTACCTTTCTCTGTTTCTCTTTTCCCCCCATTTCTCCTCAGAAATCAAATTTACTTCTGACCACTTACTCGCCAATCTGCACACCCTTCTAAAATTTCCTCTCTTATCCTATACCTTTACCCTCCTAATTCTTAATCTGCAAACCTTTCAAAGATTCACTCCCTTATCCTATTCCCTTGCCCTCCTATTTCTCTATAAGAAAACTTTATACCCTAGTAAATATATATATTATTCCTTCTTTAACCCAGTTCTGATGAGGTAATAATGGGACAATATGTCAAAACTTATGGGATGCACCAAAAGTAGGAATCAGAGGAAAAATTGTATCTCTAAATGCTTACATCAATAAAATAGAGAAAGAGCAGATAGATCAGTGAATTGTGTATGCAATAAAAAAAACTAGAAAAAGAATAAATTAAAAATCCTCAATTAAATAACAATTGGAAATCCTGAAAATTAAAGATGAGCTTAATAAAACCAAATATAAGAAAACCATTGAATTAATAAATAAAACCAGGAGTTGGTTTTATGAAAAAATTAATAAAATAGATAATCCATTCATTAATATGATTTTTTTAAAAGGAGAAAATAAAATAATTAGTGTTGAAAATGAAAAAGGTGAATGCACCACTAATGAAGATGAAATTAAAGCAATTATCGGGAGTTATTTTACCCAATTTCCTGCCAATAAATTTAACAATTTAAGTAAAATGGAAGAATACTTGAAAAAAAATATAAACTTCAGATTAACAGAAGAAGAAATAGAATATCTAAATAAATATATAAATAAGTCTATTTTAGAAAAAGAAAATGAACAGACCATAAATGATCTTCCTAGGCTAAAAACACCAGGACCAGATGGATTTACAAGTGAATTTTACCAAACCTTTAAAAATCAACTAATTCCAATATTAAATAAATTATTTGGAACAACAGGTTAAGAAGAAGTCCTACCAAACCCCACCCTATCCTCCCCTTCACTGTAGCATATCTTCCATTCATGCTTCATCTGTATCAGATAATTTGCTCTATTTTACCTCTTCCTATCCAATTCTATTTTTTATGATCACCCCATCATAATCAACCCAACCACACGTCTTCAATCTATGTATCCTCTTTCTAACTATCTTAGTAATAATAACATTCTTTAGAGTTACAAATATCATTTTCCCAAAGAAGAAGTAAACAGTTTAACCTTAGTAAATCCCTTGTAATTAGTCTTTCGTGTTTACTTTCTTATGTTTCTCCTGATTCTTGTAAATCAAATTTTCTGTTCAGTTCTGGTCTTTTCCTCAAGAATAACCTCAAGTCCTTTAGTTCACTAAATTATCCATTTTTTTCTTTGCAGGCTTACACAGCTTTACTGGGTAGGCTATTCTTGGTCACAAACCAAACTCCTTTACTCCCTGGAATATTTTATTCCATGCCCCTTGGTCTTTTAATGTAGAAGTTCCTAAATCTGGTATTATACTATATCTGGAGTTACCCCTATTGTAGCTCCACAGTATTAAGTTGTTTCTTCCTAGTTGCTTGTAATATTTTCTCCTTGTTCTGGGAGCTTTAAAACTTAACTAATAATATTCCTGTGAGTTTGCATTTTGGGAACTTTCAGGCAGTGATCAATGGATTTTTTCAATTTGTACCTTACCTTCTAGTTCTAGAATATCAGGACAATTTTCTTGATTCTTGAAGTATAGTGTCTAGAGTCCTGGGGTAAGGAACTCTGGTACTCTTTTTTTTTTATCATAACTTTCATATAATCTGACAATTCTTAATCTCGTGATAAGTTTTCTAGGTCAGTTGTTTTTCTAATGAGATATTTTATATTCTCCTCTATTTTTTCATTTTTACTTCATTATTTCTTAATGTCTTACGAAGTCATTAGCTTCTCCTTGCCCAGTTCTAAGTTTTAAAGAGTTATTTTCTTTGGTAAGTTTTTCAATCTCTTTTTCTAAAAGGTTGACTTTCTTTTCATAATTTTCTTGCTTTTCTTGCATTACTCATTTCTTTTCCCAATTTTTCTTCAGACTCTCTTATTTGATTTTTAAAGCCTTTTTTAAGTTCTTCCAAGAATTATTTTTGAGCTGGTGACCACTTTATATTTTTCTTGAAAGCTTTGAAGCTTTACAGGAAGCTGTTTTGTCTTCTGAGTTTGAACCCTGATCTTCTCTTTCATCATAGTAGCTAGCTATGGTTAGGTTCCTTCTCTGTTCTTTACTCATTTTTATTTAACATTGTTGGCTGTTAACATTATGTTAGAGTCTGGTTCTGTCTTCTGCCCTAGAACAGAAACCAGGGACTCCATTCTCCTGCCAGTGATCACAATCAGCAGGGTCCCACCACCACTCAGAAAATATATCTCAAATACCTACCTCATAGGTTTATTTTATAAAATGAGATACATTAGTGATATATAATAATGAGATAATTCAAATGAAATAATAGAGCATCTTATAAACTTAAGATTGGTATACAAATGTCAGTTATTAATGTTATTTTTTTCTTGTATTCAAAGATCTATAAAATCAGGAAATCTTCTCCTTCACCCCTTTGTTTCTAACCAAAGCTTTCCTACTACAAATTAAGGCTGGTTCCTTTCAGCCTATTCTGAGTCAATGATTCTACCTACAGTTAATAATTACAGTAGATTCAATACCTGTCAGAGGATTCCCAGTGTTCTTTTTTTTCTGGCTTGTAAAGGTTTTGTTTATTTTCTTAATGCTACACACTTAAAATATCCCCATTATAACAGTCAAAATTAGAAACTATTTTTTCATGAACCCAAACTGCAACACTTTATAGACTTCCCATATTGAGAGAATTATATCTTAGAGCCTGGAAGGAGCCCAACAGACTCCTTTTTAACTATTATCCATGCAATATATGTTGAAGGCAAAGTTTACATGTTTCAGTAGCTGAGGAATTTCCTTCATGTTCATAGTATTGTCTGAAATTTGTGCTGAAGCCTTCTGAGCAATTGATAGAGCTATTTCAATGGGTTGAAAACATCAGTTTGCATATTTCCTATTATGAAATAGATTATTTAGGACCCAAGCAGGAGAAGGGTATTATATATGGAAAACAAAATAAATAACAGGAACATGACTGAGTTATTTGGCCCCCAATTGATGAACAAGTACCTTTTTTAACTGCATGAGAGCTCTTAGATTTTTTAAGTGCACTATCAGGTACATAAGACTTAGGACTAAACAGAATGACAAAATCATTAACAATAGAAGAAAAAAGGTCCTTCTTAAAGTGCATCCGCCTCAAGTAGTTTTAGTATAGGGACTATCTGACAGTTGGACTCCAAGAAAGCAAATTTCTTGGGTCAAGACTAGAGAGAGATAATCAAAAGCTGCCCCCATCCATCTTGCTTCCAAGTCTTCCTTAAGTTCAACTCAACCCAACAAAATGCATATTAAATGCCTATTATATTCAAATGGAGGAGACCCAAAGAAGAAAAAAAAAATGACTATACCTACTCTTAAGTGGTTTGCATTCCCCAGGATGGGGAATGAGATTTAATAAAAGCAAGAATGTACAAAAGACCATTAGAAGGTACTCTAGGAAAATTTAAGGAGCAAGAGAACATTTTCATCTGGGAGATTCAGAGGGTCTTGGTGGAGAATGTAACATCTAAATTGAGTCTTAAAGGAAGAGTTATATTTTTAACAGGCAGAGATGAGGAAGAATTGTATTCTAGATGTGGAGAACAACCTGAATGGATACAGGGAGAAGTGAGAAGGCCTGCAGAACTCAAGGAATGGCTGATGGTCTAGTTTCACAAATGTATAGTACATATAAAAGGGAAGGATGTGAAATAAGTCTAGAAAGGCAGATTAGAATCAGATTGTGAAGGGCATTAAAAGCCAAGCTAAGGGTCTATAGTTCATCTTCTAAGTAACAGTGGACAACTGAAGATCTCAAGCAGGAATGTGACAAGGCCACATGATTATTTTGGCAGATGTACCATGGATGGACTTGGGGAGGAGGGTGGAGGATAGAGGCAGATCAGTTAGAAGGCTTTACAATAGTTTAAGTGAAAACAGAAAAGGGCCTGAACTCTGTTTCCCCTCTTCTCTCTCTCTCTCTCTCTCTCTCTCTCTCTCTCTCTCTCTCTCTTTAATTTCTTTTGCTTTTATTTTCTATTTCCATGTATCCATCCCTTTGGTCTGCAATACTCCTAAACATTGAAAGAAAATATATTCCTCATGGAAAATGCCCTTTACTCATTCTTCTCATTTCTTTCTGAATAGAATAGAAATAAGAGATCTCTTCTGTTACTGAGAAATCTGTATTGCATCTATATTAGTATTACCAGAAGAGCCTCAAGTCAGGAGAATGAGTAGCAAGCTAGATAGAGGGAGAAATGGAAGGGGGAGGGAAGAAAGGAGAGAGAGAGAGAGAGAGAGAGAGAGAGAGAGAGAGAGAGAGAGAGAGAGAGAGAGGAGAGAGAGAAAGTAAAGAGAAGCTTTCTTCAAGCTGTAGGAAACCCACTGAACAGTACAAACAGAAGTCAAAACAAAGAACCATGCACTGAAAGTGAGCTTGTAAGGAGAAAGAATCTTGCCTTTTTTCTTTCTCCATTGGATAAGTCTGGAAAAGTATTTGAAGAATAAGGAAGTATACACCTACAAACATGCCAAATAGGAAATAACAGTCTTATTCAAGCAATTTCCTCACCAACTTTCTCTTCTCCTTGTTCAGTAAAGAAAGATTCCTTTAGCCCATTTCATTTGAGAAAGCCAGACTCCCCAAAGTTCTCACTTACTTGACATCCACATAACATTTCATAAATCTGAGCATTCTAGCTGCCAGCCACAGAACTTGATATAATTATCCTATAACTAAAACACAATGAGACAGTAGAATTCTATATTCCCAAGGTCTTGAGATGTCTTCCCTCTAAGAAAACTATAACATTCTAAGGGAAATCACCCATCACAGAGATCAGCCTTTGTTTTTCCTGGAAATATGAGTCTTGAAGTTGTGGTTCTGGGAATGGTGAGGTGCCAATCCCATCTCCTTTTCCTCCTCTAGGCCCCCAGAGTCCCAGAGCTCTTCAAGAAATGAGATTTAGACCATCTCCTTTTCTCCTGAACCATTTCTAAAGTTAGCAACACTGCTGCCCTGAAGAAAGAATGATCAAGCTCTTCTCTTAACACTAAGAAATAAGCGAAGGGAGAACAGTTCCCAAAAAAGAAAGTACAGTAATCTCTTTGTTGTCCAGCATGGTCAGGAAATGGGATATTCTGGTTAGTACTTTGGTCAATAGTGAGTTACTATACATGCCAGACAGGGATTACTAATTTTCAAAGACTTATAATATAATAGATATACTTAACACCACAACTATGCTGAACTTAATCTTTCTTCAGTGATTCATAAGTTACTCAGGATCTTGCAGGGTTCCAGAGTCACCGTATTGAATATCTGTTATCATGGTACTATAAATACAAATATATGCTGGGTGATAGAATAGTGGATGAAGCTAATATTTTTTTTTTACTACAGTTTATTAAAGGGGAGAACTAAATTAAAAGTTAGTGTGTTTTTTTAATGATATTTTAAATATTAAGTAGCCTGTCAAACATTAAATATGACATATAGAGAACCAGATAAATACACAAAACATCTTTCGGATGAGGCATAGAACAAAGGTTGCTTTATCTCTCATTTACGTTAAGGATCCCATATCATTGTTCTGTATCTTGGTCAAATTCCAACTTGGCTCCCAGCCTTTTGCATGAAGTTCTGGAGGAGAAGGCAGTCTCTTCTTCTTGAAGGAATAGTGACTATTGTATCTCTTAGTGCCTGAGAGAGAAACATTTTACTGTGTACATGGTTTTATCTACAGTGCCAAGTCAAAAAGTTAACTTTTTCTTTTTTTTTAAAGTGAAGTGAGTGCTATTGAGAAGTCCCAGTTTCAGCTATACCATGGGAATCCTAAAATCAGTTGCATCATGGGATTTTCCAACAGACTGGTTAATGTGATGACCATCTACAAGTATTTCCAAATGTTAGGTCTCAAATCATTCAATCATACTCATTTATTGAGTGCTCCCTCTATACATAACATTGTACTAAGCACTGAGACAAGAGTGGGGAACCTATGACCTCGAGGCCACATGTGGCCCTCTAGGCCCTCAAGTACAACCCTTTGACTGAATCCAAACCTCACAGAACAAATTGGGGAAGTTTGGATTCAGTCAAAGGGCCGCACTTGAGGACTCAGAGGGTCACATGTGGCTTCCAGGCCACAGGTTCCACACCCTGGCACAGAGGTATTTATAAAAGATAGTTCAGCCCTCAAGGGAAGAGGAGGAGACAGGTGATAAGATAGTCCTTGCACTCAAGAATCTCATAGTCTAATGGGGCAAGTAAAGCAAGAAAACCACTTTCTGGATATGCTGTTTAGTTAGTGTTAGATTACCCCTGAGGTCCCTTCCAACTCTGAAATTTTTGTTCTGAGCATAGTAATATACACAAGTGGAGAAAGAGTGACAAGAAATAGAGTAATCAAAGTGGAATGAAAGTAGTCAAAGATTATATCTTAAAGGAGATCAGTCTTGATTCCAGTCTTGATGCATGTGAATTGATAAAAATTAAGTGGGAGGTTATTTCAGACATAAGAATAATATCCCCAAAGACACAGAGATGGAGTAATCAGAGATGTTTAAGAAAGGAAAAAGAGACAAAAATCTACCTAACAAAGACCAATGTTCATCCCAAATTACTAATGTTAAAACATGCTTCTGCTAAGAAATAGTAAGACTGTTTTGCTTAATTGTTGTTGTTTTTAAGAGAAAGTAGTGGGCAGAATATTTGCTGGGAAATGATTATCTTCTTAATTACATGTATCAATTAAAGGAATTCTACTATCTGCATGAAGAAATAAAGTGGAAGGGTAATTTTTGAAAAGAGGAGGGAGGAAAAGGAGGAAGAGAGAGAGAGAGAGAAAGAGAGAGAGCTTAAAATAGCTATGGAAGAAAGAATTTGATGGAGGCTTTGAATGCTAGACTTAAGGGTTTGGTTGATTTTTGGTTGGTTGGTTTTGTAACAGTAGGAAGTTTCTGAAGGTTCTGGCATAGAAGAAGTCATGATGAATAACCATATTAGTAATTATCAAAATTGATTGGAGGAATGGGACTTGGAAAAAAACAAAGGGTAAAGATGAAGGTAAAGTATATGTACTTGAGTCACAGAAAGCCAATCTGCAGGCTTTCTGTGAATCCAAGTGGAAATGACTCATTGAGAATCCAAACAGGAGGTTTGGTATTACACATTTCCCTCAAGAAACAAACATTTTGAATAGTCAGCAATAAGAGTGAATAAAAAATTGATGATCCAGCTGCTGACACCTGTTTACACTGTTTAATTTGCAGCCCAAGATATTTATTAACCTATGCAGAGAGTAATATAAAACCATGTCACAGTCTGATCCCAGTCTACTGCTGAACTTATAGTCCCCTGACAGTTAACCATGTCCTCTTTCGGGAAATCCAGAAGGGTCACTGCCGGGTTAAACCAGGATCAAAAAGAAGAAATCATTAAGTTCATCATATAAGAATGTGTGAATCTTAGTGTGAACTTTAGGCAGGACAAAATAGACTGGTGGTATTTATGTCTTTGGGGATTTTCTGCCTTCCTGATAAAGGTTACCCTGGCCAACCACTTGGTCACCAGGGCAAGAGACCATTGTGGATGGGAACAGGAATAAAAGTCCATGAATGGTGCAGGAAACAGGAAATAGATGAGCAAGAAAAGAACAATAGCTATACTTCAATAAATAAATTAAAAATCTCAATCCATGGATGAAAGCCTGGCAAATTAAAAGCTAAAAACCAAGTAATATTCCTATTCCTGAAATGTCAGGCATAATCTGTGATCCCAATGATTCTGCTCCAGGACAAAATCCAGAGAAGTGGATACAAGAACAACGGTGTTAGAAATTCTCACTTGAGTCAAAGCTTTATTACTAGGACCAATAGTAAAGAATGCTGATTTTGTTTTACTCTCTGTTTCATGTGGTTTATGTATATGGGAGGGAAGAAGAGACTGGTTTAAAACATTTTAAAGTTAACTCTTTAGAAGGTGACATCTTACTAAAACATCTTAGAAGTAGTCCACAGTTTGCTTACTAGCTTAAAAATGTCACTTTGGGAAAGGTAAGCCAAACCTAAAGTGCCTACTGAAAATGTAAATTTTTCATTAGGGCTGGGACCATGTTTTCTAAAAACTTTGCCCTAACGCCTAGCATGTTTAATAAATGATGACTGAACTGATTTAATTTTCATTGAGAAGAAAAATGAATAGTAATGATGATTTGTATTCTCAAGGTTGTATGATTGATATATTTCAGAATAGCCTATCAGAGAAACGATGATGATGAAGAAGAGGCTGCTAGAGAACGTCGCCGCAGAGCCCGGCAAGAGAGGCTTCGTCAAAGGGAAGAGGAAGAGTCTTTAGGACAAGTGACTGAAAAGGTGGAGGTTAATGCCCAGAACAGGTAATGCATCCCTCACTGTATGGAGCCCTTGTAAAACTTGCTAATGTGTCCATTGAGTGGAATTTGTTTGGAAGAAAGCATCCCAACATTTTATGGATTTTAAATTTCAGTATAATAGTATTTACCCATGGCCACTGAATCAACTGTTTTTCAGTCAAGCTAACTTCTTCATAATAACAAGTCTCAATATACTTGATGTCATCTGTTTTGCTATATAATCTGATTTGGTCATAGAGACTTACACCCTCCGCCCATTGCGAATTGTTTTGTTTTTCTTTAATTTTATTATTGTCAAATAAACATGTAAAAGAAACTTCAGCTAATTTCTGTAGGGCATTCATGCAGTCTAAGTAAATATTTCTATTTTCAACTAAAACTTTTCTTTGAGATCTTCTTACTTTACTATAGTCAGTATTGCACTTCAATAAATGAAAATATGGCCAAATTTCTCAAGGAGATATGAATTGTGAGTGCCTTTTCCTAATAAAAGGCTACCCTTTTTAACTTTTCCAAAGCTCAGAGACCACATCAAGGCACAATAGCTAACTTAAACTAACAAATAATTATTCTTTTTATTCTTTACTAAAAAGCTATTATTTATTTGCCAAGAGCTATTTAGTATTATCTTCATAATACATGTGGGTATATATGTTACATATATATATAAATATATATACATACATAAATTCACTGTTGGTGGAACTTTGAACTGATCCAACCATTTTGGAGAGCAATATGGAATTATGCCCAAAGAGTCATTAAACTGCCTATACCCTTTGACTCAGGAATACCACTACTAGGTCTGTTTCCCAAGATGATTAGGGGAAAAGGAAAAAACATATATGTTCTAAAATATTTATAGAAGATCTCTTTATGGTGGCAAAAACTGGAAATTGCAGAGATAATTCATCTGGGGAATGGCTGAACAAGTTGTGGTATACAATTGTGATGGAATGCTACTATTCTCTAAGAGAACCTTTTGGACTCCACAAAGCAAGTCAAAATATGTTTACCACTCAATATTTAAGTGAGAAGGGATTTAAAATATTTTAATTTAGTAGGGTGGCTGGACATTCTATTTCTTTAAATCTTCCTCCAAATTGTACTTCATTTGCTATTCATCTTTTAAAAAGCAGAGTTATCCAACTAACACTATTGCTTCAATAAAGAGTATACTTTTTTTTTGTGAAAACAACTATACTCAATATATACGTGTGTATTATCTCTGAGACATCAGTTTTCCATAACTGAAGCAAGTCTCAACTACCCTAACTGGTATCACTGTAGCTGCTCTACAGTCATTAGAATTTCAGTCATAAAGTCTTAGAACTAGCCTCTAGTGCAGTGGTTGGCTCTCAAGCTTCCTAATGCCATGATCCTTTAATACTCATATGTGGGTGTATCTGCATGTGGGCAGACCCGCCTGGAGACAGATGAGCGGTGTCTCGGTTCCTAAGGCCATCAGAAATATGTTTTCCAATGGTCTTAGGCGACCTCTGTGACCCCTGTGAAAGGGTCATTTGACCCCCAGAGGGGTCGCAACCCAAAGGTTGAGAACCGCTGCTCTAGTGTGTCTTGCAAATTGAACCTCTTTCAATGCCAGCAAGTACCACACTTAGGTAGCCCTATTCAGACACATACTATAGACTATTTTAAAGTTAACTGTACTCTATATTGTTTGATTCCCCAGGAAAACAAAGGTATAACAGAACCCACTGCTTTCAGCTAACAGTCATAGAACATTAGGTTTGGAAGGTGACCATAGAGGCCATTTAATTCAACTTGAAGATCAGGAAATTGGGTTGCTTAAGGTTAATTAGTATTCATTAATAGTTAGGCTAGTTAGTACCAGAGAGGGGACAAAAACTCAGTTTCCTGTTCAGTGTGTGGTTTTCTGTATGATTTCCAAATGGTTTGAATTCAGATTAACTCAAAATGCCTTATCAACAGAAATTAGAATGTACACTACTTACCTTGGTACCCATTTGACTACTGAAGTTTTTAAGAAGGGAAGCAGTAAAGCACAGTGGACAAAGAACTATAATTAAGAAGAACCAGATTCACATCCTGCCTCTGACACATACTAGCTGTGTGACTTTGAGCAAGTCATTTAACCTCAGGTACCTGTGAGATGGGAGGATCATAATAGTACCTACCTTACATAGTTGTTGTAAAGTTGAAATAAATTAAAGAAAAATTTTAAGTGCTGTATGAATCTTTATCTTCTCCTTTTATTCTGCTCATAAATCTCTACATCACACCCCACCTCTTTCTACCAAATAAATATAGATTTTTAAAAAAAATACATTGAATTTGTTTTGGAGGCAATCAGGGTTAAGTGATTTATCCAGGGTCACATGGCTAGTA
>CM053585.1:466616456-466640968 GCA_028646515.1 Pseudochirops corinnae
TGTTTGGCAGCACTGAGGTTAGGGAATTTTTAAAATCTAGTTTTTCTATGCCTTTGATTATTGCTTCCAAATAGGATATTGTGTTTAGCCAAAAATAAGTGAACTTGAACCCCGGATGGTTCTGCTTGGACTCATAAAATCTGAAGGAGCTTCTCAACTTGGTGAAACACAATTTCATAAGTCTGGCCAGAACTCCTGATATCACAAGCTATTTGGTTTCTTCTGCTCACAAAGGCTAACACCCTCACTTCAGGGGGCATATCCAGAACACTGTAGCCAGTTATCAGCTCATCAAAATCCCAAATTGTGACCCTTTTAACTTTATGTCATGACCCTTGATGATGGAAGGAGCTTAGGGATCTTTATGAGGTAGCTTGTTTTCTTAAAGCATTTTCCCTTTTATTTCTGTTTATAGAGACAACTGAAAATTTCTGAGATATGTACATCTTTATTCACAAAAATGTTGATTTACTTAAAGTAGGGGTCAAATATTCTGACATCCCTTGGGAATCCCAGAATTCTCCAGTATTTGCTACATTCACTTCAGTTTAACAGATGTCTAATTAAGCATCTACTCTGAACCAGGGCCTGCCTAGGCACTATGAACACTAAAACCAAACAGTCTTTGCCCTCAAGGAGCTTATAATATATACTAAAATATACTGTTAGTCTGCTGGACAGTGGAAATGCCATACTTACCTAATATGCTCTTCCTTAAATGCTATTGCTCCACATCCTCAGATTATGAGGATGCTGTAGGGGAACATGGTACCATCCTAGAGCTGAAGTACCATACTAGACGACCACATGTCACCTTGAACATTTGGGGTGATAATGGTTCAAAGGGCTGGTGATTTAAAGGACTGATGAATCCGACTTTCAGATAATTAATGGGAATACCATATTTTTTTTTCTCATGTTGTATAGTGTGGGTGATGAGGAAACTAAAAGCACCACCATATCAAACACCCAAGTTGAAGGAGGTGATGATGCTGCATTCTTGGAGAGGTTGGCACGTCGGGAAGAACGACGTCAAAAGCGCCTTCAGGAAGCTTTGGAGCGCCAGAAGGAGTTTGATCCAACAATAACAGATGAAAGTTTGTCACTATCCAACAGAAGAGCTCAAAATGATGCAGCAGAAAATGAGACTTCGGAGAAGGAAGAGAAAAGTGAAATCCGCCAAGAAAGATATAAAGTAGAGGAAACTGAAACAATCACCAAGTCCTACCAGAAGAATGATTGGAGGGAACCTGAAGAAGACAAGAAAGAAGTAAAAGAGAAGGAAGAGGAAGAGGAAAAACCCAAGCAGAGAATCATTGAAGAAAATCAGGTAGAGGTAACGGTAGAAAAGAAAACAGAATCCCAAGAAGAAAAGGTAGTAACAGAACTGAAAAATGGTCAGGTCTGTGCAGAGGAACCTAAAATAGAGGAGAGGACAGTAGATACAGATGAGCTTACAGGTAATGAAAAAGTAGAGAAACAAGACAAGGCTGAGGCAGAGAAACTAAGATTGGAGGCTGAGGCAGAGAAGCAAAGGTTGGAGGCTGAGGCAGAGAAGCTAAGGTTGGAGGCTGAGGAAAGGGAACGGATTAAGGCTGAACAAGAACGGAGAGCTGAAGAAGAGAGAATGAGAATTGAAGCAGAGGAAAGATTGGCTGCCCAAGAAAAGGAAAAGAAGGAGGCAGAGGAAAGGGAAAGGCTTAAGGAGAAAGAGAGACAAGCGGCAGAGGAAAGGGAACGGGCAAAAGCTGAGGAGAAACGTGCAGCTGAAGAAAAAGCTAAGCTAGAAGAGCAAAGGATTAGAAAGCCGTTAGAAGAAAAAAGAGACAAAGCAACAGAAAAACAGATAAAGGGGGGTAAGGGAGAAGAGAAAATACAAGAAAAGCGGGTAAATGAAAAGAAAGTACAAGATAAGAAACTTCAGCCAGCTGTCCTAAAAACTCAGGTACAGTAAACATTTTGCACCGTGTGTATTGCCTGTGACTTGTGAGAAATGTAATGCACATCAAATCTAGGACTGGGCCATGTCCATATAGTACCACCAATGTGATTGTTGGGGAACCTTGTTCATTTTTTTTCCCAGTCATTGAAATAGGTAGCCAAAAAGCAATAAATTAATCACTAAATGGTTGGTCTGATTTAGACTTGTTGATCATCCAAATAACTAGAGCATCTATAAACAGATTAATTGCTTTGAAATTAACCACAATGACTGCCAAAAAAAATGAATAAACTAAAAAAAATCATTTTGGTGGCACTGTGTAGACTCACTTGTCTGTTTCTGCTTCTTTACTAATTCTTTGTAAAATTAACTTTCTTCATTTCTCACTAAATAGCCTTAATTATTAAGTTCTGTAACATGTAATGGGTCTACATGAGTAAAGAGTTCCTAAATATTGGGTCTCAGACATTTACTACCCTATGTACTTGGGGCTTAAGAAAATTCTGAAAAAACCATAGGCAGGAACCCAACACCATGATTTGCAATAAAAAAAAAATCCTCACAGCAAAAAGCAATCAGTTTGAAATGTAGCTGATAGTAAAGGCAATAAATCAATTAATTAACAAATAAATAAGATGAAGCAAATTTTGATGTTGAGGTATTTCCACAAACACCTACCTTAAATGAATGCCAAAGCGTTTACTTAACACCATGTAGACCCATACTCAAAGATTTAAAGTGGCCTTGCAGAAAACCTATAACAACTTGTAACTGTCTAGTAAGTTAAATATATATGTATGTATGTATATGCATATATATGTGAATTTTATTCTTTTTTTGCCATGTGAATGGCAGGCAAAGTTGTAACTAGCCTGGGATGAACTAAGCTTTGCTAATATCTGGTGGGAGTGAATAGAAAATATACATTTCCTCTTGGAAATGACTGCATTGCCCATGTCTCATCTCCTGATCCTCCAGAGGTATGATGTACAACTGCTCCTGGCCACTAATCCCAATGTCCCATCACTGTGATGCTCTTCCCCTGGCGTTCGACATCCAGGGTCTTTTGGGAACAGGGTTCCCCCTCCTAGCATGACATCTTAGGTGGTGAGACTATCTTCTGGGCTTCTGTATCACCCACCCCCCAAGGAATTTTCCCCATGCCCAGTTTTGCCTAATTAATGGATCTAAATAAAAATCATCTATGATAAGGAAAAGGAGGGTGTTGAAAACTGTCAGGTTACTAAAGTTGTTAGGTTAAATCTACAAGGCTGCCTTAAAATCATCTCTTCTTAAGCATGAGATTATATCAGACATGTTCACCTTCCCATAGAGAATTTTCTGTCACTGCTTTACCACTGAGGCTATTCATGCCTAGACTTTCACATGGGTTATATGAGCATGGTGCTAGCCAAGGGATTTGTGGGAAAAAAAACTCACCAAGCTACACAAGGTTGACCAGCACCCACACAGAACATCATGTCATGCTAGTCCTCCATGAGAACACTCGCACATGAGAGATTTGGGATGGGAAGAGATAAACACGTGTCTTGCTATATTACACTAGAATGGTTCTTGTCATGGTTGTTGTCACCAAAGCAGAGTGTAATCACTGAGGCAGCTAAAAAAAAATTGCCCGGGCACATGCCACAGAGCCTGAGCACCATTTCAAGGGGCAGGGTTTATTGTAAAATTAATGACCCCTGACATCCTTAAAAAAAATGAAAAAGGGAGAAGAAAAAGGGGTCAAAGTGGAAGTTAAAAAAGAAAAATCCCAAGAAGACAAGCCTACCTTCAAAAGAGAAGAGGTAAATATACTTGAGAAATAACCAGGTCAGAGTGTTAAACATGTCCCTATCTTATTCAAGACACAGAGGTCCCCAGACACTTAGTTCCTCTTTTCTCTATTTAGCTCCCCAACCTTCCCCCACTGTATTATGTACTTCTTCTTCAAGCTATCCTGCTTTCCTTCCAATCATGAAAATATTTCCAATCTCCTTAACCAATTTAGTTGACTTTGACCAATGGCTCAGTTTCTAAGAAAAAAACTGCTTCCCGTGCTCCCCAGTAGAAAACTTGGTGAGTTGAAGATAATGATTTGGAATTTCCAAATGAAAAGTTTGGCAAAATGTCCTGCATTGCATTTCCATGGTACACACAGCAGCTGGTGCCAGGGTGTTTTACTGTATGGTAAGTAAATGAAGTTGCTAATGGTCTTACTTCTATGAATATTGTGCTCTTAAGCTTCAAACAATCACAAACATTAGGTTAGAAAGCCTCACTCATTGTCAGTAGCTAAAGTTAAAATCTGAGCATATTTGAGACTTCAGGGGTATATGAAAAAAGCTAAATTAGAGCTCTCAGAAGTAGGAAAAATTGAGTCACATAGCTCCCGGGGCTGGTAAGGTGAGATGTAGCCAAGTGGAACCAAATAAAATTGGTATTGTCCTCTGTATTACGGTTTCTGCATAATAGCACCTCCAAGACAGAACTGACATACAAATGTAACTCAAATTAAGAAAAACTGGGATATCATTCAAGTACAAATATGAAAATCCAAATGCAGAAAAAAACAGAAAAATTGTTTATTTACTATGGAATCATAGTATTGTTCCTTTAAGTAGTAAGTGTCCTTCCTGCATTTAAGATTTTATTTCTTTTTCATTCCATACCTACCCACAAGATAAGTTAGGTAGCTAAAGGTTAAAAAAAACAAAAACAAAAACATATGCATGAAAATAAGTAATTTAGTAATTACTCAGAACAATTCTGACATATGAGAACCTTGAAAAAAGACAGTTTCTCAGATGTGGATATGAAGAGGGAATGCATTCCAGGGATGGGGAATAGCTTGTGCAAATGCATGGACATGCAAGATGGAAGATCAAGTCCAGAGTATGGCTCATAGCCCAGTTCAACTACAATGCAGAATTCATGAAATGAAGTGATAAGAAATAAGAATGGAAAGGTAGGAGGGGAATGTGCTTTAAAGGGCCTTAAATACCAGGCTAAAGATTTTCTATTTCATCCTTTGGCCTTGGAGAGCCCGTGAAAGCTTTCGAACGGAGCAGGTCAGACCTGGATCTGAGAAAGGTTATTTTGTCCATTGTCCAGCAGTGAGATTGAAAAAGAGAGAGAGTGGAAGCAAGGAGGGCAATTAAGAGGTTGTTACAGTAGTCCAGGAAAGAAGTGAGAGTGGTAGATACAGGAAAGATAAGGAGACATTACTGTGGTAGAATCAATAAGACTGGACAACTGATTGGACTTAAGAGCAAAGAGTCAAGGATAATTCTGAAGTTACAAACCTACGTAACTAGGAGGATGAAGGTTTAGGGAAAGAATCCATATTTGGGAATGTGGAGTGTGAGATGCTCCCAAGACATCCAAGAGAAGCTCTCTAGCTAGTAGTTAATGAGAGCTCTCCTGGGTTTAGTAAGGATTGTATATGAAGATTTGGTAATCATCTGCATAGAGATGGTAACTGAACCTCTGGGAGCTGATGCAGTTTCTGAGAAAGCAGAGAAAGAAGAGAAAAGAGTCTAGAACAGAGCCTTGCGTTGAGAAGCAGACACTGGTCAGAGTAGGTGAGAGTTCCGTTGTACTCTGCCCTGGTCAGATCTTATGGATCACTGAGATTCTGTTCTAGGTGCCACATTTTAGAAAAGATATTGGTAAGGTGGAAAAGATACAAAGGAGGGCAAGCAGACTGGCAAAGAGCTTCAAAATCGTGAGATAGTATCAACATTCACTGTAGTCATCTGGGGATGTTTAACCAAGAGACAGAAGACTGAGGGTCAACATGATGGCTTAGTTATCTTCCAGTGCTGAAAAGGGATTCAGCCATTCTTGGACTCAGGATTTAAAACTAGGGAAAATTAGTGAAAGTTGTAAAGGGTCAAATTTAGACTCAATATTGGAATTCCTGATAATTAGAGCTATATTGTTCTTTTTCATGCTTGGTTTTGTTTCTTTTTTCCCATCATTCACTCACTGGTTACAACCCTTCTATACAACCAGACTGTTGTACAATGTGAAAGTATTTGCAGATCCTATACATGATTGCATGCCACCATGGGGGGGGGGGGAAGGGGGGGGGAGAAAATCTGAAACTCAAGGGATTGTGGAACTGAATCTTGTAAACTAAAAGTAAATAAACAAGTCATTGAAAAAAAAAAAAGAAAGTGAAAGGGGCTGCCTGAGGGGCTAACAGGTTTCCCTTCACTGAGGGTCTCCAAGCAAAGGCTGAATGACTAATTAACTATACTGAGGGTATTCTGTAGCAAAGTTTCTTGGTCCCTTGTGGAGTAACCTGAATGGCTTCTAGCATCCCTTCCAACTCTGAGGCTCTATGGCTCAGTTTTCCTATTTCTTTGTTATTGTTATTGCTTTCAAAGACATTTCCCTCTCCCTACCCCACGTCCTCTATTTCTAGTTTCTAACCAGTGTAGCTTGACTAGGATTATACTGGTTTTTATGAGCTACTTCTCTTTAAATAAGTCTGAAGTCCTAATTGAAGTTTGCTCCATTGCCTAGAAGTTAGAAATTGGACTCAGAAAAGGAGTTCAGGTTTTTTGTACTTAACAAATGATCATTAAATCACTTTGGAAATGTTGTGATCCATAATCAGTCTGACCCCATTCTGGTACTGAAGCATGAGAACAGATTTGCTGAAGTCAATGAAACTTCAGCCCTTTCTCATTTGCTTAGTGGGCATTAAAATTTAAAAAAAAATTAAGTGTGCTGGCACAGGCATGCATCATTTGAACTATTAACCCACCACACCCATGGGTCAGCCCACAGCTACAGGAAGGGAGTATTTGAAACCTACTTGGATTTTTACCCAAATCATATGAGGCCAAATCTTGCCAGCTGAGTAAGCTGCCTTTTACTCAATAAACAATGGCAACTCTACGTCCATATGGATACCATTTCTTGTAAAAGAGTAATCATTTTCTTCACCATATCAAAACAGCCTAAAAAAATTATTACTTCTCCCAAAGGACCTCAGAAGCATTTGGCTTAAGCTTATTCTCCCATAGAATCTTGCTCATTAGTCTGCTTAAAATAGAATTCAAACAATCTATGGTATGATTTTATATTTATTTATTTGTTAAAAAAAATGATTTTCGAATAAAACTAAACTAACCAGTTTTTGTTGACATATTTATAAAAAAGTACAATTTTCCATAGACAGCACAAGCATCTTGTCAACCAGGCCCTATGCCAACAAAGGCCAAACTTGAGAAAAAAGGGGAGAAAAAAGGATTCTTCTTCTGTTAAGCATTTGTTATTTTTCAAGTGCTATTTTAAACTTGATTTTGGCAAGTAAACTAGATAATGTATTTTGAGGGAATGTCTCTGACCACAAAACAAGAGAATTAGGTTAAAGAATATTTCTCTGTTCCTTGCTCCTTTAGACCTATGGAGATGACTCAGTACTTGGTTCATGGGTACCACTGAAAATGGGACCCCTGAGTTTTCATTCTCAGACTTTTCTGAATTGGGATCAAATTAGTTCAAAGTCCAGTGTTCTGTTTCTACAATTCCTTCCCACTGAAGTCAGCTAGACGGCATAGGAATTAGAACCCTATCTCCTTTTCCCTGAACAAAAAAGCATCTGCCTCTTCAAGGGCCATATGGATTCTTTGCCAGATTAGGATAATCACCAAGAAAAAAAATAATAATAATAATGAAAAATAAAACCCATCACAAAAAAATGTACAACTCAGATGTGGGTGGGAGCAGTCTCTATACATGTCCTCTCCTTCCTCACCTCATTCCTCAAGAACAGAAACAGCAGAGAAATAAACTAAGGGATTCAGTGGCCACCACCAGATGAATGCCCCTATTCAGGCAGATCAGATTGGGCAGGGTAGTCTGTGACATGCTTCGTTTTTGCTATGGATTTTTCCCTACAGAAAATAGTTCAGAAACAAATGGCAGTTCATAGAATGAGAGAATATTCAAACTGAATATTCAAACTAAAGAGGATTTAGAAATCATCTAGTCAATAGGCTCAGAGAAATTAAGTGAGTTTTGCCCATAGTCACTGGTAATTTGGTTAGTTAATGATATGGCTGCTAGTAGAATCCAGGATATCCTTGCCCTCAAGCAGTATAAATAGATGGAAGCCTAGATTTCGACCTTAGATTGAAAAAGGAGCAATGTGACAGTGATCCTTGAGCTGAAATACAGTGAGATGGAACCCAGCAGAAACAGAGGCAATCAAATAAAGGAAGGTAAGAGAAGCATTAGAAAAAAGGAAAATGTTTTCTTCCTTTAAGAGTATGCCCATTAAGAATAAGTAGATGTATAAGAGAAGTAAGCTTAAAGGATAAAAGAGGTGGTATAGTCAGCTATATGGAAAAGTGAGTCTGAAGAATTAGGTTCTAAGCCCCCACTATGCCACTTGAGAGTTGTGTAGTATCTAGAATATCAGCCACCATATACCTCAGTTTTCATAGTGGAAATAATATATAATAACCATCCATCTCACATGGAGTTTATGAGGATGAGTGAACTAATACAGGTGAAATATATTGAACTCTTCACCAAAAAAAATGACATTTATACTCAAGGCAATATTATCATTACCATTGTCTTGAATTTATGTAGCCACATTTTATCTGAAATTTTATACCTTCATCAAATCTGCTAGAGATATCACTTAATCGTGAGGTAGATAAAATCATATGAAATAGTAAAAGCAATACCTTTTAAGTCCTCATTTTTCCATCTCCTTCTTAAACCTACCCTCCAGTTGTCTCTCTGGAGCTGGCCAAGCCAGCCAATAGACTCCTCATTTATTTATTTCTGCTCCTTGTTTTCTGTCTGCCTGAAGTGAGAGGATCTTGTTTAGTCATCCTGACCAAAGCTCATCAGATTTTTGCTATTATGTCTTCCTAATAATGTACTGTTTTATAGATCAAAGAAGAAAAGATCAGCAAGGACAAGGGGCCCAAAGAGGAAATTAAAAGCAACTGGGATCGCAAGAAAGGGTTTCCAGAAGTTAAATCTCAGAATGGAGAGCTTACAACTCATAAACTTAAACACACAGAGAATACTTTCAGGTAAGAGACAGAGGCCCTTTAGCAGAGCCTGCTGACTATAACTCTACAAGTAATGAAATTAATTTCTTTTGTGATAAGTAGAAACTAGTCTCACTAATTTATAGCAGAAGTCCTTAATTTTTTTGTGCCAGGTACACAAAAATGAAATCATTTTTCCTCTCAGTGAACATAATTATGTTTTGTTGAATAAGACAATATACATACATAAATATATGCACAATAAATATAATATTAATATAGCATAGTTTTGAGTGGGTGAGCACTTATAGCAGAAAGGATTAGGAAAGGCTTCATGTAGAAGGAGGTGCAAGGAGGTAAGGGATTCTATGTGGCAGAAGTGAAGAGCGAGTACATCCCAGGCTTGGGGCATGGCTGGTACAAAGTCACAGAGCCAGGAAATGGAATACCAAGTGTGAAGAACATCAAAGAGACCAATTTGGCTGGACCACAGAAGGCAAGAAAAGACATACTATATAATGAGACTAGGAAGGAAGTTGAGGCCAGGTTGTGAATGGCTTTTAAAGACAGAGTTGATATTTTATCCCAAAGGCAACAGGAAACCACTGGATTTTATTGAGTAGGGGAGTGACAAGGTCAGACCCATACATAAGCAAAATACTACGTCACTAACCTCTGCCACCATAGACACATCTCAAAAGGAAGTCATGCTCACTTTCTTCATATTTATCTTGGTAAATCCATTCTTGGTATTCCATCTACCTCATCTGCCTCTATTCATATACTATTGAAACTTGCTGGAGGAGGTGATGTGACTGTACTGACTGGGTACACTACAAATTCATGTTAAATAATTTCAACTGGGACTTCACTGTGGCAAAGCAATTTTTTTACCCCTCCCAAATTGATTCTCCATCCCACTCTCCATCATGTCTGTCCAAACCTTCTCTTCTCCCCTCAAGTCTCCCACAGCATCTCCTCCCCACCCCCACTTCTTCAATTGAGGTCCTTGTCTTATACTTACTTCACCAAAAACATCAAAGCCATTCTCCAAGTCTTCCCTTTACTCCTCTCCTCCTCTAACAATTCATCTCACAGCCCTTTGACATCATCCCCAACTCTCTGCTCTTTATCCAGTCTCTAATGAAAAGTGAAAATAAAGGGAGAAGGGGAAAGGAATAAGCAGAGCACTTATTCTGTGTCATGCACTGTGCTAAGCACTTTATAAATCCTTTCTCGTTTGATTCGAAGATGGCCCTTCTTACCAAGATCAACCCCTCTGCAGATACCCCGATTCCCTCCTCTCCCTTCTCCAGCAGACTGTCTCCACTATTATCCTTCCTCTTTCATCTTTAATCTCTTCTCTATCAGTTCCTTCTCCACCACCTATAAACATGTCCATCTCCCCCATCCTAAAAAACGACAACAAAAAAACCCCAGCCCTCACTAGATCCCAACATCCTTGCTCCCTATCATCCTACTTTTCTCCTCTTTCTTTGTCAAACTCCCTGGGAAAAGCCATCTCTACACAATTTCTTCATTTTTCCTTTTACTCTCTTAACTCCCTGCAATCTAGCTTCTGATCTCATTTCTCAACTGAAACTTCTCTCTCTAAATTTAGCAAAGGGCTCTTAATTGATGAATCTTATAAATCTCTTTTCAATCTTCATCTTTCTTGATCTCTCCGAAGCACTTAATCCTATTTGTCACCCTCTCCTCCCAGATACTCTTTTCTAAGTCTTCATGATCCTGCTTTCTCCCAGTTCTCCTTGGGAGAATTCCCTGCTTGTTTCTCCTCAGTCCCCTTTGTTGATTCATTATCCATGTCACACCCACTCACTTTGGAGGTATCTGTCCCACTTCTCTATTTTCTCTGTATTCACTTTTTGGGCAAACATGTCAGCTCCCTTGGGTTCAATTATCATCTCTATGTTAATGATTCCCAGAGCTATGTATCTAGCCCTACATATGTATGTATGTATATATATATATACATATATATATATATCCTATATACAAATGACCTTGTATTCATTGTATATATGTATATGTGTGTATAAGTATAAAGTATGGATGTATTTATATATTCTGTATTTATTCATATATGTGTTTGTGTATGTATGTGTGATCATTTCATTTCGCCCATTAGGATGCAAGGTCTTTGAGAGCAAGGACTGTTTCATCTTTGGTTTTGTATTCTCAGTGCTTAGCATAGTGCCTGGCACATAATAAATGCTTAACAATGCTTGTTCATTAATTGCTTAGGTTAGTTGATTAAAATATAGTATTAATAAAGCCATGGACATAAGTTCAGTCCTTATGCAGAACACTTTCACCTCTAACCACATGCAAACAGTCTTACCCAGACTGAAAAATTTTAGTGGACCAGTTCTGTTCCTCACTCTTGGGCAGATAAGTCATGTTGTTATGTCCAAGGTCATGTCCTAGGGATAACTGATGGAAAAAAAAGAGTGTATGTGTGTGTGTGCCTGTACACATACATTATGTGTAAGTATATATTAATTTGTGTTATGTGTATGTAAATATGTATCTATAAAGGACAGTACAATTTTCATATTAAGAACATAATATCATAGATATGGAGACCTTAGAAGCCATTTAGGTCAGCTCCTTTATTTTACAGGTGAAAACAACTGAGACTCAGAAATGAAATGACTTACCCATAGTCACATAGGCACTAAGTGGAAGAGACAAAATTTGAACTCCAAATTTGGACTCCAAATTCTGTGCTCATTCTTCTGCTTGATGCTGCTTCCCTAAATGGACTTCTGAACTCACGATGTTGTTAAGTGGAAAAGTCGCTGACCAGATACTTACTGTCTCAGCTATTCTTTGTTTCTTATAGCATTGCCCTTTGATGCCATGGAGGTGATAGAGATGTAACAAAAGGGAGTTTTTAACTTCTTCTCCCTGAACCTGAGATGCAGATGAATCCAATTTCTCTAAAATCCCACTTCTGTGAGAAAAATTTAAACAGGAATCTGGTCCACATAAAGGAGGCCCTAGAGAACACAAGGACTAAGTATATTCAGTGGTGGTTGTTTCTTGGAAGTAGGGAAGAGGCAGAAAGAAGTATTGTTGGAGATCATGTTCTGACCAAAAGGTAAAAGTTGACAGTAGATAGTGGGCTTGGAAGAAGATTGGATACTAGAAGCCAAGATGTAATCTGTCAGAGGGCAAGAAAATTATATTGCTTAACTGTCCAAAAGATGTTTTGTATGAATAAACAGCTTGTTTATGAGAAATGGGCGAAAAAGTTTCTCTTGGTAGGAAGCTAATTTAGCCAATAATCAGCTAACTGCCCAATGGCTTCAGAGGAAGAATGAGGTAAGATAGCCCCTCCTGGAGAAACAGGAAATCATTAAACAGCCCACATCCTAAGAAAGGAAGCAGCAGGATGTCCGGGGCTGAATAAGGGGAGTTCATCTTTCTGGCTCCTTTTCTTCCATGGACAAGAAGAGTACAGAGACCAGAAGAAAAGAAAACTCTTATTATCTTATTTGTGAGTTAGAATAAGGTTCTGGCCAGAAAAGAAGAAGGGCTTCCCAGAAAGGGAAAGGAGAGTTTGTTACAGAAGATAGAGCACTGGTTTTGGAGTTAGAAGACTTGAGGTCAAATCCTTCTGCGTTCAGTTTCCCCTCTGTTAAATGAGGTGGGGTGGACTCTGGCTCCTGAGGTGTCTCTCCATCTCCAGATCAACAATCCTACAATACATTCCATATGGGAGCAGAGGCAGGAGAAAGAAGAGGGAGTCATCCACCTTCTTGGTTTTCTGATCTGGCTGGAAAGATTTCACTTCTGAAATTCTTTTTGGCTGAGCACCATCTAGCGGTAACACATGAGCCCTTTAGCCAGGAAAGGGACGTTCCTTGGTGGTACAACTCCTACGTCATAATCAAGCTACCAAGGTCGTAGGAACAGTGACAGAAACCTTCAAGTGAGAGATTAATCTTCCTTGGTATGGTCATAGAAGCCCTTGTAAACCGACTAAAACCCTAAAATAGCCATGTTTCTAACTAGGAAGTTGTCTTGCATTCAAAACGGTAGAAAGAAGTAAAAAGGGGCGGGAATGGAAAAACGTATCTGTGAGATGTCAGACATCCTGGGGGATTAAAAACATTCAAAACTACTTCATTACCGAGGAATGATAGAAGGACATCAGACTTGTGATTTCATGACTACAGGGAACCATGAATGAGGAAATTCCCTCTAACAATGTAAATTGCACCTACTCTTCAACTTACTGTCTAAGAGAGTTGCCCAGCATCACACAGCCTGGATATGTCAGTAGAAGCACTTGAACCCCGAAGTTCCTCACTCCAAGGCTAGCTCTCTAATCACTAACCTTGTGGCTTCTAGTATACATCTATATGTATGTACATATACGGATGCATACATTGCAACATAGATTACTTCCAAATATTATTTTATCTTTCGAAAAGTTCTATACTATGTTACATTTTATATATATGTAAGTATATTTGTATGTATATGCCTCATATATATGAAAGGCATTATGGCATAAGTCTCATATATATGTTGTTATTATTATTGTTAAGTCATTTCCAACTCTTTTGTGACCCCATTTGAGATTTTCTTGGCAAAGATACTGGAATATTTTCCATTTCCTTCTCTAGTTCATTTTAAAGGTGAGGAAACTGAGGCAAACAGCGTTAAGTGACTTGCCCAGGGTCACATAGCTAGTAATAGTCTGAGGCCAGATTTGAGCTCAAGAAGAGGAAATCTTCCTAACTCCAGGCCTGGTGCTTTAACCACTGTGCCACCTACCTGCCCAAAGTTATTATGATACAACTATTTGGGTTAATTGACAATGCTTCAATAACAATGTTATTAGAGCAGTTTTTTCTAAGTCATTTCACATTATATCTTTCTATTTTTCTTTTTATTATTCAGATGACATGTGGTGTGACCAAAAGAGTGCTAGATGTAAAGTGACAGGCCACACATTGGAATCCCAGCTCTGTCACTTCCCTGGGTGACATGGGCCAAGGCACTGGCTTTTGGGCGGCCTCCTTTTCTCCTCTACAGAATGAGGCCATTGGAATAGGAGACATCCAGAGTCTCTTGCAGTTCTCCAGCTAGGATTCTGGTTTCATCAGGTTAGGGGGAGCTCTCCTCATTGCAGCCAGCCTCAGTGGAGAAGCAGGGACTTTTAAGTATGGAGTGAGTTCCATGAGGCTCAGAAATGATTTGCAAAGGCAGGTTTTCACAAACCCAAGTCATTGGCCACACCATGCTGCCTCTGCTGCTTTTTAGGAGAACATGTAAAACCTTCCAAATGATTCTCTCATAACCAAATTACAAATCTGGGAGACCCTTAAAGGATACCCTAAACCATCATTTTTTTTATAGTTCTCTATACTACAACAATGTCATTAAGGGCTTTGTCAGTCCTTAAGATCTGTTCTGCCCAATGGGGACAGGCCATATTCTTCATATAGACTTATATGGCAATCCTTACCTTACCAGATGGATACCTTCTCTCAGATAATGTGGCCAGACTAAACCCTTCAAATGTAGACCTCCTTTCTCAAGATTCTTTTTTTTGGGGGGGGGGGGGTGGTTAGTGCTTTCAGTAAGACTCACAGCAAGCAAGGTTGGATGTCTAGTCCTTCTTCTTTATTTTAGTCAGATTCTTATCTCCTAATAAATTGCCTTTGAATAAGGCAGTATGCTTCAGAACAAGGAGGAAGAGCATTTGAAACTCCATATCAGGACAAAAGTTACCTCCCATTCTAACAGGCTATGATTTTATAGCCAGGGCAGTTTAAAACCTGTGATGGTGTTGACCACTAATGGAGAGGAATGAAGGAACTGTGGGAAGGGTATGCATAGATACCGGTCCTTGGAAAAATGAGGGGGTTGGACGAAGAAGATTTCTAAAATCTCTTCCAGCTCTAAAACTCTACGAAATGGAGCCTACAGGTTGACAGAATTTCAATAATAATGGTAATTATGATAATAATAGTTCATATTTAGATAGCAGTTTAAGTTTTGCAAAAGAAGAACACAAGCATTTATTAGGCACCTAGCTACTCTATACCAGACACTGTGTTAAGTGCTTTACAAATATTATCTCATTTGATCCGGTCATGGGGTACTATACTCTCCATTTTACAGATAGTTAAGGTGGAGGATCACAAAGTGAGTAAGTGGCTAAGGTAGGATTTAAATCCAGGTGTTTCTGATTCTAAGTCTGGAGTTAGAGAACTAGGGCCTGCCTGTATGTTACTAACGAGCAGCAGATAAATGATCCAGAAAAATAGGCAGTGCTATATTCTGCGCAGGCCAAGAACCTGACTCTAAAGCAGATGAACTTATTTTAGCATTCCAACCTACCCTGCACACACATCTAAGGGCTCCCTTCACCTTAGGCCTGCCCCATGTAGTTTCATTTATTCAGAATATCCTGAACTGTGTTCATTGAAAAGGGTAGCCTTACCTGGCTGCTCTCAGGTGTCATCAATATTTTTTTTTAACAGGTGATCTTCTTGAGTGCCATGCCTATGTCTTTCTTATTTACCCTTTTAGTGATGCTGCTAGGGGATTTCAGTTCAATTAGAAGGGGAGGCTAATGTGTAGCCAGGTGGTAGTGACATTTTAAAATATAAGTTATTTTTTAAATTTTATATATTTATGTGTGTGTTTTATATATATTTATAAATTTCACTTTATTTTAATAATTTATTAATATTTTAATAACTTTAATTTTGAGGGACATGCTTGGCTATGTCCCTCAAATCACACTGAGCAGGCAGCCCCCTGAGCTTATTATGTGCAGAGCTAGCTGAGGCTGTTGTACATAAGCATTTCCTTTTGGTTTCCCCTACAGCCGAAGCGGTGGGAAAGGGAGCACAGACACAAAGGAGGCTGAGGCCACATCCCAAGTGGAGGCTGGCAAGAGGCTAGAGGAGCTGCGCCGCCGCAGAGGCGAGACAGAGAGTGAAGAGTTTGAGAAGCTAAAACAAAAGCAACAGGAGGCTGCTTTAGAGCTTGAAGAGTTGAAGAAGAAGAGGGAAGAGCGCAGGAAGGTTCTGGAGGAGGAGGAGCAGAGGAAGAAGCAAGAGGAGGCCGAGAGAAAAGTCAGAGAGGAGGTAATGATAGAGCAAGAGGAATGGGCTGGCTTAAAGCAGAGTTGGAAGACCTTTGTCCCACTACCAGGTGACAGTCCAGGGAATAATCCCCCTCACTGCCAGACACTTACAAGCCCATACCTCTCTCATTATTTTATTCTGCAAAGACATTTAAAAAAATTTAAGGGTAAAGAGCAGTTGAACAGCTGGAAATTGATCAACCAGTTACTTGATTTCTAAAAAATAATGATCACAGGTAAATTATCAAGTAATAGGTGGCTAAAATCTATAGTCCATATGAATTGAAGAGTATGATAAGCTTCTTTTTCCTTAACTTAGGCTCCTCCCCCCAAAAAAATCTGTAGAGTTTCTTCCTTCTCTTCTCTTCTTTTTTGCTCTCCTTTTTCCTTCTCCCTCCCTTCTCTGGCTCCCACTCTACTCCTCTTCCTCTCCAACCATCAACTAGCCATAATTTGAATCCAAATATATTTTAAAGATTTGTCCTTTTTATTGAAGAAGGCTTTAACCTTTTATTTATCCTGTCCTTAACTTTAAAGCCAAGTAACTCAGACTTTTAATATTTCTATTACTAAAAGAACCAATCATGAATCTTGAATTTGTTGGGTTGGGGTTTTTTGCTTGTGTGGTCCTATGTTTGACTTTTCCCCTAACCAAATTCAATGGTCTCAAAACTAAAAAATGTTCCCTACCCCATCTAATGTAAATCTGGTCTCATCAACTAATACCTGAGAGTATAAATCATGCACTAAGGGCAAAGTCATCTAGGGTCAGAAAGGCCCCAAACCAATGCCTCCCTTTTTTTATCTGTTTACCAGACCTCTTAAAATCACCTAACCAAAATCATTTAACATTCCCAAAAGCATGAGGAACAATTCAACTTTGAAATCTTGTGGGATCCTAAAAAATAGCCACTAGACCAATATTCTTAGCCACGGGATTTTATTTTCCATTTTCCTAAGCCAAGATTGCTACTTGTAGGAAATGGGGCGCTGTGGGACACAGGTTTATTGTTCACCCAGCATAAGACATGGGCCAAAACATATAATGTCTTTATGACATAGTTCGCTTTGCAAGATGAGATTTTAATCACATGCACTCCATCCCACATCATAGTGGCATAATGAAGCTAATATAAAGACCATAGTAGCTCTTTGGAAGGGAAAGTAGCAAGCCATAGTATGAAAGTTTATCCAACACCAAATAACCCATCTGTATTCTGTGAGCACCCCTTATGTGTACAGTACCATACTGGTTCCTGTGAAAAATGTAGGAATATATGTATGCCCAAGAAGCTTACAGTCTAAGGATGTGGAGGAAACAAGACTTATACCAGAAATAATAGCAAGTGATACAAATCTAATAAGAACTTAGTTATGTGATATAGGACACTGAACTAAAAGCAGTGAGATTTAATATAGTATGATAAAAGTAAAGAATTAATAGCTTGAGGATCAGGTGGGGAAAACCTGACTTGGCAATAGTTCATTCGCTCTGCAAACATCAGCACCTTTTATGGTTAATGCTCTGGAGACACATAGAAGAAAAGTAAAGTGGTCTTTACCCTCAAGGAGCTTATGATATACTGGGATCATACAACATATGTACAGATAAGGTAACTGGGAGAGGAGAAGAGCATTTTTAAAAAGTGAAAGAAGAATCAGAGGAAAGATCTGGAAATTTTATTTGACCATGAACCTAATGGCATCTATCTCTCATGAGGATAATTTGAGAATTTAAGGACATAGGATATAGAGAGAGTGCTTATCAAGTCTTTAAGAACTACATAAATGCTAGTTATTGTTACTGCTAATAATAATGATAGAGCTAATATTGCTGATCAGATGTAGGTACCAGGAAAGCTATGTAATCTTAGGTGGCATTAGTAGAAATATGGTGTCCAGGGTCTTGGGAATAGTAGTCCTGTGGTACTTTATGATAACCTGACCACATCTGGTAAATTTTATCCAATTATAAGCACCACGTTTCAAGGATGATGTTCATAAATTCCTCCAAACAAAGAAAAAAGAGGATTATAATAATCCCAGGATTAGACTCATGTCTAAGGTTTCTTCCAACACCATCTGCCTCTGAGTCTGGAAACCAATAGACGGAACTAGAGGTGGAGACATGTGAGAGCTACCTTCAGATAGTTAAAGAATTGTCATGCGGAGAAGATGGACCCGTCCTTAATTGCTCCAGAAGGCAGAAATAAGACTAATATGGAAGTACAGTGGCCTTGGGGATTGGACAGCTGAGTTAGCATCCTAACTCAAAATATCACAAGCTGTGTGACCTTAGGCAAGCCACCTATAAAATGAGGACCCCACTTCTTAAATTACTTGTCCCATAAAGTTGTTTTGCAGAAAGTGTTTTAAAGCACTAAAAGTTATTATATTATTAATATCATTACTATGATTAGGAATATGTAAAGAAGCAGAATTGAGTTGAACATAAAGAAAAACTTTCTAAAAATTAATGCCATTGATGAAAGTGTTTAAACAGGGACTAGATAATTATCCACCAGGGATTCTGCAGAAGGGTGGGAAATGAGACTACGTGGCCTGTAGGTACCTTTATCACTAGGATTCTTTGATTCTAGAAATATTACAAAAGCCCAGTGGAAAGGGAGATAAGTCAGGCCCAGAGTAGATAAAGAAAAAGACAATGGAGGAAGTGGGGCTCTAGTTGAGTGGTTTGTTTGGTTTTTTTTTTTTTTTTGTAGAGACAATTAAGTGATTTTGCCCAGGATCACACATAAGTGTGATCTCATAAGTGTGAACTCAGGTCCTCCTGGCTCCACAGCCAGTGTTCTATCCTCTGCACCACCTAACTCCCCCAAACTGAGTCATTTTTTAAAAATATTTTTATTACAAATTTAATTACTGGCATCAAAAACCACCAAATAACATACCAGTCAAGGGGTAAAACTTTCCCCCAAATCCTGTGTCTTTAACAAGGCAGGGCTAAGCAAATTAGCAAAATAGAAACAAAGAAATGTTTCTTTTGATTGAGCCTTGAGGAATTTGGATAGGTTGAGAGGAAAAGGGAAGACATTCTAGGCAGTGGGGAACATGAAGAAAGTCAGAAAGGCAATAGCTGGTGGGAATCTAAATATTTCTAATATTGTCAATTTATGGTAGGTTTTACATATAAAACATGTTTGGTTTTTTTTTTGTAACAACCATGTCAATCAAAAAATCTTCTTTGGATAGATGAATCAATAACCCTGAACAATTTAGAAACTATAATTCTAAAGTCAGAGGGGTGATGGCAGCCAGGACCTGTGGTTTCATTGATGTAGTTTACAGTGAGGAAACTCCTTCCATTAATGTCAAGCAACAGCCTGCACCTTGTAAAAAAGTTAAGTGACTTTACTTATGAACCCTGGCTTTCCTTGACTCCCAAGCCAACCCTCTATCTAATATACTATGTTGTCTCCTATTGAAAAATATTATAAGAAGAAGATTATTTTACATTTAAATAGGAATTTACAAAGCACATTTACATACATTATCTCATTTTATCCTTACAACAACCTTGTAAAGCAGGCAAGGCCAGGTATTATTTCCATTTTACAGATGATAGCTGAGGATTAATTGCAGTTACAGGAATTGTCCCAGATCATATAGTTAGTAAAGGCCAGAGCTGGGACCAGAACTCAGGTTTTCAACTTCTCCTTTCAGCTTGAAGTTATTGAATGTATCACATGTTTCTTCTTTCTAGGAGGAAAAGAGGAGGCTGAAGGAAGAAATTGAAAGACGAAGGGCAGAAGCTGCTGAGAAACGCCAGAAAATACCAGAAGATGGACTATCAGATGACAAGAAACCATTTAAGTGTTTCACTCCTAAAGGCTCATCTCTCAAGGTAACTTTTTTCAAGCAACTTGTCTACTACAAGAAATTTCATCTTTTTTAAATTTCAGTCCATTCTCTTTGTTTCTTTCCCTACCCTTCAGTAACCACCCTGTAGGTATTTCATAGTTTGTAAATGTCTTTACCAAATAAAGGACAGTGAAAAAGAAAATGGTGACATTAAAATCTGTTATGTATTTGCAGCTTAGGTATAAGCTGAAATGAGTCTTGGAGATTATCTGTGGCTTTTACTGTTTCTCAAGATGAGATAAGTGGGATAAGTGGATAAGGCACACATGAACATATAAATATAATTCATCTGTCTCTGACCCTTGCTGCCTCTTCACTGATTTGCAACTAGAAATACTACAGGTAGAATTTTAAGACTGTGGACATGGAGAGGAGTTATAATGGCATCTGGAGAAAGCATCTTCCTCCAGATTTAAACTGGTCCTACCACTACCTTCACTCCATACAACACCTGATTTTTCAATCCTAAAGAGAGAGCTTCTCCTTAGTACTAGAAGCCACAATAGCCACCAGGATTAGGAAAACGAGAACAGCATCTAATGTGGAAATATGGAAAAGAAAATGTTGATTTATTCTGCTCTTTGCCAGTCTTACTGGCAGAAAAAAATAGTGTCATTTAGTGAGAGAAGGAAAGTACAATGCCTAAGAGCTGATGGAATTTGGGGAACGTAGAAAGAGGAGTCCACACTCACTCTACTCATGGAAGCAGGTACCCATTCCTATAGACAGTCATCCAAGGGAAATAGGATCTGGAACTGGAGGACCAGGCTTCAAATCCTGACTGTTATTTTCTTCCTGTACAATGAGAGTGTTGGACCAGATGACATTTAAGGACCTTGTTTGTTCTAAATCTACAAGCCTATGATTAATCTTTATTGAGCACCCAGCACAGAACTTTGTACACAGCTGGTACTGAAGAAATATTTAATTCAATAAACATTTCTTGATAAAGTCCATGGAGGTTAGAACCTCTATCTTGTTTCCATTACATCTTCACTCTAATGATTCAGAAATTTTCATTATATCAAGCTAAATTTGCATCTTTACACTTTCTACATATTACACCTAATTTAACCTTTGGAGTCATGTGGAACAAACCTAATTCCTCTTCTGTGTGATGGACCTTCAGATATTTAAGGATTACTATCATGTTACTGAGATATGTGTGTGTATGTGCGTGTGCGTGTGTGCATATATACACTAAAGTCCTCTACAGGACACTATACTAATGGAATCCAAGAAATAGCTATAAGATACATAAAAACACAAACTCCTAAGAGAGGGAGGGATGAAATACCCAGTTACCCTCAATGTCCCCATTGTGCTTAAGATCCAGGAATATGCTTTGTAAACTGTAGTGTTATATAAATATAAGGTGGTGTATTAACAAGGATTATAATATGCATGTGCCGAGCACTGTGAGGAACCCAAAAGAATTATAAAGTCTGGTCCCTGCCTGCAAGGAACTTACGATCTTGTTGAAGAGGTATGATGAATTTCTGAAAAACATTTAGAGAACAATACAAGGTAGTATATAAAGGCAGTATAGTATAGTGCAGCAGTTCTCAACCTGTGGGTCTCGATCCCTTTGGGGGTCAAACGACCCTTTCACAGGGGTCACCTAAGACCATCAAAAAACACATATTTCTGATGGTCTTAGGAACCGAGACACCGCTCCTCTATCCATCTCCAGGCAGGTCCACCCACATGCATATACGCCCACATACAAGTATTAAAGGGTCACAGCATTAGGAAGGTTGAGAGCCACTGGAATAGTGGTTTGGAATCAGGAAGACTTAAATTCAAGTCCTATCACTGACATGTACTGGCTCTTTGACCCTGGGCAATTCACTTATTCTTTCAGTGCCCCTGGCAACTCTTCAAGACAATTAATTGCAGAGTAGTGATCTGTCTGCATTGGTGGAGGGAGTATCTTCTCTGGAAATTCCTTGTACTAATGAATTCACAGGAGTAGACCAAAAAAAGAACTTATTACATTAATATAATATAATTTGTTCAAGCCCAAGGTGTGATGATACATGTTACAAGTAGCTTTCAGGAAAGTGGGGGTGCAGGGGTGGAGAAGGGGAGAAGCATGTACAACACAGTTTAAAATTTAATCTGCATTATTCATATTTTCTCCATAACTTTCTTAAGTCTAGACCAGTGGTTCTCAACCTGTGGGTTATGTTCGATTTGTAACAATGAAAATACATCCTGCACATCAGATAGATTCATAACAGTAGCAAAATTACAGTTATGAAGTAGCAACAAAAATAATTTTGTGGTTGGGGGTCACCACAACATGAAGAACTGTATTAAAGGGTCACAGCATTAGGAAGGTTGAGAACCACTGATCTAGACAATCAACAAAACAACAAATCAAGCCATGATTTGTAGCATTTGTTGATTTGCAAAATGTAAATGCTCACACTGAAAATTGTAAAAAGAGACAGCTCAAGCTAGCTCCAGCATGATCCAGTTCCTAGATCTAGTACTTTTCACTCATTGGACATAGAAATTTTTCCCAATTTTTTTCCACTAAAAATAAAACAGCTCTCAAGACTATTTTACAGACGGGTCCTTTTTTCCTTTTCATAATATTTTTCAGATGATGTTTTAGCAATTAATCACTGTCAAAGGATATGATCAGTTTTATATATTTTTGTATTGTTGTCTAAAAAAAAAATCTGTATCAGTCCTAAATCCCACCAACAGTCTTCAGTATTTTCTCTCATCAAGAGTAGAATGGTGGCAGGAACAAGAAATACTTTTTCATTATGAAGGAAATGACAACAAATCTTAATTGCTTTTACTCTTTCTACTTCTAGATAGAAGAACGGGCAGAATTTTTGAATAAATCCGTCCAGAAGAGGTATACATATATGGATATATTTCATTGTTTATCCGAGAGCAGTGACTCTCATGTGGACACTGTAAGATTGTTTCTTTCTCTTTTTTTAAGCAGTGGCGCCAAGTTAAGTCACCCTACAGCAGTTGTCTCCAAGATTGACAGCAGACTGGAACAATACACCAGTGCAATTGAGGTAGCTATTGCCTTAACTTTTCTACCTTAACTTTTTTTTGTTCATCCAGCAAATTGAGCGATCATCCTACTAAAAAAAAAAAAGGGGGGGGGGTGGTAAATGAAAAATGCTTGCTGGGAGGCTCCGTAGAACATTTAACTTGAAGCAGTAATAACTCCCAATATCAAATTAGTGATTTAGTTATTTAAAAGGTTTCTATTCTACTTTTGACTATGGCAGAGAAAGCCCATCTGCAGCGGTGAAAAGTACAAACTGCAGAATAAATTTAAGTAAATATAGCTTTGTTTCTTTCAATTTGAGTTGACTTTAGGTAGTAGTTAACTCCCCCCAGAAAAATTGTCATTGTAGATTTATGTATAGAGGAGTCCCTAGAGGACATGTGGTTCAAACTCTACCCAAATTATGAGTTCTATCTATTACACCCCCAACAAATAGTTTCTAGATTTTACTTGAACACTTAACAGTGTTGTGAAATATTCTATACCCTGAGAGAGACCATTTCAATTTTGGATAACCTTTTGAAAGTTTTTTTACTTATGACTATAGTTTTTTTTTTTAATGTATTTATTTATTTTTAGTTTTCAACATAGATTTCCACAAGATTTTGAGTTACAATTTTTTCCCCATCTTTCCCCTACCCCCAACCCCAAAATAGCAAGCCTATGAATACCCCTTCCCCCAATCTGTTCTCTCTTATATCCTCCCTCATCACCCCCTAACTTTCTAGTAGGGCAAGATGGACTTCTATACCTCAATGTTTGTATATCTTATTTCCCAGTTGCATGCAAAAAACAAATGTTTTTTTTTTAAACATTTGTTTTTAAAACTTTGAGTTCCAGATTTTTCCCCCTTCTTCTCTCCTCACTTGGCCCCACTGGGAAGATAAGCAACTCAATATAGGTTATCCAAATCATTTTCATAGTAGTTATATTGTGAAAGACTAATTGTATTTCCCTCCATCCTATCCCACACCCCACTTATTCTATTTTCTCCTTTGACTCTATCCCTTTTCAAAAATGCTTGCTTCTAACTACCCACTCCCCCAATCTGCCCTCCTTTCTATCATCTTCCTCTTATCCTCCATCCTCCTATTTTCCTGTAGGGAAAAGATACCCAATTGTGTGTGTATGTTATTCCCTCCTTAAGCCTAATTCAATGAGAATAAGGTTGTCCCATTCCCTTTCACCTTCTTGCTCTTCCCCTCCATTGTAACAATTTTCTCTTGCCTCTTTTATATAAGACAATTTACCCTACTCTATCTGTCCCTTTCTCCTTCTCCCAATAAATTCCTCTCACCGCTTAATTTTTTTTTAGATATCATCCCATCATATTCAACTCATCCTGTGCCCTCTGTCTATGTGTACATGAACAGATATATGCCCATACTCACATATATATTTATATATACATACACCCTCCTATACATATATGTATGTATGCACACATATGTATATATATATATGTATATGTGTATATAC
>CM053585.1:466641468-466660619 GCA_028646515.1 Pseudochirops corinnae
TATTTTCTTCAGTATTTTGGGGGTCTCCTTTAGCAGGCTATTAACTCTCTTTTCATGATTTTCCTGCATCATTCCCATTTCTCTTCCCAATTTTTCCTCCACTTCTCTTACTTGATTTTCAAAATCCTTCTTGAGCTCTTCCATGGCCTGTAACCAATTCATATTTTTCTTGGAGGCTTTTGATCCAGGAATTCTGACTTTGCTGTCTTCCTGCCACTCCATGCCTTGATCCTTTTTGTCCCCAAAAAAGGATTCTATGGTCTGTTTGTGGTTCCTCAGCTTGCTCATGTTGCCAGTCAATTACTTGACTTTTGAGCTCTTTGCCATGTCAGAACTCTGCTTCCAGAATGGAGAAATCTTTGTCACTGGGGTTTTTGCAGCTGCCAGAGCTATTAGGAGGGTGCCCTCTCTACAGCCCCCACAAGCTCTGGTTCATTGGCCACACACTCCAGGACCACCACCCAAGATAGCAAGCCAGATCCAAGCAGGTTAAAGCAAGAGCAATTACCCTCTGAATGGTTGCTTGGTCCCCCTACAATCTGCAGGCCAGGAGCTCCTGAGGCAGTCACACCAAGGTAGCTGCACAGCCACTATACCTCTTCCACTTCTTGCCCCAGGATCAGGGGCCTGATCATACTCTTCTGTCCTCCCTTCCTGTTCCAACACAGTTCCACACTGACCTTTTACTTTGTCTTTGGTGGTTATGTGTTGAGAAGTCTGGAGACTGCCACAGCTGCTGGTGGTTCACTCTCCTGAGGTCTGCTCTGGCCACTGCTGATTGGAGATGCTCTGGGGATGGAACCATACAGCTCACATGGAACTGTGCTCGTCTCCCAGCACACTGGGATAGATCTTGCCTTCAGTGGGAGATTTGTTTCTCTCTGTCACTTTGTGGGTTCTGTAGCTCTAAAATTTGTTTAGAGTAATTTTTTTTATGTGTATTGGAAGTAGTTGGAGCTGGAGTCCACACCCATGACTATAGTTTTCTATAAAGATTAACCACTATATCTTTTGTTCATTGGTTCTAGTTTTGCCTTCTGTTGCAAAGCAAAGTTTAATGCTCTTTTACATGAAAACATTTTGGACATTTGAAGACAGCAATCATACACTCGTTAGTCTTCTGGCTAAACATTCCCAGTTCCTTCAACTCTTCCTCCTCTGCCATGCTTACTGGTCTCTCACCATCACGATCCCACCCTTTTCTATTCATACTCTAGCCTGTCATTTCTCTTCTAAAATGTGTAACCCATAACTGAATACAATATTCCGTCTGTAGTCTGACCAGAAATACATGCATTCATATGAATCTAACACCTCTCTTACTCTGGACATTTTATTTTTTAATGAATGGCTAAGATTCCTTTTCTAATCAGTGATTTATATACTCAATTAATATATTCAAGTCATTATAATCATTACCATCATCTTCTATTATTAGCAATTTTAAGAATAACAATTCACATTTCACTAACATTCCTAGGATTATAAACTATTTTCTTGGCAATAACTCTTTATGGTAACTTATTTATTTTAATTTACTTATCGCAGTTTCAAAACTGAAAAAACTGTGGGTCATAGAAAAGTTAATTGGCCTATTTTCCTCTTTGGCCAAATTTTAATCTAGGTCTCCTAACCCCCCAAATCTAGTCCTCTTTCCTGAACGCACCATACTGTTATTTTCTTAAGTAGTTTAGCCAAGCCCCCTACAATTGTATTCATACTTAATTTGCCTAATAGAACCTTTGTCTATATGTATTTGGTGACAAAAATATTCAAGTATTACAAAGTAGTCTAGGCCTAGTGTCCATACCAATTTGAATTATCCCAAATTCAAAATTCCTATGATGGTAAGCTTCTTGTGGTCAAAGATCACTTCTGAGACTTTTATATTCCCCAGAGTACCTTAAAATGGCAAGATAGTAGGTCTTAGAATCAGGGAGACCTAAATTCAAGTCCTATCCCTGACACATATTGGTTACATGATCTTGATCAAGTAAATTAATCTTTCCCAGGCAACTCTTTAAAACAATAAATTCCAAGGTGTAGTAGAGGGAATTTCTGCACCAAGTTTGCTGAAACGAAATAAAATCATAGGTCTCATCCTACCAAAGAAGTACCTAACTTAGCAGTGGAGTTCTAATTATTGAATTTACTTATATAATTCTTCCCTCCCTCCTCTCTTTTAGTAGACATTTAACTGCAAAAAATAAAGGGAAAATTCTACTCATGAAATATATTCCTGCCAGCTGGAAACCATTGACAGAATAAATCTAGGAATGTGATTCCATGCAGTCAAGAATATAATTTTAAAATTCATCTCATATACTTTTTCCACCACTAGTGAAAGGAGTCTTTTTGTGGTAAAACTGCATTCTGAGGGAATGTGTTGCCCAGACTAAACTAGTGCCATCCATATAGGAAATGGAGTCCCCAGTGGTATATGGGCTAGATCAGATGATCTCTCAGGATGAAGGAATTTTAAAACAATTACTTTTGGGGAAAAGATAACCTTGCTATAAATTTCAGGAAGTCAATTTATCCACACTAAACTCAAATAATTCTCCCTCAGCAGGGCACAAAGGCTTCAAAACCAACCAAACCAGCAGCCTCTGATCTACCAGTTCCTGCTGAAGGAGTCCGTAACATCAAGAGCATGTGGGAGAAAGGAAACGTGTTTGCCTCCCCCACTGGGACAGGCACACCAAACAAAGTGAGTTTTATCAAATGTGTGCCTTGTTTTACTTTTCAGGATTAATCTTAGTACCACTCATAGAACTAGCAGGGGAAGGAAAGAATTCTCACGAATGAATTTCTTTAAAAAGTTTTTTAATGACCAACTCAGAAGATGTGTTTACCAGGATAGGCTGTGTGATGTCTTTTGAATATAACACTTTAAATTACACTTCTAGGTTTGGCAGTCAATCTCTGCAGGGAAAAAAAAAAATCAAGATAATATAAGTACAACAGAACAATTTGTAGCATCCAAGACCTTATATGTGATATGATTGTATGAAAAGGTAAACATTGTATGATTATCTTAAAGATTATGGGATCAGAGAGCTGAAATAAACCTTTGAGGTTATCTAGTTCAATAACATTTTATAGATGAAGACACTGAAGCCAAAAGATTGTTGTTTCAGCAACAAAAGAAGTCGTTTCTGACTCTTCATGATCCCATTTGGGGTTTTCTTGGCAAAGATATTGAAGTGATTTGCCATTTCCTTCTCCAGCTCATCTGACAAATTAGGAAACTGAGACAAACAGGATTAAGTGACTTGCCCAGAGTCATACAGCTAGTGTCTGAGGCCTGATTTGAACTCAGGAAGATGAGTGTTCTTGATTCCAGGCCTGACCCTCTATCCACTGTACTACCTACTAAGTGATCCCCACTAGTTGGTAGCTGAGAAGAGATCTGAACCCTGTCTTCTGGTGAGCTTCTAGATACCCTATGAATAGAGCACTGGACCTAAAGTTAATAATACCTGAGTTCAAATATAGCCTCGGGCACTTATTGGCCCTGTGACTCCCTGGCAAGTTACAAAACCTTTCAGCATCAGTTGCCTTATCTATAAAATGGGAATAATAATAGCATCTATCTCCCAGGTTATTCTGAAGGTAAAATGAGATAATATGTACAAAGCACTGTAAAAACCTTGAAGTGCCATAGAAATGTTGTTACTGCTATCATCCTGAAGTCCTTCCCATGCCCTCTCCACTATACTAGATGAGTACTTTGAAAAAATTGACACTACTTTGACAATTTTTCATTCAGCCACAATGAAGATAAAACATGTTTCCAGCCAAGGCTGGGACACCTTACATGTTTCTGATTAGTCATGACTGTGGATTGGTGGAGAGAATTCCCAGATCTTACCAAAAAGGAAATTCCCCGAAATTTCTGGGAAGGCAAGCAGGAAACCAGGGGCATGTTAGGGACCCAGCTTCCCCTACATGTTTACAGCAGCCAGTGTGTCTCTCTCTGTCTCTCTCTCTCTCTCCCACTCCCTCCTTCCTCCCACCTCTCTAAATGGGTCTGGAGTCAGTCCTAAAAAAGAATCTGGAACCACATGTGACTCCTGAAAAAAGAACGTCTCTCTTCTCTAAGACTTTCCCACCAACCCCCAGCTAAGCAGCCACACACAGAATACTGCAGACTGGGAAACCAAGGTTATGTCCATTTGAAGTATCTTACATGTTGTATGCTTAACCCTCTTTCACAGGAAACTGCTGGCTTGAAAGTGGGGGTTTCCAGCCGCATCAATGAATGGCTAACTAAAACTCCAGAAGGCAACAAATCACCTGCTCCTAAACCTTCTGTAAGTACAGCAACAAGTTTCTGTGAATTTATTTACATTTTTTCCTTTTCAAGCCGAAGTCTAGAAAAAAAAAAAAGACAATTTAATTTGATAGGGAAAAGAACAAAGTGATCCTGTTTTCTTTTAATAAATTATCAGGTACCAAAGGACCTCAGCTGCAGACTTAGAGATACTGGTCATGGGATTATTAGAATTTAGAGCTGGAAAGGACTTAGTCTACCATTCCCTTGAGAGGGAAACTGAGGCCCAGAGAGATGGCATGCCGTGCTCAAGGTCACACAGCCAGTATGAGCCTGAACAAGTCACTTAACCTCAGTTTGCTTCAGTCTCCTTATATGTAAAATGAAAATAATAATAGTACCCACGACCTAAGGTTGTCTGAGGTTCAAATGAAATAATAGCAGAGTTTAGCTTCTTGTTGGCAAGAATAATTAGTTAAAAGAAAAGACTAACATTTAGCTTCTGTCCCCCACAACAACCGTACCCATGGCTCCTTACTGGCCACTTACTTGCCTTTGCTGCTCCCTCTCTCTCCACTAGCTCTGCCCCCTAGACTGTATTCTCTTCTGCAGAGCGCTGTAAGTGATAAAAAGTGAGTGACCTAGCCTAGAGAGAGAGAAGAAGGAAAGCTCCTCCCACCTCCACCCAGTTGTCTTGAGGGTACATTTTGGTCTAGAGAAAAAAATTTCTGTTTAATCTCTGGGTTTGGGGCCTTTTTGGAACCTTGAGCAAGCATAAAGCACTAATGAGGGACATAGTGCAGAGATATGAAAAGGCATCAAAGCAAGAGATCACATCTTCAAATATTATTGAAACACCTTTGTCAGCTGCTCCAATCTCCTTCTTAATCTCATATGAGTAGGAATAATTATATAGAAAATCCAGGCAATGCTATCTAAAATCTATAATCAATAAGCATTTATTAGGCACCTAATATGGGTCTGGCACTGATCAGAGTTCTAAATATAGAAATACAGAAGTGAGATGTTCCCTCATCACAGAGTTTACATTCTACTCCAAATACAGCACATATGGGTGAGTGGAGTGGTAGCCAGGGAAGTAAGTTTCAGTCCCCCTTCAGTCTCAGGAACTATTCACAGACCTGTACAGAGCTGTTGTAATCTCCAGTAGCAATTGATTATTAGTCCCTGAGTAAGAAGTAATAGAAAAACAGGGTGGGAATGACTAGAATACACATGGGCCCCTGGGGAAATGACAAGATGTTCACCCTGGATAGACCCTGGTTTTCTGGTGGATGGCTAGGTGAGACTAAACATAGTCTGGGACAGACTAGATAGAGGGCTGAGGCAAGGTCTGAGTCAGCCTCTAATACAAGCAGCTCTTCCTCAGAACTAGCCCTAAAAATAAATGCATTAACTCCCTCTGGGAAGTGGTAGAGAGGTCAGGGCTCTGAAATTCCAAGTAGTTATTCCCAGTGAAAGGAAATAGGCAGTGTCAGGACAGCTGGCAAGACGTCTGTGTTGGCTAACCCTGATCCCCTGGTGATGGCTGGATAGGATCCTACTAGAAACACCTGTCTGGTTTACCTGAGGTAAGAATCTGATCTGAGAGAGGCCTTGATATGGTGCGGTCTCTTCTGTTCCCAAGATATCATGTGTTGTTAGCACCTTCCCAGATGGGATGGGAAGGAAGTTTTCTTCATAAATAGTCTTCTGTTGCCTCATCAAAGCAAGAAAGTAATCCTGGGTTCTTAAGAACTATGCCAGTCAGCAGAGCACAGACTCTGGCAAGTCCTACTAGACTAAAAAAAGCTTTGAATATATACCCAGAAATTCACTCTGTCTGAAGCTTGGTTGATGCCTGAGGAGGCTCACTGCCACCTAGAAAAGCTGGCCATCTACTAGTGATGACATTTTCAGTCACAGCCACTCAGGAAGGCTAACTAGTAAGCCTTAGAAGGGGTGCCATTTGTTGCTGAAATGAGTATTCATCCCAGTAAAATCACAGACTCTAGAAATATTAAATTTTTTACTCAAAAGCTTAGCCTAGGATGATTTAATCATGCCTCAGCACATTACACATATAAACTATGACTCTTCTATTATCAAATTGATAAGCTGTTCTGTCTTGATAGTAAGAGGAAAGATAGGCTGAAACCAGTTGCTCTCTTTTATAGAATATCTTGTCAGAATGTAAAATGATATTTGCATCCCCAACAGACAGCCATTCCAAGTCGCCATGGTAACTAACATTTGTGATTTCATTGGTTTGAGAATTCTCTCCACAAATCACGTTCACAACACTTCTTTATCTTAGTCCACAAGTGATTTCCCCTGTTCAAAGGATCGCCAATTTAGAATTGGAAGGGAACTAAGATTATCTAGTCTAAACCCTCCTCATTTTGTAGATGCCAAAGCAAAAGTCTAGAGAAGTTGTGATTTGCTCCAGCTCCACATGTATTAGTGGTAGATTTGAATCCAGGTCCTCTAAACTAAAACCAAAAGCTCTAAATCAAGTATCCTTTCCATTATACCTTTACATAGCTAGTGCCAGAGGTGGAATTTTAACCCAGGTCTTCCTTATTCCTAGCCCAACATTATGCCACTCCTAATCAAAAAGCCAGAAGAAAGCAGTTTACAAAGCAATAAGTTTCTGCCTAAAAACCACTATCTCCTTTCCTTCCTGTTCCCAGTTGATTAGTTAGACCTGTTATTGAGTGACTGCACTGAACAAGCAGAGGTAAACACGGCCACTGTTTTATTCCTCACAGTGTCCTTTCCTTCCTTGAGACTATGTCCTGGTTTCTGGGGAGTTGTTCCTGTACCTTAACTCACACCAACTTCTTTCTTTTTAAATTCAGTTTTATTCTTAATTGTCAAGCGTATATTTTTTCCCCCTCACATCTTCAGAGGTCAGACAGCAGGATCATCCCTACTGAACAGTAGATACTGATAGGTGACTCTTGATCCTAGGACAGAGGGGATTGGCTCCATGACCTCTTTTAACGCTTCCTGCTATGTGGGTATGCCTTCACAGGCATGTGTTTCTAGGAATTCTGATAAAGACAAGAATGAAGCTAAATTTTTAGGGAGATTATAATATCCCAATTGATGTCCATCCAATAACAGTCCAATTAGGAAGAAAAAAAAAGAAACAATGGGATTAAAGAGCTTTTAAGAATATATGGCAATTTCCTCCATGAAAACATCTAATACAATACAACAAATATTTATTAAGCACTACTATATGCAAAGTACTGTGGCAGGTACTGGGAATGCCAAAAAACAAAAACAAAAAAAGCCAGTGTCTGCCCTCCAGGAGCTTATATTCTGTTCAAAAGCTAAAATATATAAACAGATTGTTATATCTTTGAAGAGAGAGAGCAGGGAAGGTGGTTGGAGAGAGAGACAGAGAGAGAGAAAGAGAGAGAGAGAGACAGAGAGAGAGAGAGAGAGAGAATATGATTGAGAACTAAGCAAAGAAGGATCAGGAAAAGCTTCCCACGAAAGGTATAGGATCCTTGCAGGCAGAGATTGTCTCACTTTTGTTTGTGTTTTTTTTTTTCTTTTTGGAGGGGGGAAGGCAGGGCAATTGGGGTTAAGTGACTTGCCCAAGGTCACATGGCTAGTAAGTGTTAAGTGTCTGAGGCCAGATTTGAACTCAAGTCCTCCTGATTCCAGGGCCAGTGCTCTATTCACTGTGCCACCTAGCCACCGCAACTGTCTCACTCGTGTATATAAGAAATGTCTTAGCACATAGTATGTTTGGCACATATTGAGGTGATACATTAGCTAAGCCTTGGAAGAAGCCAGGGATTCCAAGACAGAAAAGAGCATAATAAAACTGCCCTGTTCTAGATATAATGTGTTAATGCCAGCCTTTGATTTGGTAAGAAAAGTTCTCTAACAGATTTTGCTCAACATCTGTCATTATTGGTTCCCCCTACAAAAAAAAAATTAAATCTTTCCAGATCTGAACTAGTACCCACTTGATTCCCCACTTGGGTGTTTCTCTTGTTGCTTGTGAATAGAATGTGTAAAATGTCATGTAATTTTGCAAATGGAATTCCATTCTAAATTTATCTGCTTTGGTTGTCTCATTTCTCCTTCATGTCTCAAATTCTCATTAGAAAACAAATAAAACTCTAACTCATTTCTCTTTTTTGTTTAAAAAAATCAACAAACTCTCAGCTGACTACTCTTCCTCTTCATTCTTTGATCTCTGCTTGACTGGAAAACCTGCTTCTGATGCCTTCATTTCTCCTTCTACTCTTCAGGAGTGAGTCTTTCTTTAAAAATATAAAGCCAGGTCAGGTAAATTCATTTACATTTCCACTTTGACTTAAAAATACCAACTTCTTTCTGTGCTTTAGTCAATGTTATCTGGTAACATGATGGGCAAATTGTCAAAATGTTGCCATTGCCAAATATCCTTCCATTGCTCTATCCCTTCTCAGACTTAAAATATACCTATTGGCAATCTGTACTTTAAAAACTGAGAATATAAGCTGAAAATAACTTAAGATTCTGGTGAGTGAAAGATTTACAAAGAGTATTTAAGGACAGAAAAACATGAAAGACAAGCCTTCGATGAATCACCCAAGCTTAAAGCAAGCCACTTTCCAAACCCAGCATCAACATGTCACTTGTGTAATTTCCAAAACTCTAAAGATGCCTTCAGGACAACTTGGCAACAATAACCTTGTCAAATTGGCAAAAGGTCTGGGGAAACTCAGAAACAATTTGTATTCATTGCTTGATGCTGCCAAATTAAATAGTTGTAGTTCTTTCTTAGATATCAGGGAAATGTGCTGTTGCTAAAATCCAAAAACCCAGTGAGACTCTTAGCCAGGTCTAACCTGCCTGGAATAGTGATATGTGCAACCAGTGAGTCCTAGAAAAACATTGCATGGTAATAATATTTATTTCTTCTCTTTAGTCTACTCATAGTGGCTTAGCTTAGAGGTGATGTAAGTTCTTGAAGGCTGTATTAGCAAGACTATAACTTGGGTAAATTTTAACTAAGTCATAATGGTTTCAAGTATAGACCCAGAGATGGGTTGTGTGTCTGATGACCAAAGTTCAGCCTAGTAAAATTTGGAAAAACTCATCACTGAAATGTTTGACTCCCGGCAACTCATGAGGATCACCTAATAAGGCATATGGTCACAGAATCAAGAGTTTTGAGCTGAAAAGTATCAACCAGACAGAACCTGCCTCTAACCTGTAGATGGCCAGTGCTAAATAGAGCAGGCTAGAGACAGGAGAGGCAGGAATCAAACAGAAATTTAATTTCAAAATGAGGGAAATGGCTTGTAAGCAAGGACACATGTGCTGGGCCCCCCCTCCTCCAGTTGGGGGTGGGGTGGGACACCCACTTTAGTATGGAGAGATCTCATATTTTTAGCAATGGCTACCCAGTAAGCTATACCCCTGCAATGAAGCGTAACAGCAACAATGAGACAAGTTTGAGTCTTAGCAGGGCTTCATGACTGGAACTGTCCAGTGCTTGTCTGAGCTCAAACAACACTTGGTACTGGTCAAAGCAATAAAATAACTATGTGAGATCATCCAGAGGGTGAGTGCAAAGAATTGTTATGCCAAGCCCAGGGCATAGTTTGCCTGCTGGGCCTTAGCTCTGGAAAACAGGCTATCTCCTAATATCTTGACTAAAAGGACCCCAGAGTTCATTTTTCAGAAGAGGAAACTGAAACTCAAAGAAGTTAACCCACTTGCCCAAGGTTACACTGGCAATATCTGAATTGTTGGAAGTAACATTATGCCAATAAAATCAATGATCCACGAATTCTTGAAGTAACATATTGATTTGACCTGGAACCCAGGAATGACTCTTTTAGAGTTCTCATTGTTGCATAAGAAAGGCTTGTCAAGATAGACATCACGATTTCACTAAAGTCAATATATTTTCTGTAAAAGTACTTTCTTACCAAGAGTCATTTAGGTAGGCTCTGAGAAGAAAAACAAATTTGTGTTTAGCACAAATTTTGTGTTATTTTTCTCAGCAAAATTCACATTTAGTTCAATACATACCAAGTTATTATAAAGTTTGGTGTCCTTCCTAAAGTCTATTGGGTTCTTATATCTATAGTGAATTCTTAATTAGTCACATGGGGATTATCCAACTCTGTGGATTTTTTGTAGCAAATGTGTATTTGTAAAGACACTCATCTCCGTGCCATCTAGTCTATCTTTAGCTTATCTTCCTGTTTCTCTTGTTCTGACTTTTGCTCTTTGCTCAATTAGGAACTATAAACTGCTTTAATATTGGTTTAAGGAAAACTCAAGTCTTTTAGGGTGAAAATGCATGCTAAGTATATATGTAAATTATTTTAGATACTCTATGCCATATCTTATTTCATAAACACAGATTGTCAAAAGCTAATTGAGCTATTTGATTTCTTCTTATATACATCACCATATTATCTGTCTGCCTCAAACAGTGGGAGACTAAGCACTTCCCAAAGTCACACAGGAAATCAATGATCAGGCCAGGATTAAAACTCAGGTGTTCTAATTTCTAGCCTAGCACTTTATCCAAAAGATAAAGGCCACATCTATATGATGGGAAAACAAAAAACAAAGCACTTGGAAATGATCAATCTGATGTTTTGGGATGGGTCAATGGTCAGTTTGGATTTTTAGCACAAACTATTCAGTAAATACTCATTTCATATCACTGAAAAAACTAAATCAACTGAAAAATAGCAAATTCAAAGCTGAGGTATAGGCGTAGTCAAAGTATGAACTTTTGTCTGATCTGTTCCCTTTGTTTTTAACAGGACTTAAGGCCAGGTGATGTATCAAGCAAGCGCAATCTCTGGGAAAAGCAGTCTGTGGATAAGGTCACTTCACCTGCTAAGGTAATTTCTTGGGCGATCACTCATGGGAGAGCTTGCATTTCATGATCAGGTTTTTTTTTCTAACATACTAGGATCAGACTACAGAGGAACATAGAAAAACAGGCAGCATAGGCAAGAAGGATTAACAGGCTTGTATGAACAGCCATTCTTTGCTATTAGCAAAATTGTTGCCAAACTGGTTCCCTGCAGTTTCTCCTAAGGCCAGAAATTGATTTTGAAACAAAGGAACCATAAAATAAAGTATTTGGATGCCATAGGTACTATGGGTCACTTAGGGTCATTGGCAGTATGTATGCTGATGGTGGTATAAGAGATAATTTTGAGTCATTCTTAAACAAAATGGTAGAGTTTGTTTTGGGTCATTTTCCTGTGGTGGTTCTAAAGCTACAAAAAGATGAACCCTCAAACTCAGTGACTAGAGTGTCACTATTGTTCTTTTGACCAAAAAATGTTCCCAGTCTGCAGAGAGAAATCCTGGACTGTATTTTAGAGGCTCTCAGATGGCAGAAAGAGTTCCTTGGAATATAGTAAGGATATATTAATCACCCTTTCCCTCCACCGTGTACTAATTCAACTTCTAATTGTTAGTCCACATATTTCTGCCATAATATAGTCCAGCAGAGGAGGAAGTAGGGGGAAAAAGTTACAAACCAATGGTTAAGATCAAAAACTGTAGGAGAAAAATGAGGGGGTTAGAGAAGACGATCTCTAAAGTCCTTTCTAACTGAATCTGAGATATATACATTTCCTGGGGGATGGGGATTAACAGCAATCTACAGGCCATTCCTTCAAAAAGCTGCTATTATGAGGTGGCCTGATCTACTCTGTCTAAAAGAGTGTAATTGGGCAGACAGAACTCTTATCCAGGAGGCAGAGCAAATACATGATCAGGAAATAGTGGGATATTAGCAGAATGAGCTTTCACCACCTATCTCCCAGCTTCTGCCTTTCTATAATAATGCCATAAATCATCTTGTTCCAGGTTGCCCTCCTTATACGTGGGCAGCTTCAACCTCACTTCAGATATCATCCTACCCTTCCTTTGGGTCTTAAAAACTTGTCCATCATCACTTGTTCCTCTTTCAATCTCTTACTTACTGCAAACCCCAATTGTCATTTAACAGTTCAACCATGCTTAGCCAATGGGCAGCTGAAATCCAGAAGTAGTAAAGGTGCTTGGGTGGAGTGATTAGGGCTTTAAGAGTGGGGCTTTAGACCCAAAGTCAGGAGGCAAGGACTGAAAGGGGAAGATGGGAGAACACTGAAAACAAACTCTACCATTTTGTTTAAGAATGACTCAAAATTATCTCTTATACCACCACCAGCATACAAACTGCCAACCCTAGTTCTAGAGAAAGGTTCTGGCTTTGAGTGCCATCAGTTAGGGCAATAGACATGGGGAAAGGAAGAAAAGAAGAAGAAAATAAAGTAGAATTTAAAAAGGACTGATAAGCAATAGGGATTTAAAAAAAAAAAAGAGGAACATAGACATGGAAGACCCACCCAACAATTAGTCCAGGTACCAGTCAATGGCACCAAAGCCATAAACTGTACACCTTTCATCCATAAGGTTTTTTTCTTGTTGAGAATGAACACCTAGTTGTAAGTGTGGTTCACCATTTTAAAGGTCTTTTCTCTTAGCAGGTTTGAGACAGCTGGAGAAAGAACACTAGGTACCTGCTCAAGATGCTGGACCAGCTCAATTCGAAAGTGCTCAATTGTTCTGTTTTATATTTATGTTGATTTACTAAAATGTGGGTTCTTTTTTTTTTTTGGTTTATTTTGCATTATCCCAGTTAAACCCATGTATATTAGCACTGTATTTAATAATCACAATCTAGAGACATTCAAGGTAAAAGTACTACCTTTGCACAGGAGCCTATTTCTAAAGAAACCCATGCTGTGAAATATAGACTTTTCTACTGAGAGTCATAACTCTATGTCTGAACAGTGATTTTAGCTGCATCAGAAGTCAACCAAAATATATTCAAGTTGAAAAATGCCTAAGGAATGTGTGCAGTATCCATAGGAAAATAAACAGTTGCTACTTTTGGAATACAGAAGTCATTGTTTCTGCACTTTAGAATAAGGCATGGAAGAAATGATTTTAGTTGACAATTGTAATATTTTCTGTAAGTTGCCCATGTCAGATTTGAGATACTGCAGCATTAATTTGTCTTTTTTTGTTTGTTTTATACTTCTAAAGTATCACTTTTTCCATTCTAGTTAAGTTAATATCTAAGTTGAATTATTATGTTAGCTGACAGTGGTACTAATTTCTTAAGGTTGGTGGTTTTGTGGATTTCTTCGGTAGTGAATAGTAACATGGACTGCAATTTAGAATATGTATATGTATGCATGACTATGCATACATATATATACAAACATAGCTTTACAAAATTTAGCGCTAAGCACTACTAATGGTAGGATATGTGCTAGAATATTATATTTAGTAATAAACCTACATAACTAGCCAATATCACAGCTTTGAAAAATAAAAAAAATCACAACTTCTATATTAATATTTCACAATTGCCATTAGAAGCATGGCAGGAGATCTGAAAATTTTAAATGTCAGATGACCTTTGATAAAAGGGAAGAAAAAGTAATGAAAAAAGAAAAGTTAGAGGAGCCAGTGTAGGTCAGTGTTTTCTATAAAACACATTAGTTAATTTATATAAACTACAGTAATTCAAGGTAATTCTAAGTACGATGTGAATTATACTAAAGTATGCCCTCTGGACCTTGTTCAAGGTTCACTTCTTTCTACAAGTGGAGTTCCCATTATAAGTTGGACATGTTCTCTAAGGACCTTTCCAGCCTTGAAATTATATAATAATAATAAGACTGATTTTAAAAAAACAGCAACACTATAAACTCTTGCAGATTGGTCTCAGGTGTGTATATAGAGACTAACTTGAACTAAAACTGGGCTTTAAAGAACAATTAACAAATGCGAGTACTTGTGGCCCAAATAATTTTCTCTTAACAAAATAACAATTTGTTTAAACTATGAGATTGTTTCCCTTAGACTTTCTCAGTTCTTAGACAGTGAAGATGAGTTGAAATTTCACAAATATTTATGAATTTCCTATGTTTTGGAAACTTTTCCATCCTCATCCCACCTCCCCAAGAACCTTTGTTCAATGACTCTTTTTACATGTACTTATAATTAAAGCATAAAGTCTTTCTTAAAACAGCAAATGTTTATTCTTCAGAATAGAAGAAAAGTGGGACTCTGGCAAATGGTTCCTGATTGAATAGCAATGTATTTGGGTAAAGTACACAGACACACTCACCTCTGGGTTGACTTAACAGAGAGCCAGGTTCAGTTTCAAGCTCCTGACAAGCTGTAGGAGTTTTCAAATCTGTCATTTTTCCCAGTCCCAGGTGTAGTTGGCTGCAGGTACATGCATACAAACAGAGACCCCCTGATTGCAGTACCCCTCCCCTCCAATTAAGCCAAGAGTAGCTCAGGATTTCAGACTCATAGACCAGGGCATCCAAGACTGTAAAATAACAATCCACCCATTTTTAAAAAAGAAGATAGAAAGATATAAGACAATGAGCTTGACTTTGTACGCAGCACCTGATTTCCCACAGATTCCTTAAAAATGGAGTGGAAAGAGTAAGTTAAGTCCAATCTGAATTAACTTGATATTGGGTATTTAAATTAAAACTCTCTCTTCAAATAAATAATATTTCAATATCAGGGATAAAATTGAGAAAAAAATAAGCAGTAAATCCTGAATTATGCTCCAATAATTGGTTGTAATATGGTTTAGGGTAGGATTTTTGTTCCATTATTTTGTTTTAATCTTTAAAAAACAAAAAAGACCCCATGGTTTTGTTGTTTACATGTTAGAAGATATGTGCATCTGTTAACTCTAAGAGGTGAGACTGCAAGTTGCCTAGCATTTTCTGTGAATCTGCCATTTTGTAAACACTTCAGAGTTTTCATTGACAACTGATAGCTGCAATACAAACAATATATTCTGAAACTGCATCCACAATAAATGAAATATCTCTAAATGTCTTTGCCTCATTGGTTGTCTTTTTTAAAGTATGAAGTCCCAGCTGCAATAATTGGGTAACTGTTTTTCTTCAAAAGCAAGATTAGTATGAGAAGTACCTATATTTCAATATAAACTTCAGTTTCTCCTTTTAACATAATTTCTTACTTTGAAAATACTTTTCATTACAGGTAATTTTGCTAAAGAATAACAAGTTGTACTTTAGTAGGTAGCAAGTCAACAAGCATTTTAAAGTATTTATGTGTAGCAGGAACTATGCTAACCACTGGGGTTACAAATACAGACAAAAAAGGAAGATAGTCCTCTGCCCTCAAGAAGCTTTCAGTCTAATAGGGGAAGCAAAGTACAAAAGGGAACTGAAAAGCTGGGAGAGTGGACAGAAGGTGCAGAGTGGGAGTATTGCATCAGACAACTCAGAAACTGGGCCAGGAGGGGCATAAACCATTTTGTAGAGGGGCCTATGCTCAAAAAAAAAAAAATCTGGCATGGATTTAATAGAGGAATAAAAGTGCCCTTTGTCCTTTTGAATATCCCTGGACAAGTATGAGGTGCCTTTAAATTCTTCCCTCCTCCCCACCCAATTTCAAATATGAAAGATTTCTGATTTTTTTTTTGAGCAACTTTTTTTTAAGAACAGAAAAATGGGTCAAAATATCATTACTCAAAAAAAAAAATGTATCACGTGAATGCTTACCAGCACAAGGCAATGGCTCCTGTGAAGTAAGCAAAGAGTGAAAGTATGCTGGATTTGACTTCAGAGAACCTGGGTTTGAATCCTAGCCCTGCTACTTATGTTCCTATGTGATTTTTCTGGGCCTCAGTTTTCTTATTTGAAAAATAAATGGGTTCAACTCAATAGCCTTCCAGCCCTGGAGCTATGTATGCGCCTGTAAAGGGTAAGTTTCTTAATGACACTTTTGTCTATTTACATGGCACCTGGTTAAATTCTGTTTGAAATCTCAGGCTGTACCTGAGTTTTGAATATGGGACTTACAAATCTTGAACAGTTTCCTATCTAGCATGCCCAGAAGATTACTAGAATTCAATAAACCATTGTTGGGCCACTGACAACTGCAACTTTACAAACTCTGAGGGGAAGAGGGTAGATTCATATCAACATGGACTTGGGAAAGAAGAAAATCTGTGGCAGTGTAAAACTAAAAAGATTTCAGGCAAATGAAAAATTTTATCATAAGACATGCATATAATATGACAAGTAATAGCTGATTGCCTTTTGTGGCTTCTGAATAACAGATTCATCACTTTCCAGTCATTTCACACAAAGTCTCTTGATTAATTTCATTTTTTTCTTCTTATCCCTGATCTCTGGTTTGCCACTGTGTGCTCTAGGTAATAAAGAGAAGGAAAAAATTGGGGGTCCTAAAAATACACTCTTCAGTTAGGGACAAGAGTTAGATTAAACTCAGTAATTAGACTGATGTAGACCTAAATGGGAAGAAGGTGCCTTCAGGGATTTACAAAGACTGAGGCAGGGTGAAGTAAGCAGAACCAGGAGAATTATATACAACTGATACAATGTAAATGGAAAGAACATGATCATTTTTAATTATCTTATGCCACCTAGAAAAATGATTTTAAAAGAGTTTGCCTAGAGAATAAAGAGTTTTGATGACATTCAGATTAGATCAGTGCTTAGTTGAGACAAGACCTGTAAATCTATGACCATGGAGTAGAATTAAAGCAGTGTACAGTATTTATAAGACCTGTTCTTGCAATTCTGCAACTAGACATGGCACAGATCTTGACAGATGGTTCTCATGGGAAACTCTCCACGATTTTATTTAATTGTGGCCATATGAACTTCTACATGAATTTGTACTGCAAGCATGGTGAGAAAGAAATATGAGGTTTTGTTGCTGTTTGGTTTTTTTTTAAGAAATTAAAAAAACATTTCCAGGTTTGAAATTTGTGTCCCTCAGTCTTAGCTCCACGCCTACGTTTAATAATAATAGCTAGTGTTTTTATGGTGCTTTAAGGTTTGCAAAGCATTTTATGTTTTATCTAATTTGATTCACACAACAATTTTATAAAGGAGGTGTTAGTATTCCTATTTTATAGACAAGGAAACTGAGTTTGGAAGAGGTTAAGTAACTTGCTCAGGGTCACCCAGAGCTAGGAAGTCTGAGATAGAATTTGAACTCAGGCCTTCCTGACTGAATCCCAGCATTCTATCCACTGTACCTGCTAGCTTCCTTCCTAATAAATAAAATAGGCCACTCTATTTTATCATGGAAGGATCATTATCAGTTCAAACAGAATTACAGTTCTCATTTTATAGAGGGAGCTGAGGTTCAAAATAGTTAAGTAACTTAAAGTAACACAGTTGTTAACAGTTAAAACCAGGATTTAAACCTAAGTCTCTAGATTCTTGCTCTAGGGGCTCAAAAGATTTTAAAGTCTAAGAAGTTTTATTTCTCTAATCAGTCTTTATGGTGTTTCCAGTCATCTATTTCATTTTTTAATATTTTCTTCTTTCGTCATGCCTTCGGTGCAGTAGTTACCCTGCTGAGTAAACGGGACAAAGAAGTAGTATATCCACCCAAAAAAGCAAAGAAACTAAAGGTGAAAAAAAGTCAAAGCTAGCTACCAGCGTGGACCTGACTTATTTTTATCATCTTCCTCCTCCTTCTCCTCATATTATTATTATTTTGAAAGTGAATTCTGTAGTTCGTCCCATAGCTGTGGTAAGATCATTGATCCCAACAGTGGATGGGAGGAAAGTGGATGGGATGAGTATATAGCAACAAATTTCTCCCTCTCCCTATCATATTGGCAAAGTCTGGTCTCTGGTACTATGGCACTTACTATACTAACATCTTTGAGTGTTATGGTTCTTGATTTATTATACAATTAGAGTTTTCTATTAAACATTATTTTGAAAAGTACCTTTACAAGTACTTATAAAAATTATGTATTTGGAACAAAAATTTTTTTCTGTTTGAATGTTAGAAATTATAATGTAAATTATTGGGAAAGTATTATTCCATTTGTGAAATTATATTTATAGATAGCTTTACCAAGAATGCTTCTATTGCATAAAGCAAGACATAACTGCATTGGATAAAATTGTTGCTTTTAATACAGCTTGTTTCAATGTGTACTCTCTAATCTATTTCCTTTTCTGAGTTCTAATCCAGAAGAAACCAGGCTTCTTTAATGAAATGCTTTCCTTACAAAACCATCTGTTATATTCTTTGCCTTGTGTAATTCAAACTAATTTAGCCACAGAATACTTTTAGCATTTGAAATATATTAACAGAATCCATAAATGAAAAGCTATGAGGTCAAAACCACAGGCTGCTCTGAGTGTATTAGCCAGAGTTCCAACTCAGACAATAGACTGGTGTCTTGGTAAAAGTAAACCACAAAGGGAAGGCTGGTGCTGAGGTGGCTCCTCTTCTTCAAGTTTTTCCTTTATAATTTTGGAGAGGTCAAGAGAGTGTGTGTGTGTGTGTGTGTGTGTGTGTGTGTGTGTGTGTGTGTGTGTGTGAGAGAGAGAGAGAGAGAGAGAGAGAGAGAGAGAGAGAGAATGAGAGAGAATGAATGAGAGAGAGAGAGAGAGAGAATGAGAGAGAATGAATGAGAGAGAGAGAGAGAGAGAGAGAGAGAGAGAGAGAGAGAGAGATGTGACTATGTTAGGAGGAAGAAGCTGGACTAGATCTTCTGTCTCCACCTACACCACTTTGAGGATGCCAGTTCCTGTCAACAGGTCTTCCTTCCTAATCCATCTGAGCTGGAAGAAGGGAGGGAGGTCTGTGGCTTGGCATAGCAATCTTATCTCCATCAATTGTGGCTTCATCAGCTGATTTGAGAAAGCTATACAGAGGCAGAGTGTGTCTAAAAAAATGAACAAAAATTGGCATTTTCTCAAGGAATCTTTATTTACGCCATTGCAAAACACAGTTTAGGAAACACTGTTTTAGCTTCCTATTTTAAAAA
>CM053585.1:466676796-466696270 GCA_028646515.1 Pseudochirops corinnae
TGAAAACTGTGTGGCCATTTTCTGTGATAAGATGTAATGTTCTGAATATTATAATGTTTGAATGTTTGTCTTGATTTGCAATGGAATAAACAGAGTGTTCACTATATTTTGTAATCTGAACTCTAAAAGCTGTTCACAGTAGCATTCCTTTGGGAATCTGCTGGTGCATGGCATTACAATGTCCCAAAAGTCTTAGTACAGTTTTAAGCTACTGCAGCTTAAAACCCTGTATTTAAATAAGTTTCTTATGTATCTTATATGTCAGACCTTTATCAGAGAAACTGCTGCAAAGATTTTTTTTCCTAGATAACTTTCCCTTTTGATTTCAACTGCCTTGATTTTATTTGGCAAAACCTTTTTAAAATTTATATACTCGACATTGTCCATTTTATCTTATGTGATCTTCCCTCTCCCTTATTTGGTCATGAACTCTTCTCTGTCCATAGTTACGGAAGATATTTCTTTCCTTTCTCCTCTAACTTGTTTACAATGTGATTTTTTAATATTTAAGTCATATTTACTGAACTTTGTCTTCCTATGTAATGTGAAGTGTTGGTCTAAACCTACTCTTCCAGTTTTTGCAGCAATTTCTCATCGCCTCCTTCTCCTCTCCTCCACCTTCCAAATACTGAGTCCTTAGCCCAGTAGCTGGGATCTTTGGGTTTATTGAACATTATGCTATGACACTTATTAACTACTGTATTGTTTTCTTAATCTGTACCATTAGTTGACTTTTCTGTTTTTAAAGTATCAAATAGTTTTGGTGATTTCTTCTTTATGGTATGGTCTGATATCTAGTGTTTGATGTGCAGCACTTAGCACAATACCTGGCACATAATAGACAATAAGTGTTTATTGATAACTGATTTATTGGTGCTAAGCTCCCTTATTAGAAAGGGGAAAAACTGTGTGCAAAGAGACCAGTTAGGAGGCTGTGTAGTATTGGTCCAGTTGAGAAGTGAAGAGGCCTGAGTTAGGGTGGTTGAAGTGTGAATAGAGAAATGAATGCAAGAAATATAAAATTACTCTGTGTTTATTTTGTATTGATATTTGTGTGAATACTGTTTTCCCCAGTAGAATGCAAGTTCCATGAAAATGTTGTTCTTAAGATCCTTCCATTTCTTATGAGCTGACTCAGAGCTATAAGATTTTAATTATCATATCTCTGACTTCTTTGAAGTCTAAAGTATACATCATGCTATGCTAGTGTTCCCTTTCTTATCTATCACTTACTCAAGACAGCATGATCACTATCTTCCTCTTACTCAAAGCCATTGATCCCTCCACTGCTTCTCTTACCAGGCCTAAATAGTACTTCTTATCATTTCTTCTACCTTCTGAAGTATATATGAAATTTACAACACAACATTTCAAGAATTTATCAGCTACCCTGCTTTTAGCAGGAAAAAATATCCAGCAGATATCAAAATAGTTTAAGTTCCCTGTCACAGCTATGTCCTGTCTCTATGCTAGCTTTGTGATCTGAGCCCTTTTAGCCAAGTAGAACAAGTCTAATTTCTCTGCTATATGACCACAATGCAGATATTTGAAGATTTCTCTTTCTCCAAAATTATTCTCTTCTCCAGGTCAAATATGCCCAGTTCCTTCAGCCTGTTCTCAGACCCTTTTTCAAGTCTTCCCAGCATCCTGATTCCATTCTTCTGGGTTTGCTTTAATTTGTCTTCTAAAATGTGACTCCCCAAACAGAATATATATTTCAGATTTAGTCTAATCAGAGCAAAATCTATCAGTGCTCTTACCTCCTTCACTCTAGCCTCTACGTTTGCTTATGCCTAAGGTCATATCACCCCACAATACCCCCCTGCCCTTACTAAGGCATAAAGGAGTTCTGATCTGTATTGGTTGAGAGAAAACCCAAATGATGAAATCAAAAATCCTTGAAGTACTGAATTAAGGTCAGATATGATACTTTGGCTGTCATATCATTCAGCTAACTCACATTGAGCTTGCAATCCAGTAAAAATCATAATCATGTTTTTTGTTTCCACATGAACCTTGCTTTGATATATTCCTCACATACACATGCCATCTTTTAATTTTACAGTTTATTTTTAAACCCAATATCCAAACTTAAAAGCTCTCCAATCATCTAGTTAAACTCTAGAAATATATCTTCTTTTTGCAGATTGTGCTCCTCCCTTCCCTGAGCCATTGTATGTCTCAACAAGTGATGAATTGGAACCCCATTATCCAGACCCTACTCCAGGCACTGTGGTTTATCTTGGTAATGATGGTAGGTATGTACTTAGAAGTATATTGTGCAGTAACTTGGATAGCTGATTTAATCTCATCTTTTATTTTGCTATTCATGCCTGCAATTACAAAAATTAATTACTAGGCTTACCCCCAGTATGAGATTCACTTCATCCACGTATTTATAGAATGCTAATTACAAAGTAGAAATATGCCTTACTTTATGCAAAAATCATTCATAGAGTCATAAATTGTAACATTAGTCCTGACCTTGGAGATTTTCTAGTCCGGGGGGGGAAACCTACAGCTTTGAGGCCACATGTGGCCCCACATGACCCCCCCCAGGTCTTCAGCTGTGGCATTGTGACTGAACTATAAAACTTGAACTCAATCAAAAGGCTGTACCCAAGGACCTAGAAGACCACATGTGGCCTTGAGGCCACAGGTTCCCCACCTCTGTTCTACTCCAATGCCTTCATTTTACAGATGAGGAAAATAAGGCCTAGAAAGATGAATTATAACTTTATAGCACCTTATAAAGTTAATAGCTGTATAGCACTTGAAGAAATAGCACTATTATAATACTTGGAAATTATCTAAAACAAATTTTGTTTTCCTGTAAACCTACATAAACTTGCAGAGGTCAGCTCAATTAAGTTTAACTTACTACCACTGTAGTCCATTCTGATCATGCCCCTTTTCCTTCTACCTGTTTTTTCAACTGTTTTTCATTGGTTCTCATGACCATCAGATGCTTTTCTTGGGCTGCCACCGTTTGAATAGAATTAATACAGTAACATAAATAATTTCTGTGGTGTTTCTAGAATCATAGAATTAGAGTTGGAGTAAATCTTAGAGGTCATCTAGCCTGACCCCTACGCAAAGCATGAATCCTGTCTACAACATTTCCTAATAAGTAGCCTATCAACCTTTTGTCAAAGTTTGCCAGTGAAGGGAGCTCACAACCATCTAAGGTAATCTATTTCATTTTTTAAACTGTACTAATTATAACAAAACTTTTATTTGTGTTAAGCTGAAGTCTCTCTCCCTGTTATTTATACCCATTGGTCATACTTCTAATATTTGAGGTCAGATAGGGTATGTCTTAATCACATTTCATATATTTGAAGGTATTTATCTTCAATATGTATGGAAGCATGATACATGAAGACATTTTTCCATCACATTTTCCTTTTGAACTCAGATTTTCTGAGAGTCATGAAATCTTGACAGCCTATATCACAGGCTCACATGCTCTTTAAACGTGGAAATATGTTTGTAATATGGTTTATAACACTCTTATAATACAAGAAGTAGTTTACTAATGACCTTTTATAGCTACAGTACAAATTAATTTTATTCAAAGTGCAGAAAACTCAAGGAAGAGTAGCTGTTAAATAGAGAAATGGGTGAAGAATAACTGTAGGTAAAGTGGAATAATGGAGGCACTGGCTAGCAATAGAACCTAATAGAGGCTAATTTGTTGGAACAAAGAGGAAAGGAAAGGAAGCTCTCAAATGGTGGTGGGAAGGTCTTTTATAGAATAAAATTCCTATTGTGCAAAAAGAATCACAAGTATAAACTATCCCATTCTTAAATTCCTACCTCTTACATTAGGATATCATAAGCAGGACTTAACTGTATTTAGATTCTATAATATGGGCCATTACATTGAGCATCTAGAACCTCAGATGCAAACACTAAAATATTAAAAGATCACTGAATAAATTAATGGCAGGGCCAGCATTTTGAGTCTATCTGTCTATCTGTCTGTGTATGTGTATGTCTCTTTCTTTCTCTTCCCCTCCCACATCTATAAAAAACATATTATAAACTTTGGAAAGGTCTCAAATTGTACTTTAAAATTTACAATTTAAAAAAGAATATCTATAAGTGGACTCAAAACTTTTATAAGTTAACTTCTAGCTAAGAAACTCTATTTGTATTTGCCTTATAAATAGAAAATAAAATGTATACAAGTAGAAAATGTACAGAATTATTCCAATAAACTCTTACACAGTGGAATGGGATACCATAGCCTGTATATTAACTGTGACCAATAGATTCCTGGATAATGAAGAATAATAAAGCCAGTAATTATTTTTCATTTCACTTCTTAAAGGATAAGATTTTTCCTTTGAATTCAATAAGACTGGCGGTATAGATCATTTCTACTGAGTACCTATTCTTTATGATTAGCCTTCAGTCCAGGGTCAAAGTCTCTCCTCTAACATCCTTATAGTTTAATCCCTTCTGACAACAAAAGGACTTTATGGATGCTTGGGAAAATTGCTTGTCAAAGACTGAATTCTTTCCCAAATGAGTTCCCCCATGCCCTGCAAGTGTATTGTAATATCTGAAGAAATCTTTCCCAAACTATCTTCTGTAAACAAGAACAAAGCAGTCCAAGGTGCTTAATGGGCAAAAAAAAAGTGTAATAGTATACAAGTATACTTACAAGCACATGTATGTCTGCATTAATTTCTAACAACCAAGTGCTCCTCTGGCTACATAAAACCATATCTGAGAAAGACATGCAGGCTTTGGTATGCTGGAATCTGCTGCCTCCTTGTGGTTCCAGTGCCTTTTTAAGTCAGAACTTCTGTCAGGTTCCTATGTCTTGTATATCCAGACCTAGGGACAGAGCTGGCTAGAGGCTGACAAGACTGTAGCTTCTAGTTCCATAAACTTTAGAAGGAAAAAGGATTCTTCTCGATGGAGCTGTTTGCAGCATCCTTCATTAATTTCTAAAAGTAGAAGGGAAAGTCAGAGACACAGTCAGGAACTCCAGATTCCCCAGAGTTCTTATTTTTTGCCCATTTCCGGTGAGTCTTTGTGCTCTATCAGAACTCCTTTTTGCTCTTGCCATCAAGGAGCTCACATTCTACTAAGGGGAATATTGCACAAATAACTATGCATACAGAAGACATACACAGTGTAAATGGAAAGTAATCTCAGAGAAAAAACTTTAGCAATATAGATGGAGGTGAAGACCAAGAAAGGTCTCCTGCAAAAAGGTGGAATTTGAGCTGAGTCTTTAAGGAAACCATAGAAACTTGGCATAAGGGTAAGGAGGGAGGAATATTCCAAGCATAAGGAACAACTATTGCAAATGCAGAGAGGCAGGAGATGGAGCGTCCTATTAGAAGAACAGCAAGTAGGCAAGTAGGCTAATGTAGCTGGGAGTGGAGTATAAGATTGGAAAGGTAAATTGGGGTCAGATTATAAAAGGTTTTAAAAACTAAAGGGAGGATTTTGTATTTGATCCTAAGTGTAACAGGGAGTCATTGTTGCTTATTGAGAAGGGTGATAACATGATTAGGCTTACATTTTACGAAGATCACTTTGGCAGTTGAGAGGAGGTTGAAAAGGGACTTAAGGCAGGGAGTCCAACCAGAAGACTTCTGCAGTATGTAAGTAATATGTGGTGAGGGCCTTAATCAGGGTAATAGCTGCATGAGTAAAGAAAAGAGCATGTATATGAGAGATATTGTAAAGATAAAAACAATAAGGGGCATCTAGGTGGCACAGTGAATACATCACCAGCCCGGGAGTCAGGAAGACCCGAGTTCGAATGTGGCCTCAGACACTTCACACACACACACACACACACACACACACACACACACACACACACATACACACACACTCACACAGGCCATGTGATCTTGGGCAAATCACTTAACCCCAATTGCTCTACCTTCCCCCCTCCAAAAGCAAAAAAAAAAAAAATGACAAAATTTGACAGCAGAGTGGATATATGAGGTGAGTGAGCTGAGATATAGAAGTCAAATATAGTCTTTATCCTTGAAAAATTTGTCATTTGCATAGGGCTTTTTTTTTAAAGTTTCCCAATCCTAGTTAATTTAAGCAAAATATATTTAAATAATTCTTTATCTTATTTAATATTTTTCCCAATTACATGTAAAAACAATTTTAATATTCTTTATTTTTCAAATTTTGAGTTCGAAATTCTTTCCCTTTTTCTCTTCCCCCCCATTGAAAAGGGAAGCAATTTGACATAAGTTATACATGTGTAGTCATACAAAATGTATTTCCACATAAGTCATTCTGTGAAAGAAAATACAGATTAAAAAAAAAAACAAGAAAAATGATGAAAGTAAAAGAAACTATCTTTGATCAGCATTCAGGCTCTACCAGTTTTTTCTCTGGAGACAGACAGCACCTTTCATCATGAGTCCTACAGAATTGTCTTGGGTCATTGTATTGTTGATAATAGCTAAATTATTCATAGTAGATCATCATAGAGTATTGCTGTTACTATATACCGTGTTCTCCTGGTTCTGCTCATTTCACTTTGTATCAGTTCATGTAAGTCCTTTCATGTTTTTCTGAGAGCATCTAGCTCATCATTTCTTAAAGCACAATAGTATTACATCACAATCATTTATAACAACTTGTGTCCCCATTGATGGACCTTCCCATAATTTCCAGTTCTTTGTCACCACTAAAAGAGCTGCTATGATATTTCTGTATATGTAGGTCATTTTCCTTTTCGTTTTTTATCTCTTTCAGATACAAACCTAGTAGTGGTATTGCTTGGTAAAAGGGTATGAAAGGTTTTATAGCCATTTGGGCATAGTTCCAAATTGCTTTCCTATTTAACTAGATTTTCAGTGAGTCATTTAGTTAGAATTAAATGTTTGGCCATAGTAGGAAGTAAGTTTCTTGAGAGCAGGGAGTATTTTTAAAAGGTTTTGTCTTTGTATTCCAAGCTCCTACTTAGCACAAGACTTTATGCTTAGTAGGTACTTAGTAGGTACTTGTTGAATTGAATTACATTACTTCTTTTAAAAATTACTCTGAAAGTTCAGAAAAGAGGTTAAAAAATTCAGAGGGCACCAAAAGGAAATACCAGGCAATCAGGGCAACTTTGAAAGTTATTCAGAGGTGTCAAGTTTCTGGCCTTCTGTCCTCAGGTGGCAAAACTATCTGGGAAAGAAGCTGATTAAAGTGTAATTGGGAAATGTTTAATAAGTAATAAAAATAATATGACACAGATAATGATAATTTGTGGTTTTCTAAGTCAATATATGCTCTAGAATATGTTTCTCTACAAGCTTGACAACACTAGAATATATTATATACTTCAAAGCAAGTTCTACATTATAGAGATTAACATTTTCTTTTTACATTCTGCTTTTTGTTTTACTCTTTATATGAAAATGCTAATTTCATTTATTGGTTATTTAAGAAAATAAAATTTAGAGTATACTGCTCACAACAAAATTACTAGTACTAGTAAAAAATTACTAATGAAATCATCTCAGCAATGTCCAATTTGATTTTAAACATGTTTAATGGTTAACTTGGGCAGGTAGATAGCACAGTGGATAGAGTTCCAGGCCTGGAGTCAGGAAGATTCATCTTTGTGAGTTCAAATTTGGCCTCAGACTCTTCCTTATGTGACCCTGGGCAACTCACTAAACTCTGTTTGCCTCAGTTCCTCATCTGTAAAACAAACTGGAGAAGAAATGGCAAACCATTCCAGTATTTTTGCGAAGACCCCAATGGGGTTCATGTCCAAAGAGTCAGACACACAAATGACTAACTTGGAATTTCCATGCATTACTTAAAGAAAGCCTGATAAATATTAAAGAAGAAAATTGGGGGAAATAACTGTTTCCCTCAAGTTTTTTTTTTCTTTTTTAAGCTCTCCAAACTTGAGAGATCTGAAGAATTGGGAATAGATACACAGGAAAAATGTATATAATGATGATGATGATAAAGACTGATGGATAAAACTTTTAGTAGTACTTAACTCTTTAGGTGTACTTTAGTAGTACTTAACTCTTTAGGTGTATGAAGCTATGTTATTCAGAAGATGTTAAGCCATTTTTCTTTTTTATGGTAATAGAACAAGGAAAAAAGCTTAAATTGCAGTAACAGGGATTTAAATTGGATGTGAGTAAAAACTTTATGATGATGAAGCTTATAATACATTAAGATAGGTTCTTGAGGAAGGTGAGTTTTTCTTGACAGTGTTAAAAGAAAATATTTAGGCCTTTGCCCTCAATAATGAAACAAACTCAGGTAGAGAATTAAAAGGAGTTACTGTAGAACTAAAGGCAAAAGCTTGTTGAATGCAGCCAGGCAAGGAAATTCAAACCTCACGCGGTTTTTATAGAGGAATTTCATAAGGGAAAGACAAGCCTGATAGTATGTTTCAAAAAGGGGAAGGGCCATTGCACCTCAGCTCCTCCCCCATTGTTGCATCATAGGGAAATGAGATTAGAGATTGGGGGGGGAGGTAGGATGAAAGTGCATGTGACTATGTGCTCACTAGCAGGTAATACAAAAGACAGAGAGATGAGATCAAAGTATATGCCATCTCTACCAAAAACTGGTTGACATATCCTGGAAGATAAGCAAGACTTGGAAACAATGGGGTCACTTGAACTGTCTCAGCAAAATTTCTTTTTGTTTTTTTTTTTTTATTTGTTCATTTACTTTTAATTTACAAGATTCGGTTCCACAATCACTTGAGTTTCAGATTTTTTTCCCCTCCCTCCCCCCCCCATGGTGGCGTGCAATCATGTATAGGATCTGCAAATACTTTCACATTGTACAATAGTTTGTTCATATCAGCAAAATTTCAATAATTCTCTCTTGTGGTACTAACCATACTCATGGTGCAGCACCACAGCTGGACCTATTTCTGTCCTCCATCCTCAACTGCAGCATCCCAATCTCTCTTGCCTATAAATGTGGGGGTTGGCTTGGGGATCAGTTCTTAACATGAAGGGAGGCATTGTAAACATAAACAGCATACAGTCCTTATGAAGACACACAAGGGAGAACCCACAGATACTTTAGCTAAAGAAAAGCTCTATATCTCAAAACATCTGTAGTTCATAGACTTTGGCATTTCAGTATAGCCACTCTACAAGTATTCCTGTGTGCAATTGATGAGGTGCCCGCTTTCACCCTGCTTTTTATCACAATTCCCCTACGAGGGGAGTTCAACTCTTGATAAGAAAGGCTATTAGAGACTGCACAAAGGGCCTCTGCATATACACCACGGGCAAACCATAACCAGCAAATGTATAGTACAAGGACCTTAGTTCCTACAGTACTATCAGTCCAAGCAGAAATGTTAAGCAATTTACAGAATAGTTAACAGGTCCATAACATGCACACAACTAACAAAACAAGCAAAGTTAAAATAGGAGAATGAAGAAACCCAATATAGCAGTAGATTTAGGGGTGTCAAGGGCTTTGGCAGTGTCCATGATCTTCAGGGGTCTGGCAAACATTTACACGTATCTCTCAAACAGCTACATGTGGATTAGGGCAGGCCCATCTTCAGGTCTTAGGTTACTTGTGTAGATCCTCTAGGTAATGCTGCTAAAACCAGCTAGTGATAACACTTAGTATAATTTAGTAAACCATAACAAAATCTAATCAGATTGACCTTCTACTAATTAGTTCATGTGGTAAAAATCCTTTTGGGACTTTATGGAAATAATTCTAATAACAATAGGGCACTAAGAACACCACCGACTGAGGAACCCATAATTCACCTGAAACTTCAGAGAATTTCAGTTTTTCACATAGCACTTGCACTTTCTACCTTCACCCAAACCTTGTGTCTGATACTGACAATACCATCAACAGGCTGAAAGAGAAATTTTAAAATTTTTTTAAATCTGTCCCTTAATATTATCAAACTTCAAAATAGGGAAATGATAGCTTAAAATATCTTTACAGGTATTAATGTAGTTCTATATGTAAAATTAATTCAGCTTTTAGAACTTATTTCTAAAACATACTCAAAACCAGTATGATGCATTTTGAAACATTTTAAAAGTTGTTCATTTATACATACGCACGCACATCCTAATCCTCAGATTTCTAACAGCTTAATCTTGTTTGTTTCTCAAAGTTTGCTATGCCAGTAAAATTTTATTTTTTAAAAAAACACTTTTATGTCTTCACTCTATCCCTTTCTTTGAGGATATATATAATATCTTCATATCCTGAAAGAGTGAAATATAACTATTAGCAAAGGGATGGCGAGCCTAAGTACTCATTTGCTTTAGATGCTCAGGATATGGAGTTGACCACAAATTCAAATAGTAAAATCTTTCAGACTTATATCCTAGTATAATAAGTCGGCTATTTTAGTATTAATAATCTAATTAATGGTTTTCGTATTACAATGACAAAACTTCCACTGTTTACCTGCCATGGTAATAGAAAGTTGCTATGAAAGGAAAAGGTAGGAATGTGGTTATGTGATATCAACACTGATCTGACAAAAGCCATAATGGGGAAAATTTTCTTAGCTCTTTGATTCCAGGTACATATCATATTCAACAGCCAATCATGTAGCAGAGTTCCACATTTATTATAAAATAATAATCAAAAGCCAGGTTTAGAATTAACCAGTTGGGAAAATTTTCTGTTCAGAAAGGAAATAGCACAATGAGAAACTGAGTCAAGAGGATCCTTCCTTTGCCTGCACAGGGTCCCCTCAACTTTTCCCAGTACAGTACATGCCACTTCTCTCAACACACTGCTGGCCTGTCCCAGCAGACTGGTTGACACATGCCTGGAAGATAAACAAGAATCGAAACAATGGGTTCACTTTTCAAAAATTTCAGTAACAGGATTATTAGAACAATAGATTAGGGGAATGCTTTAAGGGTGGTGGATTTGGATTTAGAGCCACAAGACCATAAATTTACATGTGGAGGAGACTTTAAAGATCATCAAGTATAAACCACTCATTTTATAGATGAGGAGATGGAGGCTTGTGAGGATAAATGACTTCTCCAAGATCACCTAGTAAATAGTAGAGCCAAGACTCCCATCCAAATCTTCTGACTCTAAATAATATCACACTCAGCATTGCATCACTATGTCATGCAATTGAACAGTTTCATCTTATGCAGAAAACGGATTAAATGTAATTGGTTTCAATAGTGCTGAACTTTGGTATGAACATACCCAGAGTTTTGATTAGTAGATTGCTATCAGCCTGTAGAGCAGAGGTTCTCAAACTTTTTGGTCTCAGGTACCTCTTACTCTATTAAAAATTACTGAGAACCCCAAAGAGCTTTTGTTTATGTAGTTTATATCTATCAATACTGTATTTAAACTATGTTAGAAATTTAAACATAAACTTTGAAAATTTTATTAATTCATTTTAAAAATAACAACCTATTACATGTAAACATAAATGACATTTTAATGAAAAATAGCTCTATTTTCTAGTTAGTGAAGAATGGTGTTATAATCGTAGGCTTTATATTGTTTGATGTTATAGTTTGAGATCATAATTATAATGGTAAGACTCCAATATGGAGTCACTTAGGCTAAGTGGTCCTAATGCCCATAAAAGCTAGGCTAAGTCAGCCATGTTTGTACTTTTTCACTGTTCTTATCTATGTTAACTCTGTGTTAGATAATACTCGCAGTTTTTATTGGATGAGCCTCTTGGCCTGCTTCAGGGGTCCTGGGTCATTCTTCTGCTGCCTTAGATAGCTAGCTTAGTTTGTGGTCCAGATAAAGAAGTTCCCCCTACTTGAACCTAACCTAAACCTGATATTGATAAGTGACCCTGAGAAGTTCTGCACCACATCTGAATCTTATTAATCAGGAAAGCCCTCTCCTACATTTGGCACCAATTACCTATTCTCAACCAACTTCATTCTTAAAGTACATGATTTTGCCACTCAAACCCCAACTTTGAGCCTGTTTTATCTCTCCCTCTCATGCTGGATGAGTTTCTTGCATTCATGGAGGGAAACCTCTCTCTGTTTATATTACTGTATACCATGTATTTATACGCTTTTATTTGCTTGCTGTGTTACATAATAATAATAAAGCTTTTGTTTATACCAGTTTACTGATTACCAACTTCCTGGAAATTCTGGAACCCAAGTCTCTGCTTTAGTGAGGCCAAATAAAGCAAGTGGCAGTGTTTTACATATTTTTGCAAATCTCTTTAATATCTGGCATAATAGAAGAGAGCTGTATTCTCATACCTGCTTCTGCATTCAACCCATGTAATATGTTGTTTTGATTTAAATATATGAAGATAATCTAGATTCACACAGATATCTAGTTGGAAAAAGGAAGAGTATTTTAGGCAAATAGCATCTTCATATTATTTTGGAAATAGTTTTTGACCTCTTGGATGCCCTGAAACACTCTTGGGAACCCCCCCAAACACCACTTGGACCACATTTTGAGAACTGATACTATAGAGAAACCTCTACTAGCATATCCATGGGATTCTGTTCTTGGGCTGTTCTGTTTTATGTTTGTATCAATGATTTAGATGAAGAAAAAGACATTGGTAACATACTTATCAATTTGAGTATAACAAGAAGCTGGGAGGGATAGATAATATGTTAGATTATGGAATCAAGATCTCAGATTTCCTGCACTTAGGCTCTAAAACTAAACTGCATAAGTACAGGGTTTGGCTAGACCACAGTCCTCATGAATAAAAACTTTAGAAGGCTCTAATTGAGTACAAATTTAGAATAAGTCAGCAGTGTAATACAGCTGACAAAATTGCTGATATGATCTTGAGTTTCATTAGTACAAGTATAATTTCCACAATTGGGGAGATACTACTTTATTCTGAAGTAAGCCAACTATATCTGGAGTATTTTTAGAAAGAAAGACATTGATGAATAAGAGTGTATCCAAAGGAGAATAACAATGATCAGATTCAAAAATAAGTCATATGAGGAATAGTTGAAAGAATTGAAAATATTTAGCTTGTAGAAGACAAAAATTGGGCAAGGGAGAAGGATGTGATTCTGTCTTCAAATATTCGAAGGACTTCCAATATTTGTCATGTTAGACATATGTTTTACTCATTATGGTTCCAAAGGGTAAAAAATATAGGCAAGCAGATTTTTGGCTCAATATAAGGAAGAATTTAACAATCAGGGTGGTTCAGATATGGAATGTACTGCCTCATGAGTTTACTGTAGGTGTTTACTAGACACTTGGGGAACTTTATAGAAGTCATTCATGCATCAGGGGGAGGCTGGGCTCACTGACCTCTAGTACCCTTTCCAGTTCAGAGATTCTAGGCAGGATTGTCTTAAGGATGAAGAATGGATGTAATCATCTTAGGAGATCCACTTTAAAGGTATTATTTAGTTTCTGACTTTAAGTATTAGTTAGCTTCTAACCTGAGTGCACATTTGCTTAAACATAAATGAATAAACAGCTATTTAATGGAAGTGGGACAACAATCATTGTCTAACCTGTGATAGAAAATTCTGCAAAAATTCTATTCTCAGAAGATGAAATGTTGCATCCTTGCAGTGGTTTACTCTTGAGTATTCTTTTGGTGCTACTTTAAAAAAATGCAAATTACATAATTTTTCAATGGAAGTACACAAATTGTTCCCCAGTCTCAAACTATATTCATAGTAACTTGTAACATAACAGACAGACCCTGACATCCATTTGTTCTGCTTCCCTTACCAGCTTACAAAGACCGCTGTTTCATGTATTCCCGAATAGGGGGTGTCAGATCTCTTCAGAAGCATTCAGAAATTCTACCTGTGAAGGACTATGACAACACTTTGATATTTGAAGCCAGGTTTGAGAGTGGTAATCTGCAAAAGGTGGTCAAAGTGTAGGTTTTTAAATTCCTTTGATTTGAGGAGCTAGGACATCAGCTAGCTTTGGGTACTTTTGGAACAGTAGGGTCTTCAGTGACTATTGCAATGGTCTGCACATGTTAAAATCAAATTTCCCAAAGAATATTTTGAGTCAGTCTGTCAATAAACATTTATTAAGCACCTACTATGTGCCAGGCACTGGACTATGCCCTGAGGATTCAAAGAAAGGTAAAAGATAGTCCCTGCTCTCAAGGAGCTCACAACCTAAAGGGGAGTCAATACACAAACAATTATGTACAAACAAGTTATATTCAGGATAAGTTGGAAGTGATCAACAGAGACAAGGCATAATTAAGAGGGACTATGAATATTATTATATTCCTATAGACAGTGGGATTTTATCTAGACCTTGAAAGAAGTTAAGGAAGCCAGGAGCTGGTGAGGAGAAGGGAGAGCATTCTAGGCATGGACTTCAGCCAATTAAAATACCCAGAGTCTAGAGGTGGAATGTCTTGTTCAAGAAACAGCAAGGAGACTGCTTCCCAGAGTACATGTGTAAAGTACAAGAAAACTGGAAAGTTTCATGGGGAGATTGAGGAGGAGGTTGTGAAGGGCTTTAAATACCAAACAGAGGATTTTTTATATTTGATCCTGGAGGTGATAGGGAGTTACCAAAGTTTATTGAGGAGGTGGTGATGATGGTCAGACCAGCTCTTTAGGAAGATCACTTGGGCAGCTGAGTGTAAGGTGGATTAGAGTGGGGAGAGACTTGTAGCAGAGAGACCAACTAGTAACCTCTTAAAATAATCTGGGTAAGAGGAGATCCAAAGCCTGCACCAGGGTGCTGATGGTGCCAAAGGAATGAAGGAAGCATATATGAGAGGTACTATAAAGGTAAAATTGGCAAGCCTCAGCAAGAAATTGGATCTGGGGATGGGGGGGGGGCAGGGTGGTGAGAAAGATTCGGGCATTGAATATGACACCTAAGTTGCAAGGTGACTGGCAGGACAGTGATGTTCGCAAGAGTAAAGAAGAAGGGTTTGGGGAGAAGGATGATGAGTTCAATATTGGATGTGTTGAGTTTAAGATAACTATGGGACACTCATTTTGAGATGTCCAATAGACAATTGGAGACACAAGACTGGAAGTCAACAGAAGTAAGGCATCAACATAGAGGTAATGAATCCATGAGAGCTAATAGTCACTAAGTGAGATAGAATGGATAAAGAAGAGAAGAGGATCCAAGATAGAGCCTCCTGGGACATCCATGGTTAGTAGGCATGATCTGGATGAAGATCCAGCAAAGTAGACTGAGGAGTGATCAGATAAGTAGCAAGAGAGCCAGGAGAGAGTAGTGTCATAAAAACCTAGAGAGAAGACGCTATCCAGGAGAAAGAGGGTTATTGACAGTGTCAGAGGTGGCAGAAAAATCAAGGAAGATGAAGATTGAAAAAAGCTATTAGATTTGGAAATTAAATCATTAGTATTTTTGAGGGCAGTAGTTTTGGTTGAATGATGAGATTTGAAGTCAAATTCTAGACTTAAGAAGAGAGTAGGAAGAAAGGAAGTGGAGGCACCTATTAAAGGCAATTTTTTCAAGTAGTTTAGCCACAAAGGGAGGAGAGAGATAGGGTGATAGCTAGTGGGGACAGAGAGTTCAAGTGAGAGTTTTTGATATTGGGAAAGATGGCATCTTTGTAGGCAGTTAGGAAGCAACCATTAAACAAAGGAGAGAATGAAGATTAGTGAGAGATTAGGGGTGATAGAGGGGACAGTCCTCTGGAGATCTGATTGAATGGGATGCCTTTTTCACATAGAGGGATTTGCCTTGGCAAGGAGAAGGATCACATCTTCATGTGAGAAAGGCGTGAAGGAAGAGATAGTGGCAGAAGGCATCTGACTTATGTAAGATGATGAAGAGGGAAGGAGCAGCTCTGGGCAAATAATCGAAATTTTTCAGTAACATATGAGACTCTTCTTACCTGAGAGGGTCAAGGTAGGGAGAGGCATGGAAGTTTGAAGAGGAATTAAAGGTTTGGAATAGCTATTGTGGTGAGTAAGACTGTGATTTAATTAGGGAGATGTAAAAGAATTGCCTTGGTGAGGACCTAGTTCAGCTTATTATGTAATGTAAACTTATAGCAGATCTCACTAGCAGTTTCATGATGTTCTCTAGCTTCAGAAGCACACCTGTGGTGTGTTCCCTGTTACATCAGTTCCCAGCTTTCATCTGTAGTGAAAGCAGTGAAAGGTAGGAATGATCCCAGACTAATGATTGGCAGGGCAAGAGCATCAGTATTAGGGGGCAGAGGACTCGAGAAAAGGACTACCAAGAGTTGAACTGGTTCACCCAAGGGGTCAAGGTAAGAAAAGAAGGAAAGTGTAGCTAGTGCAGGGGTAATGACCTGGTAGAGAACTGAAGTGTCAAGGGGTTGGAGGTCATGGTAAAGATGAAGAACAGGATTTGGGATGCAGAGAGAGGCCGAAAAACAATAGATTGTCATCAGATAAGGGAATTTCATAGTTCTAGAATATGAAGGAGCATTTCAGGGATAGAAAGATAAAGGATATGAGAATTTGTATATATGACTGAGCAAGAGTGAAGAAGTAGGTCATGTGAAATGAGTAAATTGAATTGTGAAGTTAGGATGCTTGAAGGAGTGTCATTATGTATTTTGAAGTTCTCTAGTGTAAGGGCAGGAGCTGAAGAAAAAAAAAGACTGGATCAGGCCCTGAACTTAATGAGGAAAGGAGAGTGACCTGAAAACTAATAGACAACAGCTACCAGATTTGGATTGTGTGGTAGAGAGGGATTGAGTCAACCTCAAAGCTGGAGAAGTTATTGAGTGCTGGTGGTAGAGAGAAGTGGCAGTGGTAATCAGGAAGTATTCAAACTCCATCACCTCAACCAGTGAGTTTGGGGGAATGAGTAAAAGTGTAAACATTGCTGGAAAGAGTAAGGAAGGAGGCATTGTCAAAAGAAGGGAGCCAGGGGGCAACTAGGTGGCACAGTGAATAAAGCACCGACCCTGGAGTCAGGAGGTCCTGAGTTCAAATCCAGCCTCAGAAACTTAACACAAAACTAGCCGTGTGACCTTGGGCAAGTCACTTAACCCCAATCACCCTACCTTCCCCCCTCCAAAAAAAAAAAAAAAAAGCTAGATCTCAGGGAGAACCAGTAGATAGGAGTGGGAAAGGGAAAGATTTAATTAAGTTTGTTCATTATGGAACAGGTATTCCAAGGAAAACAATGGAAGGGGTAGGTAACTTTAGAACACCGGGGCAGGGAGTAGGTTGAGGGGAAAGGAAATAAATAAATAGGGAGTAGAGATGGGGAATGGGGTTTGAATAATGCCAAATTCAGGGTGAGAATTGCTGGGATAGGAGGGAGGGTATGACCAGGAGTGCATTTATTAATCATGGAGGGAAAAGTCTGAAAAATTCCATATACTAAATAATTTGTACTCTCAGGATACCAAGCTACTACTCCGTGAAGAGGAAACAAATATAACTAAGTAATATTGCCTGTGAATTACTAAAAGAAAACGTTTCCTCAAAATGGCTCTATTTTGCCCTTATAATGCAATATCTTCCTGTAAGTATATGTGCCAGTGTTCCTGTTAACCCCTCTATACACATATAATATACAACACACACACACAAACACACACACACACACACACACACACCTGTGGGTCTAAGCTTTTTAATAATTTTGCTTTATCAATTTATACCAGAAATTTCTTTTGATAATAAACCAAAGATATGAACTAGATTTTTTTAAAAGCAGTTTTTATTATCTTCATCTAAAAACATTAATTGGGCACCTACTAGGTGCCAGGCTAGTATATCTTTTCTCAAAATATTTACTGTCTAATTAGAAGCTACAAAATTATATGAATTTTAAAAGGTGGTACCTTTCCTCAAGGAGGAATATTACTAGATATAAAGCATGAAATCATGAGTTTTTAAAAATTTCTAAGAGCTTTTTTTTTTAAGATTCCACAAATATTAGCTAATGAAGGCTAGACAGAAATCTAAAGAAAACAATTCATGGGATAGGCACAATTGGAGTGACACTTCCTTTAGTCCCAACACTTTTTCATTTAACTTGCCTGGGAAACTTGGTTAAGATGAAACATTAGATATTTGGTTAAATCCCCAGTTTTTACCTGTTTTCCATCTAAGCACTCTTCAGAAACAAGGGAATGCAAAGATATCCTTAAAAACTGTACAGCAGATGCATCAAGCTCTCAGAAGTTATGGGCCCAAGTGTGTACCAAACCAGATTAAAATAACACAATAAATAAAAATATAATACAATACAGATAATCATGATTTGTAGTTTCCTCAGTCAATATATGAATCCAAGGATGATCTGTTTCTATTTAAGTTTGACCCCACTGCTGTACAGAATAAATGGCTCCTACAAATTTGATCATAGGACCTTTGTAGCTCTCATCTTTTGTAGGTACATATTGGAGCACACTGCCTGAAATATAGTTTATACAACTGAGCCCACCCTGCAAAAATCTCAAGTTTTATAGGGTAGAAGAAGTTAAGCTCTTTCTTATTTACCTATGCCAAATGCTGCTTATAACTTGTTTTTTTTCCCCTTATATTAGTACTGATCATGAATATCAGTTGACTGTGCGCTCTGACCTCTTCACAAATAAACACACCCAGTGGTATTACTTTCAAGTGACCAACACTCAAGCAGGGATACCCTATCGTTTCACCATTGTCAACTTCACTAAGCCGGATAGTCTGTACAATCAAGGCATGCGCCCACTCTTCTACTCTGAAAAAGAGGCCAAGATGAACAATATTGGCTGGCAGAGAACAGGAGACAAAATCAAGTATTATAGGAACAACATAGGGCAAGAGGGGCGTCAGTTATTCTCTCTTACATGGACTTTCCAGTTTCCATATGACAAAGATACATGTTACTTTGCTCACTGCTACCCATATACATATGCCAACCTGCAAGACTACCTTTTGGATATCACTAATGACCCAGTCCGGTCAAAGTATTGTAAAATCCGTGTGCTGTGCCACACACTTGCTAGGAACATGGTATATGTTTTAACAATTACTACTCCTTTGAAGAATACTGAATCAAGAAAGCGTAAGGTGGTGATTTTGACAGCAAGGGTACATCCAGGAGAAACTAATAGTTCTTGGATCATGAAAGGCTTCCTAGATTACATCCTAGGAGATTCAAGTGATGCCCAGCTGCTCCGGGACACTTTTATCTTCAAAGTGATACCTATGCTGAATCCAGATGGTGTGATTGTGGGAAATTATCGATGTTCCTTAGCTGGAGAGGATTTAAACCGTTGCTACACATCTATCCAAAAGGACTCTTATCCTTCTGTTTGGTATACCAAGAATATGATCCGTAGGTAAAATAAGTCTCAGTTTACTTAGCAATTCTGGTAGCCTTCCATACAAGTATTTTTAATCCCACTTAATCATTTGTTAGATTTCTTGAGAAGGTTCATTCATGACTGTTATTCATGCTAGCCAAGTACTTTCATGTCATTGACTATATTGCTTCCTAATCTCCCTTGCCATATTTACTCTTAAGGAACTTAAATCCCTGATCTATGAGAAATAATTTCATACTATAAGAACAGTCT
>CM053585.1:466696770-466717387 GCA_028646515.1 Pseudochirops corinnae
AGGGGGGATAATCTGAAACTCAAGTGATTGTGGAACTGAATCTTGTAAACTAAAAGTAAATAAACAAGTCATTCAAAAAAAACAATAAAGTTTCTTGGTATTTCTTTTTTTTTAAATTGATGTTTATTATAGTTTACAAGATTCAGTTCCACAATCCCTTAAGTTTCAAATTTTTTCCTCTCCTTCCCCCAGCCCCCATGATGACATGCAATCAGGTATAGGATTTGCAAATACTTTCGCATTGGACATTAGTCTGGTTATATAGAAGGGTTGTAACTGATGGAATGAACAATGGGAAAGAGGAAACAAAACCAAACATGGAAAAGAATGAGAGCAAGTAGTTTGCTTCAGTCTCCATTTAAACTCTGTTCTTTCTAGATCTTTCTTAGTTTGCTTTGTGAGATGGTCAGGGTGGGAAATATATTGAAATAGCAAGGACGACTTTTTTTGTTTTTGCTTTTTGGAGAGGGGAAGGTAGGGCATTTGGGGTTAAGTGACTTGCCCAAGGTCACATGGTTAGTTTTGTGTTAAGTGTCTGAGGCCAGATTTGAACTCAGGTTCTCCTGACTCCAGGGCTGGTACTCTATTCACTGTGCCACCTAGCCACCCCAAGGACAACTTTTCAATAGTCTTCACATGAAAATTTTATTTTTCAAACATTTTTATAGGCATATAAATTGGGAGTAAGTATTGATAATGATAATTGATGTGCAGGGAGGGAGAATAGGCAAGAATATAGTATTTGGAGTTGGGGGAGGAAGAATTGATAAGCATTTTTATAAGAAAACTTTTAAAACTACTTCCAAGTGATTAATATTGTTATGAAATACTGAACTCAGCAATGCTGCTTCATTTCAAAAGAAACATTACCTACTCTAGCAAATGAAGAATTGAGTGAAGGAAGGAACCTTTAGGTACAATACAAGAAATGAAAATCGTAAGATTTCAGAAGCTTTTGTCTTTCAGATTTATATCAATATTCAAGTTAAAAGTTAGTATGATACTTATTCAGGCTGTATTAATAAAATTAATATCCTAAAACATAACTATACTTCACACTAATCAAAAACTATTTCTCATGTCATAAAGTTTGGTCTTTTTAGGCTACTAATAGTATAGCAGTATTATTAAATTACAAGGTCTAAGCCCTATCCCCGTTAACTAACACTTATTGGCTCCATTTCCATCTACTACATGGAAACACTACAGCAGGAGACAGTTCCCAGTCTGAAATTTAAATGTAGTGTTAAGGAGTTTTTAATGAAGTGATCCTCATCACTTGGGCACTGGGATAACCTTTACAGCCTATTATAGTTCTAGCTCTACGATTCACTCATTCTTTGATCTTTACCTTAAAACTTGCTTGGTAAAAAAAGTGGTCTAACTATGGGCCTGACAGGTGGTTATCTAGTCTCCACTTGTGGGGAAGCCCTTGCATCTCAAGGCAGTGAATTCCACTTTCAGACAGCTCTAATTGGTAAGGAAGTATTTTTTTTCCTTTATATAGAACTTAAAGTCCACCTCTATGCAACTTCCACCAGCTTCTCCTAATTCTGCTATTCTGGGGCCTAGAAAAAGAAGTTTAATCTCTCTTTCACGTGACAGCTCTTATTTTCTTCAGACTAAGCCTTCCCAATTCCTGCTATTAATAGTTCAGCCTCTTCTCCATCTTGGTTATCCTACCCTGGACAAACTCCAGCTCTGTCAGTGTCTTTCCTAAAATGAGGTACCTAGAACCGAACCAAAAATAATATTATAGATGCAGTCCAAACATACTTAGTTACACTGGGTCCATCACCTCCCTCATTTATTTACTGTGTCTCTATTGACTTAGCCTGGAATTGCATTAGCTTTTTTGGCTGTTGGACCATACCATTAATTCATATTGAGTATACAGTCCACTAAAATCTATAGATCTTTTCACATGAACATTTCCCCATCTTATAGTTATTAATTTTGTAAACCCTAATGTAGGACTGAACATTTATTTCTGCCAAATTCCATTTTATTAGATTTGACCCAATATTCTAGACTGTCAAAATATTTTTGGATTCTTCCCAGTTTTGTGATACCAGCAAGTTTGATAAATGTATCATTTATCATCAATATCATTGATAAAAATGTTAACACAGAGACCAAGGAAATACCCTTGAGCACATAGCAGGGTTGACACTGATTATAGTTGACATTGGTCATTTGTTGACTACTTTTGGAGCCATTCTATCAACCACTTCTAAACTTATCTAGCACAGATCTTTCCCACGAAGACAGAATGAAATTTTGTTTTTAAATATTTTGCCATAATCCAAGTATATTATGTCCGTGCCTTTCCTCTGATCTACCATTCTAGTCCTGGCATGACCCATTCTTAATGATGCTGTAACAGTGATTCACCACTGTTATAATGGAGCTAGTTTGGAGCCAGAGATCATATTCTAGTATTGCTACTTACTATATTCAACTAATCTTATGCAAGTATTTAACTTCTCTTGGTACTAGTTTCCTCAGCTATTAGACTAGATGATCTCTGTGCTTCCTTCTATCTCTAAATCTATGAGCTACATGATCCATAAATCCTTCCAAACTATCCCTTTAATAATGTACTATAAAATTTTGCTGGTAATTGAAACCAAATTCACCGGATTATAGTTTATAAATTATATTTTTCTATTTGTCCTGAGTTTTAAAAAATCAGAACAGTGTGCATATTCATTCCTGGTACAAGGTAATATGTGAGCAAATAACAAATGAGTGACATAGACATTAATAAGTGCTATAAGATCAGAGGAGGGAGAAATCTGTGGACTGAAGTGATCAAAAAATATTTATGATGAAAATAAGAAAACGGGATCATGAAGGATGGGAATAATATTCATACCAATAGAGAAGAGTGGTGAAGTAATTCCAGATGAGCATGAGCTCCACAGCATGAGTACAGGCTCCGAGGTTAACATAAGCAAGATTTGTGTGTGGAAAGCAGTGAACAAGAGTAACGGGAGAAAGGTCATATAGGAAAATGGGGAAATTAAGAAATTTGATTAGAACCAAAGTGAGTGAAAGGCTTTGAATGCTCTGTTAAAGAGTTTGGACTTTATGCTTTAGATGACTCTAAAGGTTTTTTGACACAGGAAGAAGAAAATATTTTATTAGCAGTACATAGGATGACTTGAACTAAGGTGCTCTTAGAGAAAAATCAGAAAGCTTTGAGTTCCTTTTTTGTAGACTTTTTTTGAAAATCAAGTGACCTTGATTCAATACATAGAAGAAAGCTGAAGAGGCAGTGTTTTGGCTATCACTTTTCCTTTTTCTTCTTTGTAGATTAATGGAAGATCGGGAGATTCTCCTATATTGTGATGTTCATGGCCACAGTAGGAGAGGGAATATCTTCATGTATGGCTGTGAAGATAGCAGTGAAGATAAAGAGTTGTCCTTAGAACAACGAGTATTTCCATTGATGCTGAGCAAGAACTGTCCAAACAAAGTATGTCAGGTTCTCTTTACTATTCTGAATGTAACCCGTATTGGCCTGATTTAAAAAATATAGTTTTAAAATATATTAAATACTTAATAAAGCTCAATATTCAGGACTCAGAGAAAATTTAGGAAGATCTATTATATAGCCAAAGTTTTAAGAAGAATAAATTAGAATGGGAGAATAGACCAGTCATCATTTCCTTCAAACTTAAAAAGTTTTTAATCTTTTTATTCATTCAACTATTTATTAAGCACCTATTCTGAGGATACAAAGATAAAAATGAAATAGTCCCTGCCTTCGTGGAGTTTATATCCTTCCAGAGGGGACAACGTAGACATAGTTAATATAAAATGCATATGAAATAATTAGGGGAGGGAGGGAGGAAGGTAACTGTGAGGATCAGAAAAGGCTTCATGTAGGAAGTGACACTGGAGACCTTGAAGAAAGCTGGGAATTTTAACAGGTGAGGGTGAATAGAGAATGCATTCTATGTATGGCAGACAGTCTATGCAAAGGCACAGAGATGGGAGATGGGCAATGGTATATCATGTAAAGCCTATTTGGCTGGAACAGAGTATATGAGGAGAAGCAATTTGAAATCATACTAGAAAGATAGGTTGGAGACAGATTGTAAAGGGATTTAAAGTTTAAATCCCCTTTTTAAAAAAACTAGAAAAGTTTATATTTTATCCTAGAAGCCATAGAGAGTCCCTAAAGCTTTTTGAACAGGGCAGTGATACACCTAGTGCTATACTTTTAAGATTACCAATTTGAGAGCTATGTGGAGGACAGATTGGAAAGAGAAGAGTCTGGAAATAGGGAGACCAATTTGAAGGCTATTACAGTAGCCTCACTGAGGAAAGATGAGGGCCTGATGGTTGAATGGCTGTTAGTAGCTGAATGAGTAAGAGGGGGACAGATATGAGAAATGTTGTGGAGATTTAATTGATAAGACTTGGTATCATATTGGATACAGGCAGAAAGAAGGAAGGATATAGGAGGAAGAAGTAAAGGTTGATGGGATGATTGCTTCAAACATCTTACATTAGCATATTGGCACCTACTTATCCCCTATGCTGGCTCACTAAATTGATTATAAGCATTAAAATATGTTTTAAATATTGTACATCTGTAATGTAGTTATTGTCAAGGCTCAAGGAACCACAACAATAGTAGTGTCTTCAGTAGAAAAAAAGAAAGTAGAAAGATGAGTGAATTAGGAGGAGGGTGGAAGAGAGCCAAAAGAGTTCTGTCTCAGGTTGAGCTTAAGTTAACCATGGGACATCCAGTTAGAAGTGTCCATTAAGTATCTGGTATTTGGCACTGATGTTCAGGAGAAAGACTAGGACTGAATAAATATATTATTCTAGGAGTCATCTGCATAAAGATGATAACTGAATCCATGGGATCTTATGAGATCACCAATAGAAAGGGTATAAATAGAGAATATAAGAGGACCTAGGACAGAACCGTATTGATGTTAAAAATTAAACTAAGCATTCCTAAAGAATTCCAATAGTTACCCTTCACATACATAAAAATGGAAACCCCAGTGTATCTCTCACTGAGATTCCAAGAAAACTACTTTGCTGAATTTGCATATGAAATATCTTACATGTAGATACATAAATATCTACACAGTCAGTTCTGCTATAATTTGACACCTACATGCCAAAAAGCACTGAGCTATGCAAAATTGCACAATAAAAACTACAGAGCTTATGGAGAAAAATGGGGTTGGGGCACAATGCTCAAAAACTTTGTAAATGACACATTTTTTTTTAAATATAGGAACCTAAAAAAAGATAGCATAATTTTATACAGCAGATAAAATATAAGTGGATAAAAAATTCATAAGTACCACAATAAATACTGGTCTCCCATCCTCAGGAAGCAAGTTGGGCAGGCCACAGGCTTGGTCTTAAGATCATTGTATCACTGGCAGCTAACGGGGGAGGGGAGGCAGGGTAGGGAGAAGGTTAGAAGGGAAGAGAGAGGGGCAGCTAGGTAGTGCAGTGAATAGAGCACTGGCCCGGAGTCAGGAGGACCTGAATTCAAATCCGGCTTCAGGCACTTAACACTTACTAGCCTTGTGACCTTGGGCAAGTCACTTAACCCAAATTACTCTGCCTTCTCCCCTCCAAAAAGCAAAAAAAAAAAAAAAAAAGGGCAAGACCAGGTTTTCTCCTCTGTCCACACAACTCCCACTACAGCAGAAGTTAAAAATCAACTTAAGTTTGCTTGTAGAAGTGAACATCAGAATGATCATACCTTGTGAGTTATTGTAGTGTTTTTCTCAGTTGTCGTGCTGCAACTCTTGAAAGAAATCTGACAAAAGCAAACTTGAAAATCAAACTACGCTTATGATTCCTAATATATTAATTAAGTTGGAACAAATTTGCATTTTTGAAACATTTTGATCATATATAATTCAGGCCTTTTAACTCCTAGTTAGACAATTTCCTTAGCCAATTCAGATCAGCAGCTATTCTGAAACTCAGAGTCTTAGAGCAGGAGTTCCTAACCTCTCTTGTGTCATGGAACCCAATCTGGTGAAATTGATAGATTTCTTCTTGAAATGTTTTTAAATGCATAAAACAAAATACATTGAATTACAGAGGAAACCAATTATATTGAATATGATTATCATTTTTTTAGAAGTTCACAGACCTCAGTTTAAGAGAGTTTTAGAGATTTTCCTGGGGCACTGAGAGGTTAGATGACTTGCCCTGGGTCATATAGATAGTATCAGAGAGGACATGAACCAAGACCTCTGTAGCTTTAAGGCTTGCTGTCTGTCCACTACAGAATACTGGCTGTCATGTGATATATATTAAAATATATCTACATACACCTATATACATATATGCATACATATGTTTTATATATACATAAACATAGACACACATGTGTGTGTGTAATGTTAACTAAAAACAAGGACATGGGATGGCTGCCTATATTATAGTACTTCACAGTTCTCACGTGGGCATTCGAACACTTACCCTCTGGGCTAGCTTACTATATTCACCATGAGCATTAAAACCTGTTTTAAATATTATTTACTTATGATGTAGCCATTGCAAAGATTCAAGAGATCACAAACTTTCTTTAAAACTGTTCTTGAAGTTCAAGTGGAATTACCACTGCATGAAACTTTTTCATTTTAACCCATTATCTCTAAGAGTCATTAGCATGTTATGTGTTTCTTTTCTCAGTTTTCATTCTCAGCTTGTAAGTTTGGTGTTCAGAAGAGCAAAGAAGGGACGGGACGGGTAGTTATGTGGAAAATGGGAATCCATAACAGCTTTACCATGGAGGCTACTTTCTGTGGCTCTACTCTTGGTAAGACACTGTTCCTCGCTTAAATGTCATAAACTAAAAACATTGTTAAAATATGAAAACAAAAGTGGAAGTTAATCTATCAGTGAATTAATTCCTTCTAAAAATGTATCAATAATTAACCAGTCTTGTCAATATGATGCACTATAATACAACTGCTATAATGTCCATTCTATGATTACTTATAGTGCCACATTCTTCTCACAGAGAACTTTTAGTTTCTAAATATAATAAGCTAACAATAATACCAATAGCTGGCATTTGTATATTCCTTTTTAGTTTTGCAAAGTACTTTATGTTTCATTTAATGTGATCCTTACAACAGCTCTTAAAGATATATAATATTATTATTCTCTTTTGACAGAGGAGGAAACTGAGGACAAGAGTTTAGGGACTTGTCCAAGGGTGACACTTTTAGTAAAGGTCTAAGGCAGGATTTGACCTATCTACTATGGTTTTTATTGCTCCTCTTATAGCTATATTGGGTTCACAGTTTTCATGAGCACAAGGACACAATAGAATATATGCTTGCTATTTATAAAACAATTAGCACTACAAAGAGTTTTTTATAAAAAAAACTTTATAAAAAAAGAGTTTTTTATAAAATGGCAACATTTGAATTTGTTTCTCTAACCTATAAAAACTATGTTCTGTTGTTTTTTGTTTGTTTTTGTTGTTGGGTTTGCTTAGGGGTTTTGTTTGCTTGTTTTTTGGACCTACCATGTCATCAGTATATGGAGCTCCATGTAAGGAACTTATTATATACCAGTGCCTAGGACCCTGGGCTCAGTGACTCACCCACAGTCCCATGGCGAGTATATGGGAGAAGCAGGACTCAAACCCAGTCTTCATGACTTCAAGACCAGGTTTCTGTCCACAATGCCATACTGCCTCTCCTGTCCTATGTTCTATGTTATCAGTTAAGAAATCTCTGTTATTTAGCATATCATAAAATAACTTGATCCGTGTTAATATAAATTTCACATGATCAAGAATGTGATAGTGGCCACTCCAATTCTGATAAATATTCATGCTATGGAGATGATCCTGAGATCTCAAAAGCCATGTCATCAGAGTTTAATCTTAAAAAAAAAAAGATTTTACCAGGTTGGGAAGGCTTCAGTTATAAATCTATATCTCTGTTGCCAAGCCCCAGCTTCTCAAATTTGGAAAAGCACATTATCACTTCAACTGCAGGATGATGAATGTTTTAGTCACAGCAACTATTCCAAAGTATCTGTTAAGTTATAGAGTGACTGCAGTCACTCACACCACAAGAAGGTATAAGTACACAGGTAATGAGATAAATATGTAGAAAATATGTATGGCAAATGGGTCCCTGACATCTAGTACTGGGCGCCCTTTCTCCTTTAACAGTGTCCTCATACAGTTTTCCTTAGAGGTAGACCTCTGCTGATCCCCAAGGGTCTGTGACTTTCTAGCGTCCATAGTTGCTACTTCTTATACTACCAGGAGTCAAACTCCCTAGCCTAGAACCATTTGTCCTGAGTGGAGCACTCCACTCCTAATGAAGACAGTTTCATTACTGTAGGTCTCATTTCCCTAAAACCATAACTCAGAAGGCTCCACCAATGTGTTTAACTTTAATAGTCAATGAACACAATTAGTTTAAAACAAAGACATTTAACAAAATGTCATAGTAAATAAAGTAGCAAAAAATTTCCTCCATAAACTTTAAGGTATACTCTCCCACAAATACATACATCAATGAGAAGTGAGGACACATATAAGGAGCAAAATTGAGGGTCACATGTAAGAAGTGCATGTGGCCAGTGCATGTTACCAGAGAATCTCATACCTCTGACTCTACAGAGCCATTAATTAATGTCTTTGTGTTATTTCTGCTGGCTCATAGTATCTTCCTGATGCTTCTTATCTGGGTTCTAGTTAGCTGAACACATCTCCACCAAATTGTTTTGCTGGATGCTGCTTTTCTTGATGTGAAGTTGATCTCTCTGCCTCCAGGCTTTTAGTTTAGTCAATATTCTTTGTTATCTCCTGCTTAAGAAAAGAAAAGATATAGCCTTGTTCTTTTAGCATAAAGTCCAAAAACTTTCCTGCTACTATTTTTTTGTGAAAGGAAGAACCCTTATCTTGGACCAGAAAAATGTTTTCCCTAGGGTTTTCTTATTTTCTTCAAAGTCTTGACCAGGGGTAGGGAACCTGTGGCCTCGGGGCCACATGTGGCCCTATAGGTCTTCAAGTATGACCCTTTGAATCCAAATTTCATAGAACAAATCCCCACTTCAGGTCCTAGAGGGCCACAAATGGCCTTAAGGCCTCAGGTTCCGCACCTCTGTCTCTTAACCAAATCTCTTATTCCTACTACATGATTCTAAGCTCAGACATCAAACTCTTTAAAACGAAGGGTTCTTCCAGCTAGCTGATGCCCTCTCATTCAATTATTTCTTTTTTCCTTTTTCTTGGGTCAGGGCCTAAGTCTTATTATTCCTCCCATCAAAATCAGAAACCCATCCACTGGGCAAACACTCAAACTTCAGGAAATGGGAACTAATTCTCAACTCATCTAGGAGGCTCAAAAGAGAAAAAATAAAATTTCAAAGTAAAATATATACAATCCACATACATCATATATATACATATGTATATATATTGATTTTTGGAGGGGGGAAGACAGCAATTGGGGTTAAGTGATTTGCTCAAGGTCACATGACTAGTGTTAAGTGTCTTAGGCTGGATTTGAACTCAAACTCCTGACTCCAGGGCCAGTGCTCTATTCACTGTGCCACTTAGCCACCCCATATATATATATTAATGTACTTATAAAGTACTTTGAAAATATAAAATTATATAAAATTATATTTGTTAATAATGAATAATTTTTCTCATAGAAGCATATTCTCCCTACTCTTTGCTCAAAAATATCTATTAGAGTTAAGGACAGCAGTTAGGAACTCGGTGTGTTGTTTATATCTATTAACCAGTTTTCCCCAGACTATCAATATGGATCACCTATTGTGTACATACCACTGTTTAGCTATTATATATTCCCAGCTGCGTTCCAACATTGTATTTAGTCAACTGAGGAGAAATAATAGGATATTATGCAAGTACTCTAGAAATCTGTTCTACCTACTCCTTATATCAGGGAAAGAAACCAAAGGAAAAAGTTCCTTGGAGGTAATATAATTTATACTATTTTTTCAGCTACTAGATAGGCTTATGAAATTTAATTCTCATAAGTGTATAAGCTCTTTGATTTTTTTTAGGTAATAGACGAGGCACCCACTTCAACACAAAAGACTTGGAGTCTATGGGATATCATTTTTGTGATTCTCTTTTAGACTACTGTGATCCAGACCAAACAAAGGTAAGAAAAGTTCATGAAGACATGAATCATAACAAAGCTTATTTATTTGAAAGAATGACCTTATTTATGGCAATTTATTTCATTTAGTAATCTAAAAGGACTTAGTGGGAGTTTTCTTGTGTCTCTAGATGCCAGTCTCATAAATTCCATTATTTTTATTAGTAGAGCCCTGGTGTTTTTAGCCATCAGTATGGACATAAACAATAAGGTCCAAGCATGTATATCACCTGAATAAAGAAGTTTACGTTAAAAAAATGGAGGAAAAACAAAGGAATTACCTTTTGCCATTATGGCTAGGCACAGAATTCTTAAACAAGGAATAGAGATCATCATAAATGACAAAATAAGCAATTTTATTACATAAAATTTAAAAGCTCTTGCATGAAGAAAATAAATGAAGAAAGAATAAGAAAAACTGCCAAATGGAAATATTTTCATCAGTCATCACTGATAAAAAAAAAAAGTCTGATATCAAAGACACGGATATTTGACATAAATAAGCAGAAACCTTCTCCAAAGTGACAAAAGATAATATTAATAATTTTCAAATGGTATTATAAATGTAAAGGATCATATGAAAATATGTTCCAAGTCATTAATGGTAAGAGAAATGCACATTAATACAGCTCTGAAATGCTACCTCTTACATTACAGTTTAACAAATATAATTCTTTTTAAAAACAGGAAGTCAATGTAAGAAGGAATGTAGGAAGATAATCATACAGTTTTGGTAGAGTTGTAAATTGCTGTAACCTTTCTGGGTATCAGTTTGGAACTGTGAAAGAAAAGTTACTAAACTGTTTATAACCTCTGGCTCAGTGATCCCATTACTGGGCACATACTCTAAGAAAGCCAAAGACCACCCCCCCAAAAAAAAGATGTATGTTATACACACACACATACACACACACACACACATGCACACATATATGTACCTATACATATACACATTTTCAAAGCAGCACTCTTTGTAGGAGCAAAGAACTGGAAGCAAAGTAAGTATCCACCAGTTGAATAATTGCTGAAAAGTTGTAGTGTGTACAATTGCAATTGAATATTATTATGCACTAAGAAATGACAAGTAAGATAAATTCAGAGAAACTTGGAGAGATTCGTATGAACCAATTCAGAGTAAAATAAGCAGAACCAAAAAGAACAATGTACTCACAGTGACTATAACAGTGTAAATGAAAAGGCAACTAAAAATTCTGAACAATTAAATTAATAATAGTCCTGGAAAACAAATAATGAAACGCCTTCCTCCTCATGGCAGATTGGCAGGATACTGCTTAGAATATGGTATATATTTTCAGATACAATTTACTATACTGGGTGTTCTTGTTTAATTATGTTTTCTGTATCACAAGAAGTGGCTCAATTAGGACCAGGGAGGGGTAATATTTTCAGGGATGATTATGATATTAGAAAAAGGTATCAATAAAAACTTACTATTTTCTATGACCAAAGAGAGAGCTATAGTGAGAACACTAACGAAATAGTGACTTCTATTATTAACCAAGATTATAATTTTTTCTAGTATTATCAATGCATGAAAGAATTAGAAGAATTGGAGATGCAGCAGTCAGGCATAACAAGCTCAGATAAAATGCATTATGATTCAGATGCTTCATTCATAGATACTGCCTTGGATCTAGATTCTAGGTAAGTTGAGGTTACAAAGATAGTTGTGATAGATTCAGGGATTTTAAGGAATACAGACAAAACAGGGCTTATTGATAGTAAGTAAACTACCAATGGAACATGTACTTATGTAAAAAGGATGTCAAGCATCCACTGTCCCTGACTCCCTACTTCAACCTGGTTTGGGAAGTAAAGCCACAAACTTCCTGTACCAGTGATGTAACTTGTGTTACAAAATTGTAATGTACTATATAGTAATCATCATTAACATACTACCAAACTCAGAACTTTCTTGGATAATAATTTCAGGAAAAATGAATTTAATACTTAAATCTTCAATAATACATACTTTTCTTTTTTGACCAAACCTAACTGATTTTTTTTAGGTTACATTTTTCCATACTGATCTCTCAAATATGGTATTGCAGGTACCTAATCATAAAAATAATCACTTTACACTTGGCACGTACTGCCAGTTGAACTTCTAATCCATAAAGAACTCAGTTCAAGTGCCACCTTCTTCATAAAATATTAGAATATGTTATATCTGGAGGAACCTTAGTGAGGCTATCTAATCCCATGCCATCATTTTATAAATGAGGAGATTGAGGCCTAGAATCATTGATGTAATTTCCCCAAAATCACACAGCTAGTAATTGGTAGAACTTTACCATAACTGAAATAAGATCTTGACTTGCTAGAATGTTGGACCCTATTTAATAATACAACATTTAATAGAGATCAATATAAAGTCTAACATTTAGGTTCAAGGAAATTGACTTCACAAATATAATAAAGGGTAGACAATACTTCATCTGAAAAGATTATGATTTACCATAAAATCATATTTAGTTATCCATACTATCTATTTTGATCTAGCCTTATTAAGACTTTTTGTGTTTGTATTTAGCCTGCCCCAGAAACAGCAGTTCCTCATAATGAATATGAGAGCCAGTCTCAAAACTGGGTTCAGAACTTGCCACTGACATATAGTAGCTATGTGGCTCTGATCAAGTCACATAACCTCCCACTGGCCCCAGGAAACTCTTTAAAACTTTGAGTTACAGAGCTGCTGACCAGCATCAGTAGAAGGAGTTTCCCCATGAGGAATTCTTTATGCCAGTAAAATTGCAGGTCTCATCCAAGGAAAGTGTCCAGGATTATGGTAAATGATAGTCATTCTGTATTATGTTTTAGTCACATCTAGATTATTGTGTTCAGTTAAGGTACTACAATTTAAGAAGGAATTTCTAAATTGCAGATTATCCAAAGATGGTGATAAAGATGGTGAAAGGCTTAGAAACCGTGTCACATGAAGATATTGGTTGAAGAAATTGGGAAGGGAAGGGAAGACTTAGGACATGATAGCCTTCTTCAAATATTTGAATGGCTATCTCATGAAAGAGGGATTAGACTTGTTTTGTTTGTACCCAGAATACAGAATTAAGAGAAATGTTACAAAGAGACAATTTTGTCTTGAAATAAGAAAAACTTCTTAACAACTAGATCTATTAAGAAGCAAAATGGAATGCCTTGGGAAATAATGTATTTCCCTAATGAGTGGTCTTCAGGTAGAGGCTGGATAAATATTATCAATTCACCTCTGCCACTTCTACTTATACTGCTGAACAGAGCTAAAGAAAGTTTCACATCCATGGTGACTGGAACTAATACAAATTTATATTACCTAATCTTAGCTGGGCCATTGATGCAGCAAGGCCATAGTTTTCATCTCCCTAGTTGATATAACTCTCCACAATGGCTGTCCTCTTTTCTTTCCTAAAGGTTCCAACAGAATCCACTTCTTATTCTCTCTCAGCTCATGCCCTTTCTTCATACTTTATCCTGCCCCCAATTGAAGTTTTCTACCAAGGACTCCTCTTCTTCCCTCTTCTTCATCTCACAACCCATCTAATAAAAAAAAGTGACTTTTCCTCACCAAGGCCCAATTCTTTTCTTGCTCCCTTGGTCCCAGTATTATATCTTTCTCTCTCTGTTTACTGGTTACTTTTCTGTTGCCTTAGGGACATCCTCAAGTCTCTCCCATTCTCAGGAAAAAAAAAAAACTAGATCCTACAATCCCTACTATCATCTTATAACTTTCTTCTCTTTCTCAAACATACTCCTGGAAAAAGCCATTAATATTCATTTCCCCCATTTCTTCTCCTTTTCCTTTACCCTTTACAAATCTGGCTAACAGCTTTATAACAACCAAAATGCTCTTTCCAAAGTTACCAATGATTTCCTAATCACCAAATCTAATAACCTCTCCTTCACGCTCATCCTCTTTGAGTTCTCTGTTGCATTTGAGGTCACTAACCATGCCCTCCTTCTGAATAATTGTCTTTTTTTTTGGGTTTTCAGAATACTGTTCCCACCTACTTTTCTTCCTATGTGTGTAGCCACTCCACAGTATCATTTACTATTTCATTATCCGTGCCATGTGGATATATCTCAAGACTTTGTCCTGAACCCTCTTTTTCTTTCCACACTCACTCTTGATGATCTCTTCAATTCCTATGGATTCTATTATCATACCTATGCACATGATTCCCAGATCTATACATCCAGCCCCCGTCTCTCTTCTGAGTTCCAGTCCTGCAATAACACACAGTCCGCTGAACATTTCAAACTAAACATGTCCAAAAACTCCCTTCTTAAACCCACCCATCTTCCAAACTTTGTTATTACTGTCAAGGTTACCACCATCATTCCATTCACCCAGGATAGCAACCTCCTTTTCATCCCCAGTTTCTCCTTTTCCCTTACTCCACATATCCAGTCAGGTTCCACAACTTGTCATTTCTATCTTCACAAAAACTATCATATGCATCTCCTCATTTCTGCCTGCAAAGCCACCACCCTAATTAACATGCTCATCACTTATCTCCTGGATTACTGCAGTAGCCTCCTATTTGGTCCCCCTGCCTCAAGCTTCTCCCCACACCTCCTCACAGCTGCCAAAATTATTTTCCTAAATCACAGGTTTGATTATGTCAGCTCCCTGCTTACTAAACTCCAGTAGCTTCTATCGCTCCAAGAATTCAATATAACTTATCTGTTTGAAATTGAAAGCTCTTCACAACCAGCCCTGTCTTAACTTTCTGGTTTTTATTGCCTTTTTTACATCATGTAATCCAGATGTGGATTACTCAGTGTTCCACACTCAATACTCCATCATCCATCTCCATGCCTTTACACTAGCTGTTCTCTATACCTGTAATGCATTCCCTTCTCATGTCCGCCCCTTAAGTTCCCTGGTTTCCTTCAGGATTCAGATCAGGTGCCAATTTCTTTATAAAACTCTTCTTGGCCCTCCCACCTAGTAGTGCACAACCTCCCCAAACTATTTATAGTCATTTCATATGTATTCTGTATCAAATTCTGTGTGTTCATAGCATCTCCCCACGTAAGAAAGTAAGGACTATTACAGTTTTGTCTCTGTAAATCTGTTTTAACAGATAATCTTTTTCATATACAGTTTGGATTAGATGGTCTCTGAGGTCCTTTCCAATTATGGGATTCTCCAAACCAAAATATACTGATTCCCAGTTTTCCTACAGGCACCCAATACAGTTATGTTATTTACTCCCTCCTCCAAGGAGATGATGATGATGGTGGTGATGATGATGATGATGATGATGATGAGCAATGTTAATAATACCTTACATTTATATAGTGCTTTAAGTTTTCCAAGGTGTTTTAAAATACATTGTCACATTTCATGCTTACATGAACCCTGTGAGATAAGCTATTAAGAATTACTCCACACAATCACAGACACATCATAAGTATGACGACCAGCCTTGATAAACTAGGCTCTTCTCAGCAATCCACAGCTATAAGACAACTCTAAAAGTCTCAGGATGGAAGAAGATATCTACATTCAGAGAAAGATCTAGAAAGAACAGAGTTTAAATGGAGACTGAAGCAATCTACATGCTATGGTTCTTTTCCATGTTTGGTTTTGTTTCTTTTTTCCCATTGTTCACTCCATTGGTTACAACCCTCCTATACAACCAGACTAATGTCCAGTGTGAAAGTATCTGCAGACCCTATACTTGATTGCACACTGCCATGGGGGCGGGGGAGGGGAGGTGGAAAGGGAGGGGAGAAAATTTGAAACTCAAGGGATTCTGGAACTGAATCTTGTAAACTAAAAATAATTAAATCAATTAAATAAAAAAAATTTTTTTTTAAAAAAAGGATTACTCCATTCCCACAGATAAGAGAATTAACATTCTAAGTTGTTAGGAACATTTACTATGGCCACACAGCTAGTAATTGTCCAAATTAGTAATGGAGCCCAATCTTCTGACAATCCCTACAGGTTTTTTTTCACTCTCTTAGATAGCTCTGGTATCTACTTTGGTGTGAATGATTTTATTTTCATTGTATTATTTTTACCATGGATATATGAAATGAATGGTTTTGTTACCTTATTAAAAAAAAAACTTAGGCATCAGTAAACAATGAAAACATTATTGGAATTAAAGTCTTGCTAAAAATCATGCCACTTTGTAAATATCCATTTTCTATATACATAGAACTTTATTGTCAGGTTATTTGCTGCCATTTCCCAGAAGAGGTAGGAAAAATATCAATAAAAATCTTGCCATCTAAGCAAAATGTTTTTGCTTTTTCCTAGTAGTGATGAATCTGACATTTCAGAGACCAGTGAAACTTCAGTTTTTCTCAAAGGAACTTCCCAGGTATGATTGATTTGTGTTATTTGGTTACCCTTTTCCTCTATTTTCTGGTAGTCATCAGTATTTTAACTGTCAGATTCATTAAGTAGTTTTCATTCATATAATAATTGTCCAACAACATTCATTATATATTATCATCTTATACCATAACTTTTTAGTCACATTGATAGAAATATAGAGCTCAAAGAAACCTTGAAGATCATGTATTCCAACTCCCTTATTTTAAAGATGATGACAGAAAAGATTCTGGAAAGATGGCAGAGTAGGTCAGAAAATTCCAAGCTTTCAAGATTTTCCCCCACAAAAAGATGAAATAGTACCTCAGAGTGAATATTGAGTGGTAAAAATAAATAAGAGTGGGGCAGAACAGGGGTCCTCTTGGGATAATCAGAGAAGATCTGAAGAAAAATCCCAGGACAAGGTTTTGTGCCTGTGAAGAGTAAACACCTCCACGCTAGCTTCCCTTAAACAACAAGTGGCAAGCCCTGGGCTTAGCTGGGTTGGGAGGCTGCCTCAGCCCCAGCCATAAAAACTTTTACTCCAGGGGCAGTGAGGAGAGGGGGCATCAGAGCTGGGGAAGATTGAGGGAACCTCTACTGACAAGGAACACTAGACCCAGTTGTGCAGTGGAAATGCAGCCAGAGATGAGAAGAACCAGCATACATCTGATGAGTGCAGAAGCAATGAGGTGGGGACACTGGTGGCTGGGGCACTTACAGGAGATTGGAGGTCTTAGTTTTGGTTCCAGGCCAGAAGGAGGATCTAAAGGGCAAAGGTGCCATCCCCTGTACCCCAGGACTAGAGGTGATTATAAAAACTAAGCTACTACAAATTTTTCAAAAATTCACAGGCAAAGGAGAAAGAATCCAACCGTAGATAGTTACTATGGGAATAGAAAAGACTGGGGTTCATCTTTAGAGGAGTATAGTGAAGCAAAGAAACCTTCTTCTACCCCCCAAAAGTAATTTCAAATAGTCACCTGCCCAAAAAGAGTTCCTAGAAGAACTTCAAAAAGACTTTAAAAATCAAATGAGAGAAATTGAGGAAAAACTAAAAAAAAAAATAAGAAAAACAAGAAGATTATGAAAAAAAAAAGTCAACCAATTAGAAAAAGAGATCCAGAATCTTAAGGAAAAAATGACTCCTTGAAAATCAGAATTGGGCAAGTGAACGTATAAGAGATCAAGAAGTAATAAAACAAAATATAAAGAATTTTAAAATAGAAGAAAATGTGAAACATCTTATAAGAAAAACAATTGATTTGGAGAACAGATAGAGAAAAGAAAACATAAGAATAATCAGACTACTTGAAAGCTATAATAAAAAAGAATCTTGATACTATAACACAAGAAAGAATTAAAATTGTCCTGAAGCATTATAACAAGCGGGGAAAGTAGAAATATAAAAAATCCACCAATCACTGCCTACAAGAGATCCTGTGAGGAAAACCCATGGGAATATTATAGTCAAATCCTGAAACCCATAGCTCAAGGATAAAATATTATGAACAAGAAAAAAACAATTCAAATATGGCAGTGCCACAATTAGAAACATACAAGACCTAGTAGCAGCAACAATTAAAGATCACAGGTCTTGGAACACAGTATATCAAAAAGCAAAAGAACTGGGATTCTGGCCAAAAATATCATACCCAGCAAAGCAAAGCATAATCTTGAATGGAAAAAAAAAGGACAGGGGGTGACTAGATGGCACAGTTAATAGAGCACCAGCCCTGGAGTTAGGAGGACCTGAGTTCAAATCCAGCCTCAGATACTTAACACTTACTAGCCATGTGACCTTGGGCAAGTCACTTAACCCCAATTGCCCTGCCTTTCCCCCTCCAAAAATAAAAAAAAAAATTTTTAAGGGAAGAAAAAGACATTTAATGAATTGTCAGACTTTCAGTACTTCATTAAAAACAAAACCTGAATTCAATAGCAGATTTGACATAAAAGAGCTGAGAGAAATATAAGGTACATACCAAAGAGTAATTATAAGGGATTCAATATGGACAGATAGTTTATCTTTTATGTATGTAAAATATAAAACATGTCTAAGATTGTTATTAATGATTGGGTAGTCTGTAAGAAAGGTTGGAGTAGAGCTGAGTAGACTTTAAAAAGTAAAACTGTTTAGGAACAGTTAAAAAGAGTAATTATCTTATACAAATGAGGTACAAGAGGAAGAACTAATACAGAAGAATTAGAAGGGGGAGGAGGACTGTTTGTTCTGAAAACCTAACTGGGAATGGGTTCAAGAGGGAATAATACATGCAGTATAAAAGTCTTCTCAATTCAGAAAGAAAAAAAAGCTAAAGGAATAGGGAGTGGGGACAAGATAAGAAAGGGATCTCTAAAGTGGAGGGTGAGGGAATAGTCAAAGGAGCGGTATAGAAGGATGTTTAGATTTATGGGAATGGGAGGATAAAGGAAGAATCCTGGAGGGGGGAAGGGTAGATTAAGTGACAGGAGGTCAAAGTAGTAGGCAGAATTAAAATACAGGAGTCAGGAGGGATAGGAAATAAGAGATATGCACAAACATAAAAACATAGATCAGGAGTAGAATTTATTTGGGAAAGTATATTTTATATATGTATGTATATGTGTGTATATATATATATGTATACACCTATATCTATATATAAATATATCCATGCTTAATTGTAGCCTTTATGGGGGGGGGGGGGAAGGGGGGAAAATGGACAAAATAAAAAGTGCACAACAGAGAACAAAAGAAAACTTAAAATGAAGCAAAGATGGACAGCTGTCAACACAATGTGTAGTATTTATTACATAGATTTCTTGAAATAGAAATTTATTGCTATATATTTTCAGTCCTCTCTTATGTTCTGCTGTGCACATGACATGTTTTTCCTTTTCTTATTTTCTATTTAGGGTTATAATATTTTTTCTTTTTATATATTTAAGTTCTAGTATTTAAGTCTAAAATAAAAAAGATAAAAAATAAAGATGATGATAATAGTAGCTCACATCTGTAAAGTACTTTTTAGTTTGTGAAGCACTTTCCTCACAATACTGTTCTGAAGTAGGTGTTACAAGTATATTTGTATAATGTATAAATTCAGGCCAAGAGAAAGGTTAGATGATTTATAGTCATATTATCAGGAACTAGCAGAACTGGGGCTCAAATTCATTTCTAATTCCAAGTCTAGTGTTTTTTGCAACAGAGACATGTGAAGCTACATCCTTGTAGTGGTGGAACTGAAACAGTCTATCACATATGCTTTTACTTAACTTCTTTACCTTTTCCAAAGTGACAAATGATATTTTGTGCCATTGAATCACAGACTTATGTGTATATATATATATATATATATATATATATATATATATATATATATATATACACACACATATCCATACACACACACACACACACAGGTAAATACACAAGGAATGTGCCATTCATGTAGAGTAACCAGTCTATGATCTAGTTAAGTCCTAGGTAGATATCTCATCTCATAGAAGTTAAGTGACTCACCTAGGTTCATACAGCTGATAAACATCACAGGCAGGATTTGAACCCAAGCCTTCCTGATTTGAACCCAGGACCATCATTATATCTACTATATCACATTGCTTCAGCATATCTGTATTTATATATTTGTCCAGGTGAACTAAACAAAATCCTCAGGTAAACAGTTTAGCCAAATGAGGTCATTTTGATTCAATGGCACAAGACAAACATTCAAAACATTATAATATTCACAACATTACATCTTATCACAGAAAATGGCCACACAGTTTTCACTACAGTGGCCACAGTATTCAGAACAAGGAACAACAGAATACTCAAACTTCCACTCATGGGGCAACTCAATCATTTAGTCATTCAATCAATTCACAATAGAATACTTAAACTTCCACTGTGGGGCAACTCAATCATTAACAAGAAACAAGAGAATAATCAAACTTCCACTCATGGGGCAACCATTAACTTAATCAGTCACTAATCTAGATTTACGATTACTAAATATCTTGATCACAAATACAGTCATTAGAAAACCACACAAACCCTCCACCCCTCTATGTCCAAAAAACCTCAGTTTCATCCAAGGGGAGGCTTTTTCTTCATCTTGAC
>CM053585.1:466717887-466741317 GCA_028646515.1 Pseudochirops corinnae
TCTGGAATTCTTGCTTATGTACACACCTCAGCCAATCCCCTTCTTCCACATCGACAGGGCCTCAGCCAATCCCCTTCTTCCACATCAACAGGGGAGTTCATGCCTTCTCAACAGTGGGACAGAGTTTGCACCTTCCACACTTAGCGCTAAGTATCCTGCTAAACTAATTACTATTACAGGCCCTTCCCCACAGGGGGCTGTTACCTCTCCTGGCCAATGGCATGGATTGACTATGGGGAGGGAGGAGTGCAGGGGAATGGCTGAAGCACCTCACTCCTGTCCCTCCACATCCAGTTACACTACACCACCCAGGCCCCTGGGCCAGAGTCACCCAGTGCCTTCCTCACAGCATATACCTTCCCTTTCTCCCTAAATCACGATTGTATGTACTCTGCCACCCCACCTCTCAATAAACATCATTGCCAATTAAAAAAAAAAAACAGAAGATAAATGGAGTGCAATGTTTCAAGTTTATAAGCAGTATTACCTTATAAAATAGTGACATGCAATTCAGTATAAAACAAGATGAAAGAGAGTCTGGTGTGAGACCAAAGTCAGATAATTCTAAGAGTATCTCTAGAGAAAACACACATTAAGAATAGAGAAACTATTTTAAAGGCACTCAGGGATCACTTTTCAAGATCTCTCAAAGAAGATTACAGAAAATGAAAAAGGGGTGGCTAGGTGGCGCAGTGAATAGAGTCAGGAGGACCTGAGTTCTAATCCGACCTCAGACACTTAACATAAAACTAGCAGTGTGACCTTGTGCAAGTCACTTAACCCCAATTGCCCTACTTCCCCTCTCCAAAAAAAGGAAAAGCCAAAAAAAAAAAAGAAAAATGAAAAAGATCATAAATAGTACTATTACCCAAAAGATGGCAGCTGAGAAGACATAAACATCTACTGACCTATATGTCTAGTATCTTTATGAAGTATTTTTAAAGGCAGCAAAGTGGTACAATGGATAGACAGTGGCCCTGGAGTCAGGAGGTCCTGAATTCAAATGCAGGCTCAGACACTTATTAGCTGTGTGACCTTGTTAACCCTGATTGCTTCTTTATAAAAGAAAAAAAATGCTTTCTTAAGCTATTGGTATCAAAGGTATCCATGGCAAAAACATGAAAAGAGAGGAGATGCACTTTCACAATTGATTTCTGACAGTCATATAACTGAATGAGAGAGACAGGACATGGGATTCTACTAAGCTAAGGCCTATTTGTTGATTTTTTTTTTAATTCAATTTCATAGAATAAAATGCAGCCTTAAAGGCTCTTTAAGAGTATTTTAAACAAATGTCTTCTATACCTGATGAAATTATAAATGGTTCTGTGATTGCTATTGTTTCGCAAAGTATCAAGCAAGTTATATCTAGGGATATAAAACAAGTTATGGTCACATGTCCATAAATTTAGAGCTAGAAGGGGTCTCAGAAGTCAGTGAATCCAATTCCTCATTTTACAGATGAGTAAACTGAGATATAGAAAAGTGAAATGACTTAGTAAGATCTCACAGCCAATATCTGAGGCAGAATTTGAATCCAAGCTCCAAGTCCAGTGCTCTGTCCACTATACCACACTGCCTCAATGTCATAAAGAAAATAGTATGCACAGTTCAAATAAAAGGATTCTCTCCACAATCCCATGAACTCCATGGAGCTTACCTGGGTAAAAAATGAAGATGAAACATCTCCCTCACCTCCTGCCAGAGATAAGGAATTTAAAATGCAAAAAAGACATATATATTTTCAGATATGGCTAATATGGGAATACATTTTTCTGGGCTATGCGTGTATGTATTGAGGGCTTTTTAAAAATTTGCTCATAGGAGGAGGGATAATGGAAGGGACAGATTAATAAAAGAAAAAATCATATAACATTTAAAAAATAGATTGAGGGATATGACAGTGGTGTGGAAATTGATGAAAATATGGATACACCAACCGCCCCATAGATTGCATGAAGATTGCACAGCAAATCTATAAAGAGTTGTCTGGCTTATGAATGTTAAGCTCTGATTACTAGTGTAGGGTGGGGCTTTAAATACATATGTATCCATGTATTGAAGGTAAATTACTTCCAAGTACCTTTTCTAGCTCAAACTTGTCTATATCTGTATACCTACTATGAAGCACCAAAACCTTACCAACCTATTCCAAACATTTTCAGTAACATCAACTTTTGACCCTTCTTCCATCAATATCATCTGCCTTTGGCCCTCTCCAGCTTGAGATCTTAATAGCCATTCAGATCCAAAAGCTTATATGCCCCTTTGTGCTCATTCTCTTTCATTGCCCTTCCCATCCATTTTCAGAAAAGATGAAGATTTAAACCAATTCATATACCCTATCCAGGTACCTTTCTAGCCATACCCCACTTATCCTAGGTCCCACTGCAAGGCCAGACAGAAAATAAGTTAAAGATTCCCTCTCAATAATAAAGTTCACCAAATGCTCCTTTTCACAAATGACATTGTACCAACTGCATCAAACCCTGAATTCTACAAAGCCTCTTCAATGAAATACATCACAATTGAAAAGACATCAGGCTTGCCATCCAAGCTAGAAAAATATATCATCCTGGTACATAAATATGACTCATGAAACACCATGATCTCAGAAAAATCTAAATTGTAGTTGACGCAAAGGGGAGTAAAAGATGCATGGTCAGTGTAAGTAAGCTGTGATATATTGTCAGCAAAGATAATCACAAAAATTGGCATAGGAGATATTGTCTGGTGAAGACATAAGTGACCAGAAAAGGAAATGGCCTGTCAATGTGAAGATAAAAGCTAATGAATGGACAACTCACATGCTGTATTGGTACCTCAGAGGGATTAAAAAAAAAAAAAACAGAGGAAGAGCTCCTGTAATTTGGGTGACTCCTCTTTGGAGGATTTATAGAAAGATGTGGGGGGCTCACTTTGGAAAGAGTTGTGTGATTTGGCCAGACAAGACTCTGGAAAGCGGTTGAGCCTCCAGCTTTGAAAAATCCAGATGTTGGTGCTTCCCTCTCTGGTAACTGAATAGCCATTGAGACAACTAGGTGATATGTTGTGTAGAGCCAGGGGCATCTAGAGTCAAGAAGATCCGAATTCAGATTTGATCTCAGACACTAGCAATGTAATACTAGATTTCTCTATGCATGAAAAGGCCCTGATTTGAGGCATTAGAGTGCAAATCAAAGTTTAGAAGCCAAATTAGAAGTTAGTGTTTAAGAAATTGAATACAAAAAAAAAAGTCCAGAAGCCATCAAAAGAAGCTACATATAGAAGCCAAAATATCAGAAGAGAGAACGTAGAATTCACTGGAGCTGAGCGATTAACTGATGCTGAGATCAGCTGATAAGAGCTTCTACTGTTGATGTGAGAAACTGATCTGATTGGAGGAAAGATAATGTTTAAAAGAGATGACTGGAGAAAGGTGTATCCTCTATTGTGATGAAGACCTGACTAGAAGAAAGGCAGTTTTACTTTCTAATTGCCACAAAGATCTTGAGAAAAGGGAAACCCCTTAGAGCAGCGGTTCTAAACCTGTGGGTTATGTTCAATTTACATACACCTGCTTATCAGATGTTTGCATTGCGATTCATAACAGTAGCAAGATTGCAGTTATGAAGTAGCAGCAAAAATGGTTTGGTGGTTGGGGGTCACCACAACATAAGGAGCTGTGTTGAAGGGTCACGGCATCGGGAAGGTTGAGAACCACTGCCTTAGAGGTTTGCCTTTTATGATCCTATATGTCTGCAAAGGGAAAATCATTCAAAGCTCAAGATTAGAGAACAAGATTGAATAGTTTTACAGATTCCATGGTCTGTGGGAGAGTATTGCTCATGTTTGTGTGTAGACTATTATTATTATTGCTATTCTTGTTCTTTTTCTATTAAATAAATGTTATGTTATGATGAAAAAAAAGAAAGATGTGGATAAGAATTGTATAGGATGAAAAAAATATGAAGGAGTTGCTATTTATGAAGTACCAGTGAAGCCATGAATTCATTAGAATAAATTCAAATAAATTAAATTTCTCTCTACATAAAATACAGGGTTTCCATTAGCCCAGGAATAGTCTATCTGAGTGCCTTTTTACATTCAGCCTAAAGATTATTCCTGAACCAATTAGTTTTGTCTCTACAATCTCCGTCTCCAACATTGGCAAGAGAAGTCAACCACTGGTAGAGAGCCAACTGCACATTTTTCAAAATATCCTTCAATAATTCAATACTTTAAGGTTCTATAATTTCATTATTTGAGTGCCCTCTCCCCCTTTTATTATTTAGTTTGCTCTATAATTTAGAGTAGTCTTCAAGAGTTACTGAAAAAGTCATTTCCCTGAAGTCAACTTGGTACCTAGCTCCTCTAAATTTAGCTAAGCTAGTCCTTGGTCATCAGACATAAAATTTTTCATTAAACCCTTACATGAAGCCTTTTCACATTGATATCTACAGCAGTAGCATAGCTTTTGAAAAACCAGGGTGACCTTTATACCACTATGAGATATTAGAGTAGCACTTACTAGTGGAAGATGAATGTTCTTAATAATGATAAATCTTAAATCTAGCATCATAGAAGTGGAAGTGATGTTAGCATTCATCTGTTGCCAGACTCAATTTCTGGAAAAAAAAAAAGCCAGAAGTCATTTGGAACAAAATCTTGTAAATAAGCTAGGTAACAACTGTATGATGCTTTTTTAAAAGTCATAACACTACTATAAATCTGTTTAGGTAGTAGAAACATTGTCACACCGCTCTAAACCTCACTTTTCTCAGTTGTAAAATTAGATGTACTAATGCTACACAATCTACAAGACTGTTGTGAGAAGAGCACTTTGTAAATCTTAAATTCTATAGAAATTTAAGTTACTATAATCTTAAGAGTACAGGCTCCCAACAAGCTACTTTGAAGTACAAAACTAATTTGTATTAATGAGTTCTGGTATATTTGAGTTAAAAGTAGTCATTTTATAGCTATACTTTGTATTCACAGTGTGCACACAAATGCACAGATGTACATATTCATACACTCATCAGCCTACTATGCATGGATAAATATACATACCTCCCCATACAGATCTGTATCCAGATAAGAATTCAGGCATGCATGCACAAAAATAAACATTGCTGGTGGAGCTGAATCATATCAATATTGACAGTCTTCTGTAAACAAAGCCAGAAGAAAAAAAAGGAAGTTGCAACTGAATTGAAGGATGCCTTATAGGCTTCTCCTGGGAGAGGTAAAGAGGGAGTTGATGGAGGAGGCTTTGTCATCATTCCAAAGGCAGCAATAACATTGTTTCAGGCATATTTGGTCATTATATTTTGAAGTAAGTTATATACCAACATGATTGCTGAGACCATAGAGAAATCCTACAAAAAATTTGATAAGACCTTCCAAATCAAATCAACGTATACTTGGACACTTGGTGACTGCAACAGAAGTAAGGATGGGGAGAAATATATGGGAAAGTGTGGTTCAAGATGAAGGAATGAGAGAACAGAGACTTTTAGATGACTCAGAACCCTCACACTTCCTTATCATGAACACATTCTTTAAGAAGAAAAGTGGTAGGCACTGAAATCACTAAACACCAGAAAAAAGTTGATTATATTTTTAATCTACTCGCAAAGATTTCTTGTTGATGAGGGTGTTGTCCCTGAGTCAGATGAGAATTAGGAGAAAAAAAACAAGAATAAACAATAATAATGAGAAAAAATGTAGTATACAATTGGAAGGCATACTCTGAACCTGTAATCTGTGACACCCACTGGCTAAGTAACTCTGGACAAGTCACTCCATCTCTCAGTGCTCAAGGCAAGCTTTCTGAGATGGTGAGCTAAAGAAAAAGTGCTGACCTATATTATTAAATGGATTTTCCCCACCAGAGAATTCCCTATACCAATAAAATCATAGATCTAGTTCTGATATCTAACCTTGAACTACTTGAAAAATAATTAAAAGTAAAAAGTGAGAAATGGACAATAGAAGTAAACCAACATTGATTCAAATAATCTTATCCAAAAGTTAAATCAATGTATATTAATTGCCACAATAAAGAGACCAAACGAGGTCAAAAGGTACCTTAGTTAGCAAACATCTGACTTAACAGAAATAAGTGTAAAGGCAACACTGGGCTAGAATATAAACTCGTTTGTAAAATCTTACAAAGCTGAATGGACATTTATTGTGTCATAAAGAAGAGAGAAGTAAATGAGGGTAAAACTAATTTAAAGAAATATTTGGCAAGATATCTAATAAGTGTCCCAAGGAGGGATTTGAACTTGAGTTTCCTAACTCTAATAGCCCATCTTCTTTGCTATGCTGCCTCTGTATAATATTCTTTGAAGAATAGATATGTAAGAAGATCTATAACACGGTAGGTAAGAAAATGAAAAGAGAGGTGAAAGAAAGTGAGGATTGGGTAGAAAATGCTGCTTAGGTGAGATATCTGCACAGTTGGGGATAAATAGACAAATGGATAACATTAGCAAAAACCATAGAATACTAGTTATCTGAAGGGATACTCATTATTCTCTTTCTGAGGTCCAGAAAATTCCATTGGAAATAGAGTTGTTACATTCCAGCTTCTCTACTTTTGTTCTTTTTTAACACATCAAGCTTACTATCTACTTTGTAAGGTTCTAGCTTAGAACTAAGGTGATACCTAATAAAAAGAAAAGTTCAAATCAAAACAATCTTTTTTCCACTCCACATCCAGCAAATTGGTAAAGATGACAAAAGATGAGAATAGTCATTGGAAAAACCCACATTAATTAACGCATTGCTAGTAGAACTATAAACTATTCTGGAAAGCAATTTGGAATTATGAAAATAAACTGGCTAAAATGTCTATGCCCTTGACCAAAGTTACTACTGTTCAGCATGTACCTCAAAAACAAAGGATCAAATTATACAAGTCTTTTATAATAATACTTTAGTAGCAAAGAATTAGAAACAAAGTAGATACCCATCACTTGGTAAAACACATTATGGTACATGAACGTAATAGAATATTACTGGGTATTAAGAAATGTTAAACATGAATACAAATATGGAAAAACACATAATTTAGTGCAAAGTGAAATAAGCAGAGCCAGAAAATCAGTCTATACAATGACTATATCAATGTAAATAAAAGTAACTACTGCAAAACAATCAAAGATGAATGTTGTGAAATTGAAAAAGAACAAGATTGGTCCCAAAGAAGTGATGAGAAGACACCTCCACTTGTTCCTTTGCAGAGGATAGGGGTCCATGGGTATGGAACACTGCATATGACATTAGATTTCTTTTCAATGTATTGATAAATTTTGCTGATTTTTCCTTCTCTTCCTATTTTTTTCATTTGCCTCTTTTCCCAATTTTTTTTTCTTTTTTTAAATTAAAGGGGATAGATACAAGGGAAAATCTAAGTGATATGAAAATAAAAGACATCAATAAAAATCTATTTGAAAAAATAATTTTGTTGAAACTAAAAGCCACTCTACTATGTGCAAGTCCCAAATTCTACCTATATCCATGAGGCCAGACTATTATCTTCATCTAGTCTTGAAGCAGCAAGTATTTTAACGTTTAAGCTAAAACTTAATGTCAAAAAATTAAAGGATGCTAACCATGTTTATGAATGTAGACAATTATAGATGAACCTGCACTTTTTGGAAACATCTAATCTACTGATTTCAAGATTTATTTTATGCTAGAACCAATCATGGACACAATTGAGTAGCCCATGTATCAGCACTATGCTGAGGTTTGGGTCTAGTATTCATTGAAATTTGGTGTTTTAAATTAATATTCACTTATTTTAAATCTTTCTTACCTAGATAGAAACTAAGGGAAAAACATAAGAACAAAAACAGAAAGAAATTTAATTAAGTTGTTCCAGAAAAATTCTAGAAATGAACAAGAGATAAATCTAATAATTTTAAAGGTCATAAGTTAAAGTTATTTACATGGTTGAGGGGAAGAAGGAAACTATCAATGACAGAAGAAAGGGACAAAGAAGAAGGAGAAAGATGGAGGAGAAGAAGGTGAAGAGAGGATAGTTGAAGCATTTTTTAAATGCCTAAAAGAGAACAAAAAGAAGTTCAGAATGAAATACAGACAAGTAAGACATCTTGGAAATTAATATGTTGAATTTATCATCAGATTTTTTTAACAAGCAAGCTATACAAATAGAGGTTTATGGTTTCACAAATAATACTTTCTAATCTAAATTTTATATGGAAATGGTGTTTAAGTTTGGTCTTTAAGAATAATTATATAAAATTTTAAGAGTAATTATATAAAATGTCAAGTTGATTCCTTTTATATGCCAATTTTTCTCCAGATAATGGCTAAGAATTGATTCCCATTATGTTTTATTGTGACTGGGAAATTGGTCAACACTGGAATCCCTAACTACCTCAGGTTCAGTTGGAATTCTGTATTTGGTATAATTCTAGTTATGCAAATTTGACTTTAACACTCAATCTGGTACACATTCTTTATTCATAAACCATATAGTAACCATAAATCAAATAAAAAATATTTAATTGCAACAGAATAGTAAGATATATATATATACATATATATATATATTTGTGTGTGTGTGTGTATGTGTATACACACAGAGAAACTCCTTTAGCCTTACATACTGTTAGTAAAATAATTTGGGCTTGGGCACATTTATATGGCCAGTGGTACTTCATAAATAGATCTATTTTAATTTATTAGAAAAATTAATTGAACCAGAAAACTCCATTCCCCAACTATGCTGGTTCTAAGTTGTAAGATTAAAGAACCAAAGAAGAAAGATGCAGATTCATGAGCATAGTTTAGTGAAATAAAATATCAGAAGCAAGAAAGCCAGGCAATCAATAAACATTGAGTGCCTGCAGTATGTCCGGCCCTGCACTAAGTATAGAGGATCCAAGGGAGGCTTATGATGTTTGGGGAAAACTCAATAAATTTACCTGAATGAGTAGATAAGGGTGATAATCAGCGTGCTCTATATGATATGACTTGGACACCGTCTGGCTTTATACTGTTAATGTTACTAAAGTTTGAAATGTCTATTATTGTACTTATGAAAGAAAATTAGTCCTTTCTTTGGTTTAATTTTTCATTGACTAGATCAAGCTGTATTTATGTATATACATATGTATGTATTCATTCATTCACTTATTTTTCTACTAGAATAAAGTAAGAGAATCAGAAGAAGTTATTCCTCCAAACCAAGAATCAGAAAGGAAAAACGTGAGTGTCTTTTAATGTTATAGAATTCCTCTTCCATCTAGAAATGAGCCATTTTTTGTACTTGGTGGGAAGGAAGAGACTTAACTTTTTCAATTTGGTGCTGAATTTTGTTAAATGTAATACAAAATATTTTGTCTAGAAATCTAAAAAGATTACTTCCTATTGTATCCTGAATTTATTTAAATCCATAGCTGTCTAGAGACGATGGAAGTAATGTTTGTAAATTGGGAGAGATCTAATAAGTAAGTGAGTATTTTATGAAAATAGGTTTTGTCTTCCTGTTAAGTACTCCAAAACTGCTGCCTCTTTCTTTGCCCCTAATCCCAAGTCTACTCTACTATACAGTTATCATCATTCAGCCTTTTCATTAACTTCTGCTTGTTCCTGTGCCTGTCTCACCTCGAGTCTGATGAGGGCTCATACTCACAGATTCTTCTAGGCACTGGTCAGTAGAGGACTTCGAAGCTGAATCTCACCAACTAAGAACAGAACTGTGCTTAGAGAGACAGAGAGAGGTATTTAATTAGAATTATCAGTCACATGGATTGTAAATTATATTCTATTATCAAAAGTAAACATGCAAGCCCAGTGTAAATTCAGAACTCCCAAGTACATGACTATCAGGGGAAATTACTAGCTCAGTAATCAGTACAAACAGATAAATCTACCAAAAATGTCTCCTATAGAATAAAAATAGAATTATTAATAATCCAAAAAGAGGAGGGGGCACACAATTATTCCTGAAAGAAAAATGAAATTACCAATTAATACCTGTTCTAGGTACAGTGTAGGGCTTGACTCACAAAACCAGATTGAAAATACGACTCTAACATTCTCTAGCTGTTTAGGAACCTCTCTGCAAATCACTTAACCTCTAGGTACCTCAAACAATCTACCAAATCATAGATTGAATGTACTCTACTTTGATAGAGAGAGTCACCAGCCCTTCAAATAACTGTCCTAGATGCAGCAGGGTCTACCACAAAGTAACCTAAAAAAGATAGAAAAGCCAAGAAATGTGTCTTTGACCACCAAAATAGCAAGGTGGAAAGTATTGAACTGGAACTCACAGGAACTGAGTTCAGATCCAGACTCTGCTATTTACTACATGCTTAACGTTGGACAAATTCCAGTTCCCTCATCTGTAAAAAGTTGGGGGTTGACTAGAAGATATTTAATGTTCCTTCGAGATCTAAATCTTTGATAAAGAAGGAGAGAGAAAAAGAGAAGATGGGAACCAAGTCTCTGTTCCCTTTTCAGCTAGCAGGGAGGAAGAGTGCACAGTCAAAAGTTTCTGTTCTATCTCCTTCTCTCCTACTTCTTTTCCCTCCCTCTTTCCCCTACCCTCCCACTGCCTCAATCCACTTCTTCCCATACTGTCCCCTCTCCCTCCCCTCTTGCCCTCCCTACTCATTTTCTCCCTTCCTTCTCTCTTCCCTTTCTTCCTTCCCTTCTCATCTGTCTCCTCCTCCTCCCTTCCATTTCCAGTCTCTTTTTTGTTTCCTGGCTTCTTCTCCCTCCTCCCTTTTCTTTCTCCTCTCTTTACCATCCTCATCTTCCCTTTCCTTTTCTTTTCTTCTGAAGTTCATTTCCTTTTCCTTTTTCCTTAACTGGGCATTATGCAGAAATCTATCAATCAAGCATTTATTAAACAATGACCATGTGCCAGGGACTGTGCTAAGGGGTAAAGATACAAAGAAAAATCTAAGTCCCTGTCCCAGGAGTCATACATTCCAATAGAGGAAACAAATATGCAAGTTAAAACATACAAGATAAATACAGAATAGATGAAAATATCAAAATATACATATACCTATAGATATAAAGTTTTCTATACATATATATATGCTATATACATATTTCTAAAGTGGTCAGATAGAGTATTTTATATTTTTTGTCTTTTGGAAAATGCTCACTAAAAATTAATTTTTATTTATGTGGACATCAACTGAGCCTTAAAAGCCTTTAATAGAAAAAGAATTTTCCATTCTTTGCCTTGAAAGCTAACTCCCGCATCCTTTCTTTGAATCGGCATGATTTTTTCCTTTTTGTGATCTCAATTCAAGAAACATTAAGCATTTATTTTTGAAAGTCTATTTCCTTGATTATTCATTTACTCTTGCCTATTTCCCACTCAAATCTGTTGTTCTTTCAATCTTGTGCCTTTGTTAATTCTTATAAATAAATATCTATTATTCCTCAGGCAAAAAACCACAAAATGAAAATTTTGGAGCTTACTGGGAAACAAATGACTATATTTTCTCCACTTGGAGTAGGACCATTTTTCAAGAAACTACAAAATCAAAAGGTTTGAATACCATATGTCATTAATATAAGCTTGACTGTATTACATCTTAGCAGAAAATATTTAGGATACACCACTTACTGTCCATTGCTAATGCAAGCAAAGTGTTCTCAATCTTATTTTAGTTATGATGTATACCTGGCAAGAAGTCTCCAGAATTTCCTTGTCCATGATGATTGGTAATCCAGAAAACATAACCTATTGGGAGATATTACCTGTACGGTTTGGCTATATATCTAGCTACAAAGTAGTTATGTCCCTAGGCAAAGATTTTGATAAGTGGGGAGTCTTTTGATAAACAAGAAGTTTAGAAAGGAGAATTGGAATAGAAGGGGGAAAGAAATATGTGGATGAAGAGAGATGGGAGAGGCAAGCAGCGTGATCCACATGGTTGGAGTGAATAGATAAAAGGGGAGTGCATGGAGAAGGGCAGCCATGGAACCATTTGTAAAGCCAGGAATCTTAGCAGAAGCCCGATGACTCTGTACCCAAGCAGAAAAGCTGAGCCGATCCTCCCTGACACCAAGAGGTTATTGCAGAACTCTATTAGGCAAACAGCACTGAAACCTAAACCTTTACGACTGGGTCATATATATAATCTGAAGATGCTATGTGATTTTTTTCTTATCATAGTGAGGAAATCAATGAGAATTGGTTTGGGAGATAATCCTTCTAGATTCTATAAGGGATTGCCATATGTATGTATGGGCTGGGGAAATAGATTGAGAATGATTCTCTTGCTATTTATTTGGGTTTATGCTCTAATTAAGTGTGTTTGCTATTGATTTGTGATACTTGCATGGTCTGTAAATAGTAGTGTTCTGGTAGGGGCTCAGGACATGATTTTCAAAATAAATTTTCATAACTAGCCCACATTAAGTCTTGAAAAATTATCTGGGGACTTCTAAGCCAAGAATTCTGAGTCTTTTTGAAGGACAGTTGTATTTTGTGGTGGCTTATCTGAGATCTTTATGGATCAAATAAGTCTATTTATGGTGTTCTAGATCAAGGAAAGACTGCCTGCTCCAACATTGCAGGGATCCATTAAAGATTTTCCATTTTGGCTTACAATGATTTCAAATTCTAAGCTTAATTTCAAATTTATTTTAATTTCAAAGTCTAAGTTGCTAACAACAATAACCTCACTACAGTGATACACTATGGCTAATTTGTTCCTATTAATAGCTTCTATGCTGGGGGCTACACTGAAAATTTTTCTTTTTTTCCCTCTAGACCATTAGTTAGTAGATTTTTCCCCTTCAGTGAAAGAATTCTTCCCAGTCCAGGCCTATTGGTTCAAGTTACCATTATTTCATTGGGTATCAGTGTCATTGTCTTTTTTTGTTTATTGATGAAATAATATTTTATATTTTGCTAAAGAAACTGTAATGTATCCCAAATCTATGGAAGTATACAGTATAATTGTGTGCACTAAGGGACATTGTTGAACTGTCATTGTTAATCTTATACTTTTGTATTGAATAGTCACCAAGACTTTTCAGTTACTGGAAAACTAGTGCATATTGACCCTTCTTGATACTATTAGTTTTGAGGGCATACATTTTTACTCTGATGATGATGACAATATTGAAAGGTCCTTATAACATCCTGTGACACTTCAGGGAAATGTCAGGTATATAGGAAAGAAGATAAAGTGGTAATTATATTAATTCAGTTGTCTGAAACAGTAGGATATTCCAAAATTCCAAAAGAGACAAAGGTTAATTGAAAATATTACACACTCCTCTACTGATCAGAAACTAATGAACAAATTGAAAGACTTCATGCTCACAGAAGAGCGAATTGAAAACAAATATAAAAGGCCTTATGGGGCCTGTCATCCTTACCTTCCTTAGTAGCCAGTGACCCAATGTCAATAACTAGTTATGGTGAGTGAGGGTGGGAGGGACAACAGACTTTTGACAACTAACATTGTTACAAAAGACTCAACATAGAAAACTCATATTTAAGGGAGCATGGCTTTCCATCAGGAAAGGAGCCCTTTAGTCCTAAGACATACCGTCACTGTAATACAGGCACTGCAGAGAAATGTTATCAAAAAAATCATGAAGAAGAATTAAGAAACCTCTTGATAAGGATGAAAGAGGAGAGTGTAAAAAACTGACTTGAAGTTTAACATCAAAAAAAACTAATATTTTGTCAACTGGTCCCACTACTTCCTGGAAACAGAAGGAAAAGAAATGGAAGCAGTGCCAGATATTATATTCTTGGGCTCAAAGATCACTGCAGACTATAACTGTAGCCATGAAATTAAAAGACACTTGCTCCTTGGAAGGAATACTATGGTAAATCTAGACAGCATACTGAAAAGCAGAGAAAGCACCTTGACAACAAAGGTTTGTATAGTTCACACCTGCACAACTTAGCAGTAGGTAGGTGCCAAAATTAAAATAGGCTAAACTTCTTCAGGCCACAGATAATTTTTTAGCAGCTCACTTTCCAAGTAAAGGTTAGACTGACAATGGTTGTTTGCTGTGGGTCACATGACAAACAGGAGAGAGTGCAGGGTGGCAGGCCACCTGAGATTTCTTGTCAGGCCACAAGTTGCCCTTGGGCTGTATGTTGTGTATGCCTGATATAGTTAAAGCTATGGTTTTTCCAGTTGCAACATATGACTCTGAGAGTTGTACTATAAGGAAAGCTGAATATCAGAGAACAACACTTTGGAATTGTAATGTTAGAGATGACATTTGAGAGTCCCTTGGGACAGCAAGGAGATCCGATCAGTCAATACTTAAAGAAATTAATTCAGGCTATTTACCTGAAGGTCAAATATTGAAGCAGAAGCTTAGATACTTTGGCCATGTAATGAGAACACAGGACTCAATGGAAAAGACCCTGATGTAAGGAAGATTGAAGACAAAAGGAAAAGGGAATGGAAGAAGATGATATGTAGAAGTAGTGTCGTGGAAACAACAAACATGAACTTGGACAGACTTTGAAAAGTAGTGGAGGATAGAAGGGCCTGCAGTGCTATGGTCCATGGGGTCGCAAAGAGTCAGACACGACTGAGTGGCTGAACAACAAAAACAATCATAAAGAAATATAGGAGGCTAATGGGGAGTCTTGGGAGATCTGATTTTGACATCAGATGATCCTTGAAAATGCAGCACCCTGCTCTCCCAGCTCTCTTCAGCAGCAGCCACAGTAGCAGCAGCAGCATGTCCCACCAGAAGTTCCCCAGTCTCAGGAATGGATCTCTGGACTTTCTGCCTCAGAAACAAAGCAGCAGACACCAGGGAAAGGTGAAGAGCCTCCCCAAAGATGATCCCACAAAGCTTATCAACCTCAAAGCCTTTCTGGGCTATAAGGCAGGCATGAGCCACATCATTGGAGAAGTGGACAGATCTGGCTCAAAGGAGGAACAAGAAGGAAGTGACTGAGGGGGGTCACCATTATGGAAATGCCCCCAGGATCATTGTAGATTTCATGGGCTATGGGCAAACCCCCAAGGCCTCTGGAACCTCAAAGCCATTTTTGCAGAGCCACATCTGTGGATGAATGTAAGAGGTGATTCTATAAGAACTGGTGCAAGTCCAAGAAGACAAGTTCTATTAGAAGAAGCAAGACAATTATGGCAAGAAGCAGTTGGAGAAAGATTTCAAAAGCATGAAGAAAGACTGCCTGGTGTTCTGAGTCATTACCCATACCCAGGTGTGACTGCTCCCTCTGAGGAAGAAGACATCTTGCCTGATAGATATCCAGATGAATGGCAGCAGCATGGCTGAGAAACTGCACTGGGCCCACAGAAATCTGAAGCAGCAGGTATCCATCCCTACTGTGATTGGCAGGAGGAGATGACTGACTTAGCTGAAGTGACTAAGAGCAAGGGTTACAAAGGTGTCACTAGCCACTGCCGTACAAAGAAACAGCCCCAAAATACCTACCCAGGTCTGCCTCAGATGGCTTATACTGAATCTTGGCTCCCTGTCTACATGGCATTCTCTGTGGCCTGGCCTGGTCAGAAGGGCTACCACCGTTGCATCAAGATCAACAAAAAGATCTACAGGATTAGCCAGGGCTTCTAGATAAAGAATGGGAAACTGATCAAAAACAATACATCACTGATTACAACCTGTTTGACAAGAACATTAACTTTATGGGAGGGTTTGAACACTACTGGGAAGTGACCAATGACTGAAAGGCTGTGTTGTTGGGACCAAGAAGTATATCCTCAACTTATAAAAGTCTCTGCTGGTACAGACCAAATGATATGTCTTGGAGAAAAGTGACTTGAAATTGGACAAAATCATCTCTAAATTTGACCATGGCTAATTCCAGACTGTAGAGAAGGAAAAGATTTCATGGAACTACTAAAAAAAGGACCTATCTGATAAAGAAGAAGCTGCCTAATGTCTATAAGCAAATTTAGACCCAGTGGATTCTCAATAAATTGAAATTATTTTCAAGGGGAAAGAAAGAAAATACAGCACTCTGAGGTCATAGAGCTAGTGATACAGATGCTAAATAACCATTTTGATGGTATGGAGAATGGTACAGGGCTGATGTGTTAATTTCCTTAATACTGTAACAAGAGATTTCTGACTATGTGTAATGGTTGGAAACACCATTTCAAAGGAACAGTGCCTTTGGAGCTGTTGGCCAATGTCAGATCAGTCCAAATGACAAAGAATTTGATACCTGAGGAAATCCTATGCATTGCACCATCAATAAGTGAGCAATGAGAACAGTTAAGTTAAAGTTGATACTCATGAGCAGGAAAATAGTTGCAAATATGGTTGTCGGAGAGAGAAATTGAAAATGACAAAAACCAGCCTCTTGTGGTTTCAGAATATTTCCTTAGGCATGATCCTTTGATACCAAAAGAAAGGCTGCCTCAGTTCAATAAGACCTCCTTGAAGAAACTCCAGGATAGTGGATAGGTAATCTAGCAAGCAAAGTCATCCCTTTGGGAAGTATATGGAAGCTGAAGGAGATTTGAGACCAGAGATCAAGGTGACTTATTTGAGGAATATCAATATAATATAGCCAAAGAGTCTACATGTGCAGCCCACTACACCTCACAGGAAGGCGTGAATAATAAATGTGGGCCAGTCGTCAAATGCAAGCAAGTTGCAAGCAAATTAATTTATTCATCTGAGGGTCAGAAATTATATAGGCAAAGCATACATTGTTTTATGGCCACTCCCATGGGACATTTCCCAATACCATGAGTATGTGACTCCTAGCATGGTGGTCAAAGTTCAGGAGGATGGATGATCTGAATTCCATGGGTAAATACAAACAAAAGCAAGATCCATATCTTAATCAAGGAATGCACAAGGAAATCAGATGGTGAACCAATAATCTTGAGAAGATTGAGCCCAGAGAGAAATAACAGACCATGAGCAAAACTCTGGCCTGGATTTTCTTAAATGGACTCTCTCAGTACTGGCCCTTAACATACGTGGCTGTCTTCTATCACTATCTTCTGCTCTAACTGTAGATTAGATGAACACATACACATTGAGTATAATTGGGGAGAGAAATCTGGAATTGGTTTGTCAGAATGCTAATTCCGTTGGACTCATGGCAAGGAACTGAGATGAGGATGAGAATGGGAGCTATGCAAAGACCCAAAGACTGTAACATCAGCACCAATAATATTTTCTGGGTCCTTTCTACCTGAACTTGTAGGACCCCACAACAGTGACAGTAAAGACTGAAGATGTAGAGTGCTCCTCTATGCTAGATAGAAAATTCCAATTGACAATTATACTTTGCTTTTTTTATGAAGGACATTAGTGACTTATGCTTTTTTTTTTTAACATCTTATTTTTTTATTTTTTTCTCAATTACATGTAAAAAAAATTTGTAATATTGTTTTTAAAAAAAATTTTGAATACTAAACTCTCTCTCTCCCTTGCCTCCCCCCTCCTGGAGAAGGCAATTGAGTTGATATAGATTATACATGTGCAGTCATGCAAAACATTTCCATATTAGCCATACTGCAAAAGAAAATGCCAACAAAAAAAAAAAACAAGAAAAATAAAGAAAGTAAAAAGTATACTTCAACATACATTCCAACTCCATCAGTTCTTTCAGTGAAGGTGGATAGAATTTTTCATCATAAGTCTTTTGTAATTCTCTTCAATCATTGTATGACTTGGAATAGCTAAGTCATTCACAGCTGATTGTTGTACAATGTTGCTGTTACTATGTACAATGTTTTCCTCTTTTTGTTCCCTTCATTTTATATCAGTTCATATAAGTCTTCCCAAGTTTTTCTGGAAGCATCCTGCTCATCATTTCTTATAGCACAATAGTATTCCATTACAATCATATACCACCACTTGTTCAGCCATTCCTGAAGGGCATCCTCTAAATTTCCAATACTTTGCTACCACAAAAAGAGCTGCTATAAATATTTTTGTACATATAGGTCCTTTTTCTTTTTCTTTGATCTCTTTGGAACATAGATCTACTAGTGGTATTGCTGGGTCAAATGGTATGTACAGTTTTATAGCCCTTTGTGCATAGTTCCAAATTGTTCTCCAGGATGGTTGGATGAGTTCACAACCCCAATAATGCATTAGTGACCCAATTTTTCCAACATTCCTTCCAATATTTGTCATTTTCCTTTTCTGTCATGTTAACCAATCTGGTAGGAGTGACATGATACCTCAGAGTTGTTTTCAGTTTGCATTTATCTAATCAATAAGGATGTAACTAGATTTGATTTCTTCTTCAGAAAACTGCCTGTTTGTAGCCTTTGACAATTTGGGGGATGACTTGTGTTATTATAAATTTGATTTGGTTCTCTAAATATTGGAGAAATGAGGCCGTTATCAGAGAAACTTGCTATAAAATTTTGTTCCTAGTTTCCTGCTTTCCTTCTAATCTTGGCTGCATTGGTTTTGTTTGCACAAAACCTTTTTCATTTAATGTAATTAAAATTAGATGTTTTATTTCTCATAATTTCCTCTATCTCTTGTTTGGTCATAAACTCTTCCCTTATCCATAGATTTGACCGGTAAAAATTTTCCATTCTCTCCTAATTTGCTTATGATATCACCCTATATGACTAAATCATGAACATTTTGAATTTATCTCAGTATACAGTATGGGATATTGTTCTATGCCCAGTTTTTGCATATTTCTTTCCAGTTTTCCCAGCAGTTTTTGTCAAATAGTTCTTGTTCCAAAAATTTGGATCCTTGGGTTAGTCAAACAGTAGATTACTATGGTCATTTACTCCTGTGTATTGTGTATCTACTCTATTCCATTAATCTACCACTTTATTTCTTAGATTGTACCAGATTGTTTTGATGATTACCACTTTGTAACACAGCTTGAGAAATGGTATTGCTAGGCCACCTTCCTTCGTATTAAAAAAAGTTTATTCCCTTGATATTCTTGATCTTTTTTCCATATGAATTTTATTATCTTTTATGGATCTATAAAATAATTTTTGGTAATTTGATTGGTATGGCACTAAATAAATGAATTAATATAGGTAAAATTGTCATTTTCATTATACTGACTCAGCCTCTGCAAAGCAAGTGATATTTCTTCAGTTGTTTAGATCTCTGACTTTGTCTGTGTGAAAAGTGTTTTGTAATTGTGTTCATATAGTTCTTGGATTTGTCTTAGCAGGTAGACTCCCAACAATTTTATATTAGAATTTTAAATTTAAATTAAACTAACTTATATTGAAATTTCTCTTTCTATCTCTTCTTGCTGGACTTTTTTGGTAATATACATAAATACTGATGATTTATGTGGGTTTATTTTATATCCTGCAACTTTGCTGAAGTTATTTATTTCAGCTAGTTTTTTTTAGTTGATTCTATAGGATTCTCTAAATATACCATCAAGTCATGTGCAAAGAATGATGCAAAGAATGTTTCCTCATTATTTATTCTAATTCCTTCAATTTCTTTTCCTTGTCTTAATTTCTATAGCTAGCATTTCTAGTACAATGTTGAATAATAGTAGTAACCTTGCTTCACCTCTGATGTTATTGGGAAGGCTTCTAGATTATCCCCATTATAGATAATGCTTGTTAATGGTTTTACATAGAGACCAATTATTTTAAGGAAAACTCCATTTTATTCCTATGCTTTCTAGTGTTTTTTATAGGAATGAGTGTTCTCGTTGTCAAAGCTTTTTTCTGCATTTATTGAATATATTGAAAATAATATTGAAAATAATATATAGAAAAAATATACAAATTTGTTGTTTTTGTTATTGATATGGTCAGTTATACTAATAGTTTCCTATCATTGAACCAACCCTGCATTGCTGTTATAAATCTCACCTGGTTATGGTGTATGATCTTTGTGATATATTGCTATAATCTTCTTTCTAATATTTTATTTAAAATTTTTGCTTCAATATTAATTAGGGAAATTGATCTATAGTTTTCTTTCTGTTTTTGTTCTTCCTGGTTTTGGTATCAACATCATATTTGTATCACAGAGATAATTTGGTAGAACTTCTTCACTTATTTTTCCAAATAGTTTATATAGTATTAGAATTAATTGTTCTCTAAATGTTTGGTAGGATTCACTTGTGAATACATCTGGTCCTGGGAATTTTTTCTTAGGGAATTCATTAATAGCTTTTCCTAAGGTAGGATTATTTAAGTATTCTATTTCCCCTTCTGTTATTCTGGGCAATTATATCTTTGTAAATGTTCATCCATTTCACATAAATTGTTAGATTTATTGGCATGTAATTGGGCAAAATATCTCCTAATAATTGCATTAATTTTGTCTTCATTAGTGGTGATCACACCATTTTAATTTTTTTTATACTGACAATTTGGTTTTTTTCTTTCTTGTTTTTAATCAAATTAACCAATGTTTTATTTTATTTTTTTTATTTATAGAACCAGCTCCTAGTTTAATTCAATGGTTTTCTTATGTTTTATTTTATTAACATCTCCTTTGATTTTCAAGATTTCCAATTTGGTATTTAATTGGGGATTTTTAATTTGTTCTCTTTTTTTAAAAATTTGTATGACCAATTCATTTATCTGCTCTTTCTCTATTTTATTGATATAAGTGTTTAGAGACATAAATTTTCCCCTAAATGTTTTTTTGGCTGCTACATCCCATAAATTTTGGCATGTTGTCTCATTATTGTTATTTATCTTTACTGAAATTATTATTGTTTCTATAATTTGTTCTTTTATCCACTCATGTTTTTTAGAATTAGATTAGTTAGTTTCTCATTAATTTTTAATCTCTGTTTCCATGGCCCTTTATTTAACATATTTTTAAAATTGCATTATGTTCCAAAAAGAATATACTTAATATTTCTGTTTTTCTGCATTTGGTTGTAAAGTTTTTAATAGCCTAATACATGGTAATTTTTGTGAAGAGAAAAAAAGATATGCTCCTTTCTATTCTACTCAGTCTTCTTCATAGGTCAATCATATCTAACTTTTCTAAAATTCCATTGATCTCCTTAATTTCCCTATTGTTTATTTTATGGTTAGATTGATCTAGTTCTGAGAGGGGAAAGTTGAGGACCACCAATAGTATAGTTTTACTGTCTATCTCCTCCTACAACTCACTTAACTTTTCCTTTAATAATATGAATGCTATGCCATTTGGAGCATATATGTTTAGTATTGGTATTATTTCATTGTCTATGGTATCTTTTAGCAAAATGTATCTTCCATACTCATGTCTTTTAATTGGGTCAATTTTTGCTTTTATTTTGCCTGAGATCACGACTGCTACACCTGCTTTTTTTTATATTATACCTCAGCCAAAGTGTAATAGATTCTGCTTCAGCCCCTTAGTTTTACTCTATGTGTGTCTCTGTTTGACATGTATTTCTTGTAGTTAGATTCTGGTTTTTAATCAGTTTTGCTATCTGCTTCCATTTTAATAGGTAAATTCATCCCATTCACATTCCCAGTTAAGATTACAGTGTATTTCCTTGTATCCTATTTCCCCACTATTTATCTTTTCTCTTTCTCTTTTTACCTTGTCCCTCCTCAAAAGTCTGTTTTGCTTCTGACCACTACTTCCCTTATTTCACTCTCCCTTCTATCTGCCTCCTGTTTTTTCCCCTTACCTGTAGAGTAAGGTAGATTTCTATGCCCACCTGTGTGTGTATGTTATTTCTGCTTTGAACCAATTCTGATGAGAGTAAGGTTCAAGCATTGTCCTCTACCATCACATGCAAATTCCCCTCCACTGTAAAAAAAAACAAAAAAAGCCCAAAAAACAAAAACAAACCTCTTCCTTTCATACCTCTTCTCTGTGAGATAATTTTCCCCATTCTTCTTCCCCCTTACCCCTTCTCCCAGTTCATCTCTTTCTCAGCCCCTTAATTTTATTTTTAAAAATTATCCCAACATAGTCAACTCACCCTTGTGTCGTCTATGTATATTTCTTCTAAATGCCCTAATAATGATAAAGTTTTCAGGAATTACAATTATTGAATCCCTTGTGATTTCTCCTTCTTGTTTGCCTTTTTATGCTTTTCTTTAGTCTTATATTTAAAAGTCAACTTTTGTATTCAGCTCTGGTCTTTTAATCAGGAATATTTAAAAGTCCTCTGTTTCATTAAACATCCATTTTTTTCCCTGAAGGATTATATTCAGTTTTGCTTGTTAAGTTATTCTTGGTTATAATCCTAGCTCCTTTGCCTTCCAGAGTATCTTAGGTCTCTCTGATCTTTTAATATAGAAGCTGCTAAATATTGTGTCATCCTGACTGTAGTTCCATGATATTTGAATTGTTTCTTTTGGCTGCTTGAAATATTTTCTCCTTGACCTGAGGTCTTTGGAATTTGGTTATAATACTCCTGAGTGTTTTCATTTGGGGGTCTCTTTCAGGAGGTGATTGGTGGATTCTTTCAATTTCTATTTTATCCTCTGGTTCTATGATATCAGAGCAATTTTGCTCGATAATTTCTTGAAATATGATGTCTAGGCTCTTTTTTTATCATGACTTTCAGTGTCTCCAGTAATTCCTAAATTATCTCTCCTTGATCAATTTTCCAGGTCAGTTTTTTTTTTTCAGTGAAGTAGTTCACATTTTCTTCTATTTTTTCATTCTTTTAATTTTCTTCAATTGTTTCTTGATGTTTAATGGAGTCATTAGCTTCCACTTGCCCAATTCTAATTTTTAAGGAATTATTTTCTTCAATGGACTTCTGTACCTCTTTTTCCATTTGGCCAATTCTGCTTTTTAAAAGTTCTCTTCAGGGCAGCTAGGTGGTGCAGTGAATAGAGCAGCAGCCCTGGAGTCAGGAGGACCTGAATTCAAATCCAGACTCAGATACTTAATACTTACTGTGACCTTAGGCAAGTCACTTTACCCCCAATTGTCCTGCCCTCCCCCCTCCAAAAAGCAAAAAAACACGTTCTCTTCAGGGTATTTTTGTGCCTATTTTGCTACTTGGCCAATTCTGTTTGTTTTTTTAAGGTATTGTTTACTTCAGTATTTTTTATGCCTCTTTTACCAAACTGTTGACTCTCTTTTCATAATTTTCTTTTGCATCTATCTTATTTCTTTTCCCAGTTTTCCCTCTATCTCTCTTATTTGATTTTTAAAATCTCCTTTCAGCTCTTCCAGGAATTCTTGTTGGGCTTGTGTCCAATTAACATTTTTCTTTGAGGCTTTGTAGTTATTTTGACTTTGTTGTCTCCTTCTGAGTTTATGTCTTAATCCTCCCTGTCACCACAGTAACTCTTTATGGTCAGGCTCTTTTGTTGTTGTTTGCTCATTTTCCAGCCTATTTTTTTACTTTTAACTTTATGTAATATACCAATCAATCTACCCAAAAATTATTTTATAGAACTAGAAAAAATAGTAACAAAATTCATTTGGAAGAACAAAAAGTCCAGAATATCAAGGCAATTAATGAAAAGAAATGCTAGGGAAGGTGGCCTAGCCTTACCAGATTTTAAT
>CM053585.1:466741817-466783992 GCA_028646515.1 Pseudochirops corinnae
TTGTACAATGTGAAAGTATTTGCAGATCCTATACATGATTGCACACCACCTTGGGGGGGAGGGGGTGGGAAAGGGAGGGGAGAAAATTTGAAACTCAAGTGAATGTGGAACTGAATCTTGTAAATTAAAAGTAAATAAACAAGTCATTTAAAAAAAAAAAACTTTATGTAAGTTGTGCTGTGTTCCCTGGAGTAAGGGAGGCACTGTCCCAAGCCTCAAGTTCTTTGTGCTATTGTTTTCACAGCTAGTTCTAGGAGAATTGGTAGGTTTTTGGTGCTTCCAAGGTGATATGATCAAAGAAGAGGTATGGTCACTGTTCTCCTGGTCTGTGCTCTTGTCTTTACCCAGAAAGGGACCTTGCTCCCCTGTAGCCACAAGGACTAGCACTCTTTTTGGCTCTGGAGCTGTGACCATGTCCCCTGGTCTCCTTCAGCCACAATCATTAGCACTCCATTCTGTTGTGAAATTGAAACAAGGGTCCCTACTACGTTGTGAGCAACCACAAGCACTCTTTCACCCTGGAACTGTGACCAAGATATCTGTCCCCCTGTTTCCACAAGTGCTAATGTTCTTCTTCATACTGGGACTGTGACCCAGAATTGTTAAAGGGCAACACAATAGCCCAGTGCCAGCATAGGGTCCCCTATAATCTCTGTCTGACCAGTTGTGTGGTAGGGTTAGGAAAGCCTTTATGCGGAAGATGGTGCTTAAGATGACTCTTAAAGGGAAAGAGGGACTATGAGGTAGAAGTAAGTAAGGAATATATTCTAAGTATATTGCCACTGCAAAGGCACAGAGATGAGAGATCAAAGTATCCTATTGAAAGAGCAAAGAGAAGGCCAGTTTATCTGGAACAAAGAACAAAGAGTCTGTCAGAGTCTGAAGGACTTTAAATGCCAAACAAAGAAGTTTTTATTTTATCCTAGTAATGAGCCACTGGAGTTTATTGAGTAGGGAAGTGATATAATTAGATCTGTCTCAAGAGAAAGCTCTAGAAAAGAGTGGAGAGAAACTTAAGTCAGGGAGACCAGTGAAGAAGCTTTTGTAATAATATATAGGTATGGAGAAGCTGGGTGGTACAGTGGACAAAGAACTAAAGGCTGCCTTGGAAGATGGTGGAGTAAAAGCAGGAACTTGCTTGAGTTCCTACTCTAGCCACCTCCAATATCTATAAAAACAGACTCTAAAGAAATTTTAGGGCTATAAACCCACAAAGTGGCAGAGAGAAACAAATCTCTTGCTGAAGGCAGCCCAGAAGGCCCATAGGAAGAGGCCTATCTATCACACCAAGCTAGGAGCAGAGCACAGTCCCACATGAGCCCGTCTGGCCCAGACCTGCACCACCACAGTGGCACAGACCTATGGCACAGACCCGCCAGAGAAAACTTCAGGAGAATGAAACACTGGTAGCTGTGGTGGTTTTCAGACTTCTTAACCCATAAATGCCAAAGAGAAAGTAAAAGGTCAGTGGGGCACTCTGTTGGAACTGGGTGAGAGAAGAGCGAGGTCTGGCTCCTGACACCAGGAGGGCAGAGGTGGCAGAGGCTGCAACAGCTACTGCTGCTGGTGCTTCTCACTCCAGGCCTACAGATTGTAGGGGGACCAAATGTCCAACCAGAGGGCATTTGCAGGAATCTCTTTGCTGGCAATAAGGCAGGATTCTCTTGCTTTGCCCTGCTTGGATCTGGGTCACAGTCTTGGGTGGCAGTCCTGGGGTGAGGAGTGCTAGCATAGCAGAACTTATTGAGACTGTAAAGAGGCAGTCATCCTCACAGTTCTGAGGTAGGTCCCTGGAAAAATCTCTGACAATAGCTGTGCAAAACAGAAATTTGGGACACAGCACTCTCCACTCTGGAAACAGAGTTCTATTGTGGCAAAGAGTTCAAACGTCAAGTAATTAGCTGGCAAGATGGACAAAGAGAGGAAGTACAATCAGACTATAGAATCTTTTGGGGGGACAAAGAAGATCAAAACATGGAGCCAGAAGAAGACAACAAAATGAAAACTCCTGCATCAAAAGCTTCCAAGAAAAATATGAATTGGTCACTGGCCATGGAGGAGCTCAAGAAGGACTTTGAAAATCAAGTAAGAGAAGCAGAGGAAAAATTGGGAAAAGAAATGAGAATGATTCAAGAAAATCATGAAAAACAAGAACTAGCCTTGGAGTCAGGAGGACCTGAGTTGAAATCTGACCTCAGAAACTTACTAGCTCTGTGACCATGGGCAAGTCACTTAACCTTGATTGCCTCCCAAAAAGTTAATGATGATGATGATGATGATGATGATGATGATGATGATGATATAGATGTAGATGTAGGTGTAGATGTATAAGTGAAAGCTGATGAATGCCTCTACTAAGGTCATGGATGTGTGAGTAAAGAAAAGGGGATGAATTGACAGATGGTGTGGAGGTAGAAACAGCATGATTTGGCATCTGATTAGATATGTGGGATAAGGGAAAGGTGAGGAGTCAGGTATAATGCTGAGGTTATGAACTTCCCAAACTGGAAGAATGGTTGTGCTTTCAACAAATGGAGAAAGTTTAGAAGAGGGGTGAATTTATGAAGAAAGATAATGAGTTCTCTTTTGGACATGTTGGGTTTGAGATGTCTTCTGTACATTCAGTTTGAAAAATCCAGTTGGAAATTGATCATGTGGAACTGATGGTGATACAGGCTCTCTCAGGAGAGAGACTGGAGCTGGATATATAAATCTGGGAATTGTTTGTGTAAAGATTATAGTTAAATCCATGGAAGCTGATAACATCACAAAAAGAGAAAACAAACACTCAGGCCAGAACTTCAGGGAACACCCACAGTTGGGGATGAGCTATGGGTAATAAGCCATCAAAGGAGATACTGGAGTGGTCATGCTGGCAGGAGGAAAACCAGGAAAGAGTAGTGTCAGTAAAGCCCAGACCAGAGAGGAGAGAGTGTTCTGGAGCAAAGGGAGGTCAACAACATAAAATGCATCAGATAGGTTGAGAAGGATGAGAAAACTGAGAAAAGACTAAGAAATTTGATAATTAGATCATTGATATCTCTAATTAGAGTATGTTTAGGTGAGTGATGAGGTTAGATGTGAGATTAAGGCATGAGTGAGGGGATTAGAAGTAGAAGCAATAGGTATAAACAACTTTTTCTATGAGTTTGGGTGAGATAACAAGAGAGATATGATACAATCCACTGCAGAGATAGTAGGGTCTACTGAAGGCTTTTCAATGTCAGAACTCAATGTTTAAAGCCATAAATTCACAAGGGGCAGCATTTCTAGGACCTCTGACAAGTATATTATTCACATAGTGGTTCAGCAGAGAGTGAGCACTGACAAGAAATAAGAGCTCATTGCCTGGTCATATCCAAAAAATTATGGAGTTGAAAATTTTAGTTTTCAAGGCTTTAATAGCTACTCTTAGAAATTTATAAAGAACTACAACACCATTACAAAGCCCCTCATTGATTAACCCAAAAGCAGAACAGAAAAAAAGGAAAGATCTGGCTTGAACCTTCTGATAGAATTTGGAGATCTTTGAGATGACAAAGGGTAAGAGGCTTTTATAGACTTGGTTAACTGCTTCACACATGTACCAGGGTTGACTTGTTCATATCCAAGTAAGTTTTACCCTCTGGTGCTAGTCTAGAGTGCTTAATGTCAGAGCAAGAACCCATGGAAGCCTATCATATTTGTTAGTGGAAGATTCAAAATGAGACTAGTTATTCTGTCTACAAACTGGAATGCTTGGCTTTGAAGTGGACTGTCACTAATCAGTTCTGATATTATGGTTCTGTTTCTTTTTTTGAGTCATGGTCTCATTTTAATGTTCAGAAAATCACTTTTTCATATAGATAAATCATTCCTTTTTGACATTTAAAGAAGAGACATGATATTTATCCCATTCAAGAAGTAAACATGGCCCAGTACATAAAAGGTTTTGAAAAAATATCCCTTCTTCATTTGTAACATATATCAATTTATTCCCTTGACATCATTCACTTTATTGTAATTTTCTCCAGGAAACCAATACATTAAAGGACCAGATTCAGGATATAAAAGGCAAATATATGCAAAAATTGACAAAACTGAAGGTACCAGCTTGCTGCACAGTGAGCATGTGCTATTATTAACTCAGCTTAATTAACTTCATAAAAAGGAATACTAAAGCAGAATTAAAATTTAATTTGTGTGGTAGTCTTTAAAACTAAATTATGAATTAAAAAACCTTCATGAGGGTGGCATTAATTCTGCTCATGTGGTTTTCTATTAACCATCTTCCCAAATAAAGTATTTAAAACAACTCATAAAAATTATAATAATTTGATGGAAAGGATGACTAGTGTAGATTCACTGGTGCACGTCTTAGACTTTTTCCTACTTAAAAATTCAGTTTTATTTTTTTAATGCTAAATTGATCCCTTTCTTCTCCCATTTACATTGCATTTATATAAAAATAATCTTCATATTGTAACTAGATATAATCTGGAAGTCCACAGACCTATAAATGCCAGCATCATATTTTAGGCAGGTCTTAATTGTTTAAATGGACCTTAGTTAAAGCATTTTATACTATATTTGTTCATTTCCTTTCAGGTAACTCAAATTTGTCATGGTAAAGGGGGGGGGGGATTTGGAAGCGGGATTTAAATTTTTAACTTGATATCAACAAATATGAACATTTCACATACAAAGGAGAACAGAAAAAGAATCTCAAATATGTAAAGCTTGTTTTTAAGTATATAATAAGTTTAACACCATAATTCCGATATCACATTGCTTATCTACGTGTATGTCTCTCTGAACGTCCTCCTGCTTCTGCACGCTTTATAAATGTTTCATAATACTCTTTTCTTCTTCTAGGGGATAAGACTATTACTACTTATATTCTTCTGCATAACTCTAGCCCTCTTCCCCATTTAAAAAAAGTATATTCAAACAAAACAGATACACACATTGGCTGTGTTAGAAAATGTTTGTCTCATTCTGTGTCTCTAGTCTATCAGTTCTAGATCATGAGGTAGGAAGTGATGATTCATTATCAGTCTTTTGGAATTGTTTACTGCATTGATCAGAGTTTCTAAGTTTTTCAAAGTTTTCCTGTGTTGCAGTTACTGTATAAATTGTTTTCTTGGTTCTACAATATCAGTTCATACAAGTCTTCCTAATTTTGTCTGAATCCATCACTTTCATTGTTTGTTATAGCATTGATGTGTTTTTGAGGGGTTCAGGAACCCCTCATGGACTCAAGTAATCTTTAAGTTAAGTTGGCAAAGGTTCATTTTTATGTTATTCAGTAGGCAAAATTTCTTAAGGAACCTGCTACCTTAGAGAGGTACAGTTAAAGTTTATATAGGAAAAACTATAGTAAAACATGTGCCAGGTATTCTAATTAGGTGATTCAGGGTGGGATTTAGGGAATGGCTAAGGAGTGATCAGTTCTTAAAGGAACATGCACTTTTTTGTATCTACTGTGTAGGTGTTTTACCCACAGTTCACCAGAAAAAGCCCAGGGTAAGGGTGGGGCGCCACCGAGAGGTGTGTTTTTTAGGTCTCCTACATCACTAAGTTAACTAGCAGTTAGGACCAACTGAGGAGCCCTGCAACCTGCCCCTAATCAGTGTCTTGTTTGACAAGATAGACGTAGGGAATATATGTATGTTTTAAGTCTAGACTACACATATTGAGGAGTCCAGGATGCATATAATGAGCTAGGGAGTTGGTATAGATAGTTCAGTGGGCACAGAATATCTTTGTGAGCCAGTACAAAGTCAGTTCAAGCTAATAATGCCTATAGGTGTAGCTTGTTACTATACCAGGGAGAGAGATAAGTTTTGCAACAGCCCATTCATGAGTAATTGCCAAGCATAGTGTCCTTGGGTTGGGGAGAAACTGCCAGAAAGTAGTGTTTTGAGGCTAGGGAGAAATATGGTCTTGGAAGTGGGGCCCGAGCACAGGCACCCAGGCACCCTATCAGCACTGTATTCATATACCATAATTTGCTCAATCATTCTCCAGTTGATGAGCACCCACTTTGTTTGCACTTCTTTCTTTTATGTTTATATCCCCAGCACCTAGCACAGTGTGTGGCATTCAGTAAACACAATAAATGCTTTTTTGTCCATTTTCATTTGTTCTTTCTTTGCAATGAACAAAAGGCACTATTAGCAGTACTTTTATATGTGAGAGTCTTTTGCCTCTTTTTGATGACTTTGGAGTAGAAGCCTCATAGTGATGTCACTGGATCAAAGAGTAAAGACTTCAGTGACTTTTGAGATGTAATTCCAAATGGCCTTCTGGAACAACTGGGCCAATTCACAGCTCCACCAACAAAACATTAGTGTGCCTGTCCTTCCATGGCTTACTCCAATAGTTATAACTTTCCTTTTCTGTCATCTTTGCCAAGCTGATGGGGATACAGTAGCACCTCAAAACTGTTTTCATTTGAATTGCTCTTTTTATTAGAAATTTAGAATATTTTTTTCAATATAGTTGTTGAAAGTTTGACCTATTCATATCAAGAATGACCTATTCATATCCTTTGATTATCTATATGGGAATGATTCTTGAATCAACTCTATATATTTTTTTCAGAGAAGTGTGTTGCAAATGTTTTTCCCAGTTAACTGTTTACCTTATAGTTTTAACTGCAAAGCTATTGCTTTTGTAAAAACTTTTTAATTTTATGTAACTAAAATTGTCCATGTTATTTCCTCTATCATTTGTTTGATAAAGAAACTTCCCATTATCCATGGTTGTATAAGAGCTTTTCTTCCCAGTTTCTCCAATTTATGATATATTAAAAATAATAATAATAGGTGGCATAGCTAGGTAGATGGGGGGGGGGGGGACACAGTAAACGGAGTGCTTGATCTGGAGTCAGAAAGACCAGAATTCAAATCCTGCCTCAGACACTGACAAGCTGTGTGACTCCAGGCACAAATCTCTGTCTCAGTTTCCTCATCTGTAAAATGGAGATCATAACAACACCATTATCAAATGAGATAATAACTATAAGACTCTTAGAACAGTAGTGATTAGCACGTAGTAAGTGCTATGTAAGTGTTAGTTAATATTACTAGTAATAATAACTAGAATTTATATAATGCTCTAAAGTGGACAAAGCACTTTGCATTCATTATTTCGCTTGCTCCTCACAACAACTCCGAGAGGTGCTGTTATCCTCATTTGAGAGAAGAGGAAATGGAGGTTGAAGAGGTTGTGACTTGTCCCAAGTCACATAGGTAGTTAAGTATTTAAGATAGGATTTGAACTCAGTCCTTCTTGACTCCAAATCTAGTACCCTATTTACTTAACTGCCTCTGGTGACCTTTTACATACAAGTCATATGTCAGGGTTCACCCGCCCTGCCCCAAGGATCAGCAGGTTACTTACTTTTACAAAGGAGAAGACGCTGGCGTTTTCTCTTGAAAAGAAAAGTCACACTGGAGGGTAGATGTTAAGAGGGTTTACTGATGTCACACCCGGGAAGCCTTACAGAGGGACTCTAAGGCCCGCACCGCCATCCCTGCAGGGCTTGGGTTCTTTTATCTACCCCAGATCCACACACCACACGTGACACAGCCCAGCTGAGCGGAATTGTGAGAGGGGAGGTAAATTGTGAGAGAGGAAGAGCCATCACAAAGGCATGAAGACCCCAGGGTGTGGATACACCAGTCGCGAACCTCAGGTTTCCCACGTAAGAAAGTCTTGAGCAATGCGATATACCCTGGCCAAGGACGGTGCAATATGCTCTGACTTCCACGTGACCCAACTAATTCCCGGGCCTCACTCCTCCCTGTGTCTCAACATCACCACTTGCAATCTGGCACCTACTTTGTGACCCTTACAGTCATATGTCCATTGGAGCTTATTGTTCCAATTTTTAAACAGTACCAATTTTGACAATCAATGCTTCATAGTATAGTTTGAGGTCTGGCGCTGTGCCCTGCTTTTTAATGTTTTCTCATTATGTCTCTTGTGATCCTTGGCCCTTTGTTTCTCCAGATGAATTTTGTTATTTCTAGTTTTATAGAGTAATAAGTCTTTGCTAGTTTTATTGGTATGGTACTAAATAAACAAATTTATTTAGGTAGTATTGTAATTTTTATTATATTGGCATGGATGAACTATGAGCAATTAATATCTCTCCAATAATTAGGTCTGCCTCTTTTTCTGTAAAAAAATGTTTTGTAGTTTTATTCATATAGTTCCTGTATGTATCTTGTTAGGTATATTTCCAAATACTTTATACATTCCATAGTTATTTTGAATGGAATTTCTCTCTCTTTCTGTTAGACTGATAATTTGTGCAGGTTTACTTGATATTCTGATATTTGCTTAAATTATAAATTGTTTCAGTTACTATTTTGGTTGAATTTCTAGGGTTCTCTAAGTAAATATTATCTTCCAAAAGCAATAATTTTGTTTCTTCTTTGCCTATGTTTATTCCCTCAGTTTCTTTTTCTTGTATTATTGCTACAGCTTGAAACTCTAGAACTATATAAAATAATAGTAGTGGCAGTGGATATTGTGGCGCTCAATTTCAAGATTGATCAGACAATAGTCCACTGACATATTTTGACAAATACTAGACTGGATGCTGTACGTACCCATAAAAGGGAAGGAGATGATGTTCTATGATCATGGATCTGGGCAGATCCCTCCAAAAGAGTGCAGCCAAGACTCTGGAACCTACCCTGGAGAGTGTGCTATGATATCCTTCCTGGTGCATCTGGTCATGGATGATTGGTGGCAAGTGAAGCTGCAAGATGAAGGTATATGAAAAATGATACAAGCCAAGAGAAGTGGGAATTACCCTCAGTTTCTAAAGCTTTTTTCCCAAGAGTTGGATTAAATGGCAGGAGATAGTGTTATTCAGTGTATTGTTGTGTCAGATTATAATCCAAAAATAGACCCCAGGGGGCAGTTTTTTGTGCTACCTAAAATCTATTATTCCATTATTTAATTTAAAGCACACTGTTAGGATTTTGGATGCTGAGACTAAGAGAGAACTCTGGAGCCAAAACAAAACAGATTCTACCAGTCTAAGATGGCAACAAATTTATTTAAGAAATGTGAAATTTATGCTAGTTTATGTACAAAGAAAATTGCTACTATATTAGAATTTAGGCAAATATTTGATATTCTTTTACTAGAATTTAGCCAAACACTTGTAAAAGACCAGGAAACTCCTTTCCTGTTGCCTAACTTTTCCAACTCTATACTTTACAAGGGACAACTTACATAGTAATTTTATTTCCTACTCCAGAGCTGACTCTAAAATGAATGTAACCTCAGTCTTTCAACAAGGGTCCTGAACTACTTTTCTTCTTTACTTCCTTCCTGGGAACATCAACAAAAGAAAATCTCCCAAGGATGAATAAAAATACATGATCCTTTAAGAAAAGGGAGGAAGGCTAATATTCAGAATGACTTAAGGCTGAAGAAAAATGCTAAAAACCACAAAAGAGATTCTAAATTCCTAAGTTTGGAGCAAAAAGAACACGGGATGAATAAGGGTCTAGTCCATGGTCCCTTCTCTAGATGCTTCCAAAGGAGTCCTGAGTCAGTACTACCCTGGACATTCTGTGGCCTCTATCTTCACCCTAGGTTCATCTTCTGTGCTATGGAAATTATTCTTGGATCCAACAGACATCAAATTGCCAACTCCTGCCTCTGGTCTAGACTTCTCTGGGCTGTAACTTTTCCTGCTGTGAGATGGCCCCTCAGTACTCAATATCTCCATATACTATGAGTTTAGATTTCGAGGGAGGACCTTGAGCAATCTAATTACCTGTCTCCCTAAATCAGAGGTTCTCAACCTGTGGGTTATGTTCAATTTAAATACATCCTGCATATCAGATATTTACATTACAATTCATAACAGTAGCAAAATTACAAATATGAAGTAGCAATGAAAATAATTTTATGGTTGGGGGTCACCACAACATGAGGAACTGTATTAAAGGGTCACGGCATTAGGAAGGTTGAGAACCACTGCCCTAAATGAACCTCCTTTCAACCACTGGTACACCTTGAACTCATTCGTTATTGATTAGCATACTCCCATCCTGTCACATTCTCCTCATCCCAATGATTTGGAGTTCTGTCTGCAATTGTGCATCCCCATTGCCTTTTCCTTTACTCCAATCCACCTCAATCCTTCCCCCTCCTCTCCACAAATATCCCCTTCTAAATCTACCCACATTGGGCATTCTAGAATGCTTGCTCCATACTTAACAGATTTGCTTTAATCTTAAATCTTTTTCTTTCTCACTCCATCTTCTGGTTCTCGCTGAGATTTGACTCATTTCCTAATGACACAGCATCATTGACTGCCTTTTCCAATACTAGTTGTACTTTTCATTCTTGCTCCACGATTCATGAGGTCATGGAGGAGGAGTTGGAATATTCCTTTCTCTCTATTGCTACTCCCCCCTGCCAGTGTCACTCTGTAACTTCTCCTGTAACATTCATTTAATACAAAATTAGCATCCAAACGATATTCTGGCAACTGTGATCTACTGACCCCTCAGACACTTTCCGTCCTTCCTCAGTGAGTTCACTACTTGGGCTATAATCTTTCTTTGCACCCTAACACCTGCCCTCATGTAAGGGAACTTCAACATAGATGTTGATACTTCCTCAACATTCTAACTTCCCAGTTCCTCAACCCACTCAGCTCCTATCAACTACTCTTTCGTTCCACTTTAGCTACAAACAGATGATTATACTCTTGATCTTGCCATCTCCCTCAAGTATTCCCCTTCTGTGTTCATGAACTCAGAAATTCCTTTATATGATCATTCTCTCTTTATCATTAATCTTTCCAAGTCCTAAACCTGTTTCTTGTCCTCACTGTGACCTCCAATCTTTCTACCCTTCAGTTCTTTACTAGACCATCAGCCCTGCACTAGCTACACTCTCCTTTGTTCCCTATTTCATTCAGCTAGTTGGTAAACCAGTTCTACTCTACTCATTCACTTCACTCAATTGCCTTACCCCCTTATCCTCTCATTGTTCATGCCTTGCCAAGCCCCAGCCTTGGATCACTTCCAATTCACTCCTAATCATATGCTTTTGAATAGAGCTGAAGAACCTAACAAAACCATCCTAATTGGGTCCATTACAAATATATGTTAAATAATTTCAATTGGGCACTCACTGCAGCAAGGCAGTCTTTTTATACTCCCCTAATAGATTCACTATCCCATTTACCACAGTGACTTTTCCAAACTTTTTCATCCCTCTTCAAGTCTCTCATGGCACTGCTGGCCCTCCCCCTGCCAGCTGAAGACTTTACCTCCCACTTCATCAAAAACATTGATGCCATTCCATGAGAGCCCCCTCTTTTCCCCACCTCATCACCTTATATAACTCAGATGTCTTGCATGATGAGGTGTCCCTTCTCCTTGCCAAAATAACTCCTTTTACATACTATCTTGATTCCACTTCATTTCATCTTTTCCAGCAGGTTGTTCCCTTTATCATCCCTACTCACTAATCTTCAATCTCTCCCTATCTACTAGCTGCTTCCTAACCACAAACATGTCTCTGCCATTCTAAAACATACACACACACACACACACACACACACACACACAAACTTGACCTATCTATAGTCTGACTTCCAAGCTCATCTTTTCACCAAATTTGCTGTCTCCAAAGTTACCAATAATCTCTTAATTGTGAAATTTAATGGTCTTTTATTAACTCTCATACTTCTTGATCTCTCTACAGCCTTTGATACTGATCACCATCTTCTCCTGGATACTCTCTCCTCTCTAATACTCCTTTTCATAACACTACTGTCTCTTATTTCTCTTCACACTTGTCTGACCACTTGGTCTCCTTTGCTGGATCTTCCTTCAGGTCATGCCCACCAAGCCTGAGTGTTCACTATGGCTCTGTCCTGCTTCTTTTTTCTTATTTCTTCATCTATCTCACTTGGTAATATTATTAGCTAATGATGATGCTGCTGCTGCTGCTGCTGCTGATGCTGATGCTGATGATACTAGTACATATATAGCTCTTTAAGATTTGCAAAGCACTTTACAAATATTATCTCATTTTATCCTCACACCAATCCTATGAGGTAGGTGCTGCTATTATCCCCAGTTTTCATACAAGGAAACTGAGGCAGAGATTAAGTTACCTGCCTAGAGTCACACAGCTAATTAGTGTATGAGGCTGGATTTGGACATAGGTCTTCCCTACTCCAGGTCTAACACTATTCCCTGTACCACCTAACTGCCTCTGTTCAATGACTATCTCTATGTAGATGATTTTCATATCTGCTTATCCATCCCTATCCTCCTTCCTGACATTGAACATATTGAACTGGCTGTCCTAAGACATCTTAAAGCCAACATGTCTAAAACTGAACAACTCATGATCTCCTTCACCTCTCCCCCAATGCCTCCCCTCTTTTAAACTTCCCTATTACTGTCAAGGGCACCATCATTCTCTTTAATTTCCCAAGTTCACAATCTCAGACATCATCCTTGATTCTTTATTCTAACTCACCCCACATCTTCAACTTTCCGTGATTTTTAAAAATAAATTTTAGTGTTAACTATATATTCATATACTTTTAATTTTGATGGGATAGTCAAAAAAAGCATTGTATATAGGACTGAGATATTTTAGTCTTAGCTCTGCTACTTACTACTTACATGACTTTGAGCAAGCCTCTCAAAGGCAGGGACTATGTCTTCACTATCTTTCTCCCTCAGCATCTAGTAGATGTAATATAATAGACGGTTAATAAATGATTATAAAATAGAGAATTGAATTGTAAAATTAAAGTAGTAGTATTTGCACACCCACCAAACAACATTTTTATGAAGGAAGTATTTTATATATTGTGAAAAAATATATGAATTTGAGTAATTATTTGAATAAATAAGATATTAGATAATTTATTCTCAAATTTTTCTTCATTTTCTCTTTATATCATAAGTAAATGATTAATTTTAGAGCTCTGCTTAGCAGATTTTAGAAGTCAGTGGCAAAAATAAAATGAATGTTTACTTATTGGTTGGTTAAAAGAAAATTCCGGGTGTATAGAATGGTGTAATTCACAAAGCATTGGAATTAGAATAAGAGGACCCAGCTGTGAGTCTTGGCTCTCTTACCAGTTGTGTTATGGTCAGCGAGTCACTTAATCCTCATAACTCAGTTTGCTCACCTGTAAAATGAGGATAATTATTGTAGTAACTACCTTACAAGGTTATTTCAAGGATCAAATGATATAGGTTTAGGAAGGGCTTAGTGATCCTAAATTGGTATATAAATATAAGTCATTTGTCATGATTATCTTCTGTTGGGGAAAAAAGAGAATTCTGTGGAGAAAGGTATAATGGTGTTTCAATTAAAAAGCTAGCTGGGATAGTTTCAAAGAGAAAAAAATAGTAAAAATTCTACATTGTCACTTTTAATAATAGAATGTTGAATTTTCTTTCTGGTTCTATGTGTTTTCTTAGGTTGGTAACAGGGGAGATGTACCACAAAGACATAAGGAAACAAACCCCAAAGCAAAAGGTAATTGATTTTGTTCAATTCAGCAAAAATATTTTTAACTGCCTACTATGTACAAAGAAATGTGCTAGGTGGAGGAGATAATAAAGATGAAGAGTTTCAGAGTTCTTATCCTCAAGGTGCTTATTATCTAATGTATGGATAAGATTTGTAGACAAATAAATAGGAAACAAAGGTAGGTTGAGCTTACGGCAAAGGAAAGATCTAACCAAAGTGATGTAATAAATACAAGGAAGGAAGAGAAATCACTTTTGAAAGAGGAGGGTAAGGAAAGCCTCCATGGAAGAAATGGTACTTGAGTTAGGTTTTGAAGGAAAAGAAGGATTTCAACCAGTGGAAATATGGAAGGAATGTATTCCAGACATGAGGAGAAAAGGAAGATAACTGGGAATGGTTTAACAGGAATATAGAATTGTCAAGGGGAATAATTGTGAAATACAACTGAAAAGGCAGGCTCAAGATTGACTGTATAGGACCTTATATAATACCAAACTAAGAAGTTTATATTCCACAGGCAAAAGGGAGTAGGAGAATGTTATGATCAGCTATGTGTGCAGTGCTTTACTTCAGTAAGTTGTACTGAACTACTATATGCCTCATAGACATACCTGAGATTTAGATATTCAGTTCTCTGTATGAATACATTTCATTGTCTCATACTACATAATGTCACATTAGAAGTCTATAACATAAATACATCTGAGAGGCCCAAAACATGATGTATTACCATTGCTGGTAGTGTTTTCTAGGCTTGACTAATCAAATATTTTGGTTAATGTTTGAAAGTTTTTGTCAAAAAGGATAAAAGGAATCAGAAGAGTTTTACTACTAAATAAAGAATTTAAGTTTAACCTGTTACATATATCCAGTGCCCTCAACTGGGCACCCTCATCTAGGGACAATTAATAAACTGAGAGTGAGCTCAGCTGGTACAATTCAAAAAGGCAGCTCTAGGTGATATCTAACCGCCTATCCATCATCATTCACTCTCCTAATTCTGACATGCTCTGAAGTGAGTCTGAAGCAATAGGAACCACACCATCCTAGAATGACACAGATGTGATTCATCACAAGATGACACAAGGGAAGGAAGCTGAGGATCAAATGTGATGCGGCCAGGAGTGGCACTGCAGAAGCCTCAGTCAATACCTCCCCTGTATTCACTGTACTACTCTCAGCACCTTCTTTCTCAGTACTAAGTATAGACCCCCTTTCTATTTTCTTTCTTATTTAAATCCCCTAATAGAAATGCTGGTGCAGTCAGCTACCATTCATTTTAGCTCCTTCCCCAACCTGCTGCAGAGAGTGGCACAGGGTAATATCCCATGTACAGTCGTACTCCTTTCATATATGTCCATGTCTATTATTGCTACTACACTAATATAAGGGGGTAGATAGTCTCTCCTCAGAGGATGGCCACATTTTCATAATGCCTTGGGATAATGCCTGGGGAGAGGGTCCTGAACATCTTATCCCAGAAGGCCATCCATTCATGGATACCCAGCATGGACACATCTCTGGTCAAAAGGTTTAGAAAAGAGCAATGGGAAGGAAAAAGAAAAGACAAGGAAAGAAAGGGGAATGGAAATATCATTAAGCCTGGAAGCTCCTCTGGTGCACACCTCATTCTACCACAAACTGCATATACTAAGGCTTTTCTCCTCCCCACCTATGCTGTAAGAATGCTAATCTCTGACTGCCAGGCCCAACACTTAACCCCCTCAATTCCAGGAAGGTTCAAGCTGAAAGTCAACTGAGAAAATGGAGGATTTCTGGACCAAAGAAGAGGGTTGAAGCTGGGATCTGAAACATGAGAAAAAGAGAGAGGGAAGAAATGGTGGCCACGGGCCAGCTTCAGTGTTTTATTCTAAGTTACTATGATGAGATATCACAATAAAGCATTTTACAATAGTCTTCTCTTTCTAAGCTGACACCCAGCCATGTGTCACTTTAACATACAACGCCTGGCTGAGACTAGTTCTCCCTGACAGATAGAGAGAGAGAGGTAGTATGCTTTAGAAAGTGGGTATTGAGAGTGTTTAATATAATTTCTTGGTTTTATCCTGCGTATCTATTTTTGAGTAAATTGACCTTTATCACAACTAAAATGTCATGGTATATATTTAATACAATTTTGATTGTCTAAGGAAGGAGGTATTCAAAGATTGGGAATGGAGTAAGAAGGTTCAGAGTATAAATCTGAGTTGATCGGAACCTGAAATAGATTATTAGAACCTGAATATAGCATGGGATAGTTATATTGTAGGCATATTGCTGGGATTTTTTTTTTATTTTTCATTTTGTATTTTTTTTAAACAAAGCTGTTCTTAGTTTTAGTTGAAACAATGCTATAATTAGTTGAAGTAGGTTTTTTCTTTATATTTTTCTACACTGTAATTTACCATCAAAAGATCTTTTTTTCTAACTGAAACTTTCTGATTGGAACCATTGTTTTTCTATCATTATTATAAATTATGTGTAAAATGTCATTGAGAGGATGATATTATTAACATTGTTGAATTGATGTGGTACTTGTCATTGAATATTAGCTTATTTGCTGTGGTTTGACACTGCAAACAGAGAGGCAGAGCTGTATTTTGTTACAGCTGTCAACTAATTTGGAAATATGGCAGCCAAGAGGAACGCTATTTTAGAACATAAAGTCATTTATAAGATCTACTGAAGCTAATGATGGAAAATTATGAGCAGTATCTCCTCATAAAACAGTGAGAAACAATGGAGAGAAAAGCAAGTTTATAAAAAGCTTGATAAAAATTTCAGTTGAGCCCAATTATTCTAAAAGTATTTAAGGATAAAAATGGAAGAAAGACAACAAACAGATTAGAAATGGAGAAAACTGTAAAAAAAAAAATTTATAATAGACTTTTTTTCATCAGTAAAGCCACCACATTTAGGTATTCTTAACATTTCACTGTTTTGTCTGAATAAGCAAAATTAGCACTGGAAAACAAAGAAAGAAAGATAGGAAGGGGAACTATAACAGACAGAGTATACAAAACATAGGTCTGTGTAATAGAAGATACAATCTTGATGATATTGAGTATTCTTAATCTAAAAGAGGATAAAATGCTAAAGACTCAGCAAAAATATTGCAACTTACTACCAAAAAAAGTACCTGTGAAAATATTAATAGCTCTTTCATATACCTACTTTCTCATTCATCCAAATTATTTTTTTTAATGATATACACAGTGGGGGTGGCTAGGAGGCACAGTGCATAAAGCACAGGCCCTGGAGTAAGGAGGACCTGAGTTCAAATCCGGCCTCAGACACTTGACACATTTCACTAGCCATGTGACCTTGGACAAGTCACTTAATCCCAATTGCCCTGCCCTCCCCCCTCCAAAAAAAAAAGCAAAAAAAAAAATGACATACACAGTTCATCAAGAGAATGTTCAATGAAGGAATGAGAAGGGAAACAGTCAGACATCACCAAATGATCATCTATGGTGGCCCACATTTTTGTAATCATATAGACTAAAAAATTTAGAGCATACAAAAATCCCATTGTGCCTATCATTTGTAGATAATTTTAAAACTCTCTTCCAATAAGTTGGTTCCCGTGTATGTGTTAAAATTATACAACATTCTTTTAAAAAGCTAGTAACAGAGATAATTTTGTTTGATGACTATCTTAAAATTAATAGCAATATAATTAATAGTAAATGAGTCATGAAACAAGGAAATAGCTCCCCCATATGAAGGATGTTAAGTATGAAGTCCAAATAAAAGATTCTTTAAAGGTGTTGTAGCACTCCAGATTCTTTGATTATGGATGACACTGTGCTCATCACAAGTCTCAGAATATTGCAGGACTTCCTAAATGCAATAAATAATTATTCAAAATGTTTGATAAAACCAAATAGATGAAGAATGTTTATTATACAGTTGGAATGACAAAGCAGAGACTTGGTTCATCAGTACTTATATCTTGACAGACACTGCAAATGGACAATTAGCTGAATTTAGGAATAGGAAAAGGAAAACAGAATAGATTTCTTTGGGAAATTCTACATTGTTTTTGATGACCTAAGCCTTTCTCTGAAATAAAGGTCCATTTTTATAACAATATTCTTTTGATATATAGCTATGCCATATAGCTATGTCATGGGATATTCCAGTCTCTGAAGAATTAAAAGAGAGGGTCGCCCAAAACACAATAGAAAGGTGTAAATGGGCCTAAATAGACTGTAGCATGCTACAAGTGAAAAAAATATACAAGAGCAGTAGCATAAAAGATGTCATTAGAGATATATGACTAGAATAAAGGTAATCCTGTCACTCATTGAGAGCCGGGGATAACCAGAAGACAACTTGTATATTCTACTGGTATTCATGCTATGTCAAGAAAACTAAAGGAAGACCCCCTTAGAACGTTTGATCACAGAATCTGCAAGGTAGAAGGGATTTCAACAACCATCTAATTCAGTCAGATTACAAAAAGAATCCTCACCATAACATACCTGACAAGTTGTATTCCGCTTCTTAAAACTTTATGGAAGGACTTGGACAAGGGTAACATAGGACAGGCAAGCATAGATGCCATGTTGGAGACAGTACTCCCACTTATAAGATCATCACAGATTTACTGAATTTAGTGCCCTTAATGGACACGAGCACTCTATGTGCATTTAAAGTTGAAGTGTGGTTGATTCAGCAGAAACTGCTGTACAGAGGACTTGAATCAGGAAACAGAAACAGAATAAGGTACAGGAACTGAACCACGTTCTAAGGAACCTAATCATTGTTCCATCCACCTTTCCTGGGTCCTTTCCCTCTGGACTCATTGTATCTATGTGGCAGCAGCAATAAGGATTGAAGATATAGAGTGGCCTGCTGTGCTAGATAGTAGATTCCAAATGACATTTGTGTCCTAATCAGCTTATGGATATTTGTTACAGCTCATGGGTTTGTGGCCTGAGTGAGAAGGATACGATTGACCCAGGCTTGTGTTAACATTAAAATAGATAACCTTAAAGTTTCCTAGGGAAGTCATGAGTATTATAGCAAGAAGGTGGTCTGATTTTTCCAGAACTAGCAAACATCTCTGTAATATAAGGTTGATCAGGACCAACTTCAGCTTGTTTAGAATGCTTACAAAGTATTGCAGGTAGTGACCTAAAGCTCAGTAGCTAGAAACCTTGACCATCCATTCCTCCTATTCAGAAGCTTAAAAGAAGATAGAAGGCAGTGGTAAAAAGCAGTCATTTAAAAGTCACTGAACCCTCCACCCCAATGGTAGATCCAGAGAAATTTGACTTTGGTGACTCCAATGCCAAAGGAATTGAAGAACTGTCTAACGAAGAAGTATAATAAGAATTATAGTGTGCTCACTGCTTGAATGGGTTGTGCAGTCCTACTTTTTGGAACAGCATACAAAATCTCTCAAATATCCTTGACCTTTCAGAGGGCAGCCTTAGAATATTGCTTTCTCTGAGACAGAAGACCTTTTATGGAAAAAAGACTGGGAAGATTCACATATGTATGGGCCATCAGACTTTGAACAAGAGGACTAAAGTGGATTGGTACACTATGTACTATGAGTTCAAATGGCCCTGAAACTTTGGGTAGACATCCAGTGGTTTCCAGTATTAGAACTACCCAGTTGCTATTATCAGCTCCCTAAAGCAAAAGAGGACTGATGAGATAACCTTTATCAGCGATGGTAGGATTCTATTATTTTGAAAATATTTCACAAGGAATTGCAAGTACACTTGCAACTTTTGAACAGCTTATGGGAAAAGTACGGATTGGAAAGAGTATAGTGTGGTGTAGAGAGTCAGAAGATCTCAGAGCCTAGAATGCTGGGTTGGCAGGCAGGAAGACAAAATCTTCTAACACTTCCTATCTGTATGATCCTAGATAGATCATTTAATATTTTTGTACCTCGGAAAACTCCTGAAAATCTCTCTACTAAGTCATATAGTGACTGGATCTGCATTAATAGAAGAATTTCCCACATGAGGAGTTCCTGAAGCTGACAGCTCATATATCTTTGTTTTGTCTTCCCTTTATCCATATGGAAAATGTGGGTGCTGACATGAACTATCTGGAGGTGTTAGTATGTCTGAATTACCTCATATTTGGGGGAAAAAACATTGAAAGAGAACGAAGCTAATGAAAGGGTTTGTTCAACTGGAATATACTTTTGTGAAGCTACCAATTGGCAAGTGACAGTTCTGTGAAGCCTTTGCCCGGCATGTGGGTTTCATAATGTCTCAGCAGGGTCAGTTTACTGAGACTGAAAAGACAGAAATGTTCCTTACCTGGCCGTAAGAAGTTTTGAGAACTAAAGACTTTTCAAGGATTTGTGGATACTATCAGAGTTAAAAAATAAAAAATAAAAAATAAAAACCAACTATGCCATCATTGTTAAATCTCTTAATGAGCTCACTCATGAGTATATGGTTAGAAAATTCTCATACTAGAAAGCAGAAAAGGGGCGGCTAGGTGGCGCAGTGAATAGGGAACCAGCCCTGGAGTCAGGAGGACCTGAGTTCAAATACGACCTCAGACACTTAACACAAAACTAACCATGTGACCTTGGACAAGTCACTTAACCCCAATTGCCCTACTTTCCCCCCTCCAAAAAAAAAGAAAAAAGAAAAAAAGGAATAAAGCAGAAAGGGTATCATGGCCTGAGCCTGCTGTCACCATTTAGAAATCATTGGGATAAAAAATGTGTAGATTTCAACATCTTAGCCAATTTCCTTATGTATAGGCTGACACAGATCTATTCAAGCCCTTTGCGGTACATATGTATGTCCATGTAGACCAGTGGACATGGAACCAGTTTTATATCAAGAGAGCGATAGATATCAGAAGCCTTTTCTGTTTGCCAATAAATGACTTACTAATGGTGAAACTCTATCCCAGTTGGAGTTCTTGGCTTTGAAATGTATTGTTAGTGATATGACTGTGTGTGGAGCTCAATTCCAAGTGTGGAAAGGCAACAATACATTCATATATTTTCTCTGGTGCTAAATTATATACTTATATAATTATATACTTACTGCCATGGATGATTTGAGGTATTAGCCATCTATGAGGTCAATTGTTGTATCAGCAAGGAAAGACTAACATGGATTCAGATGTTCTGTAAGTTTCATGCATCAGAAATTATGGTGATACCTACAGAGTGACAAGTGGAGAGCCAGAACGCTATCACATGAGAGTGCAAATGAAAGTTTGAAACTCCGTTAGAAAACATGCCAGCAGTGACTTTATTTTTCCCCATTGGACCAATCATTATTGCCTCATTCATCTTTGCATAACTGGTAGTGAGAACATCTATGAAAAGTAAAAAACACTAGAAGCAAGAATGATTCTTAGAGACGTAAACATCACTGTCCAGAAGGACTAGAAGAAAGGCAGAAATTGGAGCTTTGCAATGGAGTACAGTGTCAGACTGTAAATATCTAAAAACAAGATGCCAGAAAGCATTTGGTACTATCAAGTGCATTCTACTCTTTCATCATGAAGGCACCTAAGGGTGGTTTTGGATGCTCAGACACAACCCAAGAGCTGGCACAAAATACGTTTTATTGACCTAATATGGCAGCAGATATCTACAAATAGTATGTTTGTTTTATACAAAGGAAATTGCTACCAACTCATTATCTGGAGAGTATAAGTACCAAAAAGATTTGGAGCTTGTGAGTATAGATTTTTTATCTCTGGAAGAATATAGGAAAAATATGAGCTTATAATGATTAGTGCATACACATCCAATAATCAGAAAATTTCAGCAGTCCTTGTGTGTGATTTCTATGCCATGATTCATTTTAACCAACTCTGTATATGGAGAGCAAGCTAGCCAACAAGTTGGTAGCTTTGTGGGGAATCAAGAATTCTAAAAACTATACTTTGCCATCTTCGTCTACTATATGTTGAGACCTACAGCCTCAGTGTTTAAATTGTATATTACTGAATATGCAAGTAACCATAAAACCTGAACAGAAAGTTCAATTGAATCAACATAAGTATTACTAGCTCATGCAAAATAATACTACCAAGAATAATATTATATATTCTTCCCTGTTGATAATTGTTCACGAGTCATTTTTATCTATTGATTTATTCTTTGGAGTCTTTGAAGATGGAGAAAACTTGGAAACTTAAAACCAGTGCATCTCTTAGCCAAGTCGTTGAAGAAGGCTTACTGACTAACAATGGCTTCAGCCCAGAAAACCTGCTTTAATTTCCTGCTAAGGAATCTTGGTGTCCCAGGAGAAACAGAGATAGTGAAGCAATGGAGAGTTGCCACAGACAAAATAGTTGAAAGGCTCGGCAATCTACTTTTCTGTAAAAGAGCTTTTGAGAATGATCAGGGCCCTGTAGAGGTAATGGATCACAACCATCTCTTGTCCACAATGAACTTAGTGTGACTTCCTGGTGACCAAGAGGAGAAGAACCAGAGGGAGTTTGCTAATTGAGTTTTAAGAAGGGCTTGCTCACCAACTCAAGGTGAACTATTAAAGCTATGTAGTAGCATATTTAGAGGAGACTCAGATGTAAAAGAAATTGCAATTCTAAAAGGTCAAGAAAACCAAAGGAGACTGACCCAAAATGAAGGAGGGGGAAGAATGGAGAGAGAGAACTAAATAAAAAATCTATGCCTAATATTTTATTTATGCCTAATACCTCAGTAGTAGAAAACAAATGCCACCCATAAAGACTGGCTCATTGGAAGCTAGAGAAAATTATAGCAGGCCTTATCTGTGACCTCAGGTTGGGGCTATAGGCCAGTGATCTAAAAAGTCTGGAACATCCCCTGGTGTGAATTAGGGGAAAGATAACAAAGACATAGAGCTGACAACCAGTCGTCACAGAAGTGATGTTTCAAGAGAACACCAGATGACGTCCCTTGATGGAGCACACACTTTGTATGTAACTATAATATGATACTGTGTTATATGACCTATGTATTTTGTTAAATATACATTTTTGTTGTATTATTTACCTTCACATTATTACTAGATATATATTTATATGATATCATTTACATGTAACCTATGTGACTCATTAATATGCACAACTGAAATATGTTACTGTGCTCTGTATTGCGTGGGACACACCTACTTAGTCTGTGGTACCCATCTTTGGTAATATGTGCTGTGTTCTATATTCTTGCCTATCCTCATGCTTGCAGAATGCAATTCTAATGTCAATTTGCCATGCTATAAACTTGCATTTGTGCTGTATCTTTGTACATGTGAGTGACTTGAGGTAATGTAGTACAGTGGAAAGTCTATTAGATGTGAAATAAGTCAACCTGAATTTGAATACCAATTTTGCCACTTATCACCTGTGTGACCATAGATAAGTCACTTTACTCAGTCATGTGCCAGGCATGATGTGAGAAATAAAAACAAAAATGGCATCATTTGTATCCTCAGGTAGTTTACATGATATCATTTAAATATTCAGATAGATATTAAATACATGCAAATTTGGTAATTTGGGGATAAAGGGAAGGCACTAATAGCTAGGAGAATGGGGGCAAAGCCTTAGGGAGGAGGTAGTGCTTAAGCTTTTGAATAAAGTTAGCAGTTTAGGATGCAGAAGTAAAGAGGGGGCACATTCTAGAAATGAGGGGACAGGGGACAGCTTGTGCAAAGGCTCTGACAGGAGGTGGACAGCCACATGTGAGAAACAGCAGACAGACCAATTTGGCTAGGTCATTGAGTTTATGAAGGGTTTTAATCTGTAGTTAGTCTAAAAAGGTAAGCTAAAGACAGATTATGAAAGGCTGTAAATGCTGGAGTTTGTATTTCATCCTAGAGGTAATAAGGAGCCTTACTTCTTCAGCAGGGAAGCAACATGGTCAGACTTGTATTTTGAAATAGAAATTTAGCAGCTATCTGAAGAATGGGCTGAAGAGGGAAAAAACAATTAATAGGCTATTTCAATAATTCAACTGAGAGCTAATAAGGGTCTAATCTTGAATGGTAGCTATATGAATAGAGAGGTTATCCATTTTCTCATCTTTAAAATGAGGAGGGTTGAACTAGATAACTGTTAAGGTCCCTTCCAGCTCTAAGTACATCGTCCTATGACTTTGTTATGTGCTAATTTTTTAATGTTTATTATTTGAGTTACAAATGCCCTAGTATATCCTCTGTAATTTGCAGGTAAAAAAATTCTTACTGGGGGTAGAATGAACAGGCCTGTGCTCAGAGGACTGCCACATGTCCACAATGCTTTGGGACAGCAAGGACTCATTCACTGGGGAGAGGGGCCTGAATATCCTATCCCAGGAAGCCATTCATTCATGGTCACACAGTCAGGAGGTTTTGCAAAGAGAACTGAGGAGGAAAAAGAGAGAAGAATGAGGAATGAGAGGAGAAATCTATGGATCCAGGAGTTTCCCCCAATGCCACACCTCATTCCACTACCAGTTAATGCTTTTTCCCTCCCACCCTTCGATGCCTGCCTGGACTCTGGTTATTTGATGACAGCTGGTCTTGTAAAACTTCACCCCTTCCCTGCTGATAAAGTTCAAGCCTGGAATCACCTGAGAAAACTGAGGTTTCCTGATCCAAGGAAGAAGATTTCAACTAGGATCAGTAACACCAGAAAAAGAGACAGGGAAGAAATGGTGATCGGGAATTGGACTTAATGTTTTATTCACCAAGCTGTTGTGCTGAGCAGACACAACAAAACATTTTACAATACTCTTCACTTCCAAAATTTTCACTCTGCCCTAAGTCACTAACCTGCAGTGCCTTGTGGAGACCAGTTCTCCATGGTAGATATGTTTGGGGAAGTGGTTTGCTTTGGAAAATGTGTGTTGAGAGTGTTTACTGTTCAATACATTGTTATGATCTTCTATTTTAAGTAAATTCTCCTTTTTCACCACTAATATCTGATATCATGGAATTAATTCAGTTGGTTGGTCTGGGGAGGGAAGATTCAGAAAACAGAAATGGGGGGGGGGAGGATCAGAATATAAATGTGATTAGAAATGAACCTGAAATATAGCTTATGAGGGCCTGAATACACAACTGTTACATTGACAAAATCAATTTTAATATACTTACATCCATTGAGTTAAGTCCATTTCTAATCCTTTAATAAAATATTTTCAAAGATCGTTTCCTTTATTATAACTAGGATATATTTTTAAATCATTTTTCACATAAAGTATTTTTCACAATCCGCTGAATTCATAGATTGTCATCTACTATGATAATATCTTTCTATAGTTTAGATTTTGAGACAAAGATTTTAAGTTTAGGGCCTCAGCTTCTTCATCTGAAAATGACAGGGTTATATTGTATGATCTCCAAGGTTCTTCTTAGATCTGATATAGTTCTAGGTTAAGTTTGGGGTCAGAGAAAAAGGTTCTCTTGCCTGAAGTTCAGAATTACAGTCACAGTCTTTCAGAGTTTGAAGGGACCTCAGTACTATCTAGTTCAATACAAAAGGAATACCCACTATAGCATAATAGACAAATGGTCATACTTGGAGACCTGCAAGGAGAGGCAATTCATTCCCTCTTTTGACAGCCAGTTCCACTTTGGGGCAGCACTATTTGCTAAAAGATTTTTCCTGATACAAAATTCAAATTGGCTTCTTTGCAATTTCTACCCATTCTACCCGGTTCTACCTGAGGATACAGAAGAACAAGACTAATCCTTCCTTATGACAGCCCTTCAAAAACTTGAAGACATCTCTCATGTTCCCCCTGGGTCTTCTCTTCTCCACCTAAACATGCCCAGTTCTTGGAACCTATCTTTATATGACATGGATTCAAGGCTTTTCACCATCCTCTGGACATTCTCCAGCCTATCAATATCCTTCATAAACTATGGATCCCAGAGACCTACACAATGTTGCGGATGATATCTGATCAGGGTGGAATTCAGTGACTCTCAATTCCCCATCCCTGGAAGCTGTGTGTCCTTCTTAATGCAGCATTAGCTTTTCAGATGACCTCACCACACTGCTGGCTCATCTTAAAATATACTAAAGTCCCCCCTCCATCCTTTTTCTATCCATGCTTCCCCAACTCATGCTTATAAAGTCATTTTTTGTAGCCAAGTTCAAGACTATATTTATCCTTATTGAATTTCATCTGACTGACTGAGTTAACATATTTTACCCAATGCTCTAGCCTTTCAATATCCATTTGGACCCTGACTGTCATCCAGTGTGCCAATTATCCCTTCCAGCTTTGTGACATCTGCAAATTTGATGAGCATTCCATCTGTCTTAACACAAGTTATGACTTTTAAAAAAATGGTGAAAAGCACAAAGCCAAGCACAGATCCCAAGGGGGGCACTACATTGGGATCCTCTTGCCACACTGACATTGAATTCTTAACAACTGCTTTCTGAATTTGGCCATGAAGCCAGTTCTGAATCCATCTAATCATATTCTTGTTGAATCCATTTCTCTCCACCTTCACAGGAATATTATGAGATACTTTACTAAAAGCTTTACTAAAATCTAGGCAAACTACATCCACAGCATATCCCTTCTCCACTAGCTGAATAATCCTGTCCAAAAAAAAGTAAGCGTATATATATATATATATATATATATATATATATATATATATATACACACACACACACACACACACACACACACACATGAATACACACATATGTGTGTGTATGTGTGTTTGACTTGACTTGTCAAGCTGCGCTGGCTGCCTGTAATTACTATTTCACTTCTAGATGTTTGCCAGCCATCTCTTTAATAATCTGTGATAGAATTTTTCCCAGGAAAGTCCCAGAAAAGGGCATAAATGATAAGATCTTAGTATCGTAGACTCAGAACTGGAAGGGACTTTAGAGGTCATCTAGTCCAACCTCCAGGAGCCCATAGGTGCCACAATGGATATAATGCCAGGCCTGGAGTCAGGAAAACCTGAATTCAAATTTGGCCTCAGACACACTAGCTCTGTGATCCTGGGAAAGTCACTTAACCCTGTTTGCCTCAGTTTCCTCATCTGTAAAATAGCTGGAGAAGGAAATGGCAAACCACTCCTATATCTTTGGCAAGAAAACCCCAAATAGGGTTACAAAGAGTAGGAAATGAAAAATGAATGAACAATAAGAAGTCTAATCTCCATCATTTTATAGATGAGGAAATTGAGGTCCAGGGAGATTGGATGACTTGATTAAAATCACACAGGTAACAAACTGTAGAAATGGATTTGTATAATAAATAATACAGTAATGAGGAGTACAAGTGGAATTTCATCCCAGATCTTCTGACTCCAAATTCAGGTTTCTTTCCACTGCACCACATTGCTTCTCCTCTTTTTTTTCTTTCCTTATCTCCACCAGAGGGTGTTAAAGGTAAAAATGGCTAGTGAGGCAAGTACACAGTTTCTCTCCCTAGCCTTCCTGGTCTTAAGCACTTCCTAGGGGAGGTCTTTGGGTAAAGCTGGGTTCTGGGCTGATTAGAGTTGACTGATGCTGAAAGACCTTTGTAGTACTCACTCTGAGTTCATACCCCCAAACAATACTCATTTGGGTAGGTAGGCTTGTTCATTTCACCTTTTCAGCAACTCGAATATGCCTCCCTCTCTCCTCTAATACCATTATCACCCTGGTGCAGGCCTCCATCTCCTCTCCCTTGGACTTTAACAATAGCCTGATGGTGGGTCTGCCTGCCTCAAGTCTCTCCCTACTGCACTCTATCCTGTGTTCAACCATCAAAGTGACTTTCCATAAGCACAAGTCCAATCATGTTGCCCCTCTATGCAATTCCAGTGGCTCCCAGTCACTTCCAAAATAAAATATGAAATGCTCTGGCTTCAAAGCCCTACAAATTCTAGCTCTTCCCCCCCCCCCCCCTCCATTTCTGGGCTTCTCACATTTCACCAACCCTCTCCCTCACTCCAGCCAACATGTTCTCTTTGGTCCGTGACACAGTCTCCCTTGGTGGTCATTGAACAAGACATTCCAACTCTCAGCTCTGAGCATCTTCTCTGGCTGGCCCCCCATGCCTGGAATGTTCTTATTCCTCATCTCCACCACCTGGCTTCCCTCAAGTCCCATCTAGAACCTCACCTTCTACAGGAAGTCTTTCCCAATCTATCTCAATTCTAATGATTTCCCTCTGCTGATTGTTTATCCAATGTATAGCTTGTTTGTTCATAGTTGTTTGTATGTTGTCTCTCCCCATTAAATTGTGAGGTTTTTTGAGAGCATGAGCTGTCTTTTCCATTTCTTTGTACCCCTAGCACTTACCATAATACCTGATTCATAGTAAGACCTTAATGCTTGTTGACTGACTAGGTGACCTTGGGTAAGTCATTCACCTTTCTTGGGCTTCTGAAAATAAAAGGGTTGGACTAAAAGGCCTCTGAGAAGTCTCTTTCAGCTTCAGAACTATGACCCTATCTAGCTATATCTTCCCGGTCTTATTCTTGTGCTTGAGCTTTTGAAGCCCTATTTGTGACTTGATGTTTATCTCTTTAATTTCACAATTTTAACTTGTGCCAACATTTGAATCTTGATTCTGTCACCCATCTGCTTGCCTGCTTTTCCAAGCCATCACCACTGCTCTGGCTTTGTTTCCTTTGGAAATCTTGACCTTCTCACTATTCGATGCCCCACAAGTCCCTTCTTCACTTGTTTTTTCATTCCTTTCATTTAAGTTTTTTTTCTTTTTGTTATAAACATAATCATTCACAGATATTAACATTCTAATTCATAAATGTAACAATACAAATAGAACTATTGCTAGACCCAGTGAGTCCAGGGTGCTGGTCCTCTCCCTCTCCACTCAGATGATTCTCTCAAGCTCTGGATCCTGCTCAGATGAACCAGGTTCAGTTCTGGAGGACCCTGACCTCTAGGAAAAAGGACCCAGGCATTTTACCTTGTACTCTTTGGCTCTTGGCCCCCTCACCTTGAAACCCCTGGAGAAATCACTTAAAGTTAGGTTTTGATTTAGCTCATGTCTAGGATCCCCCCATAAGGTGAGTGTAGAAAGGTACACAGTGTAGAATGTAAATAAATAAGACAGCTACTTATTTCCTCCTCATAAAAGATACAATTATTCTATACAAGAGACTCATACGTATGCATTAACAAAAGTTAAACAAGCAGCAGCCATAACTTAGAATTCCTGCTATACTCTCCCAGGAGACTGATACTTAAAACATCAAGCATGAATCATTTTTCAGATAGTTGAATCAGCATTTCATCCTCATTTGAGCTCTATACACTGTCCAAATAATTCCCTTGAGGTTCCTGCCTTGGCAAGCCAGGCCAGGTGTTAGGCTCATCCTCCTACTGGGGGTCATCCTCTCTGCTGCAGAAACTCTTCCTTCTGCCAGTCAGCCCTGCCCAAGAGACCTAGGGGCCCCACATTTCCCAATTCATGGTGATGCCTCCTGAGGCTGGAAATAATCCATCTCCTGTTTTCACTATTTGGTCACCTATGCTCAGGAAACAAAGTGAGCAGGAAAAGCTGATGGGCCCAGGCTCAGCTTGTATAAGCAAGTCCCTGCATTAGCTGCCATGTAGTCCCAGACATCATACTGCCAGGGGCTACCACCCCTTCAGGGACAAGTTTCAGCAGTTCTGACATGTTTAGCAGATGGGCAGAGAAGAGAGAACTCTAGAGGTAGGGTTTCTCTTTTTAAAGTCTGCTCCTGGCTTGGTAGCCAATGACTTGGCCTCCCTCACTTTTAGGTGAGGTTTGAGGACCAAGGACCAGTTAGGTTTTGCTTTATTATCCCAAAGCACTCAAGTCCTTCAGCAGTGAGCCACGTATGGCAGCCTGCAAGCGTCCAGGGCACGTCAGTAAACTTTCCATGGGATGTCCTTCAATCCAGCTGTTGCTACATAAATGATACCTAAAAAGATGTTTGCATATGAGACTGAATTTTTGTTATGTACAGTTTGAGTTTTTAAATGTATATTAAATGTAATAAGGCAGTAACAAAATCATCTTGATTTTTGTCCCCTTTTGAACTCTTTGTTATGGATATTTTAAAATCTTGATTGATGCTCTTTTGTCTGCTTGTTTTTTCCTTGCTTTTTTGCATCCCTAAATACCCAACAGCTCACTACATCCACTTCCCACTTCACCAACAGAAGCAATATATATATAGTAATAAATAAGTTTAGTCAAGGAAAACAAATACATTGATCATGTCTGAAGATATGAATCTCATTCTCTACCTCTAGCCCATCATCTTTCTGCCTAGATATGAGAGGCATTCTCATCTTTCTTCTGAGATCATAATTGGTCACTGGGTCATTCCATTAAGCAGAATTCTGAAGCCTTACAAAATTACTTTCCTTTACATAATGGTGCTCATCTCTTTCCAGAATACAACCCTGGATTGCTCCCACCATTCCCTTTTCTACTCCTACTTGTGTATTACTACAAGATTTTCCACAATTGCTAACTCGGTTCACTAGACATTTAAGTTATGTAATGTCAATTGGAATTTTACTTACAAACTATTTTTTTTACTCTTCCCTGATTGACTAACACCTTCTCACAGTGTCTGTTCCAATCTTCTTTTCTTAAGCCTTCTTTGTTTCTTGTTATACTACACTCTTCCCCTCCTTCTCAGCAGAGGTCTTAAATTATACTTCACTAAAAAAAATTGATGCCATCCATTGTAGGCTTCCTGTTGTCACCAATTCTATATCTTCTAGCCCTTATTCTCCCTCCTTTGCTCCAGTCTCACAGGAAGAAGTGATCCTTCCCTCTGTCAAGCCTCTTACTCTATTTTTGCTTTTAATCCAGTCTTCTGCCTTCTCTGGGAGCTTGTCATACCCTCTCCCTAATTTTCAGTCATTTTATCTAATGACTCCTTGCTGCCTACAGTCATGACTAATTCTCCCCATCCTTAAAAAACCCTTCATTGGATCCTACTATCCCTTCAAGCTTCAATTCTCTTCACTACAGTTCTCTATCCCCTCAATTCTCTTCACTTTGACAACTGAACTTTTTGAAAAAGTTGTCTACACTCCTCAAGTCATCACCTCTACTTCCATATCTACCCCTTGTGGATCCCTTTGCAGTCCAGCTTCCAACTCCACCACGTGACTCTAAGATCCCTAGGGATCTGTTAACTAACTCCAGGGATCTTTTCTCAGGAATCATCCTTCTTGATCTCTTTGTAGCATCATCACTATTGTCTACCCCCTTCTCCTAGATACTGTCTCTTCCCTAGGTTTGCTTGACATTCCTTTTTCTTAGCCTTTTTCATTGTATAAATGTCTTGGGGCCTGTTCTCTCTCTGTCTCTCTGTCTCTCTCTGTCTTTCTGTTTCTGTCTCTGTCTCCGTCTCTGTCTCTGTCTCTTTCTCTGCTATCATTCTTAGTGATTTCATTAGCTCTCATGGGTTCAACTATCATCTCTATGCAGATAGTTGCCAAATTTAAGCATCCTGCCCCCATCTCTCTTGTAACCTCTAGTCCCATATCCTCACCTCAATAACCCTGCATATAGGCAACTAAAATTCAAGATGTGCAAAATGGAACTATCATCTTTCCCCTTGAATACACTCTTCATTGTGATACCCATATTTCTGTTGAGAGCACTACCATTCTTCCAGTCATCCAGGTGTGCAAGTACATCTACCTTTTTCTGTCCACTCTCAAGGTCACTGTCCTAATTCAGGCCTTCATCATCCCTCAAACAAGAGTGACCATTACAGTAGCCTTATAATTTGTCTCCCTATATCCATCTCTCTTTCCCTCTCCAATTCATCACTCACAGAGTTGCCAAAGGAATATTCCTGAAGCCCAGTTCTTATTATGTCACTCCTTTGTTCCAAAGGCTTCATTGGCTCCCTACTAGCCTCTAGCATAAAAGATGAACACTTCTGTTTGGGATTTAAAGTCCTTCACAATCTGGTTCCAATCTCTATTTCCAGATTTACATTACACATCTTTTATTTTGTTGTTGTTCAGCCATGTCTGACTCTTTATGACCTCATTTTTGTTTTCTTGGCAAAAAGATACTGGAGTAGTTTGCCATTTCCTTCTCTAACTCTTTCTACAGATGAAGAAAGGCAAATGGGGTTAAATGCCTTGCTTAGGGTCACACAGCTAGGAAGTATTTTGCCTGATTTGAACTCAAGCTTTCCCCACTCCAGAGCTTGCGCACTATTCACAGGTCACCTAGCTGCCCATCTTACAGATGACTTCCTCCCATCCCCCTGCCATATGCTGTACATTCCAAGCCAACTGACCCCTGAGTGTTCCATATGTACAACATTCTATCTGCTTCTGCCCCCCTGCCCAGGCTATCCTGCCTCCTCACCTCTACCTCTTGGAGCCCCTGGTTCCCTACAAGACCTTCCTGCTTCCTCCAGTCATTGGTACACATCATTACACTGTATTGATATTGTTTATATTCAATATTTATTTTTCTACTGACATGTTGCTTTCTTGCCCCAACCACAGCAGAAGGTAAGGCCCTTGAGGGCTATTTTCATTTTTTATTATTTTTGAGAGACTTTTCATTTTTGTCTTTGTATCGCTAGTATCTACCACTGCACTTAGCACCTGACAGATGCATTTATTCCCTGCTCATTTTGCTAGCTGCTTTGCTGCCCTGCCCTGAAAAGATCCTTAAGGACATAACCCTGTCAGCTCCAGAATTCCCAGCCTGAGACCCCTGCTGTCCTGAGGGATTAGGGCCTCATGGAGTCCAGTATATCTAGGTTGCCTGTCATGCCTCACTTTCCATCTTCTTTCCATTGTATAGGCACTTTTCAGCCTTGCTCTGTAGGCCCTCCCTCCCTACTTTTCAGTTCTTGCACCATAATTAAATCAATGCTATCATTGCTAAGGCAGGAAAGTGTCAACCTACTTCCCTGTGGCCCTATTTATCATTCCTATAACACCCCAAACCAAAATACTACTTCTTGGCCACCACCACCCTATGTGTATTATGCCTCCCTTTTAGAATGTAAGCTTAATGAGAGCAGAGACTGTCTTCTCTCTTGTGTTTGTATTCCCAGTGCTTCAACAGCATTTAGCACACAGTGCTCAATGTTTATTCATTAATTAATAAATACTTGTTAAATTGAACTGAAAATGCAAATTTGATAACCATGCCATCTTAACCTTCATCCAAGCCCCTGATGAAACTGTTAAACTGAACAGGGCCAGGGACCAATCCCTGGAGCATTTTCCTTAAGATCCTTCTCCAGGCTGACAATGAGCCATTGATGACAGTCTTGGGGAGCCCAGCACTGAATCAGTTCTAGTTCTGCCTAACTGGAGTGTTAGCTAGTCTACACTCTACTCCGCCTTAGCTGTTATTCATTCATTACAGTCATGTCCAACTCTTCATGACCCCATTTGGGTTTCCCATTTCCTTCTCCAGCACATTTTACAGATGAGGAAACTGAGGCAAACAAGGTTAAGCGACTTGCCCAGGGTCACACAGCTAGTAAGTGTATCTGAAGCCAAATTTGAACTCAGGAAGATGAGACTTCCTGACCCTCTATCCACTGTGCCACCTAGCTGCCCTCTAGCTTAGTTAGCCAAAAAGATAATAAGAATGAATGAATGAAGCATTTCAAAAATATGATAAATTTTGTCAAATGCTTTGGTGAAACCCAGGCAAGCTCTATATATAGAATTCTCCTGCTCTACCATTCTAGCAATCTGCTATAAAAGAAAGTGAGGCTCATGGTTCTAGAGCTGGAGGAGACCTGAGAGGTCATCTAGTCCACTCATACATTTTACAGATGAAGGACTGAGGCCCAGTGGAGCTAAGAGACTTGTCCAAGGTCATATGGACTATCAATAGCTGAGGTGGGTCCGGACCCAAGCGCCCTGGCTCCAAATCCAGTTTGTCTGGTTTTCTTCCTTTGGTCAGCACTGCCTCTTACTTTGACATTGACTATTCCAATTCTTTGTGGACATCACTTCTTTTTTCTAAAGTTTAACAAAACAGCCCAAATAATACATTCTAGGATATTAACAGAATTCAAGTCAAGCTTTGAATGTGCCTTGATTCTTTAAATTATTTTCAAACAGTTTATTGAAACAATTAAATATCAGTTGTGAGACAGGATGGGATCGTTAATGAATGTTGGGCTTAAAATTGGGAAGATTTGGCTTTACATTCTACCCCTACCATTCTAACTCTAAGCAAATTATTTAACCTCTGCATGACTCAGAGAACACCCCAGGCTTTATCTACTAAGTAATAGAAGGGTTGCAGTCTTCATTGGTAGAGAATACTCTCATAGTTTCCTTGGGAAATCACAAAACTTTTTTAATTCTTGGGTTAATAAAAAATAAACTACTTTGCAGTTATTTACATTTAAATAAATTAATTTCAAGGCATAAAATATCATAACTCTTCAGTCATTCCCTCTAAAACCCAATTAGGATGATTCTCATTTACTTTTCCTCTTATATGTTTATAGTGAATCCTTTGTTATTTAGATCAGATTTTTGGCTCTGCACTTCGTAAAGATATTTCTATATTTCTTTAAATCTTAAGTATATTAAAGTATCCTGTTACATTGGTATCCCACAATTTAGTTGACTGTTATCCTATTGTTGAATGTTTAGGTTGTTTTCAGTTTCTTACAGTAACAACACTTGCAAATCCAGTCTCAGATATTTGCTGGCTATGTGATCCTGGGCAAGTCACTTAACTTCTGCTGCCTCGTTTCCTCAACTATATAATAAGAATCATAATAGCACCTACCTTGCAGTGTTGTTGTGTGAGGATTGAATGAGATAATGTTTGTAAAGAACTTTACACAAACTATTAGCGTGGCTAATGTGGGAGAAAAGGAAAATAACCAATGTTGGGAGGGTTTCATGAACATGGAGACTCTAATGCACTATTGGTGAAGTTATATACTGATTCAGCCACTCTGGAAAGCAATTTAGAATTATGCCCAAAGAGCTATAAAGTTACACATATCCTTTGACCAAACAATACTACTAGCAAGTCTATCTTGAAAAGAGATAAAAACAAAAAGGAAAAGGACCTTTATCTACAAAAAAAAAGTATGTGTATAGCAGCTCTTTTATTGGTGGCAAAGAATTGGAAATTGAGGAGATGTCCATCAATTGGGGATTGGCCAAACAAGCTGTTGTATATAGTCATGGAATAGTATTGTGCTATAAGAAATAACAGGCAGGATGCTCTCAGAAAAACCTGGAAAGACTTACATGAACTGCTGCAAAGTGAAATGAGAAGAACCAGGAGAACATTGTATACAGTAACAGCAATATTGTATTATGATCGACTGTAAATGACTTAGCTATTCTAATCTATACATCCATCCAAGACAATACTGAAAGACTTATGATGAAAAATACTATCCATCTCCAGAAAAAGAACTAATGAAGTCTGAATGCAGATAGAAGCATTCTTTTTCTTTATTTTTCTTAGGGGTTTTTTGTCTGTTTTCTTTCACAACATAATTAACATGGAAATAAGTTTTGCATGACTGCACATGTATAATCTCTATCAAATTGCTCACCTTCTCAATGAGGGAAATATTTTGTTATAAAAATCCTTACACGTCTTTTTTTTTAATTTTTCTTCTGTTTGTCATTCTCTTTTGCATTTTTACCCTCAAATACTCTCATTATGGCTTTTCTTAGTTGACTCTTCACTGCTTCTCTCTGCTTTATGAAGCTATGCTGCTCATAATCACTCATTATTATTCTTTGTAAGATTTTTCAAATGACTTTGATATCAGTGTTGTTTTTTGGTCACCAACTCTCCCTGCCTGACTAACAAACTAACATTTAAATAGTCCTTACTGTGTGCAAGGTGCTATACTAAATGCTTTCCAATCATCTCATTTGTTTTTCACAACAAATCTGGGAGGTAAATGTTATTATTATTTCACTAGAACTTTCTAGCTGGGGTCATGGTATGAGCCAAGCTGCATTAAGGAGAAATCCTAAAGTAGTTACCAAAGATGGTGAGATCATTTTATCTGGAATCTACTGTTAATTTGGGCAATAATGACAGAAAAGACCAGGAAGGTGTGTTTAATTTAGTGGTCATTTGAAAAGCTGATTGGAAGGAATGGTGGCAGAGAGCTCTGTTGTAATAATGTAGCTGGAAAGTGGTAAGAGCCTGAACTACAATGCTAGCAATAAGAATGAAAAGGAAAAGCTAATGACAAGATATCAGAAGAATTGACAAGACTGAATGACAGACTGGGTAGGAGGAGACAAGGAATAGGGGGGAGCCAGAGATGACTAAAGTTTGGAATATGAGTGAATAGGAAATGGTAGAACTATGGCACCCAGAAAGGGGAAGCCATTTTAGAGGAAGCTCAGGAAGTTGCTTTTAGTTCTATTATTTCAGGAATTCTTTAGGGAGGTATTCTTAGGTTCTTAAAGGTTACGCCAAAACAGAGCACAAGATTTATTTATGTCCTACCAAAGTTATAAGTACAGCCCAAAAAAAGACACTTATCTTGCTGGATAGACTCATCACCAGAAGGTTAGACACCTGACTCACGAAAACCATTCATTAAGGGTGAGGTAATTGCAATGTATCAATGAAGAGAATGACAACACCAATGAAAGTATGAGTTTGTTGAAGCAGGAGTTTAAAGTGATAGATATTTTTACTTGTACTGTAACAGAAAGTTAGAAAAGATGGGATTTGAGAGGAGCAGAGACAGACTTTGGGTTACCATCAATACAGAGGTGATAACTGAAGTTAGAAAATGGGTAGGATTATCATCGTTATTAGATACTTTTGAAATTGACTTTACAGTAGTAAATCAAATGAAAGGTTTTCAAAGACCTAGTCTCATCATTTCAGGCATCCAAAAAATTCTTACTTCGATTCAAGAAAAATATGTTATTGCTCATTAAATTAGAGTAAAAGATCTTTCAAATGCTTTGCTTGAAATACAAATTGGTTCTCATACGCAGAAGTCTTAACCCTTCCCAATATTATTCTACATTAATTCAAGTCGTTACAATACAGCTTAAAAATCTTTTTAACGACAGAACCAGAATCACCAATCATCATACAACTGCATTCATCCTACCTTCATTTCTCAATATGCTTATTCAATATATTGTGTATAAATTCTAGATTGGTGTCACAACTAAGAACTAAATATTTGTGTTGGGGCTATAACTGGTGTGTGTGTGTGTGTGTGTGTGTGTGTGTATTTTAAAATATGGCTGTCCATCTTATCACTCTACTACACTGAAAGTTCTTTGAGGATCAATTCTACCTTGGTGGAACATTTACCAAAACTCTGTCCCAAAAGCCTACTAAACAGTTTTGTTGTCTGTGGCTACTCAGTAAATGTTTGATGATCGTGATATATAAACACCTTAAAGTGCTATGTACTCTACAAAGTACATAGTTCACAAATTATTCACTCTACAAACAAACAGCTGGTTGAGTCTAATGAGTCACTTACTATCTAGTTCATGGGGTTCCCCCCAGCAAAATATAATGGATATTTTACCTGAAGTGAATGAAAGAGCAAATTTGAGTTTTTGTTTGTTTGTTTGTTTGTTGTAACAAAGTATGTCTTTATTTGAAAAAATAATAATACTTTGTATATCCTCATATGATAAAGATATATCTATATGCATAGATCAGTTTTGTTTTGTTTTAAAATTGAATTAGGCAAAAAAAAAAACCATTTACAAAAGAAAGGTGTCTTTAGAACCAAATTCAATCCCCCCCCCCAAAAAATGTTAACTTAATGGAACTAGTTTTTTTCCCCAAACTATTTTATTTGTATAAACAGATTAAGAAACAACTCCAGCCTGAGGTTAAACCCTGTTGAAAAATACTAGCCAACAGCAATTGCTACCTGCCTGCACTTTCCTTGATTACTCCCAATAACATTGAAGTTTTTGAATTACTCTAACTTTTGCCCAAGACTCAGAATCATTTCATGATAACATATGACAACCCCCAGAATATATACTGCCTTAATTTTTTTAAGCATTAAAAATAGAAGAGTGAATATCAAGACCTAGATATAAGTTTTGGGTTTCGAAATTATTTTTTCTCCTTAAGTGATCTTATGGAACAATTACTTAGACTATTTTATTTGAAATGGTAATTCATTTTTTGCTCCTACCAACCACCCTTTCTTTCTATCTCCCTTTTCCCCATTCTTTTCCTTTCCTTTTCCATGGTAAAGATGTGGGGAAAGGTTTTGACCAGAGGACCTCATTCATTAATGTGGTGGACCTGAAGCCTAGTCAAGAGGAGAATGTCTTATGCTTCTCTCGTAGCTCTCCACAAGGCCTGAGAGTCCTCACCCCAAGTCCATATATAGTGGTGGACCTGAATAGTGATTCTAAGTATGCTTTATGCCTCATGCCCCGTTCCCCACAGAACCTGGAGGCCTTCGCCTCGGAATTCAGACAACACATTTTGCAAACTAGTAGGTGTCTCTCCTGTTCCAGTCTCTCTTGGGGGGAGGGAAAGTGTCATGAAAGGCCCTCCCCACAAAATCTAGCCATTGTAAAGAAATATGGAGCTTTGAAAGTATCTACACTTCAGAGGAATAATAGCAGAGGATTCTGGTGGGGTTAGAGTGTCTAACCAAAGCCCCTACATCTTCCCATCCTAGGCTTCCCAAGAATTTTAAAGGCTAGACATCAAAATCATTTCTCACCAGGGTTGCCCAAGTAAGTAGCAGGGGCAAGTTCCTGTGACTGTCAGAGAGACCGCCAGGTATCCTCCCCCTACCTAGTCTTAATCGTCTAGTAAAGCTCCTTGTCCTAAGATGTAACATCTGCCAACTAGCTGACAAGAGAAGAGAGTTAAAGTCAAAGGCCATTTGCTCTAATAGCTTACTAAGAAAAGTAGCAGCAGAACATTTCCCCCATAAACCTGGGGCACACCTTTCCACAAATACATTGGAAAGAAAATTCATTATAAAGAGTGGACATATTCAGGAGATGTACAGGAAGAGGGATAAACATGAGAAAAATGTGTGATCAAGGCACACACATGGGGGACACACATGTAAGCAATTACGTAGCCAGGGAACATGCAATAGAGAACCTTTGTGGCTAGAGTATTATCTGTGGAGGGACTCATAGGGGAACACGTGTGACCAGGAATAGTTCTGGTAAAGGCTTCTTATGCCTCCAGTAATGCACGACTGATAATGTCTTCTACGGATGTTAGCTCCCACAGGGCTAGTCACATACTCTGCAGGGTGGGGCTCCATTGGCATCATGGTTGCTATCAGGTGTTGCTCTTTTGAACACATGGTTACAAAACTTCTTGCTGTTGTTGGCTTCTAGGCTTCAGCTGTAGCTGAACTCAGATGAGATGTTTGCTCTCCCATAATAGGATAAATGAATTCATCTTTCACACAATCAGTCATCAGACTAGGAAAGTCACCCAACTGCTTTTTGTCCATTAGGAGATTAATCTATCAGTTCCCAGCATCTTGAAGCTATGTGTTCAGCTTTTCTCTCTAGAAGGAGCACATTTGCATCTGGGAGATTGAATAGAACCAACCAACTAGATAAATACTGTCCACCAATATTTAGTCTGTCTTTAAACCTCCACTCCTTCCTGCTCACCAGATGCAACATTTCTGTCCCAAGTCTCTTTCTGACAGTGTTAAATCATTCCCTTTAGCACCTAGCAGTTCCTCATCACCATTCAGCACACTTTCAAAATCACGACTTTTCAGCAGTCTCCTAAAATCTGTCTGGATCTATGGATCCATGGTTTTTCTCAACCTTCTCCATGATCCTCTGGGTCATCTCTGCAAATGAAAGGGTAGGGCAAAGGCAACAGCAAAATCTCCTAGGTGGAGCCAAGGCAAGACATTGCCTAGCATCTCAATCTTTTGTTCTAAATGCCCATCTTTATTCTGTATATGGGGACAACAGTAAGGTTCTAAGACAAAGCTTTTCTACTAAAATCTGCTTTCTTTCAGCTTCCTCCTATTTTGTCTTAGTTCTGCTCTCTAGAACCAAGTAGACATCTTCATGGAGTCCTTTCTACATGAAAACCCTTAAAAATATTTCAAAATAACCCCGGTCTTATCTTACTCAGACTGAACATCTCTAATTCCTTCCTTTAACCTTTATGGCAGGGTTTTGATTCTCCTCAAAATCCTTGCCTTCTTCCTCTTTATCAATTTTATATGAAGGATTAACAATCTTTTTTATAATGCACTACATGACACTTGAGTGTGGTTTCACCAAGTCTGATTGTAAAAGGGTTATCACCTCCCTTTACATGACTTCTCTTAGGGTAGATTTTGGCTCTTGCTTCACACTGCCCTTTCAAAAAGGCCATACAGTTTACCAAAACTACCAAATTCTTATCACATGAGCTGTAGCCTATCGATGTCTCTCCCATTTCTTATATATATACATATATATATGTATGTATGTATATATATAATTCAAATGTAAGATTTTGCATTTATCACCATTAAATATCAATGTACTCTTCTTTCTGAGCCTACTCTATAGTAGAACTGGGAGTAGGCATCATGCCTCCCTAACATGAATATGATTAGATGAGAGTCTTCCATGAAAGGCCTCCTACAATGATACAGGGAAAGCCAGGACCAGCAGTTTCTGCTCAGGAAATGGGTCATTAGCATCACTATTCTCTGGATCCCTTCATCCAACAGTTATACTGTAATCCAATCTATATCCCTCCATGTTATCCAAGGTTACAATAATAAATTGTCACATTACTTCTTGAAATCCAGATATCCTATGACTAAAATATTCTTTTGGTCTACCATTTAGCATGCACCCATTCTGGTTCATAGTATTCATTATTTCCCTTTCTAAGTGTTTACAAAGTGTTCCTATAATAGCAGCATCATTATATAAGAGGATAAAGTATAGAGGCGATACAGTAGAGTAGAAAGCACCCTGGTCTTTGGGTCAGTAGAGACCTACATTTGAATCCACTACTGATTCTATGACTGTGAACAAGTGACATAACCTCTTTTGAGCCTTAGTATCTTTATTTGCAATGTGGAGACAGTAATAACTTTAGTACTTAACACACCAGAGCAAATTAGATATTGTATGGAACTTTAAATTGCTACAGAAATGTGAGCTATTTCTCACTGTTTCAAAAATTTTCCAGTAATCAAAGTCAAGTTCGCCAGTCTATCGCTTATTGTATTTGTTATTATTATAATTTTGAAGTCAGTGATCATCAACAAATATTCAAAAATATGTAAATGAAAATGTTTAAATTGACATTAAAGCATAAATTTAAATTACTTAATAGTTTATATTTAAGTGCATGTAAAATTGAACACTATAGTAAGAACTTCTTCCTATTTCTTTTGCTTCAGTGTATTTTACAAGATTTTGTGACTGGCATGATTATACAGTTGCAGTTGCAGTCTATTGTAATTTTGCTTTTGCTTTCTCACTCGGCACCACTTTATATATCTTTTAATATTTTGGGTATTTTTATTGTTTCATTCAGTTGTTTTGGTTGTGTCTACCTCTTCATGACCCTATTTGAAGGTTGTGTTTTTTGAAGGGGGAAGGCAAGGCAATTGGGGTTAAGGGACTTGCCCAAGGACACACCGGTGGTAAGTGTGTCAAGTGTCTGAAGCCAGATTTGAACTCAGGTTCTCCTGACTCCAGGGCCAGTGCTATTTGAGGTTTCTTTGGAAAATATAATGGAGTGGTTTCCCATTTCCTACTCCAGCTCACATTACAGATTAGGAAACTGAGGCAAACAGGGTTAAGTGACTTATGCAGGGTCACACAGCTAGTAAGTATATGAGGCTAGATTTGAATTGAGGAAGAAGATGAGTCTTCCTGACTCCAGTCCCAACACTCTATCCACTGAGTCACCTAGCTACCCCATTAGTATTTTGATATTTGTCTTTTTATTCAATAATAACATCCTATCACATTCATTTACCAATATCTGTTCAGCTAGTCCTCAATATTTTCGTTACAGTTGGCAGAGCCAAGATGGCAGCATAGAACTAGGAAAACTCCCTGAGCTCCCCCCATAACCACCTCAAATACCTATAAAATATGACTCTAAACAAATTTTAGAGCTACAAAACCCACAAAGTGACAGAGAAAAACAAATCTCTCGCTGAAGGCAGCCCAGCAGGTGGACAGGAAGGATCCATCGCAGTGTGCTAGGATCCAAGCCCAGCTCCGCATGAGCCTGTGGTTTCAGCACCAGGGCAGCCCAAACCAGCAGTGGCTGGAGCAGACTTTGGGAGAGTGGATCACCAGCAACTGTGGCAGTTTCCAGAATTATCAACCCATAAATGCCAAAGACAAAGTAAAAGGTCAGTGAAGAATTCTACTGGAACTTGGGGGGACATTCAGCCACTGGCCACCAAGTGAGAAGTGGCAGAGGTACAGTGGCTGTGCAGCTGCAGCCGCATGGCTGCTTCAGAGCTCCTAGCCTTCAGATTGTAGGGGGGCCAACCAACCATTCAGAGGCTAAGAGCTCTTGCCTTAACCTTCCTGGATTGAGATTGCTATCTTGGGTGGAGACCCTGGGGTATGTGACCAGTGAGCCAGAGCATGTGGGGGGCTGCAGAGAGGGCACCCAACTAATAGCTCTAGCAACTGCGAAAACACCACCAATTTGGGACAAAGCTCTTCTCTCTGGAAGCAGAGTTCTACTGTGGCAAAGCACTCAAAAGTCAAGTAATTGAGTGGC